>CP092875.1:42831384-42875022 GCA_030710605.1 Cordylochernes scorpioides | reverse complement strand
AGAAAATAAGACCTAATCCAAATAATTTATTAGTGTGTGACGTTTTGGCAACAACATTGTCACCATCATCAGACAAAAGAGTAAAATCCATTTTTTTATTGTTTTACTCTTTTGTCTGATGATGGTGACAATGTTGTTGCCGAAACGTCACACACAATAAATTATTTGGATTAGGTCTTATTTTCTTTTTTTATTATGATCTATAATCCAAATTGTACTTTATCATAGTTTTAATCTAAATGTCCAATTACTGTAGAAGCTAATATTTTAATGGGAATAGCTACAGAGTTGACCTTGTGAAAAAATAGTACAAATGTAATATTGTACTGGAATAAGATGCATAAATTAAGAAAAAGGCATCTACTTATCATGCAACTGAAAGTTGCTGATGGCTTGCGCCATCTATCGGAATAAATATCACTATTCTCGTTGATTTTTAATAAAAAAATTGAAAAAAAAAAAAAAAAGAGTTGACCTTATTTGTCAAAACCTACTAACAACCAAAGCAAGGTCATGAGAAGGATCCTACTTGACTGACACATGTAAACCCCACATAGGATGGGAGACACTTACATAGACATCAGCAGGCTTCATGCGAGTGCCCCCGTTCCCCGACAAAGATGTCATCAATGTCAATGAGGAGATGCCTTTGGAGGGGAAGGCTGAGCTTGCCATGGGACAGGAATGAGAGTGCATCCAGGAAGAGCAGCCTGTGAAGCCAGAACTGGAAGCCAGAGCCAAACAGAACTTTGGGCACCTGATCTCCAATACCAGGATCCTGGAACATAACCCAGTGTCATTGAAAGTTAGATTGTCTACTATAATAGCTATATATAACAGCACATTTAGATTTTTGTTTTTTTAACTAACTGAGACAAGATTATTTCACACATACATGGAGTATTTTCCATGCTGATTAGGGACTCAGAGTGACATCAAAGGTTGGTTTAGGTTATAGACTTTGATATTATTTTTCTTATGGCAAGGGAATGGAGAGGATAAGCTGGTTAGCAATTGGTAAAATTTGGAAATATGATGTAGCTATGTAGCTACTATAAACATGTGTTCACAAAGGCATTGCTCAGTCACAGACAATGTTCAGTCACAAGGCCTTTGATTTCATAGCTTGGTGAAACCCCAAAACATGGCTTAATATCACTTCTTCCACATACAAGAATGTTATATCCTATTTACAGTTTTATTTATGTAAAAAAGGAGTTGTCACAGCATCTGATTGCTTATTTTTATTATTCTATACAGGTTAACTGTGTGCAACCATTTATTTAATACTGTATTTCTCTAAAATAAAGACCTTTTCCCCCTACCCCCGAAAAAAAGATCTTGCAAGATTTTTCATAATGCTAGTACTATATGTCCAACCTTCCCCTGAAAAAAAAGGACCAAGTCAGGCAAAATGGATGCTAGACATTGTTGATTAACAAATCAAATTACTAGGGGCGAGAGAAATCAAATCGAATGATTTTTATGCATTTATGTTTTGAGATTGAAATGGTTGGATGTAAATAAGCAGAAATAAAGAAATATGTCAATTTGTTTCTGAAAACTCATTTTGCAAAGTAACCAAGCATATATAAAAGCCTAGGATTTTCAAACAGAAGCATACTAAAGACAAATAATGCACAGATCCTTTCAGAAATAATAATAGATCAAATAATGAATTCTGTAGGAGAATAACTACATACATTATAAACTCTAAATAATTCAATAAACACACAAGCTACTTAGAGAATATCTCTGTGTGCACAAAGAAATAAATTATATTTATCAACATAATGAAGATGATCAAGTGCTGAAACTTTGTGACTGCAAGAGACTTGGATAGATAATTTGCAAGTAAAAAATAAACACTCATGAGCACTATGAGATTGGAAAAAGTGGTCATTTGAAATGAGTTCCATTGCTTGACACAGTATTGCTTGCCAGTGCTATCAAACAAATGGAGTCACAAGAAATTGTAACCAAAAATCAGGCGCTTTCATTTTATGACAATGTTCCAGAAGACAAAATGACTTATTTTCAAAATATATTTTAATATACGAAAAGGCATGTAAAAACTGAGATTCTTTAACATTAATAAATATAAATTATATGTGATTAAAGTAAGATCAACTCCAAAAACATGCCCTCCTGTTTATTTCTGATAAAAAAAATAAATATAGAACCAGGTCTTATTTTGGTAAATAAAGTAAGTGTTCATTTATTTGTAAAAATCTATTTTCTTTATGTTGATTAGGTCACAATCTAGCATGTAGTCTAGAGAGTCCAATATTTTAAATTGTTTTTCCACCCATCTGCCCTGAAGAAATGTGCTGAGTCCCAGTTTGCTGACTATCTATTTCATCTCCTATTTTAGAGCAATGAGTTGTCAATATACTGTGATGCATCTTGATGATGCAGCAGCAGTTGATAAGGCAGAGAAACAAGTCCCACCTGTAAGACAGTGACCAGCTCTGTGGGCTCTGAACTGCCGTTGACTGGAGCTGGCGGGTAGAGTGGCTGGGCCCAGGCTACGGGGACATAGGAGCTGTTGGGAGGGACCAGCACGGACCAGTCACCCGGCAACTGGCCTCGGTAGACCTCGCCAGGGCGGGTGAGCCGCAGCACGGGGCTGTCTGGGTTGAGGCGGGCGTTGTACAGCTCGAGGCGGGAGTGCACGGTATGCGGGAAGCCAGGGCGGGGCGGAACTACGGCAGGTTCCTCCGCCGCTGGCCGCAGGAACCCCACGATGCCCACGTGGTATTCACGGCAGTACTTCAGCAGAAGCTCCTTGTTCCACTTGGACATGCTCAGGAACCGTTCCATGTTCTCAAACACCACTGCGGCGAACTTGCCCTTGTCCAGGCTGGTGAGCATCGGCAGCCCGCCGCGGCCGCTCGCAGCCTCCACCTTGAACCTGCGCCCATTCCCCAGCTATGGATGACATGCTTACAGTGGGGTGAAGTGATTCCTTATAAATCTGTGGACGGGGGTTACCTCCAATATATATACCGATATCCAATCGAAAAATAAAAAGACCAAATAAGAGAGTTAAGCAACATTTGCACACAACACATGTAGTTTTTGCCTTCTTGCCTGATCTCGCAAGATTTTATAAATTATATAGAACGCTTTTGGGGGGTGATAAAAATGTCATATACGTATATTTATTTTTTCTGCAACATATAGGATCACGAAGAATCTTGAAAACAAACTCTGAGATATGTCACAGTGGAGGTATGTAAGATGGAGGACACGTTTTAGTAAATGGATCTGAAAAGAGTGAAGAGAAAGCTGAAGAAATATTGGTGCTAAATAAAAACATCAATCCAAAAGATCATATCCATTCAAAAACAGCCTCCCTCAAGTTGAAGGATGGAATATATACAGCAAGGCAGCCGAAAAAATGTCTGCACATGGTACAAGTCGCCGCTTTGTCCTCTTAGATACAGGCAGAAATGTAAAGTTCTATAAAAACTGTTTTCTGATGACCCGCAGTTTTTGCTCACGTTGATCCCCTATCCTAGAAACAGTTTGTAATTTCTGTGTGAAATGTGAAATTGTCTTAAAGAAATTTGTGGAGCTGTTCAGACAATGAGAGTCATTTAGGCCGCTGCACTGCTACCAATGATCCTGCTCTTGGAAGGCAGGTGGGCTTCCAGCAGAAATAGCCGTTTTCCCAGCGGGGAGTGCGCCGTAGAATGGCAGAACTAGGAACCTCGAAGGTAACCTAGATGTTACTTTATCCCAGAAGTGAATATTTAAAATCGAGGCAACAAATGTTCAACAGTTTAAAAAAAAAAAACGTATTTTGGTTGCTAGTTGGCGATAACATTTCCATTTAGAACCCTCTTGTTGTCTCGGACATCGGAAAATGAATACTTGTCCTACTGAAAAAGTCGAAAATCCGACTCACGAGACGCAATATATAAGCCTCGCTTGATCGGAGATATTTAGTCTGAGAGGGAAACATTAAAAATCAGAGCGGTTGTAATTAACATGTGTGGCACATGACGATTTCTGAAGCCGTGACTGGAAAGAAAGATTCGTTGGAAATAAAGCGGAAGGATTTTAAAAGGGGGAATGAATGAATGCAAGGGATCCGTGGCTGTGTAGTGGGAGGAAACCATTCGTGGCCAGGATAGTTACCCTACGTACATCCATCCATACATACCGCCTGTGTCCGCCTACACCATCTACAGCCCTCACACAGCGCAACATACAAGAAGTACGATCATAATTAACGTGAACATCATGTGAAATATATGCCTTTGCCGTGGACTGAGAAGATATAAAATCGAAAAAGTGTCCGAATCTTGACTCCTCAACTACGAGATAGCTCTGCTTGAGAAATGCAGATTTATCGCCTTAATTCGCGCACCTGGGAATAAAATCTAATCAAGATCGGTACAGAGTCATACATTTCTCCATGTGGCGTCCATTGAAAGAGATAGGCACATTAGTTGGTATCATACCTGGATTTTTACCACGTCTTTAAAGGACGCGGAGATTGCCTGGAGGGGGCCAACTAGAAAGAACAAAATCGTCTCAAAAGTTGAATTGCTTTGAAAGAGCCTCCAAATTGGGCATATGTCTATTCATTCCATTAGTTTCTACAACAATACTCAACTCACACTATAGGGCACGACAGTGCAGGTGAAGTGATAACTATGAAATTATAAATGGCGATACAAGTATTATTTAGGAAGTGTATAATATATGTTGGCTGAACAATATAAGCCTAGAGCACGATGCACCAGACAACGAGTATCGTAGGAACAAAGTGCCATGACAGATCGTGTCTATGTTTAATGGGAACATAGTCCTTGCAGGCGAACTGTGAGGACTTTCCCGACGAAAGTAAGTGCCGATCTACCTTCTCTAAAAACGATGGGTCGATTAATGGAAGTGTTGGCGCGTGTGGGGCAACACCATCGATTTGTTTGGGTTCCTTGCTGCCATACGTACTCACGTATTTCTAGAAGCTTATCTTATGGCTTACGAATTTGTAAGAGCTCCAACTGATCGGTAAAAATATTTGTTTTCTTTAAGGCACATGATATGAAAACTGAACGTTTCTCAAAACAGGAATGGACGCTACCTTTTGGGCTCGCTCAACACGTAGATAGATCGCTGCTAGAGAAGGCATCTTACTAGATTCCCAAGACTGTTGTTATTTTTTTGTAGCAAAATTAATAAATATCTTTGAATTCATTAAGTAAAATTGTTAACAGTTATCCAAAACTTAATTTTTTAAAAATTAACAGTGCGTATCATTATGTTATGATACAAATTGTTAATTTTTAAATTAATTTTTTAATAAATATCTTTAAGAATCTTTAGGAGAGAGAAAGGACTCCTCGCGTTAAAGTAAACGCCATAACTATTAACCACATATCCTCCTCCCAAAGCCACAACACCAGTCACCACGGTTATGGGCTTTCGTCAATCCAGGGCGGACTTTGATCTCATGCTTCAGGAGCATCTCTATATTGATATAGATTATGGATTAACTATATAGATAATATTATAATAATTAATTTTCAATTAAAAACTAACGAATTTATAAAACGAGGCATTTAGCGTCCTTTATAAGAAAAAAAAAAACTATTTATATGTGATATAGTTTGAATAATTATTTTATAATAATAATATATTACACCCACAGACAAAAATAGAATAAACGCATTCAAGAGAATCTGCCTTCGGACATGTATAGGAGCTCCATTCAACCTATCAAACAAGATAGTGAAAGAGGATTTAAACCAACCCGATATAAAAGAGATGTACCGAATTTTACTTACAACTACAAAATGTATCTAATACAACTCTACAAGATATTCTTAAAAATAAAGGCGATATCAACCACAATTCCGACGACCCGGCCCTGACGCTTATCACTCAACAGATGCCCTCATGCAAGGTCGGGGGAGGCCACCAACTCGCCATGTGTAGCCAGGACAAGGTGACTAGGATGTAACACCTGTGATAAATAAATAAAAAGCTTTTAAAAAGTTAAGAGGGTCTGATAGATAATAAATCCCTTTCAAGTTGCCAGCAAAATGATTTGATAGCTTTCACTAGTACGTTTTTAATTTTGCTGAGTGCGATTTAAAAGGGAATTCTTAATGCCTTTCTCTGTGATAAGTAGCGGCGGCCTGGAATTTGTGGGAGAGAGAATTGACGTTTCAACACAAGTTGGAGGAGGAGGGGGAAGTCCTTGAGAAGTGAAACGACGTCTAAATTGGAGGGAGGGAGGGGGGAGGAATTATGGATTGCTCAAGATGGAGGCGAGCTTGCCGACTTTCTAACGAGGGGACATTTAGAAGTCCCACAACAACTCCACGTCTCTTTGTTCCAAGTTTTGTTTAAAATTTACTCCCGTGCGCCCTTAAAACATTTAAAATATTTTCAATTTCCTCTGTGGAATAGAGCGTATGTAATATGTCTCATGAAATATACTATCAATACTGTGAATAAACATATATCCCTGACATATCCCCGTGATAATGCCGCGTTTACTAACGTGACCCAGATAGCGGCAGGCTTTCGGCAAGAACTCAAAACGGACCAATTATTCTTTCCTGTAAATATCCCCACATGTCTAAAAACCATCCAACACAATTCTTGATTTATCTAGGGTAGGACTATAGGATACAACCATACCTCGCTTTGCGTCGGGGTTACGTTCCAAAAAAAACACGACGCAAATTGAAATGACGCAAAGTGAAAATATGTGAAGGCGCAATCAAAAACAAAGGTGCTGCCATATTTTAGAAAAAAAAAATAAAATTAAAGACTCGAATCCAAAACAACGCAACTTCGAAAATCTAACGACGCACAGTGGAAATCAGTAAAAATTAAGCAGCGACGCAACTTCGAAAAAAAACGCAAAACGAAACGACGCAAAACGAGGTATTGGTGTAATATGATTAAAGGTAGTATATTTTGATAAAGATTCGATAATATGAATGGATTCGGTGTAGGTTAGGATCGGTAGCCGACTGTTTATGGTAGTTTTTTCTTTAATTTTGCAATACACTTCTCTGTTTTTCATTGTCGAAAAGTTTCATTTCATCAACAAATAGAAGTATTCTGTTAGGATACATTAGGTTAGGCTTCACGGATTCTAACTCTGAGTAAAGATGTACGAGGAAGGCGGCGGAAGCTTGTAGAAAGCAAATCAAGCAATTCGACCTCCCGTTGAATATATTGGTGAATCTCCTTTCTCCCTTCGGCCCAGTAGCTCTCTCCTAGTTTCTGGACTGCGGTTTGCTTTCTTCTGTTGTTAGAAAATTCCCCGCCTGTGTGTCTGGCTTGACGGTGTTCTACGATAAAATGCAATGGGGTTTTGTATTCACATTTTACTGGAAAATATTCATTAAAAATATCTGTGTAGAGTTTTGTGTGTGGTTGTCGCCGTCAAATATCTCTATTCAACCCTAAAAAAAAGATATAGGAAATTCTTCGAGCTTGCGCGCTTGAGAAAAATGTCCAAAAATCCTTATAAATAATGTAAGGTAATTTGTTGTGTAGAGCTAACAAGATGGACGAAGTAACTGAATAAAGCAAAGACTTGGTGCGCTCATATTCCTCCAAGATTGTTAGTGACAGCTAAACAATGGCGTGCGCCCATTTCCATGCACCATGGCACGTTGGCACATGTGCAAACAAACCTGCAATCACCAACAGGTAATATGCTACTCTATTTAAGGCTATGATGGCACTTTTATGCATCTTATGTGAGCTCGCAAAGGAAGAATTATATCAGAAGGAGATGGGGCCAAGTGAGCCTGCATCCGATGATGCCGGAGAGAACAAACAACTCGGCCATTACCTGTGTGGCGCTAATTGGCCAATTTCACCCTGGAGCGGCAACCAATGGCACGAGGGGAACAACCTCCCGCCGTTTGTCGTCGTTTGTATAATTACAGTAATTAGCTCCATTATAAGTGGGTGTAGCTGAGGAATTAAGACCACATTTGTGTTAAATGGCTTACAAACATTTTAGAAATCTAATTTAAGTTAAAATTAAGTTTAATGTAAATCTACGAGAGTGCTACCTCGCTGATTACTTTAATTATTCCTTTTTAACATCGCGATATTTGAGATAAGAATCCCGTAGGCTTACAACCAGGCTAGGAGCGGTGAATTCCTCTTTAATATTGTCAGGATGAAGGAGGGTTTAAGTTTTGTATGACGCCGCGATGTATGAGCACAAGATAGGTTATATAGTGTGCAATGAAATATTCCGCTATCACCACAAGTAATTGACGTGGTCAATAATAATCCCCACCCTGAGAGAATCCCGTACCTACTAACAGATTTAATAATACACCTATCCCCCGATTTACACGGTAGAAAAACGTGAGAAAAACGTGTAAATCGGGGGATAGGTGTACACAGAAATAAAAATAAAATGCATTGACAGGTTAAAATATGTAGTCAGCACATAAGCTCGGGATTCCTCGTGAGATGTGTACACAGCGCATGTGTTCAATCACAGTAGCATTTAGTATCGTGCGATAAAAACAACAAAAAAAAAACTTATTCGGAAAACCGTGTAAAAGCGAAAACGTGTAAAAAAGTACCGTGTAAATCGGGGGATAGGTGTATTTCAGAACTTCTTGTTCCAAAATCACTTTATTAGGTACCGCTCAAAAAGTACAACCTAGTTTATGATATTTGAAACAATGAATAATATGTGAAAGTTATTCCCATATTAAAACAAAGCGTCCAACTCGGGATTCGATCCCAGTTCATGGCTGTCGGGAATCGAGGGTTTTACCCACTCGTCCACCGACTCTTTTTTTATATGTCAGAACATTCTCCCGATACTAAAATATACAAATTACCTACTTTGTTTCAATGTTAATGGTGGAAAAGAATAACAAACATTCTCAATTAACATTTCATTCATATATAATAAAGGTATATACATTATTTTTATCGTATTCCTATAGATAAATGTGTGATCCGCGGTTTAGCCTGGTATCTTCCCAGTGAATGTTTGCCCATACATTATTACACATCAACCAAGATATATTTCTATCATATACATTATTGTGAATATTCGAAACTATTATAGACGCGTATGATTCTTTTGAAAATTAAACAATTTCTACTGCCCTTACTGCAATGGAAAAATTAAAGGGAGGGCCTGGCTCATCAGTGGTGAACCCTCCCAGCGGTTTCGCCAGTTTAATCTACCATACCGCTGTTATATTATAATAAATAAACTATAATAGTTTCGAATATTCATAACAGATGGCGCGCTATTAATCATAATATACATTATTATTGGTAGTAATAATAGTAAAGATTCTTCTCTGATTTTATTCTTTGACAAAATCAAAAATAGTGTAACAATAATACACACAAATCATTAATTCATAAGATTTAATGTGAAGCAACTGGTTATTTATTTAGTTAACCCAGGTTCCTGGAACGAAGTCGCCAACTAACCCGTGTAACTGATCAGTAAGCTTTCAAGTTTCACTAAAAATGTTACCTCATCATTCACTATATGATGATTTTAGCCATATAAATCCATTGTTTAATGGTGGTAGCTGAAATATTAACTTTTCGATTTTAACTTTGTTTAATAAAAGTGTTTTTGTTTATTTATTATTTCATTTTAGCCATATATATTTGTGTTTGTTTGTTTAATGGTAATAGCTGAAATAATCATCCCTTTACCTTTGTAGCAACAACTAAGTAACCCAGGCTCCTGGAGCGTATCCATATATCTATCCCGTCTTTATGAATTTTTATTTAAATTAATAATATACATATTTATTTCTACTTAACACATATCCAGACCCCACCTAAATGCCTAAAAATATATTAAAATTGATTACAAGATTAGTGGAGAGAGACCATTTAAAACAATTAATTATTTATTCTTTCTCGGCTGTAGATAATAAATTACATATATCAACTAATAAACATAATATATTAACTTATTGAACTCACTGAATGGAGTAGCAGCTCCATCAAGTAACTGAAGACTAACGCATTGATTCCTCCCAATCTTGTCGTTTGTTTTTTAGCCGCCTGAGACACGAATTTATCATAAAAAGGGTGTTTGGGGAGTTTCAACTGTGGATTGCATCAATCTAACCTTGATAGTAATTGACTTAGGGAGAAAAACCCACAATTGTGTGTTAGATGTTGCACCCAGTATTAGGTTTGAAGAAGTAAAAAGTGGTTGAACAAAGGTAACCCTGGAGCGCTGAACCGGGGAGTTGATCACATATTTTGTTGTTTGAGTTTGGGGTCAAATATTGACTTCATATCTCTCAGACAATATGGTGCCTCATTCGACAAATAACACCTTTCGAAATTGTTTTTCTCAAATGTCACCTTCAATTGCTGAATCTCTGAAAGTTTGATTGAAAAACTTTTAAAGAAAAAGAAAAAATATATATTATAATATAGACACAACTTTCTCTATATTCCACAGAAATCGCTCCTATTTCATCACACGTCGATCAAATCCGAGTCAGAGAAATAATTTTTAAAAAGAGAGCGCGCAATAAAGGAAACAATAAATAAAAAGAAACAATCTCTGCGGCGCGGAGAATCAATCAATAAGATTGCTCGGCGCTCCAATTTCCACCCCCATTTGTGGTGGTTTCATGTTCGCGACAATGGCCTCGCAATCGATTCTTTCGAGCGTCGACATGTATTCTGCCAGATCGCCTTGTGGCCGGCATACGTCCTGATAGTCGTTTGTAGGTCACCATTGCATCCAGCCAGGCCCTAGAGTTGCCTGAGCGGGTCAACGTGCAACCTGTCTCCATACATTGTAGGCCCTAGAGTTGCCTGAGCGGGTCAACGTGCATCCTGTCTCCATACATTGTTGGCCCTAGAGTGGCCTTAGTGCGACAACGTGCATCCTGCCTCCATACATTGTTGGCCCTAGAGTTGCCTGGCGGGTCAACGTGCATCCTGTCTTCATACATTGTAGACCCTAGAGTTGCCTGAGCGGCTCAACGTGCATCCTGCCTCCATACATTGTTGGCCCTAGAGTTGCCTGAGCGGCTCAACGTGCATCCTGCCTCCATACATTGTTGGCCCTAGAGTTGCCTGAGTGGGTCAACGTGCATCCTGCCTCCATACATTGTAGGCCCTAGAGTTGCCTGAGCAGGTCAAAGTGCATCCTGCCTTCATACATTGTAGGCCCTAGAGTTGCCTGAGCGGGTCAACGTGCATCCTGTCTCCATACATTGTAGGCCCTAGAGTTGCCAGAGCGGGTCAACGTGCATCCTGCCTCCATACATTGTTGGCCCTAGAGTGGCCTGAGTGGGTCAACGTGCATCCTGCCTCCATACATTGTAGGCCCTAGAGTTGCCTGAGCAGGTCAAAGTGCATCCTGCCTTCATACATTGTAGGCCCTAGAGTTGCCTGAGCGGGTCAACGTGCATCCTGTCTCCATACATTGTAGGCCCTAGAGTTGCCTGAGCGGGTCAACGTGCATACTGCCGTTGTATAAAAGACCTTTGAGGAAAAGATCAAAATTGTACATATGTACAATAATACTCAAAATTGTTGCAAGTTTTCAACGCACAACTATTTCCTTTATATAATTAAAAAATAAAATATTTTACACATATTATACTTCAATGATAAAAATTGAAAAAGGGTAGATTCAAAAATTGAATAACTCTCGGTAGTACAATATGGTAGGGGCAAACATTCATTTGGGAAGATCCCGGACGAAGCCGGGTATATGAAGATGGTTTTAGGTGTAAAAAGGGAATCTCTTCCATTTCACATATTGTACATATTAGTAAAAGAGAGATGTGGTTTTCTGTATATATATATGGCTATATATTTATATACCTAAATCTTAAGAAACTCCTGATTGTAAAAAGAAAGTTGCTTATGGCTTGCCCCAATTAATGGAATAAATATTAACAAATCGTGTATGTGTGTTAATATAGAGTTACAGCTATAGATGACACTAAACTTATATATATCTATATACCAAACTGAGAAGAACTGAACTCAGAGCGATTCAAATAGATCCTGTCCTTGTCTGGAATTGTCTATATACCAATAATTACTTTCTCGTTAGACTTATATAATCTTTTTTTAATTATTATTACTAATGCTAATGTGAGATACTCTCTTTCTCTCTCTCTCTCTCTCTGTGGCTCTAGTGACCTGACGTTGGCCCACCGGTCCTGCAGATCCATCAGGCCCCTCATACGGGAGGCCTTTAACATCATACAGCCGACCTGCAGGGCTACTGGCTCTTTGGTCAAGGACTGGATGACGACGCCCTCGCCATCCTCGCGTCTGCCAAGTCATCCATACACAGGTTCTTTCTGAGCCTTGAGATGAGGGGAGAACGTGAAAACCCCCTTACTGTCTGGAGGAGGACTCTCCGTCGTTGGGGGAATTTCCTCGACTGTACATAACTGTATATATTTTACTCTTTTATTTTATCCCTCTTTTATTTTTACCTCCTTTATTTTATCCCTCTTTTTATGATTATTATATACTACTACCATTGACTTGTGTATGAGGTCAATAAAATATATTTTAAATCTCAAAATCTCTCTCTAATAAATTGCATGTTCTCTACGAACGGATTTTGAACTACCCCCAGTCCTATCTCTTATTGAAATGTTATAATAACCATGATGTGTGTGTTCCATGCAGTAGGTGAGGACGTACTTGAAGCGCGCGGCCTCCAATACCTCCACCAGCTGACGGCCCAGGGCCGAGTACTGGGTCTCCACCAGCACCAACACCTTGGCATCCAGCCGCAGCCGCGCGCTGCTGGCGTGGTGGTCGGCGGGGGGGCCCCGGGGCCTCACGCCGTCAGGGGGCAGAGAGTGGCAGCGGAAGGGGGAGGCGCGGGGCCGAGCCGCTGGGCGCCGTACCAGTCTGCGGTACACAGTTCTCGTTAGGGAGACTCCACCTCCTCCGCTTTAAATAGATGGAGAGCCTCTGAGATGATCTGATTTTTTATATATTTATTAAAATTGATTTTGTTGTTGTAGGGGACTGAACTAGGGACTTCTTTAAAATATCCAATACGTACAATTTTTTATTTGAAAATCTTAAAGAAATTGGTATATGCAACAATAAAAAGATCGAATAAATTTTGAGAATAATGTTAAAATTTGAAATTTTTATAATAAAAATATCTCTTTGTAACATAACAATTTATTTATCCCATGTGTACAAAACCTCTCAATATATAAACGTCAACGTATTACATTTATTCATTTTTGTGCCTTATACATCAATATATTTGATCAATCTGGCTGAGATTCTAACAGGGTATAGTTAAGTCTGGATGAAGCTTTCTTCACACATTTTTAACCAAAGAAATTTAAAATTAAACAAATGCTGAAATAATTATTTTTAGTCCGAAAATTAATATAATATTGCCACGTCATGCGCAGAAACAAGATTCTTTCGGCGAACAATAGCAAAAGAAAAAAAATAATAAGTAGGTGTCCTTGCGGCGTGAAGGGTGGTTTTGTCGTTGTATCGTCGCTTCCATCAACGCTGGATCGGCGAACATTGGCTCAGAAACAGATGGATGTTCTAATGAAGAACGAAAGGGCATCTGAGGCTATCACAAACGTTCAGCATTTGGAGCTGTAGAATAAAGATCTCCAAGCATTCACCAACAATGGCTAATGGACAAGATCTTGGCCAGATCTAACCTCCAGCAGACAGGCCATCGACACTTTGGCTACAGAGCTAATGGTTCCTACAGGGGACACCAGTAAAACCCTGTACAAAGAGCTCTCGTTCGTCAGGAACTCCGCTCGTCAGCCTAAATTAACTTCCGAGTTGTGCGACCCTGAACACGCGCGGCATCGATGCTCTTTGTCGGAGAATTCAGCTTTGCTGTTTTTGTTGTTGTTGTTTTTTTTTAAGGAGCATTAGATCGACATCTGCTTCCTGCAGGAGAACAACGTCTTGTATCTGGACGAAGAAAGAGATCTCTGCAACGGCTACAGCGTTGTTCCCGCAACGACCACTGTGAGATCAAGCCTCGCCTACGTCTTTGCGACCGAGATCGTTGTTCATCGGCAGCAGTTCCTATGGCCTGGCAAGATTTCTGTAATCGACCTCACCGTCCGGGGAGTCTCCATGACGTGCGTCAACACCCATGTCTCTCAGAATCCTGAAGAGCGATGCCGTCAGCTCCATACCATCACAACTCTGGTGTATGAAAATTGGGGGTGGATCCTCGGTTATTTAAACATCTCCGAAGAATCGATTAAGGACCTGGCATCCCGTTCAACCGAAGCTCTCGCGGAGCTCCTGGACCAGGCCGATCTCATCGAAATCACTACATTCTTCGATGCTGCACTGGAGCACACCAGAGTTGCCACTATCGGAAGTCGGGTCGACGCGCGTCGTCTGGACAGAATCCTACTTCCATCAGGATTCTGCGACCGCGTCACCCAATACCAAACCATCGACTACGACTATTCGAACCACCGGGTCATCTTGATCCAAGTGGGATAACCAGCTCCTACAAGACTACCCTGCATCGAAAAGCAGCTACTGTCAGACCTGTTCGTCGATCTAATTGAAATATCCATCGAAGAATATACAGGAAGACAAGGCAAATCCTTCACTCCCGATGTTATGTGAACAATGGACCCGGATTAAAGCAGATCTGTTGGGGGAGTTACAATCACTCTCGCGCCTGCCGTCGCTGAGTCCGGCGGTGAATATATCGAGAGAGAAAGTCACTTCCTATTGAGGACGACACTGCACTCCGACTACACTTTCTTGTGGGACCTCACGCGTTCCCTCCGAGCCAGACGTCTCTCTCCTCCTCCCTAAACCAACGACGACGGAAACGTCATCTCCTGGGCCAACTGAGACGTTTCCATGATGACTCGCTTCAGTAGTCTCTTTGCCCAAGCTCCATGGCGGAAGTGATCGTCGACTTCCAAGCTGAAGTGACCGACCCCCTTGGAGTTCTCGAACTTACACGACGAACAGGCTTACAGTTACTTCGGCCAATCAGTCTCCCAACAACCGACTATCGGCGTACTCATGAGTCGTCTGCGCCGTCATCTGCCAGACCTCGTGCCCGACCTTTGCCCATCCGGGACGGTCATCTTCCCGGAACATTACGCAAGTGTCCGACAAAGCTGTCTGGGTAGCCGCAATATAGATCTGAAGATGGCGTTCGACAGCCTGAACAGGAGCTACCTGTTCGTCCTGATAGAGAAACTGACCCTACAATCTGCCTTTCTCGGGTGGGTTGCTGTCCTCTAGAGAAAGCAGAAGCCGCCATCCAGGACGGGGATGTCTACACCAACGCTTTCCGCTTATAGGGCTGCCGCCTCAGCGCTGCCCTCTTCCGCATCGGAGTTGGGCCTCTGCTACGCCGCCTCGAAAGGATCTTGGGCCGTGATCGCTTATGTGGATGACATCGTACTCTTCATCAGTGGCGATGCTCAGTTTGAGCTCATGCCCCTGACATTCGAAGAGTTCCGCATTGCCACAGGAGTGGCTGTCAACTTTGACAAGAGCTGCGAGTCTGGTGCGGCTTCTGGAAGCACCAGACAGATTCTCCTCTGGGAATCTCTTGGACGTACGAGTCGATGACCATCCTGGGCTGCAGCGTTCTCTGCCCGGAACGCCGTCATCTACCAGGCCTCCTACCTGATGGCGGTGCTGGAGCGAGACATCGCGAGGTGATCACCCGCTCCCGTCGCTGGTGAGTCGTGCCCGCGCGGCCAACAACCTAGTCCTGGGATCCATCCTGCATCACCTTTACGGCTGCATTCCACCTGAAACCACATCAGCCGGCGGCTAGCGCGCTTTATGTCCCCTGTCGGGGAGCTGAGTCTCGTGGCTTCCCCGGGGCATCCTGGTTCTTCCAATGACCAAGGGTGGCGTCGGCTTACTGGACATCGAGAGCCAGCTTCGGCTCGCCAGCCTGAAGGTGGTCCAGGCCTCACTGCGCGGCGCCACCAACGGTTACTCGGATGATTCACAACCGGATGTGGTTGACCCCCGCCAACTTTTGACATCTGTCTCTCACTGAGGAGGAGACTGCAGAGTCTCTGGAAGGCCGCCCTTAACGTCCTTGAGATGGACAACCTGATTCTGCACCCTGCAAGACTGAGGTCCCTGCGTCTTCGAGGTGACAACAGGTCCCTGCGTCTTCGAGGTGACAACAGGTTCCTGCGGCCCACAAGACCTGCTGGCTCCCGAGCGCTGGCTACAGGCGACCGTCGGTGACATCTCCGATGGCGCCCCTGACCTAGCGCGCTTCTGGACGCGCAGCACCTGGGGGCCTTCTGCCATCATCTCCTTCAGGAACACGCCAGCTCCAACAATCATGCGGAGTACCAGGAGGAGGCCATCGCCCTGAAGGGCTCAACAACGCCCATTACTCGCCTCATCAGCCAGGGTTCGCACCGGGCACTCGACTAGGCACGGCTGCAAGCGCATCCTACTGAAGAGCTTGTGGCGCGGCGGGTCGCTAACCCGCAGATATTGGAGTTGCCGAGTCGTGCGACCTCTGCTCCGGGAAGTGTTCACCTCCTACAAACCAGCTCCTGTCGTATTTGTGGTTGTGCACCTGCTCGAGGGCGAACAGCCTCTCGTCCGTGAAGAGGTTGCGCTCCCATCCCCAGATACTTGAGTTGGCGACATCTCTCCAGCCGTACGTGCTTGTTCTCATCTCATCTCTCCTCATCCGTGAGGAGCTAACTTTTTGGAGCTTGTACGCCTTTAGGTTGAGTTCCTTTTTCGCTATTCGATGTACCGACGTCTTGCTTATGACGGTCTCGCGGGCGATTTTTCTCATGGATACCCTCGAATTTTGTTGAGGTTTCGTTTTGATTAACTCACGGTTGGCGGAAGTGTGGGCAGTGAGCTTTCTTCCTTTTTCGGCACGGTCGCCTTCATGGCCAAGCTCATTGAAGCGATGGATGGCCTTGGACACAGTTTGTTGAGGAACTTTGAGCAGCCAAACAATTTCACATTAACGTTTTCCTTCACGAAACAGCTCAATACTGTAGTTAATTTTAAATCTAACGGCATATATTGATTGGGGTGTCAAAATTATGTTTTTTTTTTCACAAATAAATATAATATTCAAATACCAGTGTTTTAGCTAAAAATTATAAATATATTACTATATATAGCTAATTTCAAGCTTAAATTTTACAATCTTTTCTTGACAGGTTTTTAAATGCTTAAAAATAGTTTAGAATACAGTTAAACCTGTCTAAAGCGCCCCCTCTAAATAACGTCTTCCTCTCTATAGCGCCCGATTTTAAATACATAGTACGATGCAAAATTTACATTAAAAGTGACCTGTCTATAGCACCCTATTTTGGTGAGTTCCAAGACTGTATATATATATTTAAAAAGTGGATCAGGAGGTTGAGGTAATGAAAGATGTCGCCTCCTGATCGTGCAAATGAATGTAACTGGTGGTTCACTGCCATCTATGAGAGAAAATACCACAACTAACCGTTGATTTATAAATAATTATTTCAAAAACTTCAATTGCGCATTCAAACAGGGTTAGTATATATATATATATTTGGCAAAGGATACTGGAGGATGACCTATCTGTAAATAGGTAACTGAATGTGAGACAAACCTTATTTTGTTGCAAATGTTTCCTCTTCCCTCTCCTCTTGTTGATGTGTAAATACGGCGAATCCTATATGGGGCGGAATGCCCTAAATAAAGGCTTTTGTTGTTGTTGTTGTATATATATATATATTTTTGTTTCAGATATATACGTGTGACAAGAGACTGTTCGTGATAATCCGAGTACACGGTGTAAATATGTTTTCCACAGGTCGAGGAGAAGAGCTTCTTTATAAGAGAAAACGATGTTACAAGCTTTCAGGCAAGACTCCCTTCTATTGGGTACAGAATCACACGAGTGGTACTGGTTTATATATATAACTAGACGGGTGACCCGGGCTTCGCCCCGGGATTGACCCGTGTGCATATCTACGCGAGTGATATATATTTAGATAAGATTTTTTTTTATATATAATTGTTTGTTATTAGCATTATCTATTTGTTTGCATCAGCATAATTTAATCTAATCTTTGATAGAGGGCGCTGTTCGTAAGCTAAGTAGAATAATTTGAATATATAGTTTTAATAATTGATTTATATATATTTTTAAAATAGCCTATCGTCTTCCCCGTATTTTTTTTACCTATGTATGGAAATTTTGGTTTGAATTAGTGAACTACTGCGAATTTGTATACCGGACATACAAACAAACAAACATACAAACATTGATTTTTATATATATAGAAGAAGATATACAGTAGAACCTCCCTTTAGCGGATACCTCTCCACAAAGGACAGTTTTCATTTGCAAAATTACTATTTTTACTATTTAGCAACTCTCCGGTAAGAGGACACACTCTCCCTAAAGATCACTTTGGCTCTGCAATTAGGTGTCCTTTACAGGGAGGTTCTACTGTATATACACTTTCATGACAATGTGTCACTCGTGGTATTCTGTACCCGTATAAGGACGTCTTGGCCGCAAATTTGTTCGGTCGTTTACTTATATAGAGAAGTTATTCCCCCCGACCTGTGTTTCTCCTTCTATAGCGAGATTAGCGTTGTCTTAAATATTATTTATCCGTTACATGTGGGCTGGTAGAGAATAAATAATGACATCAGCATAACACACTGTTTTAAAACTTTCATATATCTTTTTTGAGACTTTTATACATGTCTCGGTTCAAAATCACATTAATAGGTACCGCTCAATAAGAGCAACCTAGTTCATGATAATTGAAACAATGAATAATATGTGAAGGTTATTCACATATTAAACAAATTTTAACTCGGGATTCAATCTTAGTTCATGACTGTCGGGAATCGAGCGTGTTACCCTCTCATCCACCGACTGTTTTTTTTTTTTTGTTGTTGTTTGTTTGTTTTTATACATGTCTGTTCTACAAATTTGTAATCAATTTTAAACACACTTACTTGTATACCACCTAGAGCTCTGAAAATTCTCACACTTGCCCAATTTCGTTGACAAAGAAAGTGTGCATTTCAAATTTCTTGGTGGTCGGAGAGTAATTATAACTAGAAAAAGCATAAATCTAATAGAAAAAAAGTTTATTTTATAAAATAAGATGAAAGAAAGCGAAAATAATCACAGGAAAATTTACGAAAGAAACGTAGAAATTGGTAAATGTAAACATGTTAATTAAAAGGTACGAAATTGATGAAACATATAAATAATGTAGGATAAAAATGTAAAAATAAAAATATATATATGTCGGTGGACGAGTGGGCAACACCCTCGATTCCCGACAATCAAGAACCGGGATTTGATCCCGTGTTAACATTTTGTTTAATATGTGAATAACTCGCATATTATTCATTGTTTCAATTATCATAAACTAGGTTGCTCTTGTTGAGCGGTACCTAATAAAGTGATTTTGGAACCGTAAAAATAAAATAAAATAAATAATAGGAAGAAGTAAGCAATGTTTATCAAAGAAAGGTAGAAAGTAGAAAAAGATGTAAAAATTGAATTTAATTAAAAATAACGTATTGTCATCGCGAATAAGCAAATAGAAATAGGAATGTATACATTCAGTTTTAAAATAACATAAAGTAATAGTATTATCCTTGTGAATGAGCAACGCATGTGTATAAACAAGGGCCGGTCTATAAATAATGCACAATAACCCATAGAAAAATATCTGAATAAAAATAATGTTTTCTGATAACAAAAAAATATATATATTATTTTCTTATCTGCAAACAGAATTGAGATATCTTTTGTATTTTTATCAGATATGAAGCCTGAAGTAAACAAGAGTCCGACAACAATAGGTGATTGGAATTCCATTTTAAGTCCGGAAACATTTCCGTCACTGTAATCCCCCCGAATCAATGGAAACGAAGTCATGGATAGAAACACAATACAAAGATGGATTCAGCGCTTCCAGACTGGTGATTTTGACATTAGGCCAGGTAGACCAACCTCTGTAGTGACGGACCAAAATTTGGCTCTAACGAAGGAATTGATGAAGAATAACCGAAGAATTAAGACTTAGAAAATAACGGGAAAACTTTCCCAGTCTAAAGGATGTTTTTTTTTTTTTTTTTCAAATATTTTTTTGATCGATGATCTTGGATATCGAAAATTATGCTATAAATGGGTGCCAAAACTTCTAACACGAGGAATGATGCAAATTCGGAAAGAGATTTGTTTCGACCTCATGGAGACTTTTTCTGGAGAACCTTCTCACGTGTTTGGAGAGGTGTGATAACATGTGGTGAGACTTTGAATTTATCATTATGATACTTCTTCAAAGCGCCAATTAATGGATTGACCCCATAGTATATCACCAGTAAAGAACACTTTCCCTTTCCAAGGACAAAATCATGATCCCTATCTTTTGAGGCACCAAGAGCTGATATTCATAGACACTCTTGGAAGAAATTCTATCAACAAGGAAAAGTATTGTATATATATATAAATCATTTAAAAAGCTGAAAAGAGCATTGAAACAAAAAGACTTGGCTTAAAAAACCCTAATCAAATTTCAACAGGATAATTCGAGACCTCACACGGCGCACCTAATTTTGGAGAAGATTTGAGGATATTGGTGGACTGATGCCTCATTCTGCGCACAGCCATGGCATAGTTCCCTCGGAATTCTACTTGCTTGGAAGATTAAAGAATTTTTTAAGTGGTAAAACATTTGAAACTGATGTAATTTTACTCCAATCTGTTGAGGGTGGTTCAGAGAGTTGGATAAGGCGTTTTACCAAAATGTTTTTGCAAGTTGGTAACAACGTTGGATCAAATGTGTACAGAAGAAAGATGGATATATTGAATGATTCCAATATATATAGAGGACTGTTAAGTGTTCTTCTAAACAGAGAGTAGAGTTCAGTTTTCTAGTTTACAATAAAAAATCTATATTACCGATTGTACATTATTTTATTGACTGAATCTTGTATATATATTTGAGACTTATGTTTTTGAATATTTGACCAATCTGGATGAAATTTTGACAGGTTAATATTGAAGACCTATTTGACACATTTTAACCAAAGAAATGCAATTTTTAACCAAAAGTTTGAATAATTTACTTTTTTTTCATAAAATGATAATAATATCTCTGCATCATATTTTATACGCATTTTAAAAAAATAATAATAAATTAAAATTGATTTTATTGAGCGGGTTTTATATTATAGTTACTTAGATTTGACTCACTGTCATTTCACATCACTTTGAGCTGCTCTTCTATAAAAGGTACTGTTTTTACTGTTAATTTTTTAAATGACTGGCCAAACTTGGATCAATGCGTTTTCGAGCAGAATTGGTAAAATAGAGGACCCAACGTGCCCTTCTGTGAATCTGATAATGATGAAACCATTGAACACATTCTTTCTTGCTTGCGAGGATCTGACCAAATACAGAAATACCCTTTTCTCGAAAATTATTCAAGAATTAATACATCCTCCAGTCACATTGTAAAATACTTCATTTTTAATTCTAGAACATTCAAAGCAACCCTCGCTTTCTTGGAGCTATCAAACAGGCTAAATTCTAGCCTCAGAATAAAAAAGTAAGAAAGTTTCAATTTTACCCAACTTAAACCAAAACCTAGCTACCACTAATGTTCCAGTAAATAGGATTCTATCCATCACATATTTATCTTACACCATATACAAAAACATGGGACATATATAACCTTGTATCATAAACCTTTGTAGATAGTTTGAGTAAGACCTGGCGTGTAGAGTTTACATAAAGTGATAGTGAATGCGGGAGAAATACATTTTGATTGTTAATTTTTTTAACTCGAGGTTTCAATTAGCAGGCTAGCATTTCATCTGCTTGATCATCAAATACAATTGTCATTTCTCCTATATTTTTTTATGAAATAAATCAATTTTGAGATTTTTATTTATTTATTTATTTATTTGCCCTCATGTAGGTTTGTCCTCGATTCTTTCAACGTAAACTTGACTCATTTGCATGACATTGATTTAGCTGAAATTTTGAGGCTAATGTAAACACTATGAAAAATACATGTTACTGAAGTGTGTGTAAAGAAAAATCCCTCTATTTTATTTCTGAAAATATCGAGAAAAACTTGAATAATGGTGTTAACCTCTCCAAATTTACAAAAGATCATATATAAAGGTCCTTATTAGAAAAGTTCGTGATTTTTCGATGGCCTATTGAAATAAATCTTAAATGAACAAGAAAAAGTGAAAGAACCTGTAAAGCCTTTGACAACTAACGCGTTGATATGTCACCAAAGAAGGAAGTCCTCAGCATTCTGTGGAATTATAAAGAGAGATCTGAACCTGAAAGTCTTAGTCCTCGGTAGTATAGTGGTTAGTATTCCTGCCGCGTCACGAACCTGAAAAAAATGTAAAAGTTCACAATAAATTTTCAAAAACACATCCATGAAAGGAAATGCAGAAAACTCAATTAAGATCGTTAAACCGATGGAAATCATCAGTACATTGCTAAATTGAATCAAATCTATCTCAATGATGTGACCGCCTGCCCAGGAGAATACGATTTATTAGGTTGTAAACGACTTTAAAGACCGGATGCTCCAGTGCAAGGATAGATTGGAAAAAGGATTATCGCTAGGTTTTGCTCGAGAGAGAAGCTTAAGAAATATGCAAAGTTGATAAGAATGTAAAAAATCACTTTAGAATTTTATCAGAAAGAAATAGTAGAGAAATTATTTGTACAGAGCAGGGATCCACATGGCCCGTAAACAAATGAAAATGTCTCCATATTCTATGATTCTTGCTGAATCACGTGATACCGTCCTTTTTGTACATTGAAAAAAGGTTATTACCGATTGTACATTATTTATTGACTGAATCTTGTATATATATTTGAGCCTTATGTTTTGAATATTTGACCAATCTGGAAGAAATTTTGACAGGTTAATGAAGACCTATTTGAAGAGGTTAATGAAGACCTATTTGACACATTTTCACCCAAAGAAATGCAATTTAACAAAAAACTTGAATAATTTAATTTTTCCATAAAATGGTAATAATATCGCTTCATCATGTTTTATACGCATTTTTTAAAAAATAATTAATTAAAATTGATTTTATTGAGCGGTTTATATTATAGATAATTAGATTTGACTCTCTCTCACTGTCACTTCCCATCACTTTGAGCTGCTCTTCTATAAATGGTACAGTTTTTACTGTTCATTTTTTAAAATGAATGGTCACACTTGGATCAATGCGTTTTCGAGCAGAATTGGTAAAATAGAGGACCCAGCGTGCCTCTTTTGTTAACCTGATAATGATGAAACCATTGAAAACATTATTTTTGGTTGCGAGGATCTGGGTGAATACAGAAACACCCTTTTCTCGAAAATCATTCAAGAATTAAAACATCCTCCAGTCACATTGTAAAATACTTTATTTTTAATTCTAGAACATTCAAAGTAACCCTCGATTTCTTGGAGCCATCAAACAGACTAAACCCTAGCCTCAGAATAAAAAAGTAAGGAGAGAGGCTTCAATTTTATCCAATTTGAGCAATAACCTAGCTGCCACTCGTGTCCCAGTTAATAGGATCCTATCAATCACATGTTTATATAAACCTTACACCATAGAGAACAACCCCTTGTAATATATATAATCTTGTATCATACACCTTTGTAGATAGTTTGAGTAAGACGTGGCAACGTGTAGAGTTCGCATAAAGCGATTAGTGCACGCAAATAAATTTTGATTGTTAATTTTTTAACTCGAGGTTTATCAATTTATTTATCAGGCTAGCATTTCATCTGCTTGATCTGATTTATCCCTATATATATAAAAGTCAGTGTATGTATGTATGTATGTATGTGGGTATCAATGTCGGCTATACACGTCCACAATACGTAACTAATCTGACTGAAATTTTATCAGTATATAGAGTAGAATCCGGAAAAACTTATAGTGAAAATTTCAGGTCTCTATCCCGAATATTCTTTGAGTTATTTGCAAATTACGTTGCAAATTTGCCTTTTCGCTCGCAAGCAGCGCCTCTAGCGGTGAAGATGGGAGGTAATATCAGCTGACCTAATGTACATGTAAAACGTGTTTTGACAGGACATAGAGAAAAATCTGGAAAATATATTTATCGGAATTTTAGCCAATAAAAAATAAAATTGACAGGTTCTGGGCAAATGTAGTTGTTTTTTTTAGTCAGAAAATGATTATGACAATATTGCTGTATCATGTTTGATTATCAGATACAAAATTATATCGGGATAAATTTGTCATTTTTCCTATAATTTTTTTCAGAAAAAAATATAAATCAATTTGACCACGATTCCTTCAACGTAAACTTGACTCATTCGCATGGCATTGATTTAGCTGAAATGTTTTAGGCTAATGTATTCGCTATGAAAAATACATGTTACTGAAGTGTGTGTAAAGAAAATTCGCTCTAATATATTTTCGAAATTATCGAAAATAACTTTATATAATGCAGAAAACTCAATTAAGATAGTTAAACCGATGGAAATCAGCAGCACATTGCTAAATTGGATGAAATTTATCTCTCTGGTTCAAATCACATAAATAGGTACCGCTAAGCAAGAGCAACCTAGTTCATGATAATTGAACAATGAATAATATGTGAAGGTTATTCACATATTAAACAAAATTTAAACGCGGGATTCAATCCCGGTTCATGACTGTCGGGAATCGAGGGGGTTACCCACTCGTCCACCGACTTGAAATCTATCTCAATGAATGTGACGCTCGCCCATGGGAATACAACTTATTAGGTTAGACTTTAAAGACTTGAAAGACCGGATGTTCCAGTGCAAGGAGAGATTGAAAAAATATTATCACTAGGTTTAATCAAGAGAGAAGCTTAAGAAATATGCAAAGTTGATAAGAATGTAAAAATAATTTAGAATTTTATCAGAAAGAAACAGTAAAGACATTATAAAATATATTTGTACAGAGCATGGATCCATCGAAACTACATGGCCCATAAACAAATGAAAATGTCTGTTAGTCTCCATGATTATTGCTGAATCACGTTCTTTTTGTACATTGGAAAAAGAAATCGACTTATAGGGAGACCTCGGCAAAATTTGGAGGCTTTTGGTAAAAATATTTTATTTTTTATTATTATCGCTAGTACAAGTGGTATAGACCATGATAATCATGGTGGGTAAAAGTTGACGACTGCTTTTACTGTAAGTGCACCACATGTCTACATATGTGAAAAGCAGTTCGACTTTGCACTTACAAATGTGCCAGAGCCACGTTTGGTTACTTGCACTCGTTGGTGAGGTTTGATTTTTGCAGGAATCGGGGGCCATTGGAGCAATTTTTTTTTTTTAATTAGAAAAAAAATGCCCAATGCGGGATTCAATCCCGGGTCGTAGCAATGGAAAAACCAATGGTTTAGACCACCGACCCCCCGTAAAAATCAAAATGAATACTACCACTATTTTCCTGGACATATCGATGTCGTTATACGTTCAGGAAATCAATCAAACATACATGTTGCACACACACACACACACACACACATATATATATATATAAATATTAAAAATAAAGAAGGCATATCCTGACCAAAAGCACATGCGCTTTTTTAGATGGCAGAGCGCCATCTAATGGAACCGAAACCAACTAAACATTGATTTAAGCTGTTCCCTGATATTTGGCCAACCCAATTATATAAGTTATTTAAAAAATATCCTTTCGGTAGACATTTACAAATAAAAGATAATTCGCTGAGGGAAAAGTTTAACAAGCCTTTGGGTGCAACAGCCCTTCGACTAGACGATACTACAAGTAGCTGTAGTATCGTAGTTATGCCTGTTGTAGGGCTGTTACGTCCGTAGTATTATCGTGGTGAACTCTTCTCTCACTCAGTCTTTTATATTTAATTTATATAGTGTCACCACTGCCACCAGGAAGACCAAACTGTCGACCACCACAGATGTCCCACCTTCATAGATTCCAAACAGCCACCCTCCTAGGAATAAGTATATTTACCCCTGTACAGAACCAAGTACAGTACATCTGTTAAACTGGATGTCCACCATTAGAAGTGAAGTCTAAAGACCAACCGGGATAGTTGGCGACTTTAGTACGTGGTGGCTCCAGGGATCCGGATTACATCGAGAGAGAGAGAGAGAGAGATATTGTCACGTAGGAAATTAGGAAAGACAAACTTCAGAATGACACGGCAATTTATTTAAGAACAAAATTAACACATTTAAAAGATACAAGATAAGCAACGAGGGAAGTTTCCAAGGTATCAAATATAAATAACATAAATATCAAAATTAATAATCTGTATAAAAAATATAATAAATACTCTCCTACAATATCTTCTTCTATCTATCTATATATAAATGAATGTTTGTATGTTTGTTTGTATGTCCGGTATACAAATTCGCAGTAGTTCACTAATTCAAACCAAAATTTCCATACATAGGTAAAAAAAATACGGGGAAGACGATAGGCTATTTTAAAATATATATAAATCAATTATTAAAACTATATATTTTTAGTCAGAAAATGATGATGACGATATTGCTGTATCATGTTTGATTATCAGATACAAAATTATATCGTGAAAAATATTCCTAAAAGCAGAGACCACGGGTGAAACCAGTTCATTATTTTGTACGCAGGAACAAAATTCTAACAGAAAAACATTCATTCGAGCAGAAAACAAAAGCTAGATCATCTTTCTATAAAAAATATCGCTTCTCAGACACAAAGTTTGGAGCGGGACGTTTCACAAGAGTGACATCCACGGCGCCAATTTATAATTGTAACGAATAGTATTTGAAAATCAAAATAATATAATTTTCAAATATCGTTGTGAAAATTTACATATTTATTTTTATATTTTGAAAAACACACAAAGTTTGGAGCGGGACGTTTCACAAAAGTGACATCCACGGTGCCAATTTATAATTGTAACGAATAGTATTTGAATAAAAACATTTAATCGGGTAAAACCCGGGCGTTGCCCGGGTCATTCGGCTAGTTATAAATATTATTTATTGTGGCGTTTTAAATTCATTATTTTAAAAGTGAATCACCCTCATTAGAAACATCGTCAACTCATGTTTAACACTTGACACACAACCTATCCTGAATATGCTTGTGGTCTTGTAGCCTCTCACATAGCCATTTCATAATAAAAGTAATATATTTTTAAATCGTGTGTTATCTTTTTATTTATTCTATGAAATATGCTAAAATAATCTGTTTTTAAAAATAGTTACTCGGTGGTATTTACTGCCTTTGTTTACAACTGCCCGGTGTTGTGTTAGTTAAGCGAGTGCGTTCTGGGTTCCAGCAACCTGAGTTGTAAATATTTCTTTCTCTGTTAGTTAACTAAAATATCGAAATGAACAGCCTGATTCAAAGTGCGAAGAGCCTCGCTCTGAGTGCAGCTACCAAGTTTACTCCTGTCTTGAAGGAGTCTAAGTTCTTAGAAGAGGGTGTCATGACGCCGGAAGAATTCGTCACCGCGGGTGACCATCTCGTACATCTCTACCCGTACTGGAGCTGGGAATCCGCAGTCTATCCCGAGAATTACCTTCCTAGAAACAGGCAGGTTCTCTGCTGCAAGGGCCTCCCAACAAGGAAGGAAAGCGAAAGGGCCGATTCACGTGGTCGAAGAGGACGGTATGACCATTATTACAGAGGAAGAAGAAGAAGAGGAAGATGCGGAAACTTATCTCGAACAATTGGAGAATCTGGGAGAGGAAACCTACTTGGAGCAGCTGGAGGAGATGCTGGAGTCCAACGTGGTGAGAACGCGCACGTACGACCTGTACATCACCTACGACAAGTACTACCAGGTGGGCAGGCTGTGGTTCCGCGGCTGGGACGAGAACCACCAGGCATTGAGCTTCGACCAGATGCTAGCGGACGTGAGTGACAAGCACGCCAGAAAAACAGTGACGCTGGAGAAATGTAAGGAGCTCGGCATTCACATGCCCACCGTGCACCCTTGCCGTCAGACCAATGTGATCAAGCAAACCATCGATGAAAACAAGAAGAGCCTTAAAATATTCAGAGTTGAGGAAACCTTCCCCTTCCTGCTCAAGTTGTTCCATAACGCCATCCCCAACATCAACTACGACTTCACCCGCTAGCTGTGTGTGATGTATATCAATAAATATCAACAACAGCTTAATTGAGAGTCTTCATTTGAGATGTAAAGTATTGCTTTTTTTTTTTTTTTCCAAGTTATAATAGCTTCACGCAGTGCAAACAATGTATATATAAATAAAAAAAGGTATATCTAAAATTATGTGTGGTTTGTATTTTTAGTAACAAATAAAATACTCTTGCGAGATTTTCCTATTGCACTAAGGTAGCCTGTAGAAGTAGTTGTAAATGTGCATCTACTCGCTGTGAGAGAAGTGTTGAAAGATTGATATTTCATATCCGCGCTTCAGGTATATATTTAAACAAATTTTAGAAACTAGAGTGTGAATCCATTTATCTCTTTATAAAAGGTAATTTAAACAAGACGACCTTATTTGAAGTGTTATACGACTCATGTGTAACATTTCAAAATAACAAATCTAGAGGTCACAGCAAGGACCATGTCAGAAGGCGGGCCGAGTCATGTTTGACTTTAGAATGACTCAGCAGATTTTCTCGCCCCGGCTCGATCTTGGCTTTTTAAGGGAAATTATTGGATTCATTGTTTGAAAAATGTGCTGGGAGAAATCTATTGATATTTCTATATCAGCAAAAAATTATTCGGTGAAAATTCTTAAATAATAAAAAATAATTGATATTTCTATAAATGGCGTTACATTCATTAGAACGGCTAAGGTGCATGATCATCCTGATTTTACTTTTAAAAATGACGTTTAATATGTATACCAGCGATTCTCTCTACAAGTGGCTTAGTGAGGGTTGACTATCAGTAGACAAACTGTTCCATCACCAATCTTGTGATGTCAAAGTACGGATATGGTTACTGATGTTTGAGTCAAAAGGCGATCCATCAAATAATTTTATACGTATAAACTGGATCTGTAAAGGAAAAAACAAAAACAAAAAATTCTAAAAATATTTCGAGAGATTGCTCCCTGTTTATCAATTTATTGCACTATTGCACATTGACTGAGAAATAAATTGATAAAGAGGGAAAGCAATCACTCTGTATATTTTGAGAAAAATATATTTTTTTTTCTTTACAGATCCAGGTACGCTCTTTTATATAAACTTATGGTTACTGATGGTGTAGGGAGAATTGGCTATAGGTAAAACACACTGTGCTGATTAACTAAAAATATATTAAGTCTTTTTTTCCCGAATAAATAAATTATATAATTATTATTTTATCTGAAGCAATAATGGTTCGGCTTATATCTAACTAGAGATAGATGTAGGGAACACCATTGTAAATTTTTATTGAAAATCAAATGAGAAAACATCAAGCCGCTCCAGGAACCTGAGTAAATAAAAAAATCTCAAACTAAAAGAACTCATATTTTTTAAACTATAATGATCAACTAAAGTCTCATGACTTTGGTAAAACGATAAAAACAAATTTATCCTACCTAAATCGCTGGTATCGGTAGTTTATGTCAAGAATTATTATCGAGTTTTTCTAGATAAGGTGTGAATTGCTTGCTCACCTTAGTATGTTTGAATTATTATTTTATCCGCACTATATAAAAAGCTGCTCTCTTCTACAACAACAGAACAATTTTTGATCAGAGATCTTCCATCACCAGTCAAAAGATATCTCGCACAAATAAGAACTCTTTTCACTGTTTAAAGAAAACCATGCTAAAATATTTAGCTCAACTGACCGAATATGTCCACATTACGTAATTAAAAAAAAAAAACTACTTTGAACTGGAGCACCACATGTTTTTTTTTTTTCTGTTTAGAGTTAATAAGTGAAAGGGGAATTTCTTTTGCATAAAATGGGATCAAATCATCTTGCTCTGGAGACTGTTGTCTATGACGACAAAGAATCTAATGCATTGGCCCTATACAAGTTTTACAGGGCTGAGCAAGAGAAAAAAAACATTGAAAAAAAGAGCCGTATGTAAATGAACGATCAAATAACTAACTCATCTTTTCTAAGCAATTATGCACCTTGGCGAATCCTGTGTAGGGAAGAAGTCCTCAATAAAAGGCTTGTTTGGATTGTCGGCCCAGGGATTGTAGCGGTGCCACTAAGCACTGTGGACGTGCGGTAAAAAACCCTCGATTTAAGAAGGCAACGACCCAAGTCCGGCCACGGTCGGACATGTGGTGCACGTACAGTAAAAGCCATCTTCTACCCGCCATTATGATCATGGCCTTTATCACATGTGCCTGGAATATAAAAACCTTTTCACTTTCAGCCAATTTGTATAGACACTTTATTTATTATTGAATTGTGGCTTTATAGAAATGTCTCAAAAGAAGAGATGTCTTTTAGAGAGGAAGGGGTAGGTACACTTCTCTCTATCTCCGAAATTATCATCCCAACTATATTTTGAGGAAACGGCAACTAAGCCATGATGGAGCAATTGTAGACATAACATAGGTAGGCCAGGTGTTGAGTGCCTGGCTTATTGGAGGGTTGGGGTATGGACAGACTTCTAGATCGACCTTCTCTCTCTCCATGTGTGCGTGTGGACTGAAAGTATCAATTTTCATTTGTAATAAATAAGCCATGATAAACAGGATGGATCTGTGGACGGATGGTATGAACCGTCGATTTCTGACAGCCATGACCCAGTATCGCATTGGACGCTTTTATTTATTTTTTTTCTGAATTTAAAAAAATTCTCTGATGGCCTCCAATTCTTACAAAAGTCCAACTCCTCCAGCGAGTTCAAGTAATCGAACGGAGCTCTGTCACATTTGTAGGTGCAAAAGTCGAACTACATGTGTAGACATGTGGTGCAATTACAGTAAAAGTAGTCGCCAGCTACTACCTACCATGATTATCATGGCCTGTACCACATGCACTAGAGATAGTAAACAATATATACAGTAGAACCTCCCTAGAAAGGACACCTTATTTTAGAGCCAAAGTGTCCTTTAAGGAGAGGTGTCCTCTTACAAGAGAGTTTCTATATAGTAAAAATGGTAATTTTTCAAATGAAAACTCTCCTTTGTAGAGAGGTGTTCTCTAGCACGAGTGTCCTCTCATGGAGGTTCTACTGTATATATAAATAAAAAGCATGATTTACATCATAACTACTGGCAATTATTTGAGGAATCTTGGCATAAGTATCGATTGATTTATTTAGTCTGCATTTATTAAGGAACGCAGGGTAGGAATGTTTAAAGAAACAATATAGACTATACAGAATCTATGTTAATTAACAAATAAATGTTTTCCGCAAGTAAATCAAAAGCCCGCTAAGCATGATTTAAAAGAGCATCATCTCTCATTGGAAATTGTGACAAATTTTAATGATAATTTTTCTTAAATGGGGCTCGCCACTGATGAGTTATACTTAATTTAATTTTTTTTTCCTCATTGGAACTTAATTTTGTCCAAATAGCTATAATTTAAATTCTATAAAAGTTAGCGCGCTAAGTTTTTTTTTTTTTTTTTTTTTACAAATGCCACCGTTAAAAGGCGCTGCGCCCGACCATGCGATAACAGTAACGGTTCTTATCGGTAAACACACTAAAGATAAAACTTCGCAGGAGAAAGTGGCCGCTTCCATGACAGCAGCAATACTCGGACTGTGTCGATCTACTTCCGGCAAGCTCGGGCAATTTTTTATCAAGATGACGAAAGAACAATTCTGGAAGGCCTACGCCTCGCTCAAATTGTTTTAATTGACCTTATCGTGGTCGTTATTCGAGGCGTTTTTATAAAACCTCGGGAACTGTTATGGAGCGCTAGTGTTTATTCTAACTTGCCCATTGGCATACATTGGCTGTGGAACCTTTACAAACCATTTAATTTATTAAAAACTCTTCCTAAGATTATGATGTACCTATTACAACTCCTTCGTGTCGTTCAGGCACACATTTTTCATCTGTATATATACTACATTTGTTCCAAATATGTTATGTGATATATTATTTTATAATAAAAAAATTACAAACACACACCTGCCTAAGTTTTAGTTTACTTAAGGAAGTCCGTCGGTATCTGTGTGTTTGGGTTGTGGCAGTTATCCATCAAAGTGCCAGCTATAGCCGTAGGTTGTAAAAGCGAGAAATATTTATAACCCTCATGTTCCTGGAGAGAAGAACGCCAACTCAAGTCCAGCTGACTAGTATGGAGTATTGCAAAGCGCTTTTAATTGCGTTCTGATTTGATTGCTGAGCTGAAAGAGTTGACCAAGAAGTTCCATACTGAGGTTGAGTCTGGGAGGCTGGCCATAAGATGTAGGGTTGATGTAGGTCAGTCCAAACAGGTCAGCTGTGTTGCATCCTATGTCTCAGAAATACCGAACAGCTGAAGAGGAGATAACCAACTTTTTGTGTCTCTCTTCTGAACAGTGAAGGCAAGTAGGGTCTGTTTTGGGATGCACAAGTGCAATGTCTGCCAATACATGCCCATGGCCCTTAATAATGGTTGTTGTGGCTTCACCATGGTTGATTTTTGGTAGAAATTTCAAGAGACAGCTTGGAGTGGAAGTAATTCTCCTGAGGGATCTTGTTGGGTAGTCTTGGGAATATAAAATAGTCCTTGATGTTAGAGCAGACATATGCACTAGGATCCGAGCATGAGTTTGAGGCAAGATGGAGTCTGAATGTGGTAGGGCAGAAGTAGCGGCACCTTCTACATGCTATGTGGTAGGGCAGAAGTAGCGGCACCTTCTACATGCTATGTGGTAGGGCAGAAGTAGCGGCAATTTTTGCTGCTGTGTCTGCTAGTTCATTGACTCCACTGTGGATTGTAAAATAGAAAACGGTGTCAGAGTGTGCGTATATAGGAAAATGGTAGGTAGATCGGTTAATTAAAATCCTCAGTTATAAAGATAATGTATATTGGGCGTATGAATAATTATTTTATTTTTATCCAACATTTGATTGGGAACTAACCATTAACCCATTGATTTAATGGAAAATAAAACAATTATTTAATCCAAAATAAGCCCAATCTTTAAAATGCAGTTTTGTGGATTTCTTCATATTCAGAAATCCACAAAACTGCATTTTAAAGATCGGGCTTATTTTATATATGAAAAAAAAAAAGTAGAAATGTGAAATTGTACTGGGATAAGTGGATAAATAAAGAAAAAGGCATCTCCTTATTGTGCACCCGAAAGCTGCTGATGGCGCCAACTTTCAGTTGAACAAGAAGGAGATGTCTTTTTCTTAGTATAAATATATATAGGATTTTTTTTATCAAGCCATCATTTCTATCACAAAATATGCAAATTTGTTATTGGTTCAATTTATTAGGTTTTGTATAGCCTATAGTTTAAATTGGATCTTCATCTAAACATCTACTTTTTACATTTATATATTTTTTATAGTTTTAATGATAAGGCACAATTTGGATTATCCTTATATCCTTCCTTCCTTATATATATAAAAATGAAATGCGAAATCGATGTTTGTTATCGCATCACGCAAAATCTACTGACTCAATCATTATGGAATTTCGCATGTAGGTAGCTGAAGATTTCGTTTAACATATAGGCTATTCAAAAAACTAAAAAAGTTAATGTGCTTTTTTTGACGTGACAACGTCTTAAATTAGGTTGCGGCTGGGAGTCACTTATGAAAAAGTGTAACGCCCGGTAACGTTACGATGAGTCATCGAACGAGAGTGCTGCGCGCGCAGCGCAAGAGAATTAGGCGCATTGAATCGGCGCATGCTTGTCTCTGTCTTTGTCTTTCTCGAACGTTCTTGGCGTTGGAAAAACAAGAAAGCGTCATAATACAAGTTCACACGTGTGGTTAAAGTATCGTCAGCTGTGTCTGTAGTGAAAATGTGGAGTACTTAGATTCGTCATTTACAACAACTACAACAATAAAGGTAAATAATTGTACACTGATATTTCATTATCGTAAACTATGATTGATTGATTAATTGTTAGATTGACACAAAAGTTGAGAAACTGAGTTTATAGGTTATGTCATACTATTGATAAATGTTGATAGTGTTAAGTAAATTATTAGTTTAAAATTAATTAATTAATTAATTATTATTTTACAAATTTTAAATAGTTTCAAATTTATTTAGCAAAAATTTGAACCTTCGATCTGAATAAATGTTTTGATTTTCGAATTGATTCTTTAAAATTACAAATATTAAGAAAAAGTGGCAGATATAAGAAAACTTTATTTAAACTGTGTTGAGCAAGAATTTTAACATCTAATTTAAGTAAATGTTTTAATTTTCAACTTCATCATTTACAATTACAAATTTTATTTAATTTCAAATTTATTTAGCAAAAATTTGAACCTTCGATCTGAATAAGTGTTTTGATTTTCAAATACCAACGCGGCTGGTGGAGTGACGATCTATCGTAAATTATCATCGACATCTACGGCGGAAGTGTTCCAAGTTGCGATTACAGACGTAACTCGTGTCATTAAAACCAAGGGTGACATGTGCATGACTGAAGTTACTTGCTTCGCCGCTAATACTAGCTTCAAGTTTATACTCGGTGCTGTATATATTCATCCAGGAGCTAGTATGCAGGATATTGGAATGTTACTATGGCAAGGACTCGGTCCGTACATTCACAACAGCCAGTACGTGCCACCGTTCGTGAAAGTTGATTCTAGTATACCGATTCTTCTGTGTGGTGATTTTAACAAAAACGTAAAGCCTGACAACTCGTTTCTTAAATTCATGAAAAATACGTATAATCTTGATTGCGTATCAAACGTTTCTAAGTCAACTACGTTAAAAGGAACAACTATCGACTTGACTTTCGCAAGACACATTACAGCAGAAACACTTCCTTTCATTTCATATTTCTCCTATCATCGTCCTATCCTCAACAAAATCACTCAAATAGGAATTAGTTAAGTTTAAGTTTACATGTACAATGTTTTAGTAAACAAAATATATTTCTATAGTTAAAATTTGTGCAATTCTTATTTTCATTCAATTCCTTGTTCCTATCGTGCAATTTAATTATATTCATATCAATAAATATTCTACCGTTGTCACGTAAAATCTTCGCCCGTAAAACCGACTTTACAGGCAACCATTGTTTTTTTTTTTTTAATAAAAAACCAAAAAGCGTTAGTTCCAGTCTTTTACCGCTAGGGCGCAGCACTGGTCGCGACGATAAATGAATTTGATTTTTTTAAAGCATCGGTGGTTCAGTGGTAGAATGCTCGCCTGCCACGCGGGCGGCCAGGGTTCGATTCCCGGCCGATGCATTTTTTTTTTAACAATTTTTAAAACTCATTTATCTTCTTCTTCTTCTTTCTTATCTCAAACTCATTTATATTATATCTATATTAATAAAATGCAAATTTCATAAGTGGTGTTCGCTAAAAACTTTCGTTACAATGCATCAATTTCGACCAAATTTTCAACATTTATGTAAAACGAGATGGAGCAGGTTTTGCTTAACATCAAAATATTTTTCCTAACATTAACATGCGTAACTTCGGTGTTATCGATTAAATACAAAAAAAAAATCAACAGAGTTAATTTTATTTATATATAAATACAAAAAAAATTCAACAGAGTTAATTTTTTTACATACTAGCTAATAATCTCAATCTAAAAAAATATTCAAAACAAGCAATTTTAAGATAACACCATATGTAAAACAGTCGGCCAAGAAAACAACAACGATATTACATCTTTCTCACATATTCACACACAATCTTGATTAATAATTAAAACTAATCTTTAGCATTGTTTATTATACTTCATAATATATAATATTCGTTAGGCAAACTTTCACTCGGATAAAACCCGGGCGAAGCCGGGTACACATCCGCTAGTAGATTATAAACACAAGATAATAAGACCAAATCCAAATAATTTATTAGTGTGTGATGTTTCAGTACCAACGCTGCTACCGACACGTCAGACACTATTTATTTATTTGGTCTTATTACCTTGTGTTTATAGTTTTAAAGGAAAAGAGCGTTAAAATTTGGCCTTTAAACTTTCCTTATATATATATAGGACCTGGTTTTATCTGTGTTCTGCTCAAGTGAATGTTTCGCTGAAAGATTCTTGTTCCTGCCTACTAAAAATGATGGTTTGGCTTAGCCTGTGTTCTGATAGAGTGTATATTCCCCCAAGAGAGTTTTGTTTCTGCCCATCAAACATGATACAACAATACTATTATCATCATTTTCTGACTGAGAAATAAGTAAATTAATCTAATACTTGGTTAATTTTGATTTTGCTTGGTTGAAAATGTGACAAAAACTTCTTCAAGACATAACTCTATAGCCTGTTGAAATCTCAATCAGATTGGTTAAATAATGATAAAACTTATAAGGAACAAGTAAATAAACATACATGCATTGACATATATACAGTTAAACCTGTCTATAGCGCCCCCTTTAAATAGCGCCTTCCTCTCTATAGTGCCCGATTTTAAATACGTAGTACGATGCACCCCTTCTCTATAGCACCCTATTTTGGTGAGTCCCGAGAGAGGGCGCTATAGACAGGTTTAACTGTTTCTATATTTCTATATATAGAGAGAGAGATTTTGGGTTAATTTTTTCAAAAATGTAAATTATAATATTACATTTTATAAATTATGTGTATGATAAACAATATTTATATATTGTGTGTGTCATATATATATTTCTTAATTCCTTTAAGCGCAGGGATTTAGCCTGAAATTGCTTTGTACGGCACTAATTCTTACCAAATTTAGGCTACAACTTTCAGAAAATAGAAGAAAAAATACACGCCAAGGTAAAACTTCAGGAATATGTTTTACACATAAAAACAACATTGACACATTCATCGTTATGAATACATAATGAGATGGAGCCTTTCGAAAGAGTCAGAAAATGATTACTCTATATATCCCCTACAATATGGAATATTATTCTAAACGATTTATTGGATAACTATTCAGAATCAAACAGTGAAATCATTGCTTATGCGGACGATATAACTGTGATATGTTGGGGAAACAACTTGACAGAACTTTGGAATACAACAGGAAAGGTCATGGGGAGAATATTAGACTGGTGTGAGAACAATAAGTTGACCGTATCTGAAGAGAAAACGAAAATCTTATACTTGTTTAATAGCAAAATAGCTGCAAAAATTCCGAACACTATCACTGCCAATCGGGTGGAAAAACTGAAGATTATGGGAGTAACTTTTAAAAATCATAGAAATAAAAACAAATTGGATTTTGTGCCTCATATTGAGGAGATTATTACTAAGACAAATAGAGCTAGTGGATACCTAATTGGATTAACCGGGAAAGCACGGGGACAGGACAGTAAAAGAAGAATAGTACTTTATAAGACACTGTTTCGAAGTTCACTAACTTATGGTTCTACGATCTGGTACAATTTTATACCCAAAAAGTCAAAGATAAATTAAACTCTCTGCAGTACAAAATTTTGAAGCATAGTACACAGGTTTATAATTCAACTTCAAACTGTACTCATATTGTTGCTAGAACACCAAAGCTCACGGATTTTATTGAAACAAATATACTAAAAATAAATATTGGATACAAAAAATCAGATTCAACTAAAAGAAAAATTATATCTAATTTTATAAACCAGAAATTTGAGGAATACTATGGAGGTGCCAATGATAATTTCAAGGGATTCTTTGATACTTCAAGAATTCCTAACTAGGTTCAACCCAACTTCTATAACGTTCAATTTTTACAGGGGACATGGTGACTTCAACACATATTTGTTCAGAATTGGCAAAATTGGTTCACCTGCATGCACTTGTGGAAACGAAAAATAAACCCCTGAACACCTTCTGATAAACTGTCCATTAACTTCTGATCTAAGGGAAGAAAACCAACTTTACCTGACTAATACAAAACAAGTTGCTTATAATAAAGACCAATACATTAAATTTAATAGATTCTGCAGGATGTATATTTCAAGGCGAAAGTGTTGACTGTACATATTTCAAGCTACTATTTCTAATTGCTATACGCAAAATTTGACATCGAACGTTTAATTTTCATGATTCCTAATGTTCAATTGTGTTAATTGTATATAATAATATACACGCCATTATCCTAATTGTGGATATGGCGTGTCTCTCCCAACTGTTAAATAAATAAATAAAATGATTACTCTATTATCTTTTTAAAAACTTATTTTCGTCATCATTTTCTCCAACCCAAGAATATCAGATAAATTATTGGGATTAATTGTATATTCCGGATTTGGAACTGTGACAATGGTTCCTACCAGATCTAGCTTCTCTATATTACGGCAGAGTTTATTATGGATAGGTCAAATACTATTGGCCATTAAAATTGATGCAACAGGAAGACATGCAAATAATTAAATATTTATTGAATAAATACATTATACTGGGGGAATAACACGTAATTAATCTTTTTTCAAATAGCCTGAGAAATCAGTTCCCAGAAGACTCCCCTCTGGCAGCAATAACAGCTCCTATATGCCTGGACATTGAGTCAAAGTTTGGAATGTATGTACAGCTTTTCCTGCAGCTTCAACACGATGCCACAGTTCATCAACGGTGCACATATGACGAGGCAGTCACTTGGCAACCATTGACCAGATGCTTTCCATTGTCAACAGATCAGGAGAACGTACTGGCCAGGAGGACAGCGGCTGGGCATTTTCTATATGTAGGAAGGTCCTTACAATTTTTTTTCTTTTTTTTTGATTATCCAAAGTACACGTGGTACCGGCCATAATAATCATGGTGGGTAGAAGTAGGCGACTGCTTTTACTGTAAGTGCACCACAAGTCTACACATGTGAAAAGCAGTTCGACTTTGCACTTACAAATGTGGTCCTTACAATACCGGTAACATGAAGTCATGTATTATCCTGCTGAAACATAGCATGTTCCAGACCCCGAATAAATGGTACTGCTACTGGCCTTAACACATCATAAATGTACCGGGGACTATTCAAAGTGTTGATTGAGACATGTATCCAATGGCCTCCTATACCATCACTCTAGATGATGAGAGAGTATAACGATGTTGAATGCCCGCTGGCAATGTGCCTTCACAATGGTGCCAAACACGGATGTGGTCATCATGGTGCTGCAAAGTTCTTTACTGATGTATCGTTATGATGTCAAATTGAAGGGAGAGGTGCCTCTTTAGGTACACATATGTATATATGTTGTCAAAGTGGGAAATCAAGTAGAAGGAAATGAGGTGTACTTGTAAATCGTTTCAGTCAATCTCTCTCAAACGTGTTGGACTCTCTGTCGTTGGGGGAATCTCCTCGACTGTACATAACTGTATATATTTTACTCTTTTATTTTATCCCTCTTTTATTCTTTACCTCCTTTATTTTATCCCTCTTTTTATAATTATTATATACTACTACCATTGACTTGTGTATGAGGTCAATAAAATATTTTTAAATCTCAAAACGTGTTGGAGAGGAAAGGTAGGGGGTACTCACGTGTTGAAGTTGGAGAGGTAGTAGGAGAAGGCCAGCAAGGAGATGATGCCGATGCCGAATGCTGCGAAGAACCACCGTCGCAGGGAGGAGCCGTGGCGCCAGGCCACCATGCCACCGCAGGACTAGCCCATCGGGGTCTGCGCCCACCAGTACTGGCTCCGTCTCTAATTGTTCGTCTCGTTAATACCTGACACTGAGACAACGATAATCTCCCTATAGAAGTAGAAACACAGGTCGGGGAGAAGAGATTCTTTATATCAGAAATCGATCTTGCCCGAAAGCTTGTACGGTCGTGTTCATATATAGAGGGTCTCTTTTACCCGACCTGTGTTTCCTTCTTCTATACACTTAGTCGTGTGTGGTGGAAGCTCATCCTTATAATTCTCTCAGATTGCAGGGAGGTAAGTCTGAAGTCGGCTAGAATAGAGAAGCGACGGTGGGGAAACGGTGACGAAGTCAGAAATGTGTGCGAGGCGTAACCTGGGAAATTAACGATACGTCGCCCTGTCTGAGAGGGAATCTTGGGAGATGACAAAAAAATGTTAATTAAAATTAATAGTTAACGTCTTGTTTCGCAATTAATTTCCTGAAATTATCTAAAAGCCCCCTTCACTCTCAACATGGCGGCAATTCCCCGCCTCTCCATGATGGCCGGCCATCTCTCCTTCCACTCACCCAGCCGCCTGGAAATTGCTTATGGTCTCAGACTCTTCGGCAAATTTAGTTCACGGAGTAGCCCTGACAAACCCACTTAATTGCCGTTTTATTTTTTTTCCAATTTGAACCTAGTGCGCGCTTGTCAGAAATTGCCGACAAACGCTTGTAAGCCGCGTATTCTCCAAAAAAAGAATGCATTTTAAAGATTACATTCTGTTGACCTTTCTTTTATCTCGAGCGAATGGTGCACGCGGGAGAATTAAAGTATTCTTCTATTATCTGCTGATATATTTATTTGAAACCTAAATATTTCATGAGTTTGTTGTTATCCCGTATTGATAGGGAGAAATCTGGGGAGTAAAGCTCCCACATATTGGGGGAAGAGTGCTATACTCTAGTCGGGGTTAGGTTTTGAAAAGCCAAGACAAACCGTGGTAGCTTTTTAAAAATAATTTATTTTAGTACTACAGAGATGTCCTCTCCATCAAAATATTTTAACTCATTGATGTGAACACCGATGGTGCGGGATTTTAGGGTCAAAGCTTCACAGCCGTGTTGTGGTGTAAATTGTGAGAATTCTGCTATACCTGAGAGTGCTCAGAAAACAGCTTCAGAGATTTAAAAGGTGAAAATGGCCAGTCAAGCTAGCTGTGTTGTCGCGGAAATAAACTTGAAACCATCATCCGCCACCATCCGGAGAGGGCTCAGCTGTCACCGAGTAGGAGGAGTATTCTCACAAAAACTTTTTTCACATGATTTTTTTTATCAAATAAATAACACGGCTGCCCAATGTAATAATTGTATATCAAACATTTATATTTCAAATTGTATGTGCATTTTCTTGAAATGTCAATAAAAAAAATAAAGGAAACTATGTTTAGCTATCAAATGTTACATAAGGTAGTCACGATAATTTTGGTTGAACACAAAATCTCTTCACCAGGAGGTTTATTTCCAGTTAAGCAACCGCTAACCTTGACAAAATAGTTGAGGCAACATTTTTAGAGGTAGGCTTACGAAATCCATAGATCCCAAACATCATCAGGCTGGTCCGAGGAATTCTTTCTGCCGGGAGGGGAGGTCTGGGGACCCTCCCCCACTTCCTGCCTGCCCCGAAATACTCCCGGCGTCTTGTGGTGGGGCTAAAAATATCCCACGCCCCACCCCGAATTTCCGCCCAACATTCACCCAACTGGGAAGATTGTATCAGAGTACATCGGGGTTGGGTAGATGGCCATTTGTGCATTGACAGAGAAAATCGATCATATAGACAAAATTATTTTATTGACATCTTGTTAATACATGCAAAGTGCACAGTCTGCACTATTTTAAAAAAGATAATATGCATTATATATATACACTATGTACAATGAATATGGCGCTTCTGCCAGCGCTGCAGAGTTTGGTGGAGAATCGCCAGTGGGTCTCCAGCGACACCACGCATTTCGCGATCTACGAAGAAAACGTAGAAATCAATGATATAGCTGAACTAGTTCCAATATATGATCGGTAAAGAAGCAAAATATTTGATTGGCCCTTCTGTTAAATTACACAGATAATTTTTGACACAACAGAGACCCACATACCGTCGCATGTGTTGAAACAACCTTTCATTATATTTCGCTAGAATATATTAGTAGATTATTTTATTTAACTTGCTTCCATGTCTGTCTGTCCAAAAATATTGTATTCAATTTTGTATACTTGTTCGAGAACCTGATGACAATGCATGTGGACGAATTTTCAGACTTCTGGGTTGACGGGGTGGTTGGGAATGGACTAATTGCCAAATTGCAAGTTGTCAGAGCGGTCGAGGATGGTCAAGTTTCAAATTTTCTTGTACATTTTTTTATATAAATCGTTTTCAATATACTTACAGACTACATAGAAGTCTTAAAGTTTTATACACTCGCTTAATACAGCTAACAATGCTAAAGTACTAAATATCATACTTTTAGGTTGCCCTGCTATAAAATATAGAATATAATTTGTATATTTCCTTACGAACGATGAAAATAGGCGCAGCCATTTCTATGGCGTAATGATCGGCCGTCTACTATATCACCAATGTTTAGCCTTCTAAGCAGAGTTCCCGGTATTCTTTACGCGACTAAAACTATCCAGATTTCCCCAATGGAAACTTCCAAATTGCCTCAGACTGCCAATTGGCCCCCAAGAACCTACAGACATCATCTGTAATCTACATTGTACACCCAATGTATAATTCTGCTTTGTCAAAAGTCTTTTCGGGAAATGGACAAGTCGATCAGGCAGCTAAGCCTGCTGCACATTATAACTTACACCCGTCGTCTCTCACAATCCTTTCATAAAGCCTGCAATAAAAGAATTCAGCTCACACAGACCTATGGATTACTCAATTAGCAATCTCTGAAGATCTATAGCCACGCCAATAAATATGTTCATATCCATGCTACCAAGAATCTAACATGAGTACACCTCAACAACCATCCTAACTGGCAATGGATACGTAAAAACATACTACGCAACATTTTTGAAAGAGGAACCGATTTCGTCCCAACTGAAAGAACGATGACCAAAGTGTGAATCATCTTGTCTTCATCTTTCATCTCTTCAGCTTTCCAAAATCAAATATTTCAGACGGCCACTCTCCTAGGTCCTGTCATGGCTGGAAACTTTTCTTTGCTTTTGGACTTTGGCCGCTCTATTATAAATAAAACCAACACTAATTAAGTCTGACTGACAACCCGGATAGTATGAGACTTCTCTTTTGAACGCTCTCTCTCTCTCTCTCTCTTGTACAATCTTGGTCTTGAGTTGGGCAACGCCAGCTACTTCCTCGACCTGCCCCACTCTTTTATATATATACTAGCGGACGTACCCGGCTTCGCCCGAGGTTTTAACCCGAGTAAAGGTTTGTCTAACGAACATTTGTTAAAACAATTCTCTATAAACTTATAAAAAAAAAAGATATATTTTGATAATTTGAAACTCGTAAATTTGAATCTCTCGATAAAGTGAACATTTTTCCCCGGTCCCTGTGTGCCGTGTCATCCTGAATTTTGTCTTTCATAATTTTCTACATTACAAAATCATCGTTTTATCAAGTGAACATATTTTCCCGGTCCCTTGAAAAATACTCGATAAGTTGAATAAAATCATGGTCGTGAATCTCTCGATAAAGTGATTATTTTTTCCCGGTCCCTGTGTGCCGTGTCATCCTGAATTTTGTCTTTCCTAATTTTCTACATTACAAAATCATCGTTTTATCTACATATTTTCCCGGTCCCTTGAAAAATACTCGATAAGTTGAATAAAATCATGGTCGTTTATGGAAGATGGACGTAGTTCCCGGAGGTCACCCGCCCCCCGCTTGCGAGTTGAAGCTACAAATCTGCAAATAACTCTAAGGATATTTAAGATATTCAAGATATTATTTTTTCGTAAACCTTTCCGGGGATATGCC
>CP092875.1:42759847-42824090 GCA_030710605.1 Cordylochernes scorpioides | reverse complement strand
TTGTTGAGTAGCCTTGGGAATATAATACAGTCCATGATGATAGAGCAGCCATATGCTTTAGGATCCGAGCATGAGTTTGAGGCAAGGTGGAGTCTGAATATGGTAGGACAGAAGTAGCGGCAATTTTTTCTGCTCTGTCTCTTAGTTCATTGCCATTGAATCTACTGTGAGTGGTAAAATAGAAAACGGTGTCAGAGTGTGCGTATATAGGAAAATGGTAGGTAGATCGGTTAATTAAATCCCTAAAATCAGTTATAAAGATAACGTATATTAGGCATATAAATAATTATTTTATTTTTATCCAACATTTGATTGGGGACTATTCATTAACCCATTGATTTAATGGAAAATAAAACAAATATTTAATCCAAAATAAGCCCAATATTTAAAATGCAATTTTGTGGATTTCTCCATATTCAGAAATCCACAAAACTGCATTTTAAGATTGGGCTTATTTTATATGTGAAAAAAAAAATTAGTACAAATGTGAAATTGTACTGGGATAAGGTGGATAAATTAAGAAAAAGGCATCTCCTTATTGTGCACCCGAAAGCTGCTGATGGCGCCAGCTTTCAGTTGCACAAGAAGGAGATGCTTTTTTCTTAGTATAAATATATATATAGTTTTTTTATCAAGCCATTATCACAAAGTATATAAATTTGTTATTGGTTCAATTTATTAGGTTTTGTATAGCCTATAGTTTAAATTGGATCTTCATCTAAACATCTACTTTTTACATTTATAATTTTTTATAGTTTTAATGATAAGGCACAATTTTGGTTATACTATATACAGTTACGAGCGTCTTTCCTCATCTCCTAATCAGTCATCTCTCTCTCTCTCTCTCTCCTCATTATTAGTGCGGACTGTGCACTTTACATGTATTGACAGGATGTCAATAAAAATATGTCAATTGTCAAATTGTCTCTCTCTCTCTCTCTCTGTCACCGTTTGCTTTTATTGGTTGGCTACGGTCACGCCACCTTTGCCCTCCCTGCCGGCGAGCACGTGACTTCCCTGTGCGCGCGCATGGCGGGCGGTAGGCTATAGTTATTAACTAACATATGCAATTAATTAAGGCGCCAATTTAGAATTGCAACAAATAGTATTTGAATCAAAACATTCAATCGGGTAAAACACGGGCGTTGCCCGGGTCATTCGGCTAGTATATTATAAACACAAGGTAATAAGACCAAATCCAAATAAATGTATAGTGTGTAACGTTTCGGTAACAACGTTGTAACCGAAACGTCAGACACTATTCATTTACACCTATCCCCCGATTTACACGGTACTTGTTTTACACGTTTTCGCTTTTACACGGTTTTCCAATTTTTTTTTTTTTAATCGCACTATACTAAATGCTACTGTGATTGAACACATGCGCTGTGTACACATCTCACGAGGAATCCCGAGCTTATGTGCTGACTACATATTTTAACCTGTCAATGCATTTTATTTTTATTTCTGTGTACACCTATATCCCCCGATTTACACGTTTTTCTCAGGAACGTATCTACCGTGTAAATCGGGGGATAGGTGTATTTGGATTTGGTTTTATTACTTTGTGTGTTTATAGTTTTAATGGAAAAGAGTGTTAACATTTGGCCTTTAAACTTTCCTTATATATATAGGACCTGGCTTTATCCGTGTCCTGCTCAAGTGAATGTTTCGCTGAAAGATTCTTGTTCCTGCCTACTAAAAATGATGGTCTGACTTAGCCTGTGTTCTGATAGAGGGAATATTCTCCCAAGAGAGTTTTGTTTCTGCCCATCAAACATGATACAACAATATTATTATCATCATTTTCTGACTGAGAAATAAGTAAATTAGTCCAATACTTGGTTAATTTTGATTTTGCTTAGTTGAAAATGTGACAAAAACTTCTTCAAGAGACATAACTCTATAGCCTGTTGAAATCTCAATCAGATTGGTTAAATAATGATAAAACTTATAAGGAACAAGTAAATAAACATATATACAGTTAAACCTGTCTATAGCGTCCCCTCTAAATAGAGCCTTCCTCTCTATAGCGCCCGATTTTAAATACGTAATACGATGCGATTTACTTTAAAAGTGACCTCTCTATAGCACCCTATTTTGGTGAGTCCCAAGAGGGGGCGCTATAGACAGGTTTAACTGTTTCTATATATAGAGAGAAAGAAAGAGAGATATTTTGGGTTAATTATTTTAAAAATGTAAATTATAATAACACATTTTATAAATTATGTGTGATAAACAATGTTTATATAATGTGTTATTGTGTGTGTGTCATATATATATTTCTTAACCCCTTTAAGCGCAGGGATTTAGCCTGAAATCGCTTTGTACGGCACTAATTCTGACCAAATTTAAGCCACAACTTTCAGGAAAAAAAAACACGCCGAGGTAAAACTTCAGGAATATGTTTTACACATAAAAACAACATTGACACATTCATCGTTATGAATACATAATGAGATGGAGCCTTTCGAAAGAGTCAGAAAATGATTACTCTATTATCCCTTTAAAAACTTATTTTCGTCATCATTTTCTCCAACCCAAGAATATCAGGTAAGTTATTGGGATTAATTGCCTATTCCAGATTTGTAACTGTAACGATGGTTCCTACCAGACCTAGCATCCCTATATTGTGGCAGAGTTTATTCTGGATAGATCAAATACTATTATTGGCCATTAAAATTGATGCAGCGGGAAGACATGCAAATAATTAAATATTTATTGAATAAATACATTATACTGGGAGAATAACACGTAATTAATCTTTTTTTTTTTCAAATAGCCTGAGAAATCAGTTCCCAGAAGACTCCCCTCTGGCAGCAATAACAGCTCCTATATGCCTGGACATTGAGTCAAAGATTGGAATGTATTTACAGCTTTCCATGCAGCTTCAACACGATGCCACAGTTAATCAACGGTGCACATATGACGAGGCAGTTACTTATCAACCATTGACCAGATGTTTTCTATTGTTAACAGATCAGGAGAACGTACTGGCCAGTAGAACTGCAGCCGACAATTTTCTATATGTAGGAAGGTTCTTACCTTTTTTTTTCTTTTTTTTTTTTTTGCTTATCCAAAGTACACGTGGTACCGGCCATGATAATCATGGTGGGTAGAAGTAGGCGACTGCTTTTACTGTAAGTGCACCACAAGTCTACACATGTGAAAAGCAGTTCGACTTTGCACTTACAAATGTGGTCCTTACAATACCGGTAACATGAGGTCATGTATTATCCTGCTGAAACATAGCATGTTCCAGACTCGAATAAATGGTACTGCTACTGGCCTTAACACATCATAAATGTACCGGGGACTATTCAAAGTGTTGATTGAGACATGTATCCAATGGCCTCCTATACCATCACTCTAGATGATGAGCCAGTATGACGATGTTGAATGCCCGCTGGCAATGTGCCTTCACAATGGTGCCAAACACGGATGTGGTCATCATGGTGCTGCAAAGTTCTTTATTGATGTATCATTATGATGTCAAATTAAAGGGAGAGGTGCCTCTTTAGGTACACATATGCATATATGTTGTCAAAGTGGGAAATCAAGTAGAAGGAAATGAGGTGTACTTGTAAATCGTTTCAGTCAATCTCTCTCAAAACGTGTTGGACTCTCTGTCGTTGGGGGAATCTCCTCGACTGTACATAACTGTATATATTTTACTCTTTTCCTTTATCCCTCTTTTATTTTATCCCTCTTTTTATAATTATTATATACTACTACCATTGACTTGTGTATGAGGTCAATAAAATATTTTTAAATCTCAAAACGTGTTGGAGAGGAAAGGTAGGTACTCACGTGTTGAAGTTGGAGAGGTAGTAGGAGAAGGCCAGCAAGGAGATGATGCCGATGCCGAATGCTGCGAAGAACCACCGTCGCAGGGAGGAGCCGTGGCGCCAGGCCACCATGCCACCGCAGGACTAGCCCATCGGGGTCTGCGCCCACCAGCACTGGCTCCGTCTCTAATTGTTCGTCTCGTTAATACCTGACACTGAGATAATGATAATCTCCCTATAGAAGTAGAAACACAGGTCGGGGGGAAGAGATTCTTTATATCAGAAATAGATCTTGCCCGAAAGCTTGTACGGTCGTTTTCTTATATAGAGGGTCTCTTTGCCCGACCTGTGTTTATTATTATACTAGACGAATGACCCGGGCAACGCCCGGGTTTACCCGATCAAATGTTTTATTCAAACACTATTCGTTACAATTATAAATTGGCGCCGTGGATGTCACTCTTGTGAAACGTCCCGCTCCAAACTTTACAGTCAGATTAGTTACGATATAAATCTTCAAATCGAGCGAGCGTCTATAAATATTTCGATTTAGATCAAGTATTCTAATTAGTAAGCGAACTATTATTAATAAAATTTGAAAAGATTTCGATTTTAAACGTATTTATAACCTTGATAGAGGGCGCCGTTCGTGAGCTAAGTAGAATAATTTGAATATATAGTTTTAATATTTAATTTATATATAATATATAGCCTAGTGGTCATGGCATCTGCCCGGTAAGCGGAAGGTCGTGGGTTCGATTCCCATCCCTTGACACTTTTTTTATTTTATCCATTCTGACCAAAATCTATCCGTGAACTTCACACAGTGAACTTCACACAGACAGAATAAGGCAATTATATAAGTAGATTAATAATAATAATAATTATTATTATCATTAGATAATGATAATGATCATAATGATGATGCGCGCGTTGATGACCAAAATCTATCCGTGAACTTCACACAGACAGAATAAGGCAATTATATAAGTAGATACACTTAGTCGTGTATGGTGGAAGCTCATCCTTATAATTCTTTCAGATTGCAGAGAGGTAAGTCTGAAGTCGGTTAGAATAGAGAAGCGACGGTGGGGAAACGGCGACGAAGTCAGAAATGTGTGCGAGGCGTAACCTGGGAAATTAACGATACGTCGCCCTGTCTGGGAGGGAATCTTGGGAGATGACAAAAAATGTTAATTAAAATTAATAGTTAACGTCTTGTTTCGCAATTAATTTCCTGAAATTATCTAAAAGCCCCCTTCACTCAACATGGCGGCAATTCCCCGCCTCTCCATGATGGCCGGCCATATCTCCTTCCACACACCCCGCGCCTGGAAATTGCTTATGGTCTCAGACTCTTCGGCAAAGCTAGTTCACGGAGTAGCCCTGACAAACCACTTAATTGCCGTTTTACCTTTTTCCAACTTGAACCTGGTGCGCGGCTGTCAGAACGACAGCCCGACAAACGCTTGTGAGCCGCGTATCCTCAAAAAAAAAAAAAAAAAAAGACTGTCATTTAAAGATTACATGCTGTCGACCTTTCTTTTAACTTTAACGAATGGTGCACGCGGGAGAATTAAAGTATTATTCTATTATCTACTGATATATTTATTTGAAACCTAAATATTTCATAAGTTTGTTGTTACATCGTATTGATAGGTGCTCCCCCATTTGGGGGAAGAGTCATTACTCTCTTTCTCTCTCTAGTCGGGGTTGGGTTTTGAAAAGTCAAGACAAACCGTGATAGCTTTTTAAAAATTATTTTATTTTAGTACTACAGAGATGTCCTCTCCATCAAAATATTTTAACTCATTGATGTGAACACCGATGGTGCGGGATTTTAGGGTCAAAGCTTCACAGCCGTGTTGTGGTGTAAATTGTGAGAATTCTGCTATACCTGAGAGTGCTCAGAAAACAGCTTCAGAGATTTAAAAGGTGAAAATGGCCAGTCAAGCTAGCTGTGTTGTCGCGGAAACAAACTTGAAACCATCATCCGCCACCATCCGGAGAGGGCTCAGCTGTCACCGAGTAGGAGGAGTATTCTCACAAAAACTTTTTTCACATGATTTTTTATCAAATAAATAACACGGCTGCCCAATTGTATATCAAACATTTATATTTCAAATTGTATGTGCATTTTCTTGAAATATCAATAAAAAATAAAGGAAAATATGTTTAGCTATCAAATGTTACATAAGGTAGTCACGATAATTTTGGTTGAACACAAAATCTCTTCACCAGGAGGTTTATTTCCAGTTAAGCAACCGCTAACCTTGACAAAATAGTTGAGGCAACATTTTTACAGGTAGGCTTACGAAATACATAGATCCCAAACATCATCAGGCTGGTCCGAGGAATTCTTTCTGCCGGGAGGGGAGGTCTGGGGACCCTCCCCCACTTCCTGCCTGCCCCGAAATACTCCCGGCGGCTTGTGGTGGGGCTAAAAATATCCCACGCCCCACCCCGAATTTCCGCCCAACATTCACCCAACTGGGAAGATTGTATCAGAGTACATCGGGGTTGGGTAGATGGCCATTTGTGCATTGACAGAGAAAATCGATCATATAGACAAAATAATTTTATTGACATCTTGTTAATACATGCAAAGTGCACAGTCTGCACTATTTTAAAAAAGATAATATGCATTATATATACACTATGTACAATGAATATGGCGCCTCTGCCAGCGCTGCAGAGTTTGGTAGAGAATCGCCAGTGGGTCTCCAGCGACACCACGTATTTCGCGATCTACGAAGAAAACGTAGAAATCGATGATATAGCTGAACTAGTTCCAATATATGATCGGTAAAGAAGCGAAAATATTTGATTGGCCCTTCTGTTAAATTACACAGATACCGTTTGACACCACAGAATCCCACATATCGTCGCATGTGTTGAAACAACCTTTCAGATTCGCTAGAATATATTAGTAGAATGTTTTATTTAACTTGCTTCCATGTCTGTCTGTCTAAAAATATTGTATTCAATTTTGTATACTTGTTCGAACCTGGTGACTATGAATGTGAACGAATTTTCATACTTCTGGGTTGACGGGGGTGGTCGGGAATGGAGTAATTTCCAAATTGCAACATGTCAGAGCGGTCGAGAATAGACTAGTTTTACAATTCTTTTTTCACAAATTTTAGGAATTCAATATACTTACAGACTAAATAGAAGTCTTAAAGTTTTATACACTCGCTTAATACAGCTAACAATGCTAAAGTACTAAATATCATAATTTTAGGTTGCCCTGGTATAAAATATAGAATAAAATTTGTATATTTCCTTACGAACGATGAAAATAGGCGCAGCCATTTCTATGGCGTAATGATCGGCCGTCTACTATATCACCAATGTTTAGCCTTCTAAGCAGAGCTTAAGGTATTCTTTACGCGACTAAAGCTATCCAGATTTCCCCCCCCCCCCACATGGAAACTTCCAAATTGGCTTTTATTCCATAGACAGTCCTAGGCCCCCAAGAACCCACAGACATCATCTGTAATCTACATTATACACCTAATGTATAACTCTGTTGTGTCAAAAGTCATTTCGGGAAAAGGACAAGCAGACTAGGCAGCTAAGCTTGCTGCGCATTCTAGCTTAAATCCGTCGTCTCTCACAATCCTTTCATAAAGCGCTGCCTGTAATAAAAGAATTCAGCTCACACAGACCTCTACATTATAAATTATTCAATTAGCAATCTCAAAAAATCTACATAGCCACATGTATAGCTACGCCAATAAATATGTTTATCTCCACGCTACCAAGAATCTAACATGAGTACATCTCAACAACAATCCTAACTGGCAATGGATACGTACAAGCATACTACGCAACATTTTTGAAAGAGGAACCGATTTCGTCCCAACTGATAGAACGATGACCAAAGAGTGGATCATCTTGTCTTCATCTGCTCAGCTTTCCAAAAACCAAATATTTCAGATGGTCACACTCCTAGGTATTGGCATCGTTAGAAACTTTTCTTTGCTTTTCGGACTTTGGCCGCACCATTATAAATAAAACCAAAACGAATTAAGTCTGACTGACAACACGGATAGTATGATACTTCTCTTTTGAATTCTCTCTCTCTTTGTGTATATGTATATTTGGCAATTGTTTTATATTTTTACATTTATTTATTCATCTATATTTATCATTACATAATCTTATTTACTCATATTTATGTATTTAACCATATATAGTCTTATATGAACGTTGTAATAAATCAGTTTCAATCTCTCTCTCTCTCTTCATGTTATGAATAATTTGTTTGTTGTTAGATAAAGGATTGATAAGATAAAGTATTGAAGGTGCAGTCGTGATAAAAGAAATATAATTATTTACTATCAAATAGTTTTTATTTTCAATTATTTGATGGATAATTTGCACATTAATTATTTTCATTTATATAGAATTTATGAAATTAATTCTATATTAGTTACACTTAAAAAGATAGATATATGCTAACTACGCCTATGTACAACAAAACTGCAAGTCATTCTGAAAACGATCATTTAAAAAAGTAGAATTATCAATTAATAATTTATATATTAATATATATAATATATATATTAATAATATTTGAGTTGTTGTTGTTGTTGTCGTGTCCAAAGAAGAGCCTCAGATGTCTCTATGCATCTCCATCACAGCAGCAGCAATGTCCACTATCTTGTGTGTGTAAAGCTGCTGCTCTGGGTCTTTGTCAATTTTCTGCAAGGCTGCGGCCATTGCTGGGCATGAGAATATGTGAGTAGGTGTTAGTATTAATATTTGAGTTTTTAGATTATATAATAGTATATTCAAGTAAAAAGGCATATATTGGATCAAAATATCATTTATTTTACCAATATTTCAGTTGGCTGAACGCCAACCTTTATCAAGGTGTTATAACATTTTAAAGTGTGTCAACAAAAAACTCAGCGCCACATAACATCAACAGCATTAAGTTTTTTAAAAATATTTTGTTATATTCAATGGGGAGAAAATTTTTTATATGTATATTAATATTATGGACAAAATATTTTTTGTAAAATATAGGTGTGAATATTTTGAAAATTAACAATAACGCCTATTTTATATTTTAAAATTATTTGTACTATGTTAAAATAAATGTTATTTTGATCCAATATATGCCTTTTAAATTAAAGATTTATCTATGGATTGCTCTATTTTCAAAATAATAGTATATGTGAGAGAGAATTTAAGAACTTCATTGTCCTAGAATGTTTAAACTCTTACATATGTTTTTCTCTTCTCTCTTTTAATAATAATGATACATGAACAATTGATGACAATGTTTTTTCTCTCTCTGGCTACCATCTACAAGTACCATCTTGGTCTTGAGGTGGGTAACGCCAGCTACTTCATCGACCTGCCCACTCTGTGGGAAAGAACTCTCGCAGTCCACCGGTGGCGGAGTCTTTCCTGCGATGGGCGCCACCAATGAAGACGTGTATATTCTTATATATATGTATATCTATCAATTATTTTTATCTATTTATATCTACTTATTCATATATTTATCATTATATATTCATACTTATTCATATTTATATTTTATCTGTATTTAACGATATATAATCTTATATGGACATTGAAATAAAAAGTAGTTTCAATCTCAATCTCTCTCTCTTTCTCCTTGTTAACATCATATGACTATTCTATTCACGGCCTAAAAGTATTGTAAATATATGTATAGACAAATGTAAAGACATACATGTATGACAGCTCAAGTGTCCCTAGGGTGACATAGCGCTTTAAATTGAAATAAATAAATAAATAGAGAGATAGATAATGTTTTTATATAACTTTATAATAGTAGGTTTAATATTGAATGTGAATAAATTTAAATATTTTGTTTAGTGATTCCGTATATATTTTAACTTTTGATTCTGATGTGTTTGTAATAAATTTGCAAAAAAATTAGAAAATTTACGACTAAAAATTAAATCGAAAACATTAATAAATAAAAATATATTTTAAAATAAGCTATTTTATATTAAAATACACTAAAAATGAAAAAAAAATAAATATTTTAGCTTCTGCCATTGAATAATAAGATGTATATTAGTAAAATAAAAGCGCCGAGAGAGACGATCATGTATTGAATGAAGAGGTAAAAAATGTAATAAACACACACATAAATGTAACGTCTCTTATTTAGAAATTATTGATAATAATACTTTAGGGTTTGAATTTAATTTAAAAACAACAAATTTGACCATATAACATGTAATAAAATAGTCTTATATAAAACTTAGTAGTAGTAGAAACAAAGGTAACCCAGGCTCCTGGAGATGTATAACTTATACAAAAATACATACACAAAAACATACAATATTGCCGACTACCTAGATATAAAGAAAAAATCAAAGAAAAATAAATATTTTTCATAAATAAATACAAAGCATGTTACAATAAAAACTCGACAATCAGTTTCTTAAATCACATGATGTCCGATATTTATGATGATAGTCCCTCTCCGCTTTTTTTACTCATATAAAAACCTATGGCAGAAGCTTAAATATTTATTTTTAAATTGCGCATACGCTTTCTTATGGGACACAACACACGTGTTCTAATAATGATTTCACCATCCTCTCGTGTGGCGAGTTAGATACACCCCAGCTACGTCTGGACGAAGAAAAGTGACAGACAAAATAGGTCTCGTATAACGACACTGATGTACGATCTAACAGGCCTACAGTTCTTCCCGACTTATCCATGTTTAGGTGGTGGGCACTTCTCTAATTTCATATTACAAACATTTCCACGTTTGGTAAGAAGACTTGGTTTCACACGATTTCGTAGAGCTTGTATATTATCTGGATAAAAGTAGGGATTTACGATTGATATATTTAAAAAGAATATTTATACGATGATTATATTAAATTTACTTATCTCACTCTGATTTCATGTAAATACAATGCGATTGTTTTTGGCCAAAATGCTCTGTCTTCCTAACGTTTGTTTTCACTAGGATTCGCAATATTTTAATTAACTAAGGTGGAACAGATCCTTTCTTCGAGGAAGTGCCATTATGAGGCCCAACTGGGTTTGCTCAGGCTATTCTAAGGTCTTGGTCATGCTGAAGACATCGATGCGTCATTGGATGTTCTTTTTTGGACGAGGAGTCGTGAAAGTGAGACGGAATTGGTGCAGGAAGGCTCTCTCCCGTTCGAAGTTTGAATTAAACATTTTTTTGAAAATAGGAGATGGGTCGCTCCTTAAGAGTTAGCGGCCGGTCTCCCGACTATGTGTTCTTATGTGAGATCACCATGTTCGGGGCTAAAAATAAACCATACACTTTATTTAAACACAAATTACATCATTTAGCTATGAGAAACAGAATTTGAATACATTGTCTAAGCTTATTTAAATATGCGATTTAGATAAAAGCTGCCCGTGCTGTGTTCTAAATAGAATTTGACTCTTCTTGCAGACCAACTACTTGTGGAACTGCAGGAAAGAAGTACGTTGTGAATCTGTTTAACACATCAGTGGGAGCTGCTGAAAACGAAGTGTTCTATGAAGAAAATGAGGAAGAAGAGCCTTCATCTTGACCCAGGACGACCTGGCGTGGGAGAAAGAAAATACATCGAAGGCCAAATAGGCGTTGCTCTTTATGGAAGAGGAATATGGCGGAGGAACCAATGGTAATGGAAAGTTTAAACATTTCGTGAGAAAATGCTGCGAATATGTTTAGAATGTCATTTCCCATCATTGTAGGGGCTTCGAAGCATTAGACAATTGACAATTAAAATAATTTTATTGACATCTTGTCAATACATGCAAAGTGCACACACAGTCTGCACTATTTAAAAAAAGATAATATGCATTATATACACTATGTACAATGGATATGGCGCCTCGAAGCATTAGAGTCGAACGAACTGCTTTCTATATATTTAAACATCGCAGTACAGGCTATTATCGTTATTAATACTATTTTCACTTTATGGACAAAATAAAAAAAAAATAAAAATCTTAAAATGTGAAAAAAATAGTACAGATGTGATATTGTACTGGGATGAGGTTCATAAATTAAGAAAAGAAAAAAGGGCATCTCCTTATCGTGCAACTGAAAGTTGATGATGCTTTTCTTGATTAATCAAGCTTGGGTATTTGGCTAATTCTGTAAAATAATTAAAAATCAACGAATAGTTGATATTTATTCCGATAGATGGCGCAAGCCATCAGTAACTTTTAGTTGCACGATAAGGGAAGATGCCTTTTTTTTTTCTTTTCTTAATTCTTAAAATTATTTATTGAATATATATCGCTGCCAAAAGTGGAAGTTCATAGAGGTAGGAACTCACCGGCTAAGAACAGTGGGGCGGAGTCGGCCGGACAGTACACCTGCACAGCCCAGGTCAGATCAGACATGTAGCAACAGCACAGTTGTTGCAATATCCACTAGGTAACTGACTACCCATAATATGGTTGACACACCTCCCTGACATCCTATATTTCAAGCCAGAGGTTGCTATTTCAGGGGTCTATTTCAGTGAAAATCCACCAGAATTGTCTACTATACCATTGTGAAGAGGTTTATTGTAAATGGTTTTAGAGAATTAAAAAACGTATGTTACATTTGTTCATTGCATTGCTGTTTTATATGTGTGTTCTTGTTTTGTTTTTCAATAACTTAAACAACTGAACAAAGCAAACAGAAGAGAGAAAGTAAAGGCTGAATATTGAGAAAAGCATTTATCCTGAGTCGCTTCAGATTAAGGACAAAGTTATTATTAAAGGTACAACTTAGATTATAAACAAGAATCCACGGGTAAAAAGACCAAATATCCCACATGACAATTCAGCAACAGCGTTAGTCTCTCACCCAAAGAGTCTTAAATGAAATTCACCAACCCTATATGTTGTTTGAAACAAACATTCCTGAGATCTACTGTAAAAAAAGTATAAACTGATTTAATACTTTCGCATAAAATAAATTAACATTTTCCACTGTATCTCATTATCCCTTTGTTGCTACAGTTCACATAATGTTTACAATATACCCATTTCTTAGTTTCTCAAGAAGCCACTGGGACCAAAAGTGGTCGCAGTGGTACAGCCTACTCCACGCTGACGAGCACCAACAGCGCGAAAGGCGTTCGTGGGTGGCTTTTCTTGATTTATCAAGAAATTGGGTTGGCCAAATATCAGGGAACAGGCTAAATCAATGTTTAGTTGATTTCTGTTCTACTAGATGGCGCTCTGCCTTCTGAAAAGCACATGTGCTCCAGATTAGGATTTTTTTTTTAAATATCAACACCTGATCTTTTTATTTTTTTTTTATAGTTTTTTCAAATGTTTACACTGAAAATTATATACAGGTTCATCTCATTTGCAAAGTTTCGACATATTTGACTATCCATAGTTCTGATTAGGTGTTTTTCTTAAGTGATTCTTCCCCATTTATCTTAGTTTTGTTTGATGAGGCATCTGCCTTTCCTTGTTGCTTCATGTTTAAATTTACAACCTTCTTTGAAGGTTATGTGTTTCAAGTTTTCCTCATTTTTAGTTTGAAGTTTGTCATATTATGAAATCGTTTTCAGTCTAAAATCACTTCAAATATTATCGCTCCTGTAACATGCTATGGGGCCCTTATTATTTCCTGCCATCTGGTTTTCGAAACTGAAAATTTTGAGCTTATCTCTTTTTTATTATTTTAAATACAGTTAAACCTGTCTATAGCGCTCCCTCTAAATAGCGCCCGATTTTAAATACGTAGTACGATGCGATTTACATTAAAAGTGACCTGTCTATAGCACCCCCTCTCTATAGCACCCTATTTTTGTGAGTCCCAAGAGGGGGCGCTATGGACATTATTTTATATATTTTTCTCGCATTTGAATTATTTAAGCGATAGAAATCATTAAGAGCTTCTAAATTTCTTTGATATCGGACCTTTCTATTCCTTTATGTGCTCATTGTGTTTGTCACGGAACTTGGCCGTCCAAATGGATGCCATTCTCTCTTTCTCACTATATCACTACGTTCTGAAGATAAACATTTCCATAGGCCACAATGTCGACATCTCTGAGATTTTACACAAAGTTTAGAAACCAATGGGCAACACCGAGATTATTGGGAAAAAAACATAATTTGCGATATTGGAAAACAACTTTCTCTCTTTTAATTAAAATCGATAACCATTTCTTCTGTCTTATTAAAACAATAAGGAAAATGAAGTAAAATTGAAATATTGGGAAATATAGTTAAGAGAATTTCAATGTGTGAGATATGTTATAAGGTTATAAATATTGTTACTTCATGATTAATGGCGTATTTCTTATATTATTTTTAATATATTTGAAATTTAAATTATATATTTATTTATTTTTATATAAAATATTCTATGATATTTATTTAAAACAGATTAGATTATCATCATTTGTATTTAGGTACACGTGTGACTTCACTGCTCTCTTTGATGTGAGAAAAGAAATAAAGCATTCTGGAGGTTACTTAAAGTAGACTTATCTCATTATTCCCTTATATAAATTTGTAGGATGGTTGAAACACGCTCTGGTAAGATGCAAGACCCAGCACAGGAGAGAATCATGGCTGAAGAGTCTGCCAAGCCGCAACCTGGTGCAACAATTGGTAGAGATGCTAGTTCCGACCCAGTTGTCCTGAATCCCAACATCGACATCCCCAAGTATGATGGAACGGAAGACCCTCGCCCATGGATTGAATCTCTTGAAGAAATTGGCTTCCTGTACCATTGGGCAGACTACATTATCTCTCGTTATGCCGCCATGAACATGACGGGAAGCGCTAAAACCTGGTTGAATTTACACAAAACTAGTTTCACGAGCTGGGAAAATATTAAAATCCGCCTCATTCAGGATTTTTCTTTGGACGCGAATAAAGAAGAACTTAGAATGAAGCTCAACAGAATGCAACACTGGAATGAACCAGCAATCAGGTTCGCGGAAGACATTCTAGTGTTGTGCAACAAGGTTGACCCCGCAATGGAAGAAGAAACAAAAATTGAACATGTTATTGGAGGACTGAAAAAAGAGTACTCATTCGCGCTCTACCTGAACCCTCCTAAAACGACCGATGACCTTCTTGTCGTGTGCAAGAAAATGGATTCTTTTGAAAAGAAGTATCGGGAACGTGTGGAGAAATCCAGAAACCTATATAACGGTCCACGCTATTCTAGACCCCAACAACAATCGAGGTACGTGCCGCCGACTGCCGCACGAAACTACCAGACCACTTCCAGGCCCCAAGCCCCTGTTTCCAATAATTACAAGAACGACTCCCCTCCTACTCCCAGACAGTATCTAAACAACTTTCCCCAGCCCTCTACCCCTAGACGTCCTTATAATCCTAACTTTGTGCCAAAACCAAACCTTCAGAGAAACACCTACAATAAAAGCCAAGAAGTGAGCAAAAATAGGACGGAAGATGGAAGACCAATCTGCTTTAAATGTAACAAGGCCAGGGCACGTGGCCCGTTATTGTAGGGTCAAGTTTATAAGAATCTTAGAAGAGGATCCAGCAGATACCCAAGAGAAGGTCGAAGAGAAATGCCAAATGAATGAAATATCAGAGAAATCAGGACCTCGGCTTTATGCCGATGTATGTCATAACACACAGACAAATATTCCTACCCGGAATAGATATTCCGTGTTGGAAGATTTAAACTAAGCGTCGCGCCTGAATCTGTCAATCAAAGCAAGTCGACCATAAACGGAATCAAGAAGTTGGACCCTAAATACAAATTAAAAATTAACGTGGACAAGATAGGGACTTTTGAAGCTTTGGTTGATACAGGTGCTGACCTCTCAGTGGTCGACCTCAGAACGGCCCTCGATACAGGCCATGGTATAAGTAAACTCGCAAAAATTTGTGCAGGACCCGATGGAAAAAAATTGGACATGGTAGGAAGTATATTTTTAAATATAAAAATTGATGACGAAACATTATCACACAACTTTGTGATATTGAAAACGCATTTACGGACATTAATTCTTGGGAGAGATTTCCTTAAGAAAATGAACGCAAAAATAGATTGTAAGCAAGAAACTATCAAATACGATTTGACGAATAATCATGACGAAATCAATTTTGAAATGTTGAAAATAAAGAGTGCCAAGGATTCCATTGTACCGGAATGTTCCATGAAATTGATCAAGGCATTGGTAGAAACAGAGGATGGAGAATATATTATCGAGGAGAGCAGCAAAATGTTTCAAACAAATGGACTTCGTCTAGCAAGAAGCTTGATCAATGTTATAAATAGGGAAACACACATCTGGATAACTAATCCGTATCCTCGACCGTTAAAAATAATGAAAAACCAAACATTGGCTTTTGGAAGTAGTCCAGCGAAAATAAATGTGAGTCGAGAAAGAGAGGTAGAAGAGAACAAAGAACCTAGATTCCAAATAAACGAAAATCTTTCACCAAAGGAACAGAAGGAGTTAAAACAAGTTTTAGAAAGGTATGGAGATCTTTTTTCGTCGAGATTAGGGAGAACCAATTTGGAAAAACATCGGATAGACACAGAAGACGCGAAGCCAATTAAACACAAGCCTTACCGGGTAAGTGCTAAAGAACGAGATATTATAAAAGAGCAAATTGACGAGATGCTTACAGAAGGCATAATTAGGCCATCTTCTAGCCCCTGGTCTTTTCCAGTAATATTGGTCAAGAAGCGAGATGGTAAATACAGATTTTGTGTGGACTACAGAAAACTGAATAATGTGACAGTAAAAGATGTCTATCCGATCCCTAGAATAGACGAAGTTATGGATACTCTCCAAGGATCTACACACTTCTCAGCAATAGACCTCAGATCTGGATATTGGCAAGTTGAAGTCGAAGAAAGAGACAAAGAGAAAACAGCTTTCACTACAGCACATGGATTATATGAATTCAACGTGATGCCTTTTGGACTTTGTAACGCGCCTGCTACCTTTGAGAGAAATATGGAGAATATGCTTGGAAATCTGAGATGGCAAATTTGTTTGTGTTATCAGGATGATGTTATCATATATAGCCCGGATTTTCCAACGCACCTCAAAAGACTTGAAGCTGTTTTTAGATGTTTTCGTGAATCTAATTTAAGGTTAAACGACAAAAAATGCCGATTTGCTTTTGAAGAATTGGAGATTCTCGGCTATATAACGAGCAAACATGGTATAAAACCCGCGGAACATAACATCAAAGCTGTCAGAAATTTCCCTCGGCCCAAAAAGGTCAAAGAAGTACAATCCTTTTTGGGAATGTGTTCATATTATAGAAATTTTATCAAAGACTTCTCAAAAATTGCTGACCCTTTGACCAACCTTATAAAAAAAAGTGTATCATTTACCTGGACAGAAAGACAAGAGGAAGCGTTTCAAACCCTAAAAACAGCACTATTAAGTCCACCAATTTTAGGTCACTTCAATCCAAATGCACCTACTTATGTTCATACTGATGCGTCCAACATCGGCATAGGTGCAACACTTGTCCAAGACATCGGTGGTGAAGAGAAGGTGATCTCATATTTGAGTCGTACCCTAAGTAAAGCAGAGCAAAATTATTCAACCACTGAAAAAGAATGTCTGGCCGTTGTCTGGTCAATGTCAAAATTACGACCCTACCTTTATGGAAGACACTTTAAAATAGTAACAGACCACCACGCCTTATGCTGGCTCAAAAACTTGAAGGATCCAACAGGTCGATTGGCAAGATGGGCATTGAAAATTCAAGAATATGACTTCGATATAATACATAAATCAGGAAAGAAGCATCTGGACGCCGATGGCTTATCTAGGGGACCCTTACCAGAAACTGATTGGGATGAGGATTTTGAAAGGCTATTTTTAAATCAAATAACAGACGAAGAGGATAAGTTTATCGAAAGTGTTAAGAAAAACCTTAATGGAAGCAGTCGATCAATTGCGCAAAACTTTAAAGTAGAAGATGGATGCCTCTTTAAGAAAAACCCGAACCCTGAAGGCAGGGCGTGGTTGCTTGTGGTTCCAGAGAAGAAAAAGAGAGAAATTATGAAAGAATATCACAATCATATGTCGAATGGCCATCTGGGTGTCGCCAGAACCATGTACCGAATAAAGAGTAAATACTTTTGGCCATCCATGCTAAAGGGTGTCTCAGAGTTCGTTAAGACGTGTCACCTTTGCCAAAGTAGAAAAGGCTCAAACCAATTACCTTCTGGACTACTACAGCCCATTCCCCCAGCCAACTTTCCTTTCGAAAGAATTGGAATTGACTTTGTTGGTCCATTGCCATCTACGAAAAACAGGAAAAAATGGATAATCGTGCTGACGGACTACTACACTAGTTATGCAGAAACAAAAGTGAAAGAAGTGAAAGAAGTTTCAAAATTTCTAGTAGAGGATATTTTTCTCCGGCACGGAGCCCCACAATATCTTATTAGTGACAGAGGCTCTCAATTTACCAGTAATTTAATGAAAGAGGTGATGAAAACGTGCAAGATTAAACATTGCTTCACAACGAGCTATCATCCCCAGACTAATGGATTGACAGAGCGGTTAAATAGAACATTGATCAATATGCTCAGTATGTATGTGAACACTGATCAGAAGAATTGGGACGAAATACTCCCATTCATCACTCACGCTTACAATACTACAATTCAGGAAACCACAGGATATTCTCCCTTTTTCCTGATGTTTGGAAGAGAACCCACGTCTCTTTTGGACGACAGGTATATCTCGGTGGACATTGACAAGGATGATTATGATGAATACATAAAACATCACTTAGACAAAATAAACAGAACAAGAAAATTAGTTATTAACAACACAATAAAGACTCAAGAAAGAATGAAAAAGAACTATGACAAGAATCACATGGAAAGAAGCTACGAACCAGGAGAATTAGTAGCAGTTTGGACACCAATTAGGAAAATAGGAAAGTGTGAGAAACTACTGAGAAAATATTTTGGCCCATATAGAATATTAAAGAAGCTGTCCAACGTAAATTACTTAATTGAACCAAAAGATAATCCTGGCCAAGACCCATTGATTGTCCATGTCTCAAGAATCAAACCCTATTTTGAAAGAATTGATGAGGTCAATTCCGAGGACGTGACGACCTCTGGAGAGGGGGAAGTGTTACATCATGATTAATGGCGTATTTCTTATATTATTTTTAATATATTTGAAATTTAAATTATATATTTATTTATTTTTATATAAAATATTCTATGATATTTATTTAAAACAGAATAGATTATCATCATTTGTATTTAGGTACACGTGTGACTTCACTGCTCTCTTTGATGTGAGAAAAGAAATAAAGCATTCTGGAGGTTACTTAAAGTAGACTTATCTCATTATTCACTTATATAAATTTGTAGGATGGTTGAAACACGCTCTGGTAAGATGCAAGACCCAGCACAGGAGAGAATCATGGCTGAAGAGTCTGCCAAGCCGCAACCTGGTGCAACAATATTGACTAGTCACTTTGGCCAATGGATTCGGAGAGTTCAAAGATCGCTAACTGAATCGCCACACACGTGTGGAGGACTCTCCAGAGATGTCGAGAAGCCCCACATCGATATCGTCAAATGACGTTCTTGGAAAGGTCGTAACCTTATATCACAGGGTTGGGGGCGTGTGGAAGAATGACCCTCGGGGTGTAATTAGCCCGCAACGGTCGCCGCCGTGATGCAACCCGCGTGCTACGAGATAAGCTACTTGAGGGGCCGCCCCACCGCCACTCTTCTTATCTGGGGCCACTCACGCCACAACGGCATCTCGAGTATTAGGCCCAATTGTTTGACCATTGTTGTCTTTGCGTCGGATCGTACCGAATTGAATGCCATCAGCGCGTCTAACTCTTGTATTCCGCATGATCAGCGTAATTATGGCCTTAAATACCCATTTCTTGGTTTATCAGGAAGCCTCTTGAACTTAAAAAGTTCTTTGAGGCACAGTCGCACCCCGATGACGAGGGCCAACTACCCGAAACGCATTCGTGGTTGGCTTTGCTTGATTTATAAAAAAAATGGGTTGGTCAAATATCATATAACATGCCTAAATCAACGTCATGTGAGCTGTCAGAATATGCCTTTTTTGTTTTTTTAATATGACATTTTTCCCCCCAATATAAAGCTTCGGGAGGAAGATATTCATGTAGCTAGAGAGGCTCCTCTCCCTTCAGGTGTAAATATAACACAAAGTGTTTATCTTAAATTTCCTTTAAAATCTATATTAAAGGTCTTATTTGCTCACATGATTAGCCTTATATGGAAAGTATTAAAAATAAAACCTCTTTGTTAATAAAACCAGAAAATAATTATCGAAATGACGTGTTTTTTTTTATATCTTTATTGAATTTTCCTTTGTGAATTCATTTTTTCAAAACTTATCTTCTTATAGTGCTTTTTTTTGGACTAGTTCCCATACGCGCGCTATAACGAAGTTTAACTGGAATTCCAGTCGAGATAAGAAAAACGTTTGTCTTTTATAGAAGGTTTTAGGATCTCTGCGGTAAATTGTCGCCACAGCTGTTGGCAGCAGCTTGCTCTTCCTCACAGTTTACAACCCACATAATCGATTTATCAATTAAATAAATGCTTTTAAAAAGTAAAACTAATAATGCATACCACTCCAGCTAGAAAGCTATGAACTCTGCTCCCAAAAATTTCGGGCATTATGCAGGTGAGGCGAACGAAAACGAAGATATTCACATAAAAAAGAACTTATACAGCAGACGCAATTTGCATAAAAGATGAAATGTATTTTTTAAGAGAACAAAATGTTTTTGCCGAGAAGACAATCTCATAGATTAAATAAACAACGTGAATGATGAGGGCCCATTTAGATGATTGGTCCACAGACTAGTTGTCCCATCAAATATCCAGGGTCGACAAGTCTGAAATATTCAGGTCTCCATGTTATCATAATAAGACCGAGAAAAGCTGGTAAGTATAAAATTTATTTGTTAGATTTATATGATCTTTACTATTAAGCAAGGCAGTAGAGTGGGATGTGATTGAACCAAGAATACGAACACTGTCTGCCAAAAAAAAAAAAAAATTGCATCACCTAGAAATATTCATGTAGAATTTCTGAAATTTGATGAACCATAAAATCATAATGTGGAAAATAATTTTTGGAGTTTCTAAAAAAAAAGGATATAAATTTATTGAGACACACAGGTTTTATCGATATTTGATTAGTTCTCCTCTGGTACGTATACAAGCAGCTGAGCGGTTACATAAAGTTGATCATTCACATGCCTTAATCTTCTTATTAAGTACGAGTATTCCTCAAAATTTGCTAAAATGTTTATACGTAATCTTTTTTTTTTTTTTTTGTTAGCGTATATATGTATTGAGGCGGACACCGTTCTCGTTAAAAAAAAATTTCACCAAGAATAAACAAAATAGCAAATTATATAAGTACAATTTAAATCCAAAAGTTGTAGCTTAGATCTGGTGGGTTAAATTGGCGTAGTCGCTGGGAAGGTTGAAGAGCCAAGTCTCCTTAATTTTTTTATATCCATTTCATAATAGTGCAAAAAGTTGTCCTTTGTTTAAAGTAATAGCGTTGAATAACCCCGTCCCCTACACGTATATAGAGACAAAACGCTAAGTTTATATATAACTGGGGGAGGTTTATTTTATTTAGTAACTACCCTTATTACAATTGGCGCGGGCAATACTAAAGTTTAAATATACTAAATATATACTAAATAAAACCACTGAGAACATATTTGTATAAAAGATTAATTCTTTAATCAAACTTTTATACTATTTTTTATATAGCTAGTTATAATTTTTTTTAACAGACATTTTCTCAAAAAATAGATTTTTAAAAATTTTCAAGTTATTCATATTAATAAGCCATAATTCTATGGAGATAAGACAGTTAGGTTCGAGAGGTCCCATGATGGATGTGGAGAAGTCTACATGGCATTATCATCTCCTTAATGTACTTGTAAAGAGCCATTTTTCACCACCTACCTCCCTGGCCAGTACGTACCTCGAATGAAGACAGCCTCCCCAACAATTTCTCCAAAACTATTCCCCAAAACTTTCCTGCGCTCCAGAAAAATATCATCTCGAATCAATTTTTCCTTCCAAAATTTCCCCCTTCCATAAATTTCCCCCCACGACTCTCTCCACCTTTATGACTTCCTCCAAGACGGGAGATTAACCCTCGTCTGTCTGTCTGTCTCCAGGACCTCATATATATATATATGTGTTAGTCTGCTATGTAGGTACTTTTTCTCTCTTGTGGCCCATTTTCTTATAAAATAATTCCAATTTTCAGAAGTCAACTTCAAGGGTTTGGTTAACCTTTATTGAAGAATCAGTTTGAAAACATCTTGGCAAAAATACTACTAAAACCACTTTTATTTTTTTTTTTTAATAAATTTGATAAATCAAGAAAAGTCAACCACGAATGCGTTTCGGGCTGTTTGCCCTGTACCTCTATAGGACCAAACAATATTTTGGTCCCAGAGGCTTCTTGAGAAATCAAGAAATGGGTATTTAAGGCCAAACTTGCGTAAATATGCTAAACATTTTGGTCGTAGAGGTACAGCTTGCACCACGCTGACGAGGACCAACAGCCCAAAACGCGTTCGTGGTTGACTTTTCTTGATTTATCAAGAAAAATGGATCGGCCAAATATCAGGAAACAGGTTAAATCAACGTTTAGTTGATTTCTGTTCCACTAAATGGAGCTCTGCCATCTAAAAAAGTCCATGCGAAGGTGTTCAGAATATGCCTTTTTTGTTTATCTTAATACCAACACCTGACCTTTTTTAAATTGTTTTTTTCACATACGTATATATATATTTAAAATGCGTTTATTTTGGTAATTATTCCTAAAACATTACTTATTATTTCCATCGAGTATAACAGAATGAAATGACCACCTTTCTTAGGACTATTGTTGTTTCAAACCATTTATTATAAAATACCATTATTAGTTGTGATAGAGTTAAAGAAAACTAGTATAAATATATAACTAAAAAGTGGTGTACTCTATTAGAAACACTTGTCATATTTTATGCGCTCAGAGAGAAAATTGTATTCCCTAGTTATAAGAAAGTCTGTTGAAAGTCAACGAGGAGACTTGTCAACCAGACTGATCTTTTGTAGAAAGAATCGTTTTCATCTGGATTTAGAATTTGATATCGCCCGCTCAAGACTTGTCCAAACTACAAGTTTAAGAACATTTTATTTTTCCCACACCTATGGTCGTGGAATGTTCCACGGGACTGATGTCGGAGGGGAACTATCCAATCGAGATCCTATCGACCGGAGCAGATTTACCCCATCAGCAGACTGCTGCAGCAAATGTTTATTGGCCCTCGGTGGACGCTAAAAATACAATTCAATCACTTCGGCTCTTTATGTCCAGAGTTTCGTCCCCGCGCGCAAGCTCCACGTTTTTCTGTATCGAGATGGCGGAGATGTCCATCCCATATGCAGACTAATGGAGGGCCAGGAGCTACACGATGGTGCTATTTCCATCGAGGAACCTGCGATGGAAGTCAACGGCGGAAAAGAATTCACCGAAGATTCGTTTGAATTTTGAAATAAATGGCGGACATGCATATTTGCCCGTGAAAAACGGCGTAGATGTAAATCAGGCCGCGAAAAAAAAAAAAAGTAAAGATTTGTCGGATCAGGTTGATGCGGCGGCACAGGACAAGAACACCATACCTTTCCTCCCTGTTTATCAGCACAAAAGGAAAAGTTCAGATCCGAAAGCCAGCGGGCCAAGATTGCGGTCTGACGTCAGCTCTCCAAGACCTGAACAGCTGAATAGCCACGAAGAATTCTGTGAACTCCGCAAAGAACACCAGGCGCTGAACAAGGCTGGGTCAGCGGCAGTAACGATCGACTAATGCCGCTATATCGAGTGGGGCGTTGACTTCCATCACTACATGAACCCCGTGAAGGATATGCTGGGAAAGGGTTGCGTCCTCCAGTTGATGAGAATGTCTGGTCGTGTTCGCTTCGGACTGGTCAATGTTGAGAAGCATGGTGGAGGAAGGGCTCACAACCAATACTACCTTCCTCAGGGCATTCCCGTACAAGCGGAGAACATCGGGAACCTGCCTATCGCGGTGAGGGAGGAAGACATCATTTCATCCCTGCGACCATACTGACGAGTTGTCTCCATGGCCTATGAAGGCTACTCCTGGACGTCAGGGAGGCCTTCATTTTCACCAATGAAGGCATAAAACTTAACTGGCTTCCTGGGAAAGTGGACATTAAATCCAGGGATAAGAAAGCGCCTACCTACATCACTCACGGCGTGAAATGCTGCAAATGTCACCGCTGCTGATAGATAGCTGCCAGATATGGATGAACAACGTCCAGCTCCATAATCTACTTCCAAGCAGAGTCTAGCGCACATCTATCCATCTATGCTCTCTCCAAAGCCAGCCGCAAATTTATCAGCGGCTGTACGACTTCTCCAACCTCGGGAGAACCTTGCCTAAGAAATTCTCGCTACCGCACAGTCTTCTTCAGCCCAACAACCAATGCTTGTCGTCTCTGCAGAGACAGCATCGGCTACAGATCCTAGAAAGGAGAGCCAGTCCAAGAATAAGGCGCCCATCCTGGCTGCCCTGTCTCAGTCTCCGAAGCCCAGAAAGAGTGACCTCCTCAGGATCTTCAGGAGTAATCCTCTCAAAATTGATTCGAATCAAAGACCAAAGCATACCAACAGCTGTGTGGACCTAGTGCCTGTGCAGAGAATATGTTCAAAGGAGCTGAAGATCTCTGATTAAGGAGTAAGGAGATATAGTGGGGGCCAACATCTTCCTTCACCACATGAATAAATATAGCAATAATAAACCGAGCACAAAAATGCTTGTCGGTCAAAAATGATCCTCCTAGTAGAGGACAAAATCATTTACTCTCTAGAAGCGGCTCGCTACCTTCCGAATGACTTTATATAAGAACAGGTCATGAGTTTCCGCATGGCGTGTCTTAAGGTGCGCGGCGTTTGACGAAAGGAGTGAGGAGATGTGCGAAGCAGCACGCAGATGATGTCGCGTTCGTTCAGGAGAAGAACGCGCTGGCCCTGAACGTCCGGAACCTCTACCTCGGCTACAGCGTCGTCTTCGCGCCATCGTCGACTTCCGGGGAATCCGGCTTTGCCGTCAATCGTAAGCATCAACATTCGGGGTCTCGAGACTCGCGTCATTAATTGTCCCACATTCCCGAAGAAATTGGCCCTCCATGCTCTTCCCCACCCGGCCCATCCTGCCTCGGCCAGCTCCTCTTGTCCTGCCTGCGGGTCCGTCGACTGCTCCCTGGGCCACCGTTACTGGAGCTGCCAGTCCATCAGGCTCCTCGTCCGGGAGGCCTTCAACATCATCGGGCGGCCCCCTGACCTGCAGGCTTGGATCTTCAGGTCCGGCCTTGAGGACGAGGCCCTGACCATCCTCGCGTCGGCAAAGTTAGGGATCTACCGCCACTTTGTTCAGGTTGGGCTCGGTGACGTGGAGGACCCGCTCATCGCCTGGAGGAGAACACTCGCGCGCCGAGGATGCCTCCCCTCATCCTCTATTATATAACTTTTTGTACATATTTTAATTTTCCTATTTATTATTATATTATTTTACTATTATAACTCTCTTTGAGTTTAAATATTGACAAGATGTCAATAAAAGTTGTTTTAATTGTAAAAAAAAAAAAAATGTCATTCCCGAAGAACGGCATCTTCAACTGCAGGAATCGCAGAAGAAGCCATCAAGAAAGATGCATGGGTCCTCGGCGGCTTCAACATCTCCGAGGACTCTTTGATCGACATTCGGTAGGCGTGAACTTCCCTAAAAGTAAGGGACTGTGGTGCGGCGCCTGGAGGGACCGTACGGACTCTCCGCTGGCCATCTCGTGGTCCACATCTTCCATCACGGTGCTGGGCTGTGAAATGTCATCAGACCATGGAACAACGGTTCGGGAAAATAACCTGATGGGCACCCTAGAGAGAGAGCTATCTCCAGATGCTCCCCATATGGCCGTGGTGTCCCCCTGATCAGGCGAGCGGCAAACACTCTGGTGCTGGAGGTGGTGATCCACCATCTGGGTTGAACCAGCGGATGGTGCCTACTCTAATGAACTGACAGCTATAATGACAGAATTCTGAACAATTATTGCTTTATTGATTTTTAATCTTTGTGTGTAATTACGTTATGAATACGTTAAGTATTCGTATATTATTTATCCACTTGGTTATATGTATAAGAGAGAGAGATATAGATGTGATGAGCCAACAACCAACTAACGTCAAGTTTAGAACATGCTCTCCGAGTATTCTGTGAATTGGAAGAAGCGACAAGCGGGCGGGCGGGCGACTGACGGCGGTGATGACCGCCGCGATCGAAGGCGACAAGGTCGGGCGGCAACAGTGCCAGGCACAACTTGGCCACCGCGCACTAACCCAACAAACAACGACGCAAGATGATGCCCAAAATATGAATTATATCTCCTTATCTCTTTCGCCACGTGAGAAATATCGTTTAATTATTTGCGGAATGAAAATACAAATGGCAAATTAAAAAAAAAAAATGTATTTTTCAATAAAGATCTAGAAAATAGCGTCCTTTAAAAGAGAGAGAGAGAGACGTGGCCATTAATAGAAATAACGTCTTTATCCGAAACCTGGGAGCGTTTTTGCTGAATTATTGGGCGTTAAGTGCCCTCGTTTGGTGGCGGCAGTATTGATTTCTCCGGGAGGGGAGATTGTGTTTGGATTGAAGTAAGGTTTCCTGCGCGCGCGGCCCAAGTTGTCCAGTGAATGACGGCACGAGATTTTGTATCCAAGCCAGTTAGGCCCGAACGTTGGTTGGATGGCGATGGAGGATTGATTGTCTACAGGTTCGAGCTAGAGTCTCGGGCCGAACGTTGGATGGCGATGGAGGATTGATTGTCTACAGGTTCGAGCTGGAGTCTCGGGCCGAACGTTGGATGGCGATGGAGGATTGATTGTCTACAGGTTCGAGCTGGAGTCTCGGGCCGAACGTTGGATGGCGATGGAGGATTGATTGTCTACAGGTTCGAGCTGGAGTCTCGGACCGAACATTGGATGGCGATGGAGGATTGATTGTCTACAGGTTCGAGCTGGAGTCTCGGGCCGAACATTGGATGGCGATGGAGGATTGATTGTCTACAGGTTCGAGCTGGAGTCTCGGGCCGAACGTTGGATGGCGATGGAGGATTGATTGTCTACAGGTTCGAGCTGGAGTCTCGGGCCGAACGTTGGATGGCGATGGAGGATTGATTGTCTACAGGTTCGAGCTAGATTCTCGGGCCGAACGTTGGATGGCGATGGAGGATTGATTGTCTACAGGTTCGAGCTGGAGTCTCGGACCGAACGTTGGATGGCGATGGAGGATTGATTGTCTACAGGTTCGGGCTGGAGTCTCGGACCGAACATTGGATGGCGATGGAGGAATGATTGTCTACAGGTTCGAGCTGGAGTCTCGGGCCGAACATTGGATGGCGATGGAGGATTGATTGTCTACAGGTTCGAGCTGGAGTCTCGGATCGAACATTGGATGGCGATGGAGGATTGATTGTCTACAGGTTCGAGCTGGAGTCTCGGGCCGAACGTTGGATGGCGATGGAGGATTGATTGTCTACAGGTTCGAGCTGGAGTCTCGGACCGAACGTTGGATGGCGATGGAGGATTGATTGTCTACAGGTTCGAGCTGGAGTCTCGGGCCGAACGTTGGATGGCGATGGAGGATTGATTGTCTACAGGTTCGAGCTGGAGTCTCGGACCGAACGTTGGATGGCGATGGAGGATTGATAATCTACAGGTTCGAGCTGGAGTCTCGGGCCGAACGTTGGATGGCGATGGAGGATTGATAATCTACAGGTTCGAGCTGGAGTCTCGGGCCGAACGTTGGATGGCGATGGAGGATTGATTGTCTACAGGTTCGAGCTGGAGTCTCGGGCCGAACGTTGGATGGCGATGGAGGATTGATAATCTACAGGTTCGAGCTGGAGTCTCGGGCCGAACGTTGGATGGCGAGGTAATCCATTAGGCTCAGAGAGAGCTCGTTGAGATAATGGCAACATAGAGAGGAAAGAAACAACGGAACGGCAGAACACTCGCTACTAATTTAGAAGTCTTCGTGGCCTCACTTAAACTTACCACAATCTGTACTGCATTTTACATTACATGGGACAATCTTCAGATTGAGCGTTGAATAGCTTATTCAAAGCTTAGCACACAAACGAAGCATTAGATTTTGTTTACATTGAATGGGTGATGGCGTCGAATTGAGCATTTTATCTAAACCTGTGTTCTCAGAGTGAAATATCAGAATAATCGAAAAAAAAAAAATGGAATTCAGGTGTGTCTAATAGAATGAATGCTGCCATATATAGAGAAGCTCCACTGGATCTGGGAAGATGTTCATATTGATGATAAAGCAGACTTTTATTCCACCTAGAGCGGAGAACTTATTGTGTATTTTATTTTTTACGTAAAAAAATCTCCACTCTCCCATTACTGCACCATTGCTGAATAATATCTCTCTAACACGTATTTCAGGCCACGGCTATAAAATCGGGAAATATAATGATTTTCGAATTTATGTGTTTTAATATGAAGCAACTGATTAACAAGTTTTTTATGTTTCGCTAAATATCGCAGCCGCTTTTTAGTTCATTTTGATTTTTAAATGTTTTAAATATTTCTCTCTTTCTCTCTATCAACTAATTAATTAAATTAAAATGTATTCAATTGTCCGTAGGTTCTTATGCAAGTTCAATCTCAGTGAGTACAAGTAATCAAACGGTGCTTTTTGCCACCTTGTAAGTGCCAGGTAATTCGAATTGCTTCTACATGTATAGGTATTTTAAAAAGGTATATCCTGCGTAACCCGACAGCTTCTGTGTAATCTCACCTTACTTGATGGCGAGCTGCCTTTGGAGCATTCCATCATTCATTTCGAAGTCTTGCTACAAACATTGTGTAGGCTCTAAGATCACGCCCGAGTTGGTCCCAGTAGTCTTTAACATAATTTGTTTTAAGTAAAAGGCATCTCCTTATTGTGCAACTGAGAGTTGCTGATGGTTTGCGCCATCTATAGGAATAAATATCAACTATTCGTTGATTTTTTTATAAATAAATTTAAAAAAAAACGCTATCAGTTGCACGATAAGGAGATGCCTTTTTCTAAATTTATGAACCATATCACAGTACAATATCACATTTGTACTATTTTTTTCAAATAATTTGTTTTGTTGTAACCTAACAGCTAAAAAAATATCAGACGTTATATTTATTCCATAATATTGGTTAACTTCTCATTTTGAGCGGTCAAGGGGGATATGCCATTTTTCATATCACTACCTGACACCTATCTCCCCATGTATAGACGTGGTGTAGAAGTAACCACAATACTGTGAGAGGGAGGTTACACTGGGAGGTTTTATCCTTAGTAGAATATAAAAACGAGTGCAGCGGCTGGAGACTTTGCTAGTTCTAAGAAAACCATAAAACGAGTTTGAGTGCTAGCAGATTTCGTTTTTATTATAGCAGGACGTTTCCGAGTGGTTTAATGGAGGATTTTGTAAATTGCTTTCGCAATCTTTATTTCCGGGAGGAAATACTTCAATCTCTATGACGTGGACCTAATGATTGAACGATAGAGGAATGGCAAAACTTCGAGCGTCTTTATATCTCACATCTTTCACCAAATTATTGTTTTGGACTAATAGATACCTCATGCGTTAACTCAGTAAAAAAATAAACTGGTATTGAATTTGTATATACAGAGTGGAACGTTAGTTTTGCAATATTTAAAGGTAACGCTTTGAGCAGCCGCTTCACTTAAACTGTTATCTTATTAGCACGTGGTAATCCACCCCCGAAGTATTCTATCATCCTTACCTTTTATTATTATTATTTTCGCTTTAATTTAAGTTTTTTTTTTTTTTTTTTTAGATGGACACAACACACTGTCTACATAGACTTATTAGAGAACTTTTACTTTATGAGTTTCAATTGGACCATAATGCTGCTGAAGCAACAAGAAATATTTGTCAGGCGAAAGTGGAAGGATCCACTGAACCACAACCATGAAATTTCGCTTAGGTGACAGCAATCTTAAAGATAACCATTAATAATGACACTTTGTGCCAAGCTGTGAAGGCAAATCAGATAAGCATCACTCGGAGACTATTAGGCGACTTGAGACATCATAGACCATCGTGGTTAGTCAGCTTCATTAACTAGGCTGGCAAGGCCAACAGGAGCTGCCGTTTTGTACCTCCCGAAATCACTTACCTCAGGCATATCGACGAGGAGTGTGCAAGAAATGCTGCCCATGATGTACATTCCACAAAAAGAAATGTTACTTGCTATGATAAGTGATACTTAAAGTTACACCGCATAAGTTTCTTTTTTTGTGAAAAATCAATATTTATTTCAAAGAGAAATATTTACTATTTCTAACTTTTTTGAATGAAGTATGAGAGGGTGAAAATATGTAGAGTAATGGCGAACGGAAAAATAAAAGTGTCCAGGGGCGGGAACTTTTATTTTTTCCGTTCGCCATTACTCTTCATATTTTCACCCTCTCATACTTCATTCAAAAAAGTTAGAAATAGTAAATATTTCTCTTTGAAATAAATATTGATTTTTCACAAAAAAAGAAACTTATGCGGTGTAACTTTAAGTATTGTTTATAATCACTCGCCGCAGTCCTTTATAATGTATGATAAGTGAGTTTATTATTGTAATCCTAACACTCAAAAGCAATGGTTAAACCCGAGTCAACCTTCTGAACCTGTTGTCAAACGTGAAGCTTCGAACACAAGTCGATTCTGTGCGTCTGATGGAATTTTTAAGGGATAATTCACTACGAGTTCATTTCAAACAGTCGACGCTGGGGAGGCGAACAGCTGGAGAAGCTGCATACTGTTTTAAATCAGGTGTAACAGGCGTTGTCGCCACACTTGTTTCGGTCATGTTCCACTTCCTTCGCAGGCGGCAGGCGACCGGAGGGAATTGGAAACTGGGGTAAAGGAGTTCTTTGCTTCGAAGGACCAGAACTGATATCACCGCGGGATCGAAGAACTGCAAGAAAGATGGTTTAAGATGGTGCAACACAATCACCTATACCTCGAATATATACTAGGTATAATTCATTACAAAGTTGTGCATTATGGAATAAAATGATCAAAATATTGTAATACTCTTGGTTCATTCCCTGTGTATATATTGAGCGTTTCTTAAATATTTAACACGATTTCTTGTTATTTTTGTCATTGTGTCTTGACTCGAATTTAGAAGTTGTAAAATCTCATTTTGATTTTTAAATTGGAAGAATTGTAAATATATTGAATATCATCAAAAATCCTGAATATATCAACAAAATATTTTTATTAAGACACCGGGTAGTTGGCGTTATGCGCTCCAGGCTTACAAATAACTCTCTTATTTTTGTAATATAATAATAATAATCATTTCTCATCGTCGTGGGTAGATCTCTCTCATTACCGTTACTTATATTAATAGTGCGGATTGTGCACTCTTACCTGTATTGACAAGATGTCAATAAAATTGTTGTCAATGACCTATCTCTTTTTATTAGGTCTTACATAGACTCGTCCTAGACTCCAAGAAAAAAGGAATAGGAAAAGGAATAAAAAGAGTATAAACAAGAGATATGGCAAATATACATTGTTGGTGAAGAGACATATAACAAACACATATCATTTTCTAGCGCTCTGCCGAGTTGGTAGAATGAATATTCAAAGAGAATTATCACCAGTCTCAAAGAAGCTTGTAAATGTTGAATGTGTCGGTGCATGCAGCACTGCTAATCTTTCCCCTTGAAGTCGGGAACAATGAATAATGTATACCCTATACTTCGAATTTCATCTCCGCATAACTCACATTTTAAGCCACGGTCTTTCTAATATCTTTAGCTGCCTTCCCAAGTGGTATATATTATACATGTAAATAGCAGAGTTGTTATGGTGATAGCTTTTCTAGATCGAGAGAGTTCTCCGTCAATTTTCCGGAACCGGCTGTAAGCTGCGAGCTTATTGTTGTTATTCAGCAATTGGTATAAACATATTTACATTCGCCGAAAGCTTTTAGCGAAAACATTTCTCCAAGCATTTCTTGCACCGAGAAAGTTACTGGGAGAAGCTAATGAGGAAGGATTAGCTGTGTACGATGTAAACAACAACTGTTTGAAGTTTATATTTTAATTTTGTAATTATTCTTATTTTTTAATTCATAGAAGCATTTTTCTGGCAGACATATTCAATTTTTATCATCATCATTTTTAAAAAAAATTATTATTTCTTTTTCTTTGTTAGTTTTCAAATCATTTGCAATTGTAGTTTCTTTTTTGTTTTGTTGTGTTCCCTTTTAAGCAATAAAATATATAGAACTAAGGTGTAATATTCAATTCAAGCATATGGAACCAACATCGATTCATTTTTAAAACAAAGCAAAATCATAAGCTTATACAACTTTCACTTTTTCATACAACTACTGTACCTACACAGTCCACCACCGACTGTGATACAATAATTAAATACGATGGTTCTAACTTGGCCGATATTTGTCATACCTAGGTGCAGAAAGTTATGTAAGCTTATTTTTGGATTTTTTCACCCTCTCTTTATTGTTTAGTTGGTTATATTTTGGCGACTTCTGTACGCTCCAGGAACCTGAGTTACCCAAATAAATAAATGGTTATATTTATAATTGTGTGTTTTTCAAATATCATGTTTAATTTATTTTCATTAAACTTTTTATTGTTTGAAAAAATTGTAAGGCAATTTTACAACAGCATTAAATATTTAGATAAATAGTATCTAACACTCTCTGTGTAGGACTTTTTATAAATAGGTATTCCAGGTTAGGGTCAATAAACGGCTGAAGCAATTTTGTGCCGAAATACTGTCAATCAAAATAATCCATAAATGCAATTCTGAAAGAAAAAAGTACTGATAAATAACGACACTTCAATTTTTTTTAACCAAAAAAAAAAGTGTTTCCTATAAGTTCCTATAATCTTATATTTAATATAGAATTTCGAATCTCTTGAGTAACCCGGATTCCCCTGGAGCCACTCACAAAGTCGCCCGGGTTGTCAGAAGACATCCAGTTGATGTGCAGGAGGATATCATTGACGTACGCCAGGACGTACTCTTTTCCGAGAACTCCCCAGGTGGCGCAGGACTAATGAAGATGGTGAAGAGGGTTGCACCCGAGGCACAACCTCTGCGTATTCTGAATGGCATCAAGTCAGTGTTTGCGTTCGAAGCGTGCGCTAATGGTTTTGATATCACTTTCTTAGGGGCGGTGCGGGGCGACGCTGGTGTCAACGCGGCATTGCTGAAGGAGGACGCTGTTTGGAATGATGGACTTATCATCGGGATGGAGCTCGGTTCCCGTGAAGCAGCCTTAGGGGCTGGGGACTTCGGATGATGCTTGGAGCGGTTCGCGCGCTTCGAGGCGCGCTTGAGTAGGGCTGGTGGAAGAGGCACTAATGGACCTCGCGGGAAAGGTTGTTGTCTCATTGGTCAGATGAGGACAGTTGGTTCGCGGATGTCCCTGGCGATGGTACTTCACGCTATATATGATGTATGCAAGGATGACCATTCCCTTGAACTTGTTGAACCGTGCAGGAAGTTGATGGATCTTGAGACCTTGATTCAAAAACACAAAGGCCTCTCTGCGACTGGAGGTCCAGGAGTATCCATAAATTGTCCTTAGTGTCTGTGTAGCCATCAATAAGGACAATAAAGGATGGATACTCCTGAACACAGCCTTAAGACCTCTACGATACATCATCATCTTTGACAACAAATGGCAAGTTTTCAATGGTAATTTTCTCCGCCTTTTTCTATAAGAGTAGGTTTTCAGCAGAGTATAGCCAATGGTGAGGCCCTCCTCGACCAGGCGTTCCGCTTTTTCTACATTTGAGAGTACGACCATTTTCATCGGCTCGTTAACCGAACCTTTTCCCACCAGCGCTTCGACATAGTCCAGGGGGCCTAAGTCCGCGCAGTGCTTGATGAAGAGGCACTGGTCAAAGGTAGCAGATTCCGTTCGTACTTTACATTGGGCTTGTTGACTGCTGGTACTGGTCTGTGTAGCCGCACCTGCTTTTCTAGGCACTTGAGGTGTCCACCTTGGTGCTCGTTTATCAGCTTTTGAAAGCTAGGCAGCTTGATTTTTTTTTTCTGGAAGGAATTCATTCTTTATTTTGAAGCCCCTGAGCTTTTTGAATTCCTAATTGATGGGAATTTCCGAGGCCTCTACTTGAATAGCCCCCCCCCCACTTTTTTTTTCCGCGGTTTGATTTTCATATTCGCCTTTAATTTGCTTATTTGACGCTGAACTTTTTATTTGAAGTGTAGAAGGAGTTGCGCAGATTTCCTCGGAACTAGCAAGTGGTTGTTGCATGATATCCACAGCACCAGGCTCCGCGTTCTCTTGGCTATCCGCCCGTACCATCTCCAGCACCGAAAACGTGGAACTCTCGCGCCGCATGGCCAAGATAAACGTACGTTATAGTACGGGACCCCGGATTAGATCAAGAGAGACTTTGATAAATATTATAGTTAATATAAAGCGTTTCCATGTGTGATCGACAATAATTATAATTTATTAAAAACTTTTTAAAAACCAGGTTGAATCTGGCTTATTTATTTTCGTCGGTTGTCCTAACTAGGGAGGTATTCAGTACAACAGATGAGAGCCAAGGGAGGATTTGTGAGGGCAGAGTCATGCACTCCAGTACAAGCTTTCGCGTACAATTTTAGAAAGACTTGGAAAGATTAGACAGAATCCGAAACCACGCCTGATTGGCGTGCAATGTGATCAAACAAGATAACCTAACGTGTAAATTTGACCCAATCGTGCTGTATCGCACAATCAGAGCGATGTTTCAGATGTGATCAAATCTCCCCAGGTCTGCCCAATTTCCGGCAAACTATTATTCAACAGGGGGGCTGGGCACTGTAGATACATAAATAATGAGAAACGCTCTGTAAATATTTCGCTGATAAAAAATAGCCAATTTAATATAATCGTTTGATTGATAAGGGAAGCTCTCAGGGATAAGGGAAGCTCAATTATACGGTGGGCGAGAGATAACGCCGCAGTGATGAGACCGCGCCCAGCTGGTCTCTCTAGCGTCTATTAATTACACTTGAAACAAATTTAAAATTGGTTGTTGATTACCAAGGTGATAGTACTTACTAACTAACACTGAGGATGTAATATAAGACATACAATAATATAAAAACACATGATCATTGAGGATTGTAAAGATCCCATAAAAACAGGGAAACTATACAAATTAAGAATGAAAGAACACCAAAAGAGTATGTAAGGCTATAGGGAAACACCAAGAATAGTTGTGGATGCAGAAAGGATATAGACCTCTAAATGGACAGAAACTACCCACACACGGTACACGCAGGGTGCAGAGCCGCCTACACACAGGGTAAATAAGACGGAACACGCGGGGTGCAGAGCTGCCCACACACTGTAAACAAGATGGAACACGCGGGGTGCAGAGCCGCCCACACACGGGGTAAACAAGACGGAACACGCGGGGTGCAGAGCCGCCCACACACGGGGTAAATAAGACTGAACACGCGGGGTGCAGAGCCGCCCACACACGGGGTAAATAAGACGGAACACGCGGGGTGCAGAGCCGCCCACACACGGTAAACAAGAATGAACACGCGGAGTGCAGAGCCGCCCACACACGGTAAATAAGAATGAACACGCGGGGTGCAGAGAGCCGCTCACTGTAAACAAGACGGATGCACGCGACTTAATTAGCCTCCCACCCGCCAGTTTTTCCGGGCTGAATAATAAAGTGTCGTCATCGACCGCCGTGACGTCATCAATCAATGCCACTGGGATTTATCTGTTGCTCGGCTGCTATCGCCATTATGCCCGGCTGGCCGCGGCCCCGGGTTGAACCCAGGTTTTAAAACAAAGGGAGAATACAGATTCTAACACATTCTCGCGGAAAGATAATTCTCAAAGTTTTTCCAACCATGTGTAGGACGGGAGAACTTGCTGGAATATTTCCTGTCTGAAACTTGCGCTGACACTCCAAGATGATAGTACTGAATTGCCAGCGTCACACCTTTTAGTAAAACAACACAAACTCTTCGTTTAAGTTAAAGCTACTAGAGGCTTTCTTTCCTCGATTCGTGTGTCTATATCTATGGCGAAATTCTTCGGAACGAAAAACTCAATATGGTGATTTTTATAAAGATTGCTCTGTAAAACAGCGTTCCCTCATTAACAACAGCAACAAAAAAAAAAAGTATTTTAAAGGAAAAACTCGATGAAGCTATTTCTCGCTCCCTCAGTGGAGTTATATACATGTAGTTCTATAAAGACATTTATCCTGTTAAAATGATCCTCTTTGTAATCCAGCAAACTAGGGTCGGTGATGACAAAACACCAGCTTGGTCAAATTCAGAACAGCCATATATGGACTCGTGCTATGGTCCTCGTCAGGCCAGGGCGGGCTTTGATTTGATGGGATCCACAAAGGACTAGTGAAACCTTTAGAATTTGCCAAAGAGGTGCTTAGCTAGGAGAGAGTATTGCCGGGAGAATATTGATATCAAAAGAAAGGCTAACTACCCCATCAAATAGGCGGGAAAGTTAAGCACAACGTATAGGTATCTTTGCAATCTCGGTTCAACTCCAACATCAGTTCTGGTAAATTCAGAACGCCCACTGGAACCATGGTTTCGGCCAAGGGCCTCGTTAGTCCGGGCGGGCTAAAGTTTTCGCGTCTATTTTGATATGTGAAAGGTAGTCTCTTTTTTTAGATCAATATTCACCCGGCAAAATTTACATTTATATAGTCTACCAGCTATTAGGAAATTCTGAAGCTTTCTAGAATTCCTTGTGGATCACATGAAATCCCACTCTGGACGTGGGAGAAAACCGACGCGAGTCTGCTGGATTGCAGAGGTGAATTTTAAGGGTAAAATTTATTATTTAAAACTAGCGAATGTACCCGGCTTCGCCCGGTTTCACCCGAGTGAAAGTTAACGAACATTAGTTAAAACAATATTTTCTGAACAAACATCCAATCCTTACTGAATCTATTCTTGTCAATATATATTGATGTTTGTTACTTTTCTCCACCAAAACTACTGAATAAACCATTGGGTAATTTTGTATGTAGGTAGCTGAATATATAATTAGCATATATGCCATTCAAAGCCAAAAATTAAACAAATAACAAACTATATTTACATATTTTTGAGTTAAAAATTATCATAATTATCATATCTATATTAATAAAATGGAAATTTCATAAGTGGACATCACTAAACACTTTCGTTACAATGCATCAATTTCAACCAAGTTTTCAACATTTATGTAAAACGAGATGGAGCAGGTTTTGCTTAACATCAAAATATATTTCCTAACATTAACATGCGTAACTTCGCTGTTATCGATTAAATACAAAAAAAAATCAACAGAGTTAATTTTATTTATATATAAATACAAAATTAAATTTCAACAGAGTTAATTTTTTTACATACTAGCTAATAATCTCAATCTAAAAAATATTCAAAACAAGCAATTTTAAGATAACACCATATGTAAAACAGTCGGCCAAGAAAACAACAACGATATTACATCTTTCTCACATATTCACACACAATCTTGATTAATAATTAAAACTAATTTTAACATTGTTTATTATACTTCAACTTTTATTTCTACATTTGTTTTTAAATACCCAATTGTTTTATCATGTTTCTAATTTCGCCTAACAAATATACAAATTTATAGTGACCAACATATGCAAATTTTATCTTTGTTTTTATTTAACTTGATATCGTAAACATAACATCCATTGTAAGCATTTTTCTGTTCACCTTCCGTGGTTTCTCTTTTCTCTGATAGTTTTTAGGTGTAGTATATTTTCTTATTACTAGACTACAAACATTCCCTTGAGAAAAACCTGGGCGAAGCCGGGTACATCCGCTAGTACTAAATAAATGACTCAGCTTCGCCCGACATTTCCCCGAGGAAATGTTTACGAAACGAATATTGCTTTAACAAATATCATTTATCTCATGATTTTATCATTATCACTCTAATTGTTTAGTCATGAGAATTCAAATAAATTTACCATGGTTACTATCATCATTTCGAATTTTTTCCATGCGTCAACTTTTATATCTAGATTGATCAATCCGAGGAATATTTTGGATAGAAATAAAATATTGTATTCCTTAAATTCCAATGTTTTGATAATCTGTACACCTATCTTCTTCTGGGACTTTTTTTTTTTAAGTGTTTTGATTAAACCGTACGCAATATCTATATAGGATTGCATAAAACAAAAATTTATGAAACAAAACTCTCTGGGAATATATAAAATTATATTCTTGTCTACTTCTTGTGGACTTTTGTATACACATCTTGAATTCATTTTAGCTACTCTTTCCACATTTCCTCTTGTTTACTTGTTGCATACTTATTTGCTACGTATTGTCTATTCCTTGTTAAAAACGAATAACTTTTGTAAAAACCAATCTTGTCCTCCAGAAAGAGTTCCCAGCCGCCAGGTTAAACATCTATAAGCATCGCTGTAGTTACCGGTAAGCCAACAATGGGACAGCCAACAATGGCACGACGTCCCAAGCCCTCTGAATGGGCTCAAGATATCCTTTTAAAGGGAGGCCCCCGTGTTTAGACGCTCTTACAAAAGAAATAAATCATCTTTGTGGAGTGGCGCCATCCAGCCATGTTTGATAGACCGTTTTATCGCGTGACCCAGGTAATGTTGATTTAGAAGAAAGAAAGTGTAAAATATTGTCTCTCAGTTCATCCCTACCCGACTTGACACCAGAACTGTCGTTGACAATGTTGTCTATAGCAAATTTAAAAACGACTGCATTGGGCCTTTATTTGTATAATGTACAAACTTGACCACTGCTACCGAGTGGAACTTCCAGGTCTTCAGACCAACAGCAGGTGCACCCTTCTTTCCTTCTCCATGATGTCTACATCTGTCTCAGTTTAGAAAAGCTGAGACAATGGAACCTAATAGAGATCATTTAAACGATTTGAGGAATAAGCAACAGCAACAACACAAACTTGTCTTCAACAACTAATTAAAAGGAAGGATTTGATGAACACGGTTTTAGAATAGTCTGAGGAAGGATAGTGTGTCACTCTTATAATAAATATTGCTACCTTTCGAAATGTTTGTCGAGTTCAACACAGGTGTGAGTAGAGGCTGAGAGGTGGATAATTTATAAAGACAACTAGAGAAGGAGACGATTCTAAAATGTTTATTTCTTTAAATTATTATTTTTTTCCCGGGGCGCTCTCTATTTTACGATTAAATCAGCTTCGAAGTCTGTTATTAAAAATTTCTTTCAATCGGCTTAATGCCAATCGATCAGCTATCAGGAACCTCACCATTGTGTTATAAGATCAACTGTCGTTTGAGAAAGAACGCTATTCTTGTTGCGATCTGAGTAGAGCGAGCACCTTGAAACAAGAAATGGCAGCTTTGACCAAACATCAGATACACCCGGAAGAAGTTCAATTAGATTCTACCTCCTCTATGTAATGGCCTTAAAGCGTGGTTTTCGCAAACTTGATATTCTAATATGAAGATTAAACAATCTCGGATCGTAAATTTGGTCTTGTTTTGTAATTATTTCGACATTCGTACAACTCTTTCAAGGTTGTTGATGCTGCAATATTTTCCAGAAGTAGAATGTGGTTTTGTTGGTTCTTTTCTTCTTTTTCTAAGATGTGATTGTTGTGTGTTGAAAATGAGGGAATATAAATAACCAAAAAGGTTCTTACAAGCCCAATTATATATCAGGCGGCCGCGACTGGACGTCACCTGATGACGTGGGTAGACCGGCGACGACGTTCTCAAGTATGGCGGCGCCAGAGGATCGAGGGCCTGCCTATCTTAGCCCCCATTATAGTGTTAATTAGACGGCTGGACGTTTTTTTCCAAGTACATTTCAGAATCTCATCGACTTATGAGAACAATCACATCTCCGAAAAACTTCCATACAATTATACATATCAGACTAGTTCCTAACGCTAGATTGTTATGGCTCAGGGAAAAAAAGCCTTTTTAGAAATTTTATCTCTTCAGTACGATGGACAAACAGACCACGGAATATTTCGCTCGACAAAAATACTAAAGATTGAGGTGAATTCTGTTAAATAATCGGGTTATAACAAGAAAAAAAAATAAGTACATGTTCTTCCTTGTTATTTTTGGTAGAAATTGCTGAAAATAGTCCAAGGTTTTTATGGGAGGAAAAAGGAATTTAAAAAGCCGAACATTTCGCAAGGCTTTCCTTCTGTGCCAGTTTGAGGAAACAATTATTAATATGTTGCATTTAGGGGACGGAGTTCTTGTGTACTAGTATTTTGAAGAGAGATCTAAATTTTCAATCAAAGTATATAGTTCACAAAACCAACCTCAGCCTGAGCTTTGAATCTCGATGTATTCAAAAAGTTCTCAGTCCAAAAACGTATCAGTCCCGACCCCTGAATCCCGACGTATTCATAGGAGCCTCAATCTAAATGTCCATCAGCCCGACCCTTGAATCCCGAAGTATTCATAGGAGCCTCAATCTAAATGTCCATCAGCCCGACCCCTGAATCCCGACGTATTTTAAGAGTCTCAATCTAAATGTCCATCAGTCCCGACCCCTGAATCCGGACGTATTCATAGGAGTCTCAATTTAAATGTCCATCAGCCCGACCCCTGAATCCGGACGTATTCATAGGAGTCTCAATCTAAATGTCCATCAGCCCGACCCCTGAATCCGGACGTATTCATAGGAGTCTCAATCTAAATGTCCATCAGTCCCGACCCCTGAATCCGGACGTATTCATAGGAGTCTCAATTTAAATGTCCATCAGTCCGACCCCTGAATCCGGACGTATTCATAGGAGTCTCAATCTAAATGTCCATCAGCCCGACCCCCTGAATCCCGACATATTCATAGGAGTCTCAATCTAAATGTACATCAGTCCGACCCCTGAATCCGGACGTATTCATAGGAGTCTCAATCTAAATGTCCATCAGGCCGACCCCCTGAATCCGGACGTATTCATAGGAGTCTCAATCTAAATGTCCATCAGCCCGACCCCTGAATCCCGACGTATTCATAGAAGTCTCAATCTAAATGCCCATCAGGCCGACCCCCTGAATCCGGACGTATTCATAGAAGTCTCAATCTAAATGCCCATCAGGCCGAAACCTGAATCCCGACGTATTCATAGAAGTCTCAATCTAAATGTCCATCAGCCCGACCCCTGAATCCCGACGTATTCATAGGAGCCTCAATCTAAATGTCCATCAGCCCGACCCCTGAATCCGGACGTATTCATAGAAGTCTCAATCTAAATGTCCATCAGCCCGACCCCTGAATCCCGACGTATTCATAGGAGCCTCAATCTAAATGTCCATCAGCCCGACCCCTGAATCCCGAAGTATTCATAGAAGTCTTAATCTAAATGTCCATCAGTCCGACGAAGTATTCATAAATCCAAATTTGTACCAGCCCAACCCCTGAAATCCGAGCTCCCAACCCGGAGGCCTAGGTGGGGAAGCAGCAGGTGGACAGGCCGTCCCCCTACCACGGGCGATCGATCTATCACTCTTGGGAGAAAAAAAAAAGCTCCTGAGGGAAGGGTGGATATAAATATTTAGGACATGTTAGCTTCCTGGCCGTTTTATTTCATTTTTTCCTGATGTCTTTTTAATTATCCAAAATGAGTAGCGTGTTCGGGAAAATAGTTGCCCCAAATAGAGCCCCCCTGCGCCTATCCAGAAATGACTGTCTTCAATCTCTGAGGCTGCCATCATGATCGGTAAATATAGTGAAAGTGTCGAGTAGTGCAGTGTACAGCGGTACACGCGGCTGTTCAATCTGGGCAGAACTAGTACGACGCCATACCTTTCTCTTCATATCTTCCATAACAGAAGGTTTACGTTGAACAAAAGTAAAGGAAGACTATACATGTAGCCATTCAAGTTTGATTCACAAATAATATTCAAATGAAGCCATCATCATCATCCTTTGAAGTAACACCAAAGGATCAATATTGTGGGGGCAGCTTTGTTAAAACATGGCAGGCTCGCTTATAACCCTTCAGCGCCAATACCAAGCAGGGCCGATACAATCCGAGTCACGTCGACACAGCCCGATTAATAAAACACGGCGGGAGGAAGAAGTAATATTCTTTTGAGCTCTTCGCCCATCGCCGTTAACAAATTCCGGGTTTGTCGCGGCCTCCGAATTGATTAGTTCCGGACCTGCTGCTATCACTTCCTCGCAGCATTAGTTCCTTCCGAGCGTAGCTTGAATTCAAGGATTACTTTTTGTGTTGTTATACAGTGACTGTTGTACGCGGCTAAAACTACAAGGTCCCGTGTTTACCCCATATCACAGCGTTAACTGGATTAGTCAAACACAGCATGCGACATTATTGAGTGGTGTCCCGCTATTCGAATTTATATTACTTAAACCTTAACCGGCCTTTCAAAATTGACAAATTTGAAAGAAAAAAAAAAGGTAGAAAAGGCATCTCCTAATCGTGGCAAATATTAGATTTAGTTGTAGAGAGGAGATTCGAGGTTGTGGCCGATACAAGGTAACTGGAGATGTAATTAATGCACTGCAGCATATTGCACAATTGGTGGGCAACAATCCCTTCACGACAGTGGAAATAGTTCAAATTATTCCAAGATAGGAGAGGAGAGGCTGGCTCTTACATACCCCTTCTTATGTCCTCTGCATAGGGCCTTCCATGGTGTAACTTTTTAATCTCACAACCATCATTTAAATTCGCTTCAATCTCAGATATTTCGGCAGCTTAACTGGAGCCTCTCAATCAATATATGGCATTCCAATTAATTAGATACAAAATCAAGTCCAACACTAACTTGGTTCAAAAACGGGGGAAAAGTTTGAAAGACAAAAAATGGCTCGGTTACACCACACGCCCAGCGCATTCCAGCGAAACGACCGCCTACGCCCTCTAATAGTAGTATACTTACATCTAGTATGTATTTTCTCACTTTATTTTACTGGACTTTACAAATAACGTTATCAACACCCCTTTAAAATATCTATAAACTATGATAACAATAATACAATTATATTATAAATACACTTACATAATTTTAGGTTTTGGACTTAAATGTAAGTCACGTGTTAGAAGGCCATGGTAAAACGCCTGCCGTTACTTGTTCTTTCGACTAGAGCCCTTTTCTATCACCCTCTTTGGCACGTTTACATCACACAAAATATGTTTAATGATGTCTTTTTGAAAAATAGTTGAAGTGTAATCTACAAGATTTCTTTTGAATGTGTGCATCTCGATGGGTTGAGTAACGTATTGGGTACCGCGCGTTTTGTGGAAGTTGAATGAGTGTATTTTAAGTATTATAGTGGGGGGGCGGGAGGATATTTGTGAACAACGTTGTTTTATACATTATACTTAAAGAAGGAAGGAAGCGTATGGTATGCTGTGTGGCAAGAAAGTGTACGAGGTTTGAACTTTCCTCTCTCGTGGGGAATACCGAATCGCACCAGAATACAGTCGGTCTTGCGGCGAGGTATACGCTCCGTATAACTTCACGGTGGGTGGAGATTAGGGCCTCCAATCCCGGTACATATTTTCAATCCCGGGATTCGGGATTGCTTTTTTCTCAATCCCGGGATTGAAAAACATTTTCGTCTTTCTACGCCAAGAGGTATATCGTTTCGTTTGTTATATATATATATTTTTCTTTTATATAGTGCCAATGACGTGGCCCTTACTTCGATGAAAACAACCTGAAAGCCATATATTTTGTGCCTGCCTATGAACTAAATCATTGCTTTTGGGTTACAGTTTGAAATTATCTGTCAATTACTGTACACACATCTGGAAAAAAATTACTGTTCTTGGAACTCTTAGACCACATCTCTTAATGCAGTGTTGGGCAGTAATCCATTCAAAGTAATACATTACCTTGTAATTACGATTACTTTGCAAAAAAAAATTAATTGCATTAGAATGTAAACATAATTACTCGTAATTCTATATATAATGATAGCAATTGTGATTAAAATTACTTTTAATTGTAATTATAGCAAATGTAATCATGATTATTTGCAAGAAGACAGCACATGCATACTCTCATTCTAGAGGCTGCCATTTTGGAAAGATCTTGCAGAATAATCCTTCGTTATTAGTGCATGAAAATAATTTCAAATCTCTCAGAAAAAAAAAAGACCCGAAATGCAGCTGTATAAATAAAACGTCAAAAGTGTGCTATCTCATCATCTGTTTGATTACCAAAATGCTAGATAAGAAAAATATTTTTTTGTGCTGGTTTTCATGCACAAACCAGTAATCCCGGGATTTTTCGAGCAGAATTCCGGGATTTCGGGATCATTATATGGCTCCGGGATCCCGGGATTGGAGGCCCTAGTGGAGATATGTAGTTGAGCCAAAACAACAACTGGTGGTTTGTACCGTTCACGCCACAGGCCATTTCAAATTTTAGGTTCTCTGTGGTGTTGTATACATTGTCTGGGATAATTTCTACTAGCGATTTCACACTCGGAGGGGATCACTCATTTCTTCAACTCTGTTGTAATAGCCTCCACTTCGGACGGATAGCCTGCTTTAATCATTCTGGACTACACGTCAATAATTAGACAATTTGAGTCCATAACATGCTGATGTAAGTGGCAAGAACAACGTACAGAAGGGACCAGTGCGCGACCAAAGACAGGAACTAAATAGTTTAAAAGACAAAAAAAAAAAAAAAACATGAAAGAGATTGGATCAGTTGAGTCCAGGCAATACTTCCATTTGTAGACCTCGATAAAGGGGGTGGATTGATGGCTTGCACTAATTGCTATGGTAATTTAATTATCCAGATTAATTGCCGCTCCGTGACTCGAGAATAATCCAAATTACAGGTGTGAAGCCCAGACATATGAGAGAGAGGGGCTCTCTGTTCTGATTGACTCTTCAGATAGTTCCCGGGGAGTTGTCTCAACTCTTGCCATCTATCAAATATGTTGGGGAGCAGTTTGGCTGACCAGTTCACAGTCTACACGTACTGGCTGAAACCTAAAGTGCCAGATGTAATCTAGAATTAACTAGATGGAACCGGTGGCACAAAGTGATGGTCGAGTGTAACAAATAGCTAACCAAGATTTCTGAACGAATGCTTTTTATTTCATTTAAATTATAAGAGAAGTCAATAAACTAGGAAGAATGAACGCGATCTCTAGCTTGAAATACTTTAATTGTTTGGTTTTTTCACACAGGTATCTAGGTACGTTTTTATTATCTTTAAAAATGCACTCTGACACACACAAGTTTACATATACTTTTAATGACTGTTTTTCCCTTTCCTGATATTCTCCAACGTCATCTTAACACCGAGGGTTGTCTGCTCAAACCTTTGCTCACTCCCTCAATACCCTTGTAACAGAGCTAGCACACATCAGTGTGGCTTGTACCTTGTAGTGGAGCAGAGATGAACAACATTCAAACTATAACATATCAGTAAATTAACTACTGATAGACACAGCTGTAATATTCTAATTGTACCACACCAAATTATTTATTATAGTTGAAAATTAAGACCTAATCCAAATAAATAAAAAGTGTGTGACGTTTCGGTAACAGTGTGTCTGAAGATGGTAACAACGCTGTTACCAAAATGTTATTATGTATCTTTTTTTAAAGGGGAAGGTTCTCTCTATATCCAGTTTATTTTGGCAAGGTTTTTTACTATTTTTTTAATATCACAAAAAATATATATTAAAATGAGAACTTCCAAGACTCAAACCCACAATCTTAAACTTAATGTTCAACTTTGTTGCACTCAATGGAACAACTTGTATATATACACTCATGGACAAAAACTTAGTTTCATATTTTGATGTCACCGGTCATCTATTTTTTTTTTTAAGAAGACAGATACAATTTTGTTCATACTTGGTTATCTCATGTGACTTGAATAAAGGTTACTGTGTATCAAATCAGTTATTGTCTGAATACCGATATACATGCTAAAAGATACAATTTTCTTAAATTTGATCCATGAGTGCATATATAAAAAAAGAGGCACCTCTCCCTTTAAATATACATAAAAACAATGCATTATCACCCCAGTAAACATGTTTAAGATGGTGAATGAGCCACAACCCCAGTTTAACAGCCTTTTTGCCAAATTCTATGGATCTCACAACTCCTCTCCTTGGATGATAAAGCACAATTTGGATTATAGATTATAATAAAAGAAAATAAGACCTAATCCAAATAATTTATTAGTGTGTGACGTTTCGGCAACAACATTGTCACCATCATCAGACAAAAGAATAATTTATTCTTTTGTCTGATGATGGTGACAATGTTGTAACGTCACACACTAATAAATTATTTGGATTAGGTCTTATTTTCTTTCTCTCATAGGATGTTATGGAATTGAAACGGCCCCTGTACTGATGAGGGTTATAGCCTGAGACCATGGCATACAGGTTGTTAGCTTTTGTCAAAACTGGTATTGTAGTCCATTCTTTATCGACACCTCTTAGTTTTATTGGGTTGTGTGATATTACAATACATATTTAAAGGGAGAATCCATCCTGAATGATACAGGCAATGCCCGGGTTTAACTGGAGTGCGTTTTCACCTTAGTGTATATTTATAGAATCAAATGCTATTTTTTTAATAAAATAATATTTGATACAATTATCAATTATGACCTGGCTCTGCCAGGGTTCTCACCGAGTGAAATTGAGGATAATGAAAATACAGTGCTTTAACAATTATAATTCATTTATCTTATTATCACTCTAAAGTGAGAGAATGATAAGGCACAATTTGGATTATAGATTACTAGACGAATGGCCCGGGCAACGCCCGGGTTTTACCCGAGTGCGTATATATTTTAAAAACGTTTTAATTCAAATACTATTCGTTACAATTATAAATTGGCGCCATGGATGTCACTCTTGTGAAACGTCCCGTTCCAAACTGTGTGTTTTTAAAATGTTTTAATTAAAATACTATTCGTTACAATTATAAATTGGCGCCGTGGATGTCTCTCTTGTGAAACGTCCCGCCCCAAACTGTGTGTGTCTTGAAAATATAAAAATAAAAATGTGAATTTTCATAAAGATTTCAGCATGTCGATTTTTTATATAAAAAAGATTAAATAATTGTGCAAAACGGTATATACGATATATAAACATCAAAAGAAATAATGAGCCTATCGTTCAAATATAAAATTCGAATAAATATAAATGAGATACTAAAAATTAAATACCTATTTAATGAATATCATATTTTATTCTTATAAAGGTACTTATATATAATTAAATACTTATCTATATTAATAAAATGCAAATTTCATAAGTGATGTTCGCTAAAAACTTTCGTTACAATGCATCAATTTCGACCAAATTTTCAACATTTATGTAAAACGAGATGGAGCAGGTTTTGCTTAACATCAAAATATTTTTCCTAACTTTAACATGCGTAACTTCGCTGTTATCGATTAAATACAAAAAAATCAACAGAGTTAATTTTATTTATATATAAATACAAAAAAAAATTCAGCAATTCATTCAACTCAATCTAAAAAAATATTAAAAACAAGCAATTTTAAGATAACACCATATGTAAAACAGTCGGCCAAGAAAACAACAACGATATTGCATCTTTCTCACATATTCACACACAATCTTGATTAATAATTAAAACTAATCTTTAACATTGTTTATTATACTTCATAATATATAATATTCGTTAGGCAAACTTTCACTCGGATAAAACCCGGGCGAAGCCGGGTACACATCCGCTAGTATATAATATAATTTATATAAAATATATAATATATAAAGGTTACCGATTTAAAATTCTATTTTATAATTTTAGATTGTATAAGAAACATATTTTCATTTAAGTATTGTACTTGTGGCCTAGTGGTCATGGCATCTGCCCGGTAAGTGGAAGGTCGTGGGTTCGATTCCCATCCCTTGACACTTTTTTTATTTTATCCATTCTGACCAAAATCTATCCGTGAACTTCACACAGTGAACTTCACACAGACAGAATAAGGCAATTATATAAGTAGATAAATAATTATCATTAGATAATGATAATGATCATAATGATGATGCGCGCGTTGATGACCAAAATCTATCCGTGAACTTCAGACAGTGAACTTCACACAGACAGAATAAGGCAATTATATAAGTAGATAAACACATGATAATAAGACCTAATCCAAATAAATAAATAGTGTGTGACGTTTTGGTAACAGTGTGTCTTAAGATGGTAACAACGCTGTTACCAAAACCTCACACACTATTTATTAATTTGGATTTGGTCTTATTACCTTGTGTTTAAAGTGAGAGAAATAATTTGAAAAATAAAAATTTTAAAATGAAGCAAAAATATTGGGATATTAATAATGGAATAATTAATTGGAATCCTCATGACAACTAATTAGAGTTGTTGTTGTTGTAGGGTCCAATGAAGAGCCTCAGTGTCCCCATGCCTCTCTATCACAGGGGAACATCTGAGGCTCTTCGTTGGACACGACAACAACAATTTGTTGTCATGAGGATTCCAATTAATATAATTAGAGTGATCATGATATAATCACAATAATGGGTGGGGTTTCTGTAACAGTGTTGTTACCATCATCAGACAAAAGTACTGAGAATAATCACAATAATCAACATTTGTTAAAGCATTATTCATCTGTCAAACATTCACTCGGGAAGAAACCAGACAAAAGCTGGTTTATTCAGTAGGTATAGAATAATTAGGATTATAAGAGTCTAAAATATGTGTTTGATATTTGGCCAATTGTAGGATTTGAATGGCTAATATGATAACAGCTGTATACACTCATTAGTGAAACAGTTATAAAAGAAAAATGGGGATTAATAACATCAAAAAGAACTAATCAATCTTCCCATTAAACTGATTGATAGAATAATAGAGAAGACATGAACCAACAATATATGAATAATATATAAACCAGGAAGCCAAATACATCACATAACCATGATAGAGCACAATTTGGATTATAGATTATAGCTACAAGAAAATAAGACCTAATCCAAATTATTTAACTGTGTGTTGTTGTTTTCGTGTCCAATGAAGAGCCTAAGATGTCTCCATGCATCTCTATCACAGCAGCAGCAATGTCCTCTATCTTGGGTGATTAATAGTGTGTGACGTTTAGGTAACAGCGTTGTTACCGAAACATCGCACACTATTAATTTATTTGGATTAGGTCTTATTTTCTTGTATCATATAACCATTTATAAATCAAAAATTTGCAAATAAAAAAGTAAGAAAAAATAAAAATTGCATGTAGTAACCATGTAACCCTATATATCAATATATCAACAAATACAAGAACACCCAATTACGAAAAAGAGCAGGTTTAATTTATGAAGTGAAATGTGTGACCAGAACTTGAAAAAAAAAAAAAAAAAAAGAATGGAAAACTATGAATATGTTCTAAAATGGGAAAATCGAAAATATTATATTTGTAGAACATATAAAAAACACTGGTCATAGACACAATAATTATAATCTAGAAGAAACAAAGATACTAGATTATAAGTAAAATTATCTTAAGAGATAATTTAAAGAAGCCTGATTTCATTCAAAATAAATGTGCTACAATACAAGTAAATAAGACCTAATCCAAATAAATAAATAGTGTGTGATGTTTCGGCAACAGCATTGTCACCATCATCAGACAAAAGAATAAAAATGATGGTGACAATGCTGTTGCCGAAACATCACACACTAATAAATTATTTGGATAAGGTCTTATTTTCTTGTATTATAATCTATAATCCAAATTGTGCTTTATCAAATGTGCTACAATAAACAGAATTGAAGAAAGATAAAATATAAATGACATTTACAGATATACATCCTTTTTATTTATATCTGAAAAAAAAAAAAAGTTTTTCCACTTCTACTTCTAAAAATAGCACATTTTAGGGTTCTATGAAAATAATTTACTTTTCTACTTATCAGCTATCTTGTGTGCAAACACAAATGATAACAGCACTTAAAAACAAGCTGTGATATTAGACAAGTCTAAAGACCAGCCCAGATAGTTGGTGACTTTTGCACCCGGCTCCAGGAATTATGAGAGAGATATGTCGAACTGCTTTTCACATGTGTAGACACGTGGTGCACTTAGAGTAAAAGCAGTGTGTCTCCAACTTCTACCCAACATTCTCTTTCTTGTTCCAAAATCACTTTATTAGGTACCGCTCAAAAAAGAGCAACCTAGTTTATGATATTTGCAACAATGAATAATATGTGAAGGTTATATGATTATCATGGCTTGTACCATGCGTACTAGGGATAATAAAAAAAAAAGAGAGAGAATGATATTTTCTCATTCAGTCCTGATGTCATGGTAAAAACACTGTTAGTGAAATGTCACACACTATTTATTAGTTTATATTTGGTCTTATTACCTTGTGTTTCTGAGATATAATCCTAATATTGTACCATAAAATTAATTAAACTTTGTAAATCAATCTATATCAGATATTTATATGCCCCTCTTGATTTAAATCTATTTAGATTCCATTGCTCAAATCTGTAGAACCTGGTAATTTCACACAGAACACTAAGTCTTATCTCACACACATTTCTAATAATACTGTGAGCTAAATAATGAAAAGTAAACTTATTAATCAAAGATAAACACAAAGTAATAAAACCAAATCCAAATAAATAGTGTGCGACGCTTCAGTAACAGCGTTATTACCATCTTCAGACAAAAATGCTGAATGAAGTGCATTCAGCACTTTTGTCTGAAGATGGCAACAATACTGTTACCGAAACACCACACACTATTTATTTAGATTTGGTCTTATTACCTTGTGTTTATAATCTATAATCCAAATTGTGGCTTGTAATCAAAGATAAGATAAAATAATTTATTGAATTAAATCAAAAAAGATATTCAAAATCAATTTACAAAACAAAAGGAGACGACTGTTGCTGAATACACGCAGAGCAGTAGATTATTAAAATACAGGGTGGCCCATAAGTCCTGAACCCTTTTATTTTTTTATTAAAAATTAAAAGACAAACTAGAATTTGAAAAACTATAGCTAACTAGAATTAAAAAAAAAAAACTATAGCTATTTTATTCTAATTTGCCTTTTAATTTAAAAAAATAAAAATTTTCGAGGCATATGGGCCACTCTGTAAATAATTCAGTGATAAATGTTACATTAACCAGACAGATGGAGAACAACAACAACAGGGTTTCAGGCCAGGTAGAGAAACAAGAGATGTGATTTTTGAGATGAGGACAACTACCCTAAAAGCAATTAAAGACAAAAAAAAAAGTGTATATTGGGTTAATTGATTTTGAAAAAGCTAATAGAAACTGTAGAAGACTTGGGAAAAACAAAACTGAATACTTGACCAAACATACATTCAACTTGGATCGGCATCAACTTAGAGTAAACACGGTTGTCACCATCTTTCTTTAACTGTGGAAGCTTATCTCAGAGGCACTCTCTCTCTATCTCTCTCTCTGAAATGATAGACAAGTGTATTGGGGCAAAAAACTTTATCAATATTAGATTTTTTTGGTATTTACAGGATATATAACCATGTTAATAAAAAAATTTAAATGACTTATATTTTAAAAAATGATGTAGGCCATTTATAAATATAGCATTAACCAATTACTATATATGCAGAGGTATGGTGAGAAAGAATCATTGCCTGTTGTAATAGTTACATTTTCAGTTTTGGAAACAAGGAGAAGTCACCTGGTGCTAAATCAGGCAGATAATTATATGGTGAATGGTTCAACACACACACATGTGATCTTTTACCAAAATCTGTTGAACAATGTATGAAATACAATTATCATACAGCATCATCATTTTTTATTGCAATATTCTTGGTGAACTCTAGCCATTAGCATTTCAAACAATTAAATAACAATAAATGGAAACATTATAGCACAAATGTTTCTTTTAAACATAAAACAAATTTGTACCATCCTTACTGTGATGAAAAACTATCGGGAGGGCTTGGCTCATCAGTGGTGAAACCTCACCAATTTAATCTTCCAGGCCGCTTCTTAGAGCTCTAATACTGTATTGGATCATACTACATATATATGCAGCAATAAAGGGTGAGATCTTAGAAATGGTATTCAATCAAACTATAGACATAAGCTTTTAGGACAATAGAATTACATATAGATATTTACATCAAGTAATGCTCTTCCACAAACAATAAGTACAAGGCCAGTGTTAGGCATAATATATTTTTTCATTGCAGTAAGGACAGTAGAAGTTTGTTTTATATTAAATAGAAACATTCGTGTTTTGATGCTTCAATTTCTTATATATAGGTGGTGCATGTTGTCACCTTATAATTAATTAAATGATAGCTGTCAGTAATTGTTTGTCCAGTTAGGACAAATTGTTAGTGAATAATGCCCTTACAATGGAAAAAGGTGACAAGCATTGATTTGATGGAGATGATGAAGCTCAATTTGGATTATACATAAGAATCTCTCGCACAAGATGAAAATTTTAATTTAAAAAAATTGATAAGTTGGATTTGGTCTTTTCATCTTGTGATGTTTTGATGATTTTTTTTACCACAAGATGTTCTTTGTTTTGCACTCTGATAAGGTACAATTTGGATTATATATTAGAAACATAAGATAACAAGGCCAAATTCAAATAAATAAATTGTGTGTGATGTTTTGTAACATCTTTGTTACAATCTCCAGGCAAAATACTGGGAAAAAATAACTAGAGGCCAATTAGAAATAAAAGCTCTAAATTCACTTACATATAATGTTCATTATTTAAAAAGGTATGTGGATGACTCCACGCAAGCAAAATCAATTACTCTATAGGTGGAGATAACAAAGCAATTTTGTAGACAGGCCAATCTAATGTACAATATAATTACATTATTACCATGGGGGTCGGTGGAAAGATGGTCTAAACCTCTGGTTTTCGACCGCTACGACCCGGGTTCGATTCTCACATTGGGCACTTTTTTTCTAATTAAAAAAAATATATATATACTCCAATGGCCCCCGATTCTTGCAAAAGTCCAACACCACCAGCGAGTGCAAGTAACCAAATGGAGTTCTGGCACATTTGTAAGAGCAAAGTCGAACTGCTTTTCACATGTGTAGCAGTAAACAGTAGACAGCAGTAGACAGTAAAAGCAGTCGCCCTCTTCTACCTACCATGAATATCTTGGCCTGTACCACGTGTACTAGGAATAAGCAAAAAAAAAAAAACATAACCACTTCTATATATATAAAAAAAAACATACAGGAACTTATTGACACTATAGTTCACACACAATTTCAGCCGAAAAGTAGGATTTTAATCAAAGTTCTTACAGTATTTATTTAGTACAGTTAAACCTGTCTATAGCGCCCCCTCTAAATAGCGCCTTCCTCTCTATAGCGCCTGATTTTAAACATTAAAATGTAAACATTTTACATTAAAAGTGGCCTGTCTATAGCACCCCCTCTCTATAGCACCCTTATTTTGGTGAGTCCCAAGAGGGGGCGCTATAGACAGGTTTAACTGTACTTATATAAAAGAAATATGTAAATTAATAAAATCAATAAAGAACTAATCAAAATAAAGTTGTCCCATCCAACTGATTGATAGAATAATAGAGAAGACATGAACCAAGGAAGCCAAACAAGGAAACCAAATACCCACATAACCATTTAAAAACCAAAATGTTTGCAAGAAATATTACCAACATATTCAAAAAGTATAGATGGTAAATTTTCCAGGAGGAAATTGAACTATAAAAGCATTGGGCACCTCTCCCATCAAAATAAACATCAAAACTAGATGCCATCTATTTTGACGGGAGAGGCGCCCTGTACTTTTATAGATCAATTTTCTACAAGCAAATTTCCTTCTATATTTTGGCCATAAATTTGGCCCAGCCACTTTTCCAACTAAACTCCTCTTTGGCAGATTGTGAAGATTCCATTGGATCCCATGTATATCTTATGGAATAAAGTCCGCCATAGACTGACAAGGGCCATTAGCCCAAAACCATGGTCTCTAGGTGGACACTTCTCAGTTTACCAAAGCTGGTGTCAAAAGATGGTGTCTAGTTTTGATGGGAGTGGCACCCTATGCTTATATAGGTGCAAAAGTAATGGAAACTATCTAACCCTATTTCTCAATACAATTACAAGAACACCCAACTACCAAAAAGAGAAGATTTAATTTATAAAATGAAAAAAGTTTGATCAATGTTATGTACAACAAACAACCAGAACTTTAAAAGAAAGGAAAACCATGATACTGTTCAAAATGGGCTAAAATTTAGAATTCTTTACTTTTAGAGTATATAAAAATTATTTCAACCTTAAAGAATTAAAGATATTAGGTTATGTGAAAAAAAAATTAATAGACAATATAAAGAAGCCATTTCAATTAAAAAGAAATGTGTTACAATTCAGAGAATTGAAGAAAGAGGAAATATTGATGGCATTTACAGACATGATAAAATTTGGATTATAAACACAAGGTAATAAGACCAAATCCAAGTAAATAAATAGTGTGTGACGTTTCAGTAACAGGGTTGTTATCATCCTCCATTCATTCAGTACCTTTGTCTGATGATGGCAACAATGCTGTTACAGAAACGTCACACACTATTTATTAACTTGGATTTGGTCTAATTATCTTATTTATAGATATGCTTTCAATCTTTTTTTCATTCTACCTTTACAAATAATTACAAGTTAATAAGACAAAATCCAAATAAATAAAATATTGTGTGGCGTTTTGGTAAAAGCGTTGTTACCATCATCAGACATAAGTACTGAATGGTATGATAAGGCACAATTTGGATTATAGATTAGAAACACAAGGTAATAAGACCAAATCCAAATAAATAAATAGTGTGTGACATTTCGGTAACAGCGATGTTACCATCTTCATAGATTTCAGTACTTTTGTATGGTAACAATGCTGTTACCGAAACGTCACCCACTATTTATTTATTTGGATTTGGTCTTATTACCTTGTGTTTACTGAATGGGATATTATATGATTAAATACAATTAATAAAATATATACGAGAGATTAAATAACTACTAAAACCTTTTTAATTATTTATTCCTACGTTTCAGTGGCTCGCTGTCACCTTTTTCTATGAAAACAAAGCTTACAATGTTTATATTTGCTGGTTTGTAAATATATTTATACACATGTAGAACACGCATTGCGTTGTTCACTTTCTTTCCATCTCATTTATTCACTTTGATAAAAAAAGTATTTATAAATGTTTCCTTTGTTCAAAAATGTATTAATCCAATTACAGTTAAACCTGCCTATAGTGCCCACTCTTGGGACTCACCAAAATAGGGTGTTATAGACAGGTCACTTTTAATGTAAAATGTTTACATTTTAATGTTTAAAATCAGGCGCTATAGAGAGGAAGGCGCTATTTAGAGGGGGCGCTATAGACATGTTTAACTGTATATCCATCACTAAAACTTATTAATGAAACATTATGAAAAATATTAAATAAAAAGTCGCCCAAATGTATCAATTTACATTATTAATTGAAATATATTACAACAGTATTTTCTAAAATATTAATTATATTATCCTAGAGAAATGTCCACTAGCAGTGAATATTGTAATGAAATCATCTAACTGGCTTTAATTCATCTAAAAGCCTTGATCCCTTGGGGTGTCAAATTAAAGGGACTGTAATAAGGAACAATTTGGATTATAGATTATAAACATAAGGTGATAACACCAAATCCAAATAAATAAGTTCGTCACATACTACTTATTTATTTGGATTTGGTCTTATTACCTTGTTTATAACTCTGCCTTTGCTGGTCCCAAGCCCGGATGAAAAAGGAGGAGGGGGAGCAGTAACAAGCTCGCTAAAAAACTTGGGCTCAGCTGGCCCGGCTGATAGTATCCTGTAATTATATTATCCTAGAAAAATGTCTACTAGAAGTGAATATTGTAATGAAATCATCTAACTGGCTTTAATTCATCTAAAAGCCTTGATCCCTTGGGGTGTCAAATTAAAGGGACTGTAATAAGGAACAATTTGGATTATAGATTATAAACATAAGGTGATAACACCAAATCCAAATAAATAAGTTTGTCACATACTACTTATTTATTTGGATTTGGTCTTATTACCATACTTATTATTCTAATCTGGGGATACAGGATGAGCAGCGTTTGTACTCCATGTTAGGAGCAGCTGTACAGGGCGTCTGTTCCTCATGTCAGAAGTGACCATTTCTTTTGGAGCTAAGTCGGCCTACCACTGAGTAGTGCTCCCAGTCTTAATGACAAAGGCAGACACATTCTACTTCACCCAGTATCCTAATATGATTGAGTGGAGATAAGAAAGAAGATGTTTATGAAGGGACGGTACTCATCTATATTTCCTTCAAATTGAGTTTATTTACAAACTGCATCCCTCAGTTTGTGTTTCTAATCCACTGGACTAGAGATTAGAGAGTTATTCAAACAAGAAGGCTGACAAGTCACACTGATTAGAAATGTCAATAAACTGATGCTGTAACATCACATTTTATGGCTTTATCCTTCAAAATACTAAGATTTGTAAAAACTAAAATCTTAAAAGAACAAGTGGAACATTTAGGAAATGCTTTTAAGAGGCTCAACAAGGATATAAACAGTTTATATAAGAATGGTACAGTTAAACCTGTCTATAGCGCCCCCTCTTGGGACTCACCAATATAGGGTGCTATAGACAGGTCACTTTTAATGTAAATCGCATCGTACTACGTATTTAAAATCGGGCGGTATAGAGAGGAAGGCGCTATTTAGAGGGGGCGCTATAGACAGGTTTAACTGTATTTAGGATAAACAAAAACATTGAACAAACCACATTTCTCTAACAAAAGGTTTCTGCTTCATCACCATCAGAAACAAGCATATATTATCCTATTTATAATTTCTATTGTATATAAGGTTGATGTTCAATAAAATAATAGCTTCAATCAATATTGAGTAAATGATAAGGCACAATTTGGATTATAGATTATAAATCATTCAGTACTTTTGTCTGAAGATGGTAACAACGCTGTTACCGAAATGTCACACACTATTGATTTATTTGGATTTGGTCTTATTACCTTGTGTTTAATATTGAGTAAAATTAATCAGGCCTCCAGGGAAAAGTGTCTTTTCAATCGTATGTTGGAGCCTTGTGTTCTACTCCTCAACAACCTATATTGAGCTTCTATTACTTTTGTTGAAAACTGATTTATCACAGGGTCCTTAATCTGTAAGGATGGGGGGATAAAGTTCTCCTCTTCACAGAAACTATTGAAACTCAGATGACATCTCCATATTGTTAGCTGTTTCCTGTGAATCTGATTCAAGTAATATTCCATTTAGCAATAGATTCAACTTGAGTTGACAATTCTGTAAAATAATTCCATGTATCAATATTGAGCCAGGCCTCCAGAGAAAAGTGTTGGGAGAGTCCTCAACATTTGGCCCAATCTGAGACTAAGCCTCTCATTGGTCATGATGTCATGGTGATGCACAATGTAAACAAAGGTTATAATTGGTTCATTGTTTTTTTTATTAAACAAGATTTAATTATTAATATCTCAAAGTGTATTTTCAAAAGTTGAAAAGACACTCTGGAGACCTGATCAATTTTACTCAACTAAGGTTGATGTGTAATAACAAGATTTGTATATTCCAACACCATATAGATGGATTGTGTTTTGTTCCTATCACTGTTGATTCATGTGTTAAATGTACAATTGTACACAATACATTGGTTTCTCCATAGCTCTAGCAAACTTACAAAATCCTGTCATTTAACTTTGATTTCAGCTTGTTCCTTTCATGTAGAGCTCTTTAAATGGCACTACCATATGGACTCTTTAAATTATTAAAGTTTTTTCCTTGTTCCTATTTCTTTGTGATTTTATGATACTTTCATTATTTAAATCTATTATTTAAATATAAGTTTAAATTTTGTTTTCAATTTTATTTTTGGCATTATGATGTGTACATATGGAGAGAGAAAGAGGATATATTAAAAAATTTTAAAGGTGTCAATATGTTGGTGTTATATATTTTAGTTTAATTTTATCATCTCTTGTGTATTTAAATAATTTCTAAATTATTATGTTTTTAAAGAGAATTTGGGTGAAAGATCATTCAATTAATTTTTACCATTAGTAGCAGAATGGTAGCTTTTATAGTAATACAGTATAGTCATTTAAATACTTTCAAAGTTTACTTTCTAAAATAATTCCCGGTGTATATATAGAAAAACCCACCTGTTTGTTGAATATCCAAATGTTTTGATGAGTTGTTGATGTGTAGTCTTATAATTGAAATGTGGAGATGTTTTGTAACAAAAAGTTATTATTTCCAATTATCTACAAGTGAGAAAATGATGTTTAAAAAAGGTCAGTATTATAATTAAAACTTGTGATATATATTTATTTATATATATAAGAAAGCGGACAAAAAAGAAGTAAAAGAAATTTACACACTATACGTAGGTTATTGACGAAATAGACTGTTGATGTTTAGCGAGACATCTAGTGAGAATTCATTCAAAACAAGGTACGCCATCTATACACAAGTGTTTGAACTATGTTCACAGATAGTTTTCTGAATTTTAAATGTTTTGTGGGATTATATATGAAATAAAAAAAAAATTATAATAACTTTTAAATATAGCTTAATATTTATGTATTCGCATAATCGATATAAATTAATACAAGAATTTATCTTCATTTATTATAAACCTTTTGATTTTATAAAAGACATTTTAAAATTCAGTAAGAACATTTTTTTTTGTTTCAATGATGACAGAGAGATACATAGATACCTCAGATCACTATAGCGCAGAACGCTCCAGCAAGGAAAATTTTGATTTTATTAGGCACAAATTTTTCAAAGTCATTCCCTATTTTGGGGGACATTTGGGCTTTTAATTTCCCTTATGATATCACGCTAAAAACATTTTAGTAGGTAAATTTTAAGGCCACTATAGGGTTTCAATATTATGCTCTCTTTTGTAAGGTAGAATTCTGGCTTCAGATCATACAAGTTTTGTATGTTAATTTTTCCCTTGATCACCATAGTATGTGAATCTCTCATAAAACAAGATAATCGATGCCAAATGGATCAATTTCTTATAGAGACACCAGAGATTTATCCAGTAACTGGAATCCTCTCCATGATTCATGAGAGTCCAATATTTATATATATATATATTGCATGTCATCTCTTGTAATTGAGAGTATGTTGGCCACATAAGAGTTAATGGTAATATATGGTCTATCATTCAATACAGCTAATAGATATAAATTGATATATAGCTAGCAATAAATATGTGTATATATATATGTTTCTATGAAAATGTTAATCTGCAAGACGCAGGTTATCATCATCTTTGTTTTGTTGTTGTCACTTTTTGGCGTTTCGCAAAACAACAAAAATGCTGTATCAGACTTTACTAAGACAATAAAGATTTGCTACAAAATAAAAGTGTACTAAGATGCTGCATTTGGCGACGAGGATATAAGAGTAAGTACCCTCGAATTTTGAAGTAAATATTTTTAGAAATTATCTTTGATTTTGCATATAATTGAAAGTTATTTTTAAAAGACTAAAATTGCAAAGTTTTAGGATGCAAATTTAAAAAAAAAAAGTGGAATAAAATGGCTAGTTACCAATTTAAGGAATATAATGAAGAAACTGAAACTTTTGAAACGTTTTATGAACGATTGGAACAGTTTCTCATATTGGAGGAGGCAGGGGATGAGAAGAAAAAGGCTTATCTCCTAACCCTCATGGGAAGTAAAACCTATGGTGTTTTGAAGAATTTGTGCAGTCCTATTCTACCTAAAAATAAAACTTTTGATGACCTAATAGATATCTTGAAAAGGCACTTCTCTCCAAAGCGCTCAATTGTAGTAGAGAGGTTCATTTTTTTTAAAAGAATGCAATTAAAGGAAGAAAGCATCTCGGACTACTTGGTGGAAATTAAGCGTTTGGCTTCCTCATGCAACTTTGGAAATTTTCTGGAGGATTCTTTACGTGATAAAATGGTTTGTGGGTTATATAATGCCAAAATACAAAATAGAATTTTGTCGGAGGGTGACATTTCTTTAGCTAAAGTAATTGAGATAGCATTATCTATGGAAGCGGCTGAGAAAAATACAAAATTATTCCATTTGGAGCAGGGTGAAGATTGTGTAGATAAGTTGAGGATTGAACGCAAGGTTGAATCAAATTTCCAGAATGGCAAATGTAAACATTGTGGTAAACCGCACAAAGAACCATGTAGATTTAAGGAGGCGATATGCTTTAAGTGTAATAAAAAAGGACACATTGCCTCAATATGTTGGAGCAGTAGAAGAAATCTAAGGCAACATCAGAATCAGCCGGGAAATATACATCAGATAGGAGACCAAGAAGAGGAGGAAGAGTATGTCCAGAAAATTATAAGCGTGACGATACCTGAGTATAAAATTAATTTTGCCTCAAGTGACCCTCCCTATCTGATGGAGTTAAAAGTAGAAGGAAACTTTATTAAATTTGAAATGGATACGGGTAGTGGTCTAACACTGATATCAGAAAAGGATTTTAAAAATAGTCTTCAACACTTGAAATTGGAAAAAGCGAGTATTATTGTAAGAACTTATGATGGTACCGTGGTACCCATTCTGGGTAAAATCAATGTCAAAGTGGAGTGTCAAGATATTACTTACAAACTTAGAGCGTTGGTGGTGAAAGGAGAAAAGAGGGCGTTGATGGGAAGAGAATGGATAAATAGATTGAAATTGGGCTGTTTCGCGGTAAAACATATGCCTGTGGAAATTACCATTGAGGAAATTTTGAAGGAAAATCAAGCCTTATTTGTGGAGACAACTGAACCAATAAAAGGTTTCACATTTTCAGTAAACATGTGTGATGTGAATCCAATTTTCCATAAGGCTCGTCCGGTGCCTTTCGCCATTAGGCCAGCAGTTACTGAAGCATTAGACAAAATGGTGGCTAAGGGTTATCTATGTGAGGTGGCGAGCAGTAAATGGGCCACTCCAGTGGTTGTAGTGCCGAAGAAAAATAAAGAGATCAGAATTTGCTGCGACTTCAAGGTAACTCTAAATAAATATTTGGACACTGCGGCCTATCCCCTTCCCACACAGCAAGATTTATTCTCCACATTGGCCAAGGGAAAATACTTTTCTAAATTGGACTTGAGGAACGCTTATCTGCAATTAGAGGTGGACCCAGGCACCCGACCGTTACTAACGATAAATACTCATAAAGGGCTGTTCAGGTTTAAGAGAATGCCATTTGGATTGGCAAATGCGCCCAGTTATTTTCAATCTGTAATGGATAGGGTTTTGTCGGGTATAGGAGGCGTAATTTGTTATATTGATGATGTCCTTATAGCCACAGCATCAATTGAAGAACATCTGGCGTTGTTGAAGACTATATTTGCTCGCTTGGCGAAGTATAATATCAAACTAAAGAAAGAAAAATGCCTATTTTTGCAAAAAGAAATTGAATATTTAGGACATCTTGTCACGGGAGAGGGCATCAGACCTTTAGATCATAAGGTACAAGCAATACAGAAGGCCAAAATGCCTACGAATATCTCTGAATTAAGGTCATTTCTGGGTTTAGTTAACTTTTATGGGAAGTTCATACCCAATTTGCCAGAGCTTTTGAAGCCTCTTCATGAGCTTCTTCACAAAAAACGTCCTTGGGTTTGGACAAAGGATTGTGGAGAGGCCATTGACAAGTGCAAGAACAGCATTACCTCTGAGAGGGTGCTAGTCCCATATGATACGACTTTGCCATTGTGTTTGGCCACTGATGCATCGCAGATTGGAGTGGGCGCTGTGTTGTCACATATTATAGAAGGCCAGGAGAGACCGATTATGTTTGCCTCACGGACTTTATCGGAAGCAGAACAAAATTATTCTCAGATTGAGAAGGAGGCTCTAGCCATTATATATGGAGTTACCAAGTTTCATCAATTTATTTATGGAAGAAAATTTATTCTTATTACAGACCATAAGCCATTGGTGACCATTTTGGGCCCAAGATCAGGAATCCCCACCTTATCTACTTCAAGATTGCAGCGTTGGGCGCTTATTTTGTCAGCTTATACTTACGATATTAAATTTCGAAGAACTCAAGACCATGGGAATGCAGATCTTCTGTCACGTTTTCCTGTGGGCTGTGAAGAAATTCCAAGATTGAATAATGTCTATGCTTTATCCTTTGTGGAAGAATTGCCGATCACAGCAGAGGAAATTGCCACGGAAACTGAAAAAGACGAAGTGCTCTCATTGGCCAAATTTTATACTCAGCAAGGCTGGCCTGAAAAGGTGGCTGATCACCTCAGACCTTATTTTCAAAGGAAACTTGAGCTAACTGTAGATGGGGAGTGTTTGGTTTGGGGAATGAGAGTTGTCATTCCACCATCTCTCAGAATAAAAATGTTGAACTGTCTTCATGAGACTCATTCCGGTATGAACAAAATGAAGGCTGTAGCAAGATCACATTTTTGGTGGCCTAATCTAGATACCCAAATCGAGTTTTTGGTAAATAAGTGCAGAAGCTGTCAGCAATCCCAGGATGGGCCAAATAAAGGAAAATGGCAACCCTGGAAATGGTCAACCAGACCTTGGCAAAGAATTCACATTGATTTTGCAAATAAGGAAAACATTAATTTATTAATAGTAGTAGATAGTCATTCAAAGTGGATCGAAGCCATCCCAATGAGAGAGACCACCACACGCAAAACCATTGAGCAACTACGGCGACTTTTTTCTTCCTATGGGTTACCGGAGGAACTTGTATCTGATAATGGACCTCAGTTTACTGGGAGTGAAATGAAAGGTTTTCTGGAAGGAAATGGAATTAAACAAACATTGATCCCGGCGTACCACCCGCAAAGTAATGGCTTGGCTGAAAGAGCGGTTAGAACAATTAAGACTGCCCTGGATAAAAATAAAAGGAAAATTGGGGACACCATTCAAGACACCTTGTCAAAAGTTCTTCTGGCATATCGAAGCACCCCGCATGTGACAACGGGAAAGACTCCATCAGAGCTCTTTATTGGGCGTGCGCTTCGAACCAGAGTGTCGTTGATACATCCCAGCTTGGCATCTAGAGTTAGGGACCAGCAAGCCAGGCAAATGAAGTATGATCGGCGAACCCATTTGGAAGAATTCCAGATAGATGATTTAGTGTGGTGTAAAAACTTTAGAGGTGGTGATAAATGGATCCCAGGAAAAATTGTGGGCAAGAAGGGAACTAGAGTCTACACCATTTTGATCCACGGACAGGTAAAGGCCTATCACAGGGATCAAATTAGAAAAAGGTGGAGGAATGGTGAGGAAGATGAGAGTGGAGATGGAGAGCGTCAACCCGAGCACTCAAGAGGAGCAGGTCCCAATGCCATAATCTCGGAGGTTGTACGAGACAGAGGTTATGTGGAGTCGATGTCGCCAGGACTAACTAGCCAGCGGTCGGATCAAGATTCAGAGGTTCAGAGTGATACAGACGATGGAAAGTCATTGGAGCCTCTTCCCTCGCTGGACCCCGAGGCCTTGAAAGAGGAGGGTCCTGTCCTAAGGCGGAACCCACCTCGAGCGAGGAGACTTCCTGTGAGATTTGAAGAGAGAAGATGGTGATATATAGCTAGCAATAAATATGTGTATATATATATGTTTCTATGAAAATGTTAATCTGCAAGACGCAGGTTATCATCATCTTTGTTTTGTTGTTGTCACTTTTTGGCGTTTCGCAAAACAACAAAAATGCTGTATCAGACTTTACTAAGACAATAAAGATTTGCTACAAAATAAAAGTGTACTAAGATGCTGCATAAATTATGGATGATATGGAGAAAATATGATGGGATAATTGTTGAATTTCTTGATTCTTTGAAAATAGTATTTAAACACATTAAATATAACAATCCCAAATATTTTTAGAAATGTAGATGAAATTGTAATTCATAATCAAACTTCATATTTTAATAAATTCGCTGAAAACATATATTCAAAATACCTCGATCTTATCTGTAACTAAAACAACCTTAAGATTCAAACTGCTAATTTTTTAGATCTCACTGTTAATTTGAAAAACAAACAAATTACTCTTTATGCATAAGAAAATCCTTTGACTTTAAAATCACTATAATTTTGTCATTTTCAATATAAAATTTCTTTGAATTGTGCTAGAAACATCTACCCAGGATAATTTATAAGAATATATAGAAAAAATAATAAATGGACTCTTTTATAGACGATATAGGAATATTCTCTGAAGATTTTATTAAAATGGCTATTTT
>CP092875.1:42697130-42754417 GCA_030710605.1 Cordylochernes scorpioides | reverse complement strand
TAAAGAAAAAAGAAGAGGAAAGTTGTCCAGGATGATTGTTTTTACCATCAAGACAATGCTCCGAGTCATCGGTCGCTGCAAGCCATGGCTGCTATTTATGATTCTGGCTTTGAACTTTTATCACATGCACCCTATTCACCAGATCTAGCTCCGTCTGACTTCCACCTATTTCCTCATTCGAAAAAATCACTTTCTGGCATTCATTTTAGGTCAGATGAAGAGGTCATTGATGCTGTAACCTCATTTTTTGAGTCACTTGAAACATCGTTCTTTTTGGAGGGCATAGAAGCATTAGAACATCGCTGGAAAAAGTGTATAGACCTTAAAGGGGATTATGTTGAAGAATAAATCATAATAATTCTATTAGTCATTTTCTTTATATGTCGGGCCACGGACTTATGGGACACCCCTCGTAGTAGCATCCTGGACAAGAAGCTCTCACGCGCTAAGATCTCTGTTCGGCAGCCCAAATGAACTTCCGAGTTGCGGCCTTGAAAACGGGCGGCATCGCAGCTATTCGCCGGAGAATCCAACTTTGCTGTTTTCTCAGAGAGCATGAAATTGATATCTTTTTCATTCAGGAGACCAATGTTATGACCCTGAACGACGAAGGAGACCTCTGCCGCGGCTAAAGCGCCATCGTTGGGCCCGAAACGATCATCGTAGGATCATGACTCGCCTGTGTCTTCGCGGCCGGGGTCGCTGTTCACCATCAGCAGATTCCATGGCCTGGCAAGATTGCTGTCATCTACCTCACTGTCCGGGGAGTCTCCATGACAATCCTTAACGCCCCGTTCTCACGTTTCTAAAGAGCGGTGTCGCCAGTTACAAGCCATTATAGCTTTGGCGTGTGAAAGTGCGTGGTTCCTCGGTGACCTGAAATCTTCGAAAAGTAGCCTAAGGACCTGAAATCGGATTCGGTAGAAACCCTGGCGGATATACTTGAACCAGCCGACTTAGTCGATATGCTGCGCAGGAGTACACCAGAGTGTCACCATCGGACCGAATCCTACTTCCATCAGCTTTCTGCAACTGCCGTCTCCCCAATACCAAACCACCAATTATGACCACTATGACTACCGTGCCGTCCTGATCCAAGTAGGAGACCCACCTTCGACAAGACTTCCCATCATCGGCAAGTTGCTACGGTCAGATCTGTTCGTCGATCGAATGGAAATGTTCATCGATGAATTATAGGAAAACCTAGAAATTCTTCACCTCGGATTTTATGAAAACAATGAGTCGGAATCAAGGCAGATCTGGTTGCGGAGATACGGTCACTCGCCGAGTCTGGCGGTGGATACATCGAGAGAGCAAGCCACTTCCTGATGCGGAGGCTGGAGGACGACACTGCCCGCTCCGACTATCCGTCCCTGTCGGACCTCGAGCGTTCTCTACGAGCCAGACATTGCTCTCCTCCTACCTACATTGACAATGACGGCAACGTCATCTCAGGGGACAGCTAAGATGTTTCTTCCGGTGACGCTTGAGCATTCGCTTCGCCCAGGCTCCTAGTTCGGCAAAAGCCATCGCCAACTTCCCCGCTGAAGTTACATTATTTGATTTCGAGACCTTCTTCCTTAGTGACAGACCTACGCCGTTTCAGGACGGTCATCCTCCTGGAACATTGCGCAAGTGTCTGACAAGGTTTTCTGGGCGTCGAGAGACATGGCATTCCGATATCTGTCTTCTCGCTAGATCTGAAGTTGGGTTTGACAGTCTTAACAGGAACTACCCATGCGCCCTCTTGAATAAGCTGGGCCTGCCATCAGCTTACCTTTGGTGGGTTACTGTCCACGGGGAAGAAGACGCCGCCATCCGAGGCGTGGATTTCCACACAAGGGCCTTTCCGCTTCTCAACGGGGTAAAGCAGGACTGCTACCTTCTTCAGCATCGGAATTGGGCCTCTGCTACGACGCCTCGAGAGAATATTGAACCACGGTTGCGTGGTCGCCTATGCGAATGACACCGTAATCTTCATCAGGGCGACGCTTAGTTTGAGATCGTTACCCTGATCCAGCGACGGATCGCAGATATTGGAGTTGCCGAGTCGTACGACCACTGCTCCGTAAGATGTTCGTCTCCTGAACCATGTTACTGGATCTCAGGGCTAGCTGTTTGGCGTCGGCCTCCATCCCGAGGCAGTGAACTTGAGGTCCCTGCGCCTTCGAGCCGTCAACAGGTTCCTGCGGCCACCAGACCTACTAGCCCCTGAGCGCTTCGTACGGGCAACAGTCTCTTCGATAGTGCCCCTGCCATAGCGCGCTCAACGTGGGCTACGCAACACCTAGGGGCCTTCTGGGTGATGGACTATTTTTCTATATTTATTTTCAAATTTCATGATCAAATTTTAATATAATTAATGACCACGCTTAAAATGAAATATTATAATTATTATATATTATAAAAAATAATTATACACTCACTCAATCCAAGCTAACAATGCAAGACTAAAAAAATTAAGACTTCCGTGTTTCAGGAATGGACTAATTTCTATATTACTTTTCAATTTTTGTGATTCATTTTTAATATCCTTCCAGACCAAATAAAAAAAAATATTTTTTTACACTCACTCAATCAAGCTGCAAACGCAAGGGCACAATAATCAGACTTCTAGGTGGCCGCGATGTGTGTGTTCTGGAATAGACTTTAGAATAGAATTTGTATATATATCAAAAGGAGAAAATAGGCCTAACCGTTTGTGAACGGCTGGCGTTCTATAAAAATAAAAAGGTAGTATAAACTAGAGCTATATAATTGTGTGAATACTCTCTCTCTGACACAGAATTAGTATAAAAATTTAACCAAATATTTTAAAATGTAAAAAAAATAATGATAAATTTGTACATTTAGAATTCGAAACTAAATTTGAATTTTACAAAATCACGCTTTTATTAAAATGATCTAAAAAGGATAAATATATATTCAGTTATCGCCATTGAAAAATTAGATTTATATGAGTCAAAATAAAAGCGGCTGGGGACGATCAACATTATTTTCAATTTAATATGAAGCAACTGATTATCAGAATTTTAAAAATATATTACTAAGGCCCTAGGCTGACGAGCCCGAAATCATGGTCTCTAGGTGGACGCTTCTCAGTTTGCCAAAGCTGGTGTTGTGGCTTTGTCACCGACCCGAGGACGCTAGTTTGAGGCGACAGTCAATAGATGGCGTCTAGCTTGGGCGTTTATTTTGATGGGAGAGACAACCTTTGCTATTGTGGATCAATTTCCTCCCGGAAAAATTCCCATCTATATTATTAAATATTCAACTTCTTCTCTTAATAAACGAAAATTATCTCCGCCGCCTTTACTTTGACTCATATACACTGCTGGCCACCCAAATTGCAACACCAAGAAAGGCAAGAGATATCACAATAAAATTTATTTTGTAGATAACATGTTGACCAAGTATCAAATGATTAAATTTATAGACTTCTGCAAAGTGTGGTTTCTGCCAGAATCAGTAGCCAGAGTAGCCGCCATTGTTGGAGATCACCGCTGCCACACGCCTCGGCATTGATTCAAAGAGACTTTGGATGTGTTCATGGAGTACAGCAGACCAAGTAGCTTCCACACGTTGCCAAAGTTGATCTGGTGTGGCAGCTGGGGATGTAATTTGGGTCAATAGTTGAGCAACCACGGACCACATGTTTTCTATCGGCGAAAGGTCCGGACAGCGAGCCGGCCAGGGAAGTAATTCAATCTGGAAATTGACGAAGAACCTTTGGACAATGCGTGCCACGTGTCGTCGCGCATTATCCTGTTGAAATATGGCTGTGGGCAAACCTTGAAGGCAAGGAAGGACAACTGGCTCCAACACCTCAGAGATGTAGCGTTGGCTGTTTAAAGTACCGGCAATGCGTACTAGAGGAGGGCGAGAGTGATACCCAATACCGCCCCATACCATAATACCCGGTGCAGAACCAATGTGGCGGTGCATAACGCAATTGTTCAGCATCCTCTCTCCACGGTGTCTCCAGACTCGAATCCGAACATCGTGGTGTTGCAGACAGAAGCATGACTCGTCAGTAAAGACAATTTCATTCCATGCTGCTGTCCACATCCTTCTTTCATCGCACCATTGGCGGCGGAGATGTCTGTGGTTCTGCGTCAAGGGTAGACGAAGCAATGGACGTCTTACGGACAGACCACTCTGCTGTAAACGGTGTCGCATGGTACGCGCAGACACTGGATGATGCGTTACAGACTGAATGTGCTGTGCTACGGTTCGTGATGTGACTGAGCGATCTGTCACTGCCATGCGCACAATTTTCCTGTCAGCACGTGAAGTGGTGCACTGAGGTGGATGCGATCGAACACGTCGGTCCGTCGTACCTTCCTGCATCCAACGATCACATATCTGCATTACAGTTGTTTGGTTTCATCCAACACTACTACCGATTTCACTGAATGATAATCCACAATCTCGGTAGGCCACTATCATTCCTCTGTCGAACTCGGACACTTGATCAAAAGTTGATCGCTGTTTTCTACGAGGCATAATTGATCGTTTTTTTTAAGCACAAGAAAAACACAATTGCCGAACTTGAAATCGTCGAAATCTCCAAGCCTTAAATAGTGTTTTGATGAAGTGGAGCTACAGGCGCGCGTGATGTGCGTCTGCGCTGTAATTCTAATCATTTGCATATCTCCCCTCCACTAATGCATGTTATTTGCATGCTTCTTTTAGGGTGTTGCATTAACGGTGGCCACAGTTTATATACAGTTAATTTAATTTTAAAATGGCGCGGTAGCTGAAATATTATTTTCTCCTTTTTTAGTGCATATTAATTAAAGTTTTTCTCTAAATTATTATTTCTACATATATGTTGTTACAGATAATCTACGGCAGTCTACTCGGTAAATCATCACCAGTCACGTTACGTCTAGTGTAAATATTTTGTCTATTTCGCTCTCTGTCTGAATATTTGCGAGTTATCTCGCGATGGTATAAATACTTGTGAAATAAATTTGTTTAATTGATGTGTGTTTACTAATTCTGGTCTTTCTTGTTTAAATCTAGACATGTTACATGTTGACGTAAAGCCAACCTCCTTGACGGTGCAATATCTGGTGGAGACACTGGATCTGATATAGTCATTATATAAACGGGAACACACAAGGTAATAAGACCAAATCCAAATAAATAAAGTTTTTATTCAGTACTTTTGTCTGATGAGGGTAAAAAACGCCCTTACCGAAACGTCACACACTATTTATTTATTTGGGTTTGGTGTTATTACCATGCCTGTATAATCTTTAATCCAGATTGTGTTTTATCATATATAAACGGGAATATAACCATCCATTAGTATAATCGAAACGAAGATCACCGAGAATGGATTGAGTACGTAAAAGAAATGGAGTTCACATATAAGTGGACAGACTATATCATCGCCAGATATGCTGCTATGAACTTTGTGTGTTAAGTCAAGACGTGGTATGACCTGTTCAAGCCGAGTTTCAATAAATAGAAATCGCTGAAAGAACGTTTTATTGAAAACTTTTCACAGCGGAAAACCTCATAATAAAACTGCATAAAATGTAAAATTGTAATGAGCCCGAAATTAGACACTGGAATAAGTTTCACCCGTTCGTGAAGAGGACTATAAAGAAAAATAGCAAAAAAAAAAGCCTAAACCCCTCAAGGAACCCTTATTACTCTTAACCAAGAAAACAAGACCCCCCAGCCAAGAAGAGAAGAATTTCAACCACACAAAAGACAGGACTCTTAGCCGATACAATTTCAAGGTAAGCCAGTTTAGAGTACAAATTATAAACAAATGACCGCTAAATACACCTAAAAAACAACCTACCGCACACAACATTATACAACAAACATAGGAAACCACAAGACACTAGAACCGAGGATAGTAGACCACTATGTTTCAAATGCAATAGATTAAAACACATCGCTAAGTACTGTCGAACGAAATAAAAAAAATGGTTGCCTGTAAAGTCGGTTTTACGGGCGAAGATTTTACGTGACAACGGTAGAATATTTATTGATATGAATATAATTAAATTGCACAATAGGAACAAGGAATTGAATGAAAATAAGAATTGCACAAATTTTAACTATAGAAATATATTTTGTTTACTAAAACATTGTACATGTAAACTTAAACTTAACTAATTCCTATTTGAGTGATTTTGTTGAGGATAGGACTCACCAAGTTGCACCGCTCTGATGTGTTGAGATCTTCGGCGACTTTGCCAGGATATTTGTTGCTCAACTTGAGCAGTAAATTCAGCAATACTAACCAGCGTACCTCGTTTGCACTAAGAGTGAGAAAGATGGTCGGTTTACCAAGTTGACGGAGCATAGCGAAGAGATCTCGTTTACGAGAGGCCCAGTACTGGACAGAGTTTGGCACCGACTTCATAAAGGCGAGATTCTGCACAACGAATTCTTTGAGAAACTCCGGATCCTCTAACATGCGTCGAGTTACGCTCTCTGTGATCGAAACACTTCGGAATGTGCTGTAAATCCCATCGACCATTCGCAGACGTAGAATCTTCATTGCATCGTATAAGACCTTTTGAGGCGTGGCTCCACGCCTGTCACTCCGTCGTATTTCACTGGTCGCCATCATGTACGGTGTCACTGAAATGTTCATGTTGAAACGGCGGGGCTCTCCGAAGTATATCGCAGGAAATGATAGTTCTTCTGCATGACGGTCATAAATGATGTTAAGAGGCGTTGCTCGATGTCCTGTTGCGATGTCAAGACAATCCTCTTCATTCCACAGTAGTGTGTGCTGTCTCGCAGCAAGAACTTCAGACTCGGGCGTATATTCGGCGGAGATTGCTTCGATCCGATTAGCAGGATCATCTTGAAGGCCTTCATCTGATGGCAATGCAGGCTGCAGTCTTGACAAATCTATTTTGATATCGTACAAACGATATAGACTTGAATTTTGAAGTACATCTAACCATTCTTTGACCGTACGCTTAGACATGTACCCGCTGATGTAATTTGTTCTGTGTGCAAGATTCCTTTTGATGTTAACGTTGATAACATCGTCCTCTTCTAGATGGCGAGGCAAGCATTTTACCATGTCTTGTACGTTGACTGGGACGTTTATCACTTGTCCAATAATTCCATAAGAGAAATCATGACGCAGTCGACGCACTTGCATAAATGGAAGGCGCGGTGAGACCAAACGTTCACTGATAGGATCCAGAGGCGGTAGACCTGGAGGTATGTCAGGATATGAGAAGCCGTTGACCTTTGCGAGAGTAGGAAGCTTACGCTTATTCAGTGATTGTCTACAGGTGTTGCAAGACTTTGTATAATCCTCCTTGCGTAGCTGCCGATTTTCCTTAACGTACCAATCCGAGATTACCTTCAGTTGTAGTGCAGTGATGGTTTTAAGGTCATTCTTGAACCACAATCTGTCACAAACCGAGCAAGCATGGCCAAAATCGTTGTCCAGGAAAGTAGATTGAAATCTCCGTATTGACGATGACCATTTGGTATACCAGGTGGATTGTTCCAGTTGTATTGCTGTTTGGCTTGAAGTAGTAGTCGGTTGTACATCAGTCCGAGAAGATGCTGCTCTACGTTGTCGGAATGCACGTTGCCGTTGAGCGTTAGTTAGGGGAACGCTCGTTCTCTCCGCCACGACAGGAACGCTTGTTCTCTCCACCACAGAACAAGACGTTGAAGCAGGTGACTCTGACGTACCGCTGGTGAGGGCTATGTTAGCAGATTTACGTAGCTTGAACCTGCGTTGCCTCTCCGCAGCCGCTTTTGCAAAGGCTCTTACTTGTTCAGGAGTTCTGGTCAATGCTTTTCGTAGTCTGTACTCACGTTGTCGCTGAGCATTCGTTCTGGCGGTAGAGGTGGTGTGTGGAACAACGAAAGGTACTGCAGACGTTGACGGCACGATATCCTCCGTCTCCATTGAAGTACTGGAAGTTGAAGGCACCGTTTCCATTGTTTTGAGAGTGGTGATTCCTGTTGAACATTTGAAATTGAATGGATGAATTTTTAATTTTAAAGAATCAATTTGAAAATCAAAACACTTATTCAGATCGAAGGTTCAAATTTTTGCTAAATAAATTTGAAATTAAATAAAATTTGTAATTGTAAATGATGAAGTTGAAAATTAAAACATTTACTTATATTAGATGTTAAAATTCTTGCTCAACACAGTTTAAATAAAGTTTTCTTATATCTGCCACTTTTTCTTAATATTTGTAATTTTAAATAATCAATTCGAAAATCAAAACATTTATTCAGATCGAAGGTTCAAATTTTTGCTAAATAAATTTGAAACTATTTAAAATTTGTAAAATAATAATTAATTAATTAATTAATTTTAAACTAATAATTTACTTAACACTATCAACATTTATCAATAGTATGACATAACCTATAAACTCAGTTTCTCAACTTTTGTGTCAATCTAACAATTAATCAATCAATCATAGTTTACGATAATGAAATATCAGTGTACAATTATTTACCTTTATTGTTGTAGTTGTTGTAAATGACGAATCTAAGCACTCCACATTTTCACTACAGACACAGCTGACGATACTTTAACCACACGTGTGAACTTGTATTATGACGCTTTCTTGTTTTTCCAACGCCAAGAACGTTCGAGAAAGACAAAGACAGAGACAAGCATGCGCCGATTCAATGCGCCTAATTCTCTAGCGCTGCGCGCGCAGCTGCGCGCGCAGCACTCTCGTTCGGTGACTCATCGTAACGTTACCGGGCGTTACACTTTTTCATAAGTGACTTCCAGCCGCAACCTAATTTAAGACGTTGTCACGTCAAAAAAATGCATATCCCCCCATTCAAAGAAACACTAGCTTTTAATTTCTAGGACAGATGATAATAGCGGAGAGAAAATAAACCTGGAACACGTACCAATCCCAAGACCTACGCCGATCTTTGTACAGACCCAGGCATATCTACGCAAACAGATATGCTGTCCTAGAAGATTTTTAACTAAATGACGTATGATTCGAGAAAGCAAAGCAAGTCGACCATCAATAATGTAAAAGATCCTCTAAATATAAGATCCTAGTTTATGTGAAAGAAGGTAGTTTTGTGTAATTCTTTGGTGGAGATAGACGCAGACTTATAAGGGATCGATATTATTACAGCAAAATATTATAATATTCGGACGCAAAATAAAGAAATTCTATAAATTGCGCAGGCTCAGAAAACTTTATATGATTAGGAAGAAGCAGAGATAACAATTTACGACGATTTTTCTCATACTTTGTTGTAATGAAATCTAGCTTCGAAACCTTCATTCTGGGAAAAGACCCTTTTTTTAGACCTTTTGAAAAGAATTAAATAAAAAAATAATAATTTTGTGAAGACGAACTGATAGAATAAGATTTATAAATTATAAATCCACACATAAAATAGAGTACATAAAAGTAAGAAATTTAGAAGACATTATTATTCCTGGGCTTGCAGACAGACTTGTTAGAGCAGAACTCGAAGCAAATGACAGTGTTCAGTGAACCAAGAAAAGGTATCTAGCGAGTCTAAACGGATAGATCCAAGTTCCCAGAAAGAATCGAATCTGGTATATTAAAGTAGTTCAATTATTTTGGCATAAATTTTGGGTAGAAAATATTTTAAAACAAAATAAGCAAATTTTTTGTCAAAGAAGTAAAACGGTCAAGGTGTTTGCATATTGGCGGTAGAGAGAAAGAAGAAAAATTCAAGACTATTTGGAAATGTCTAATAATTTTTTTTTTAAGATTGAGCGTAGCGGAATATATTTGTATTTGCCATAACATGATTGCTGTACATGAACAAATAGTAACTGTGTGATCTGTAATAACTTGACTTTGTTTTACAGGTACACAAACTTCAGAATGAAATATTGTCGAATGGAGAGCATTGTATTCTCGTTCATAAACTAAGTAGCTTTTATGACATTTTAAGAAGATTTTAGAGTGTAATTTAATATGATATTACTAACTGAATGCATTTATTGGCTTTAGAATCCGTACTGTTCCAGTTGCTGAGACATCTGTATAGAGTGTGTAGGGTATTTCAGGTTTGTAGATGGTAAGGATTGGTTACGATGTTAACGATGTCTTCAATGAAAGGTTTATCATTCTAAGATGCTCATGAGAATACCGTATTTTCCAGGTCATATTCATAAGACGAGTAGCATTTTCTGAAAACCTTTATATGGATTTCAGAATAGTCGAGGTCTTAATCTGGTTATAAATTATTTTGCACAAATTTTTATTCCAAAATAATATTTTCCTTGGATAACTTGTCTTCAAGCATAATAAGATACATTACTCAAAGTCCGAATTACTTCAATACTCTTAAAAGACGATCACCTTCTGAATTACAAGCTTTTCGGAATAAAAACTACAAACGAAATGTTTCACTTATCTATCCGGTTATATTTATATGGAGAAGGAAAGGGGAAAAATTGAAGGTCATTAATCAGATATACGTTGAACCAGTTCAAATGATTAAAATCTCATCAGAAAAGTAAAAACATAGCTATAGAACTTTATAACTATCATAAAGCGGTCTTGGAAAAATAGCCACACAAAATAAAAGTCAAAACATGTATATAAATAAAACAACTCTCTTCTCATACCCTTAATTATGTAAATATTTGGTTTCATTTTTCCTTTTTCTTTTTTGTATGACGAATCATTACAATGAGGAATGCCTTAATAAAGCTTTTGTTGTTGTTGTTGTATGAATTTCCGGTAGAAATTTGCCAAACCACACAATGAATCGTCTAATTTCTTTAACCGTTATCAGTTGCGGAAAGCCTTTTAACAGCTTTGATTTTCTAAGGGTCAGATTTTTTGGGATGACCTAAAAATATGGCTTTACTTCTGACTGCGAAAATGGGAAATTTTAAATTCAATCTTGATTTTCTATTCAAGCAATCTTTAAAATACCAGCTTTATCAAATTAATTTGTTATGAGAAGGATAATGAATAAATGATTATTTCATCTTGGAAAACAGATACTCTTTTTTCCTTAAAAGAGTCCAATCAAGCCGAATGATTGCTGAGGTGCATTTTTAAGTCCAAATGGCATAACCAAAGTTCATGTTGTCCATCATTAGGGACAAAGGATATTTTTAGAATTTATTCTAAGTGAATTTGAACAATGGATGTATCCCCAAGTCACATCTAGTGCTGTCAAATACTTTGCTCCATGAAGCCTGTCAAAATATCTTGAATGAGCGGTAAGGGCTGTTTTTTTTTTATCATCAATTAGGATTTTAATTCCAATATATAACTCATTGTCACAAGGCTATAAAGCGCCACATCTATATATAAGAAATGAAAGCACGAATGTTTCTTCTACACATAAAACAAAATATTATACTGTCCTTACTGCGGTGAAAAAATATTGGCTTGGCTTATTAGTGGTGAATATTCTTCATCGCAGTAGGACAGTAGAAGAGAGTTTGCATCATGTATAGAAGAAAAATCCGTTCTTTAATGATTTCATTTCTTTTAAATAATCCCTTGTATCATATCATTTTGGAAAAACACCAAGGGATAGGTTTCTTGTATAAATCTTTAATATCGGATCTCAAAAGTGTCGGGTCTTGACGCCTTTCTACAGGAGTATTGAGGACTGACCACAACGCCGCCTGTTAGAAACAAAGATCTATATACAATATATTCATTTTTTTACTTAATTAAGTTCAACCATTTTTTAAAAAGAGAAATTATATTTGCACACGTGAAAAGTGGAGTATAGAACAAAACAAGCCTTTCAATCATATAAGTGGCATAATTTTTGTTATATGCTCAAATGACTGCGAAAGTGAAAATTTGCAACTCCTATTGACTAAAGGTGAAAACGAGGCCTGGAAAATGTGTTGACTTCTATTTAAAACTATATACAATAAACTATGATTCATTTCCAAACAAGAGGCCATCATAAATTCCAGGTAAATCTACACATCTATTGGATTGGAGGCTTTTGGCTACAAAGGATTTCAGGATTAAACGTTGCATTTACTATTGAGTGAAGATGACTTTTGATTAAGTTAAAGAATGACCGGTCTCTCTGACGTTTTGTGATATGCAAGAGATTTGTTATCATGATTTATGATACATCGTTTGTACTCACTGACTCACACACTCATATTTCTGCCCGTCTCTTCACCATACTTGGCAACACGAACTTTACATGAAATAGAATAAACAGCTTTTTTTTGTTAATTATATGGATGATTCGGAATATTGCTTTAAGAGAAAGGTTTCTTACGATACTGCTAATATTGCGACGTTAAGAAATCAAGTTCTCACAGCACATTTTTAAAGTGTACGAGCTATGGAGCCATTTTCGGGGGAATATGTTAACCTTACTCCAAGATACTGATAGCTTCCTTCCTATCACACCTCAAGAAAGAAGCGTCATTTTAAGGAAATTTCAAACTTCCCTTTCCCGCTTAAAGAAATCAGCCAGCATCTCCCCGGAAGACCACAAATCGTTCATCTCCAATCTCTCCGGCAGTGCTTACATATATGGCCTGCCCAAGGTTCACAAATCAGGAATCCCTCTACGCTCCATAATATCCTATCACCTCTCTCCTGCTTATCCGTTATCTAAATATCTCTCCCACTTCCTCTCTCCTCTCTTAGGGTCTAATAGAAGTTGTTACTCTGTTTCTAACACTCCCAGCTTGTTAATGAAGTTACTGCACTTCAACCCACACCCCACCATGTTATGTGTTCTTACGATGTGACTACTTTAGCCTCCCGAATAAGCTTATTATGGAAAGCATTAATATTTTCCTTACTGCGGTCAATTTAGATCCCCCCACCATCTCAACTATCGCTCAACTTATCAGCATTTGCCTAGATATGGGTACTTTCACCTATAGACAGGACTATTACAAGCAGATTAGGGGCTCCCTTATGGGAAGCCCATTATCATCTATAGCTGCAGAAATTGTTATGACCCGCATATATACCTGGATAAACCAAGTTCACCACTCAGACATCCAATTATGGCGTCGTTACGTCGACGACGTTTTTTGCATTTGTAATGCCAGCCGGGAAGACACCATCCTTTCATCCCTTAATAGTTACCATCCGGACATTTCTTTCACCATAGAGCTAGAGAAAGAGCGGGCCATCCCTTTCTTAGATGTCCTCGTCATTCGATCTTATTGTTCATTCAACACTTCAGTATATTACAAAAAGGATTATCCCTCTCACTACACTCATTTCAACTCTCATTGCCCAATTACCCATAAAATCAATATTGTCAAAACTCTCACAAAACGTGTCTACACACACACATCCACTGCTCCCTTCCTATTTTCAAGAAATTCGAAAATGAATTAATAATTTCCCATCTCACTGCTGCCTCTTTCCCTCTGTCCTTTATTGAGAGACATTCATATATTCCTGTTCCTCGGAAACCACCGGATATTTACAGATCAATATGTACTCTTCCCTATTCCTCTCTTTCTGTTGACATTGTCCGTTTCCTTAAATCCTTTGGAATTCGAATTTTTTACAATAATAGCCCTAACCTACTAACTTATTTAAGGCATCCAATCACTAAGTCCTGTACTCCACCTGATGTTCTTCTCTCTTCTGGCGCTGTCTACTCCGTCTCCTGTGAGCATTGCTCTGCCACTTATGTGGGTGAGACGGGTAGAACAGTTGCCACTAGAGTGTCGGAGCATCAACGCAATATATCTAACTGTGACCCTAGATCCCTAATATACCAGCATATAGCCGATACTGGTCACGCCTTCGACTTTCTCCATCCCACTGTTCACTACCTACATATTCACAACCAGCATCAACGATTGGTGCTGAAATCGATTATCTCTAAAAAACTCAATAGCTTAAATAGGAAATTAGATATTCCTGACATCTATGGTGTTTTCCTTGCTGGTATCTCTTAAAGCTTTAATAGTTTCTGTGTTATCTCGAGCCGTTTCTCCATATATATTTATTTAATAGTATTTTTGTCTATTTTGCATCTTCTTTCTTTTTACGCTGTCTATACAAATTACCTCCATATATATTTATTTAATAGCATTTTAGTCTATTTTGCATCTCTTCTTTCTTTTCACGCTCTGTATATACAAATTACGTCTACTATATATATTTGAAAAACTCTTTCCACACATTAGTGTCAATCTTGCTATGTGATAGCCACCTGTAGAAGGGGTTTTACCCGAAAGCTCGTGCTTATTCTATATAATAAAGACCCCCCTCTTCCTTATCGCTTTGTTTATTGCAAAGATAAAGTTCAGTTGGCCTACAAACAGGGGTACTGTTAAGGCGATTTGGATCATAAAAATGTCTTAGTAGGAAGGACTTAGGGGGATAGCCAGAACCAATGAGTTGGTCTATTACATTTTTTTGTTTCTATTGTTTTGAATACTTGGATGGAATATTGGGTTTAATTTTGTTGGTTAATGTCTTCACTTTATGATTCTTATGGCGCGCTGAGAGGAGACAAAAATATTTCAAGTCTAAGAATATATTTATTATCAATACCAAATCATACATCTATGGTATTCCGAAGTCAAAGTTTGAATGTTCTCGCTATGTAAAGTGATATGGGGCCAATCCGCAATGCCGAAGTTTGATTTTGGGTATAAACTTCTATTTTATGGTTCAGAAAAATATGTATAAAATAAAAGGACTTAAAAGCGCGAATGTTTCTTTTATACATAAAACAATGTATAGAGCTTTTTGAATACAGGAAAATGATATGAAGTCTTTTGGTAAGAGTCATGACGACTGTGATTATATAACCAATTTAATAATAATGGGGGATATTGAATCTTTCTTATAGTAAACGGAGGTAAAATATCTTTCAGGGTTTCTAATTACAAGAATACCAAGATGTGGTAGGACACTTGGTTTATTTCGGTTTCCATGGTGAATGATATATTATTAGAATTATTCACATTTTCTAGGTTTAAATTCTCATCTTCTCGATGGTACTTACAAAAATATCGTCAACATATCGGTGCCACGTTTTAATCCCAAGATGTCTCTGATAATTTGTCCATTTATTTAATTTGCTTATTACCAACTCGACTGCAGCAAGTGACAAAGGGCTGCCCATAGGCGAGCATTATATCTGCTAAAAAAATTCTGCCCTTGAAAGGTAAAGTTAGAAATATTTGAGCAAGCTTGAACAATGAAGCCAATACAATGATATCAGAATATACGATGTCTTTTATAATGAGAAATTCCTTTTAAAGTATCTATTATTAGATCATGCTGTAGAGGGAAAGAAAAAGAGACGCAACGTCAAATGAACACAGTTTGAAATCAGGGTTTGGTTTTGAGTTTCCAATGTTTGTAATAAATATTGAGAAGGAATTACATGATTTGACTATGGGCGCGATATAAGTTACTAAATATATAGACAGATGTATACACAGATGATAGGCTATATTAGGTGTGAGAGGTTCAGATGGTTTATGGATATTCGGAAGACCATATTTATATTGTTATCATCAAGACACTTTGTCAACATTTAATCCTTTTATCCAATTTAATCCTCAGTTATGGTTTTATCTCTCTTAAGGGGGGTCAATATTTCCTTTTATTGTGCTTAATAGTTTGTGTCTATTGATCTTTTGGTTCTCCTATATAAAAAACGATGCATTATTGACATGAGATAGAGCATATGACATTCTTGTTTCTGGGTTTTGTTCAATTATTGAACTTGGCAATGAGGTTCCTATATAGATTTGGTCCACAGTTTGGGAATTTCGAAGGATAAACACTTTATGTCATATTTCCTTTTTTCGTGAGATAATCATTCATTATAGAGCTGGTGAATACTGTAGACAATTATCTGTGCGATTGGCCATCTGATTTTAGGGAGGGATAGATTGTAGAAATGCTTATTGATACAATATTTTGGGAATCGATTATTTCGTAGCTTTTGTATAGTGTGCTTTGCTGTTTTATTTTCTTAAATACTGGTTGGGAACTGCCTTTTTTTGTAGTTGACTGTGGAATGGAATTAAAGCTTTTTCAAAATGTAGATAGCTGTATTTTAGTTCCCAGAATTATATTTTAAAGATATGAATAAATAAAGGAATACAACTCAAAATATTTCAATTAAAAAAGAGTAAATTTAGAATTCAATAAAGCCACAAGCAAGATACAGAGAGTCTTCCATGGAATGAACAAAGTTGTTTAAAAAGTATCCCCACAAAAGGAAATGAGCGCTCTAGTGAAAAATAACACCTGGAATTCATCAATTCTACCTTCCGGCAAGACAACCATTGGGTGTAAACGGACTTTATGGTGAATTGTACTGTAATTGAGCGCTGTTGAGAGGGAAAATGTTGGATGTGCGAAAAAAGCTCATTAGTGTTATCTGCCATTATGGTTAATTTTCTATTTGATATGTGAAAAAATAGCAAAATAGCATATATTTATTTGTTTCATATATAAGGTTTTTGAAAAGATGTATATAATGAATATTACTTGAATAGTTTAGTAGAATAATATTATTATTCCTATTGTAGAATTTATAAACAATAAAAGCCACTTGTGCTTCTCTTAGACTACATGTGCTTATATTCCCTGGCCTTTATTTTAGACAACAAAAACCACTGGAGTTTTATTGTAGCTCAGCACCACGTCCAATTCGCCCCCATATAAGAACAACAACAAGATTTTTGTACGATTTCATCAGAAGATACAATTTCGATAAAGTATAAAATAAGAATATGAACAGTAGCAATGCGTTTCTTTATTCGTGCAAAGTGCAAGCTTTCGGATCTTTATAATCCCTCCACAGGAATCCTGTGGAATGTCTGTAGAAGGATTATAATGATCCGAAAGCTTGCACTTTGCACGAATAAATAAACGCATTGCTACTGTTTATATTTTTATTTTAAGATTTAAGTACGATAACGGCTACTTCCCAAAATATTGAGCCAGGTGTTGCGCCTATACGCGCTCAGAGTGAGGAACTGCGCGCCCAAGCTCAAAAGAGAATTAGTACATATCTAGTAATTTATACAACCGACCCATGTTCCTGTAACTTAAACCACAGTAAATTACGTTTATTTGAGAGATTTAGAGAACTATTCTACGTTAGGGTTTTATACCCCCCCGTCATCACTCAAAGTTCTTATCTCCTGATTTCTCTCCAACGTCACCCCCAATGTCGTTCTCCCTCTGTCTCATCAGTAGACCATCCCTTATAGAGAGGAGCCAAGTATTTCTAGTGAACACACCTTATAAAGGGGTTTTCACGCCCTACATACATTTTATAAAGCTTACCCGGTAGCCTTAAAATATCCTATATATGTATGTTGTATAGGGAGAGAACTAGTGGAATTCACCACTAAGTGGCGCCATAATGGAGTGGCGAGGCACAGAAATAGATGAAAGTGAGGAGCTGAGACGGTAGCTTCAGGAGAAGACAGAGTTATCTCGGCAAGGTTGGGATTGGAGTTCAGTTTAGGGCATTATGTGTAGACCCGTTATTGAATTTATAAATTAAAAATAGCAAAAACAAACAAACGAATTATCTCACAGAAGCACTAAGCAACTAGTCACCACGAAGGGAGGCTGCAGCCAATAAGGTCACTGCACGACCTCTAGAGCCTCTCACTCTTTTTTTTCGGTCAGGATCGTTTTAATGAGTAATATTGAATCTAGAGAATATGGAGGGGGTTGCAGTCTTGTGCGCAACAAGACGCTTCTGGTGTAATGTTGTGTTCAATGATGAATCCCGATATTCTCTTTGGCAAAATGATCGTCGATAACGCATCTGTTGGCGTTCTGGAAAAGAGCCCACCCTGATGTGATGATTTCAGAACGCCATACTGGACCAGCCTCTGGTGGTAATCAGCTACAGGACAGAGTAGGCTGGCATTGAAGGGACAATGACTGCCATGTGGACAGGATGGTATGGCCTATTTTCATACTATTTATGGCCCATTTATAAACCGGTATTTTTTTTCACCAGGGCAATTTTCGTTCTCTAATACTGTTGTTATCACATTACAAGCTTGACTGGCCAGCGAGGTCTCCTGAGTTATCTGCAATTAGACATGTGTGATGGCATAAAAAGACACATTATGGCCTTAAACACGAACTGTATGACCTAACAATTCAACTTGGCATAGAGAGTAAAACCTCAAGATTACTTTTCTCCAAAGAATCTTTGATTAATTTACTTCAAGGATTCGATAGAGTATAAAGCTCATGGTGCACACACTTCTTACTAAAACACCTTCAGTACAACAATAAACTCTAATTATTTTTATATTTAATCATTACTGGAAATTTGTTCCAAGTATAATAATATTCCATCAGTTCCTTCTGTGTATGATTTCTGCCGCTGGTTCCCAAAGGGGGCGGGTGCTTCAACATACAGAGGGCTGTAGTGTCAACAGTTCTGTATCTCACCTTATATCAACCCAAGATATTTCTTTAGGGATTCTCTCTCTAGACTCACATTCAAAATTCCTTAAAACATCAGAGCGACAATGGTTGAAATTAAAACGATAGAATTGGTTGGACCTGATATGATCTCCGTTTAAAATTTTGTAGGGTTGGTTTGAGTAGAATTCGAGTATGAACAATCTACTCAATTATGCTTTATCTCGATGGCATGTTTCTTTTTTTAATCCAAATATGACTGTTGATAAAAATCTTATAAAAATGAGTGTATTGGTGTGAAGTAATGACAAGAACTACTTTCATTAAAGTGTTGTTGTTCTTAAACAATTTAATAAATAATTACATGGAGGTGCTCCGTTAATACAATATGATACGGCGAGGGTTCCCAGGTAAATAAATAAGAATGGAAGAATGAGGTTTACAAAATATGGAGCATTTGCACTATAGAAAGAATATAAACTATAAATACTATCACATCAGGTTGAGCGCAAGGCCCGTGTGGCATCTGATGAGCGTCCAGTGAATTGAGCCGGAGGTGCAGGGTGAGCGGCTTCAAGATTTCGTGGGATCAGCCCTGTCGGGTTTGTCGTTTGGCACTGGGTGCAGCTCCACATAGCTCGAGGATTCGGACTCCTGCTTATCAGAGTCCATGGAGAATGTGGGGCCGTAGGGAGCATCTCTCGGGGCGGCGTCTGGCTGGCTATAGACGTGGACCGGGGGCCGGATGCCTTGGTATATGATAATGGGGGGCTTGTAGTGTTTGGGGGCTGCGGTCGCCATGGTCGGAGGAACCTTGTAGTGGATCTTTGGGTAATGCGCCGGCATACTCTTATATGGCATTTCATCTGGCTTCTTGTCTCCCTTAGGAATTTCATTGGGGCTTTTGGGTTCCTCATCCTTTGACTGGTGATAATCATGTGGGTTGAAGTCTTCGTATACATTCTGGGAATCCTGAACCAGATAGCTGTACTCTTCATTCTGAGAACCCTGGTTGCCATATCCAGAAAGGAACTCCATGGGCTTCTTGAGGCCTAAAGCTTTTGTCAAAGTGCGGAGTCCCTCAAGACCAACGTCCTCTTGGTAATAATTCTGCTCGTTGTCGTTGTAACCTTTCTGAGGTTCAGAAGGGTTTGACTCAGCATAGCCATAGTTTTCTGAAGCTTCTTGTTTCAGAGTTCCATAGGCAAAGGACGATCCAGGCTGGATGGCATTATATGGCATTCTTCCTAGACTTTCAGGAGAGTAGTTGTAGTTGACATTAGAAGGGTTAGAATATCTGCCCCCATAACCGCTCAGCAGGGCATATCCTCCCATCAGGCGGGGACTTCCTAGACCCATAGCTGGAGCAACACCTGACGACTCGCTGGCCATCTGGTCGGTGGGGTAAGCGGAGTCTCCCTGTGATGGGTCGGGGTAGGAAGCGCTGGGCTGCGGCTCGCTCGCGCTGGTCTGGAGGTCGAAGTTGGGAACGTTGCGATGCCCGGAGTAGCCTCCTGTAGACGGATCTCGGTAGCTGGTCAATAGTTGGGCATAGCTATCGGTGGCTTCGGGTCGTCCAGCAAATACTAAGTCGCCAGCAGATGGAACTTGGAAGGGTCTCTGGAAGAAATGACTGTAGGCATTGGAGGGCTGTTCAGCGGGACCATAGAAGTAGGACTCGGGAGGAGGTGGGATGTAGATAGGATTGGGAGCGGCAGGGGCTTCAATGAAAAGGTGATCTTGCTTAAAGGGTCTCAGCTTGCGTGGACGGAAAAGAGCGACGATGGACTCGGAAGGCTGGCCGCGCTGCGACCACAGGCTCCGCAAGAAAGATGTGGTTGGCCGTACGTACGTAGGGGCGAACTCGCTCGGTGAGGCGAGGAACCGAACCGGCCGTTGAGGAGGCTGCTCCTGCTGGACCTCGTTTTCCGGGTTGCTGACCACGTGGATGGGAGGATGTTCCCTGGAGCGGTAGATGAGGATCGGCAGGTCCTTGTAGGGCAGAGGCACGAACTCCACTCCCTGCGCATTGCCCCCCGAACCCGGGCGGCCCGCAAAGTGGATCACGGGGGGAGGTAAGCCAGAATACACCAGAGGACCTTTGTATTTCACCGGCTGCTTGTGCACGCGCACAGGCGTGGCAGCGGCTTGCAAGGCCAACAGCGCAAGGAGTGGAGCAAGTAGCATTGTTCTGAAAGCACAGCAGCATCGGTTTAGACCAAGAAACCAAATATGATCATCATAATTAGTATTGAAACGTTTTATTCAGATACCTTATATTTCAATTAATACCATTTCACGAAAAACAAAAATATATACAAATTTAAATGAACGCGAAATAAGAATTTATATTCACTATTTAAATGAAATGAAATTAGGTTCTATCAGTAAACAGAACGTATCTTATTGAAATACAAAAGCTAAAAAGAGTAAGATGGGACAAAGAACATCAACACAATAATTGAGCAATGGAAAATACATAATTTAGAACGATAAATACAGACAGATTTTGCTTGTCAGTTGGAGACAAAGGTTCAAGAGTTTAGAATGATTAACACCACAGTGATTTTATATTGCCATCCTTTAACCATGAAAAAGGATGAATAATCTGAGGGCGTTTTTTAATGCAAAAGGGTTGGATTGTTAATAGAAGCCAAAGTTTTGTTAACTAAATTCAACCGTGAATCAAGATATTTTATCAGTGGGGCTGCACCCTCTACTTGAACCCGATGAACCATAGCATGGCCTCATCTTTCAACAAGACCTTTGCTATTAATACAAATCAACTAAGGAATAACTAGATGAGTATTACAGTTTTAGATTGGCCTGGGAATCTTAATTCAACAGAAAACTTGTGTTCAATACAAAAATCAAGGTTGAGAAGGACCCAATTTAAGAAAACTTCGAATTTATCTGAAAATAAAATGTGGAAGAGCGAAATAAAATATCTCCATCTACATTTCAGAACTTAATTTAGACAGTGTCAGAAAGAATTCAATCAGTTTCAAGATAAAAAGAAGGGTTCAATCAAATCTTAAATACGAGCATGCTTAGTGTTTCTTAAAAACCCATATATAGTATTCTAATTTCAAAAACCCAAACAAAAGTTAGAAGTGAATATATATTTTAATTAATTATTATTCTCTCCTTTAAATAGTCACTTTGAATATATATACAGTAGAACATACTCCATGAGAGGACACCTCTCTACAAAGGACAGTTTTCATTTGAAAAATTATCATTTTTACTATTTTGCAACTCTCCGGTAAGAGGTCACCTCTTCCTAGAAGACACTTTGGTTCTGTAATTAGGTGTCCTTTACAGGGAGGTTCTACTGTATCTGAAACTTTTGTTGTGAAATAATTTATATTTTTACCATTTTTTGACAAAATGTTTTAGAATCAGTTAAAAATTTGAACTTCGTGAGAGTGGTGTATATCTTAGTGGTGGTACCTATGTTACTAAAGAGAGATTATAAATACACACTATAGCCCAAACCATATTCTTTCTTAATATAATAATAAAATATAAAAATAATCTCAGAATTAGTTTCCTTAATTTTCTAATTCTGTTAGAGATATAATAGCCCCTTTTAAATTCTAAAAACGTAGCCACTATAAGTAATTTTTCAAAAAAGCAACCTTAGATATTCTGCAGTCATAAGGGATTGAGACCATAGTATACTAGGCGTGTCCCAGAGGCGAGGCGAGTGCCCGGGGCTCTGTCCTGCCCCACATCCCCGCCCCACTTACTGCTCACGGCATGCCGCGGGCGGTCCCTACTCTCATTTGACGGTCAGTTTCTCCCTGGGACCCTTGAATTAAGAACATTAGTGCCACACATTGTCTATGCAAAATGGCCTCGAAAAAACCGACTGATAATTTTTCCATATTAATTAGATATATATTAGACGCCAATAGGAAGGAAACAAGAGCTATGCAGATTGGTATTCAAATTTGAGTCAAAACACACAAAATTTCTTTTATATACCCGTATATATATATATAACATAAAGTTGCGGAAGGATGATACATATGTACCAAAAGAGGCACCTCTCTCCCTTTAATTATGCATCAAAATAATTCTTTCACCCCTTAAAATGAACTTTACTAGTGGAGATAAGAATTAAGCCACATCACACAACATAACACCAATTCAAGCAAATTCAGACAAAAGGCCAACCTGTATTTAATGGTGTCTAGTTCTGGCCGTCATAAGTACAGAGGCGACTTCAATTTTATAACATCCTACGAGAAGGATTATGAAATGGACCGAATTCACCAAAGTAGCAAGAGCCTATTTTCAGGTTAGAATAAAACATAAAGTTGATGATATTAATGTATCAAAAAGAGGAGCATTTCCATTTAATTATGCATTAAAACAATGCATCACGTTTATCATTCCAGAAAAAAACTTTACAAATGTTAATAACACTTTTTTTTGGTAAATTCGACCGATTTCACAATACTTCTTGTAGAATGTTATGAAATCTAAACCGCCTCTGTGTACCGATGAAAGCCAGAGCCCGAAACCATGGCATACAGGTTGGCCTTTTTTATCTGAATTTTCCAAAGCAGGTGTGTTGTGGCTCATTCTTTATCACCACTAGTGAAGTTTCTTTTACTGAGGTGATAAATATATAAAGCATTGTGTGTGTTTTAATGCATAATTGAAGAGAAGGTGTGTGTGTGGAAAGTAATAAAAATAATATATATTAAATAAATAATTATGAGAATTTTTAATACATAAATAATCTACTCTGGAGAGATATTTAAAGGTACGAAGTATTTAAATCGCTCCAAATATCTGCACACAAAAAGGGGACAGCCTATATAGGGGTCATTATAGAATATGACCGACGTACGATTGTCACAGCGAGCTTCCCTGCTGTTAACTAACTTTGGAGGAGAGCCAATATATACGACTCCTCCAGAGAAGCAAATTTGAACCCAAGGTGGATCTAGGAGGAACTGACCAACTACGTCCCCTAAGGCATCCCAGACATGTTCGATTTGATTCAGGTTATATAGGAGATCTGATGAGCCAATACATCTTCTGAGAATCTTCACTCTCGAGGAAGTAATTGACTATTATAATATATAAAGAGCCGGGGACCAATGGCACACCTGGAAGAGCTTACATTAGGTCAATATATCTCCTTCCTGTATCTTTGAGCTCAATTTTGTTTCCTTCAAACAGGGGTGTACGCCTGTTCGATATTAAGCCACGAGAGCTCAGTGGAGAACTGAGTCATTCCTCAATGGCTCTTAGCAGTCAGAGTCAGATAGTGATCTTTTTTAGTCAAGGTAGATCTTTTTCGGCCTGTCCAATTTTTCTGGTGATGGTTTCGGTTTAACATAATTGTGTGTAGAACTGGCAGACTACATTTCGGTTTAACATTGAGCCATTTGGCATTCTGGGATTGGTCTGCTTTTAGCCTCCCGCTCTCTTCACGTGAGTTATATCACAGTATCACAAGAAATATTCCAATTATGAGGATAGCACAATTTTGCGGAAGTTACATTCCGTTTTACCGGGAATTAAGTCTCCTCTCGTTAGCAGGCGGTGGTGGGGGCTTCCTTCCCACTTCACCGTAGAGAGCATTCTTAATTAGATTATGACAGGTTTACTGTGGGTGTTGATCGTAAAAAACTCTAACTACATTTCACCTTCTAAATTTAATAAAAAAGTATATATTATATTGAAGAAGGAATCAAAACTAACGGCGACGATTTCTCTATTTATGCGGTATAATCTTGGCTAGCTTTTGGACTATGACGTCCTTCAGCAGGCTACTATACAAGAAACGAGAGGCCTGAGGTATAGTAGCCTGGTGAAGGACATCATAGTCCGAAAGCTAGCCAAGATTATACCGCTTATATAGAGAAACTCGTCGCCGTAAACTTTGATTCCTTCTTCGAAACGATGTCTAGTGATTCCTTCACTTGTAATATATCATAACAAGATACACACATGGTATATAAATATACAATATATCTAAACGAGGTAAAATCTTCCCAATTACATGCGTGGTAAGGACAAAATACTCAGGAGATAAGTTTCTTCATTAATTTATTAGGACATCATAATAAATTCTTCATTAATAAATTAATGAAGAAACTTATCTCCTGAGTATTTTGTCCTTACCACGCATATACAATATATATCTTATTATAATATATAAATATACTTTTATTAAATTTGGCAGATGAAATGTCGATAGAGTTTTATATATACTTAGTTATGTTCCTAGTAAGTAGGCTTATTTTGGAGAAATAAAGTAGTTTATTTACCGAAATACATTATTTCAAGAAGCAAAGAAACGCTTCCATTCATTTTAAACATCAAAACACTGCAACTTGGGGTTGAGCAGTTCTCTATGATAGCAGATAATGTAGAGATATGAAATGGCGACTTTTGAGACATGGTTACCTCACCAGGTTGTAGATAACCCCTACTTTAAAACCAAATGGACTATTTTACGATCCACACACTTTAGACATGCCTACAGTAGAATGCTAGAGGTAAAGACTGACCAGTAGTTACTCATCAGAGAGTTAAAAACGTTTAAAATTCATATCCTGAAAGATCAGGTAAGCTATAGACGCTAATGTAACATTACATCTTTCTTCGTGTCAGTGGAATGGCATCCTGCGTCGAGAGATCCTCGGAACGGGGTCGCTCGCATCCCATTGCCCTTGCTCCGTGTCTAATTAATGGCAGGTCAGAGAGACGCTAAGTGGACTGACATTTTTCTAATAGTTAAATAGATTTAAACTACTTTATTCTCAACTCTAGCATCGCTTCAGCGCCTCCCATGTCTATAGTGTGGCAATCGGTAAATGAACTAGTTCTCACACTTGTAGAAATTTGAAATCTCCAACGATAACGTTTCTTGAGATGAGTTTCTTTTATCTTTATTAACGTAATCTCGAGCTTTCGGGTATCTCTGCCCTTCTACCGGAGTACATAAAATATATCCAGGAGATTTAAAACAATTTATAAGATTTTCTACAAATACCTCGAAGAATTTATTCTGAAGTCACGTTAAACATAATATTTTAAAATTATTTTTATTTATTTAAGTAACCCAGGTTCCTGGAGCGTACAGAAGTCGCCAACTACCCGTATTTTAAAATAGAAAGGATTTGATCTCTTCAAACGAAAAACTATGGAAACCAAATGGTAACATTTTATAATCTTCGGCCGATTAATGATAGAAATTTTGGAAATTCATGAAAGAATATCTGTAATGTTGAAAAACCTGGGTAATTCTAGATCATATCAATTCCCCAAATGCTAATGTTCATTTTCTTGATTAAGGTGAAGAAATCAGGCCTTCAGGGATAAGTTTCTTTACAAAAATTAATTGACAAATCTCTCTCTAGCTTTCGGGCTCAAAGCCCTTCTTTAGGAGAAAACACGATAAAAGGGCTTTCGTGCCCGAGAAAGCTAGAGAGATTTGTAAATTAAATTGTTTTTAAATATTCCTCTGGAAGAGCCTGATATTTTGACCGTAACATTGATACAAGGGATTATTTTATCGAATTATTAATTTTCTTGATTGGAATTGTGGATGCTACACTTTGTTTTAGTCCGTCTTCAGACAGCAAAATGGCTTACCTTCAAATCTTGTAATTTTAGTCATAGTGGGCTGAAGAGAAGAAGGAGAAAAAAATTGCTAGAATTTATATCAGATCAATATTTACAATTTCATATTTTATAATTTTGTATAATAGTGGCAAAGACACAATATATGCTGGCAGAAGAAAATTCCATAGAACTTAAAGGTAGAGAGAAGCCCAGAGCCAGGTCGACCGCAAGATGTCAGGCATTCTCTCTGTCTAACGATATCCCACCACAAGAAAGGAGACATGATTCGATATTTCTAATAACGTAAAATGCGGCCAGGTCAAGATGGACAGAACAAAGAAACATGAGGAAGCTTTGTTTTTAAGAATTTATGGATGCTGGTCAAATAAAAGCAATTGTCAAAGGACCGGTGTCTGGGAATACCGTGACCGGGAAGTGATCCTGTAGGACCATCAGCCAGACAATGGACCTTTGTTACCACCACAGTCTGTGTTTGACACGCCGGCTTGTTAGACGACACGCGAGTTTCTAACTGATTTAACCGGAATATATATTCCTTATACCTATATCAATTATTCATAGTTAAACCTAGTAATATAGGCCATTTAAGATTTAAAAATTGCCATTGGAGATCGAATGGAACGAGAATTTAACAAGGAAGAGCGAAATATTTATAACGTAATATGCTGAAAGTTAGAAAGATATGAAAACTCGAGAGAGAGATTACACTTTGATCCTAGCCAAAAACCAAAAAAGAATTATGAGCATTATCTCGCAATTCCAACCATAAAGGATATTTAGGATAGTTAGCAACATCGATAGCAACATTGTCCGTGCTACAGTTCCACTCTGGAGTCCTAATTATTCTCATGGATACATTTCATGAAGCCACAGAAGAAAGAGATTGGAATACTTTGTTTCATTAGAATCGTATACATTGTAAATACTTTATTGTAGCTGTAGTTTGAGTTATTTTTGAAATAAACTTTATTTACAAACCCCACTCATCTCTCTAGGCGTTACTTGGTACGTTTATTTAAGGATTTATGATAAGATCGACCGTCAAAACACAAACAAAAGAAAAACATCTCGAAGCGATAGATACCTCAAGATGGCCAACAATATTTTAAACTAGGATCATACTATATTTTGAGCATTGGAATCTTCTTTTATGAAGTATTTCTTGATGATGAAGCATTGTATGGAAACTTATCACTGCAGCAGTGCAACGATAGATATAGGAAGAAGACAAATATTTCCACCACTAGAGCATGAGGATTTTTCTTTTCAAACCTTTATCTCTAATTATAGCCCTTAAAAATGTTATGGTATTTGTCCGTTTCTAAGATATTTTGTAGAACAATTTAGAATATTTTATTATCCCGAGAAAAATATTCTAAACCCTTATACCATTTCGTTTCTCAACTTTCGTAACAATTTTTATAGGCGTCTTCTTTCAAGCCTCTGAGGAACATCGGCGATTTTTCTATTATGTCTTCTCGAGAATTGAATATCTGCCCTTTAAAATATATATTTCATTTTACTGTATAGGAAAAAGTCCTTTGGGGTTAGATAAGGTGAATATAGGACTTGAAGAAATGTAACGATTTTATTCTTGGCCCAAATATATAAAACAGCAACAGCCGAATGATATCTGACGTTGGTTGGAAACCCAAAACTTGCCGAACCCTTCTTTTTTAATTACAGATTGTGAATAATGGAATGAACTAAATACCACCGAAATTTCTGTTTTCTTCTCTATAGATCTTCCGAATATTGGATAATCTTGGATTGAACTTCATCTATTTTTAAAGCGCCTATAACACTCATAATATGTATTTTCTCTAACCACACCTTTTACCTAATGCCTTTCGAAGCAACAAAATTTCTGTAACTGGAATATCATCCTTTATACAGAAATGAATCCATATTCGTTGTTCCGAAATTTTCGGCATAAGAAAATCGCCGACAACACGCTGATAGTAAACAAAAATTAATATATTAATAGAACGTAAAAATAATTCTAGAAATAAAAGAAGGCTTGTTGTTTTAAAGGCTTAATTGTTCTTGAATTATGAACACGTGTTCCATTTTTGATCCACGGTCAGATTTTTTCTAAAAATTATATCATTCCGAGAATATAATGAAAGTACCTTGTGTATAACCAAAGAATTCTCTCCACGGCGGTCTCCACCAGAAGCGACGGATCCAAGAAGTAATCGCCCCCCCCGAACAAACGGAGAAACTTTGAGGAAGATCCCAGGAAAAAAGTGATTGAAACGGTTCGAAGTAGCGCATTTACTTTCTTGTGTTCGGCGGCCATTTGTGTGAGAGCTAACCTAGAAACCCTCTTTCACACCACCGTTTTCCTTTTGTGTACTTCTGTATTTTTTATATATCGAGGTAAACATATCGTCCTGAAAGGAAATACTTGAAAGCATTGGACCATTACGTAATGGTGACTTTAAAATACTGAATTGCAACCTATATTTTTTGTGTATAAATTCTGTAAAAGGTTTTCACTAACTTTTTCAATATGGAGAGACCTTATAAATGTGTGAATTCTTGGTTGAATAGTATAAATAATTTTTCAAATGTCGCTATATATTATTTATAGCTGCATTTTATATATAAAATGTATTTTCAAATGTACAAGAGACATATAAGTTGTAATCGACGGTCTCTGGAGGCTGTGTAACCCTTTACCAAAACAAATAAATAAAGCTTATATAAAAGGGCGTACCTGGATCTGTAAAGAAAAAAGAAAAAAAAAACCATTTTTTTCTCAAAATATTTCGAGAGATTGCTCCCTCTTCATCAATTTATTGCACAGTAAAATATTTTTTCACAGATCCAGGTACGTCCTTTTATATGAACTTAATTGATGGATCGCCTTTTAACTCAAAATAAATAAAGGTTAGAAGACAAAACAACTCGAGAAGCATTAAAAATATATATTTTAAAATAAACATGTTCATGTAGAACACAATATTGTGAGGACAAATACACTGATGTCCAAAATGAAGCAAAAGCACAAAATGTAGATTTCAAATGTAAATTTCTTCGTTAAAAATAGGAAATTCGCTTCACAAGTAATTTATTATATAAGTAATCAATCTAGATCTCTATGGATTCAAAATAAATAAATAAGAATACGAAATATTTAAATTATTTAAACAATAAACGACATATGAGGCATCATATTTCCTAGAAAAAAAGAGTCAATAGTGAGTAAGGTCACCCCTCTAACAGCTATATAACTCTCACAATGAATTTTTATGTTAATTAACAGGCGATGGAGGAGGCCTTGCGTGCCAATCATCACAACCCCTCCAAAAGAGAATATTTGAGTTCAAAGAGAATTTGTCCAGATCTGGCAGACTGAGATTGGCTTATTTTCATCCCCCAATATCTCTCTATCGTAAAGCTTCTGATAAACTATTATGTGTCAAGTCATTATGTTAGATCTCTTTTAAAATATACAATATATTTCAACAGAAAAACAATTATGTACTATCATAGCAAAAACACTTATCAAGAAAAATTAAAACTTTGCATAATTTTGCATATGCATGCAAATTTTAGTCTTTTGAGGTTCATTAAATATATAATTTTTCCAAAAAGACACAGGTGTGCAATCAAATATTCAATATTCTCACAAGCCTTGTCTATTTAGATCGTTTAGTACTTTCCTTAACCCATGAATTAAACATTTTATTCTTGATAAAATTGATAACTAATTATTGAAGATGTGAGCATATATATTTTTTACCTATGAGAATAGAAGGGGGAACAGAATGTTGAGAGATGACAAACTGCTCTGTGTACGGCTGAGATTCCTCCTTGTACCAGACCGGACAATTGATTGGTCGACACATGTCTTAGAACGACAAAGACACAATATGATCAAAATATCACATGACAAGGAAGCCCACTAAAATAATCATTATACATAGTCACAAATGGCATAAATTAACACAAAGCAATAACGCGCCATCTATATATATAAAATAAAAGGATTTAAAAGCGCGAATGTTTCTTTTATACATAAAACGAACTTCTACTGTCCTTACTGCGATGAAAAAATAAATGGTGGATTTAATTGGCGAAACCGCTGGGAGGGTTCACCACTGATGAGCCAAGCCCTCCCAATATATTTTTTCATCGCAGTAAGGACAGTAGAAGTTCGTTTTATGTATAAAAGAAACATTCGCGCTTTTAAATCCTTTTATTTTATATATAGTCACAAATACAAAATCTCAATAAGCTCAACTCATCAGAATATCCTATAATGACGAGACGCCAATAAGATCAATCCATCAAAATGTCTAAGGGACGAAGCCCCAATATGATCAAACTTTTAAAATGTCTCACAATGTGACAAAGTAAGATCAATCCATGAATTGTCTCATACTGACGAAGCTCCAATAGTTTCAGTTCATTTTAAAATGTCTTCCAATAGCAAAGCTACAATATGACCAATTCATCAAAAGGTATCTTGATCATGAAATGCAGCCACAAAGCCCCAATGAGATCAATCCATCAAAGTTCCTGAACAACGAAACCTCAATTAAATTAATCTAACAAACTGTATCACTGACGGAGCCACAATGCCTCCTTTGCATAAAATAACTCAGCGACAAGGCATCTCAATAGGTCACTTTCATCAAAATACCTCGAAGTTGAGAAGCCAAATAAAGATCAATTCAACAAAAAATCTTAGATGATGAAACCTCCTAGAGAACCAAACCATTGACGAGGTCTTCAATAGAAGTAGCAGCAATGAAACTGACTTTCTTATTTAAAAGGTTACACATCACCAAAGTCGCTGAGAACTTATTTACAGAATCCAGACTCATTAAGATTGGGCATAAGCTCGATTCTTAATAGAATTGTTGCATAATTAATAGTTACCATGGAATATATTTTATTAATATATATCTAGAAAAAAAAAACCTTTCAAACAAAAACTTTAGTATTGTGCAATGATACGATAGGTCTGGAAAAGTTTAAGATTATTCTAGACATACTTATGAAATTTAAAGAGAGATATAACAATGTATGTATTTTTCAAAAAACCACACAGATTCTATACTCTTCCTTTGAATCCTGTTCTAGGTAGAACCTTAGTTTTCTCACTGACGCCTCTACACCGCTCCATGTTTGGTCTCACCTTCGAAACACCGCTTACAGCGTAAACGAAATAAATAATTTTATGGAAGCTACTAGAGTTTGAAGCATTCAAACGCCATTGATACAAAAGTTATTTCATTAGTTGAGATGTTCTATCATTGATATATAAATATGACCTCACTCTTTTTGTTGGTGCATGGCAGTGTTTTTGGGCTAGCCCATCTTCAGAGTTAAAATCCCCACTTTTTTTTAAGTTAGGGAGAGAACTACCTAACATAAAGTAGATTATTTTTAAATCTGTTAAGGTGAAGAAGGGTTAGCTAGAAATCTGCTTAAGACTAATAAAAGAGTTATAGAATTTTACCATTTATATTGTTTCATTAAGTCCAGTGATTTGAAAAATGATAAATAGCTTTATAGTACAAATACTGAATGATCTGGAAAAACAGAACTGTTGGTGAACATTTACCATGGAACGCCTTAACCCGCCGATATTTATTAATTCGTTTTTCATAATCATGCTTCTTTATCTGAAAATTCTACAAATTCCTGACTACAAATAACTAGTATGAGGGTGTAGACTATCCTAGACGATATAAGGACAATAAAAATCGCCCTTGATAACAGCACCACAAGGTAAGTTAGAACCAATAACCCCTTATGGTAATATAACCTCATTTTCAAATGCAGCTGAAGTGGAAAAAGGCATTATCATGCCAGACCTTTGTGGCTGTTTTCATATTTAGGAGCGCCTTTCTCCCTGCGCTGGGCAACACGATCTACAGTAATAACACTTGTGTTGACTTATTATCATAATTTACCCGGAGTTTAATTTCGTAGATTTCAAGAAGAGTATGGAAGACACCGCCAGTGATAAGGCGACCTCAATCCGTGACTGGAATCTGTTCCATCCACCCGCCCCAAATTTATTGCCTCCAACATTTGCATGGATAATGCGCGGCCATTCTGGAGAACATCATTTGTCAAGAGCGCCTATAAACCAAGGCTTTTGATAAAAGTAACACATTTTTATATATTTCTATCATAGAGTTGATATACTGCGGGTCATTTGTTACATGGCATGTGACATTTGATAGGTTTATAGATTATATCGGGTATTCTCTACTCCCAGTGTGTTGTAATTGATGTGACAGGCCATTTTTTAAACTAGAATGTGTGCTCCATAATGGTTGCTAATTCACTTTATCAACTCATATTACAAAGATTATTGATGCCATGTTTTGATACTTTATATTACAAATTGTATATGGCCTAGTTTGTCCATTGGAGGTAACTGTGCAGGCTAGAATTATATGTGTAAGAAAGTTTATTTACTATCTAAACATTATATATTTTTTTAAAATAGAGCAAACCATAAATAAATCTTTAAATAAAAAGGCATATATCGGATCAAAATATCATTTATTTTACTAATAATTCAGTTGGCTGAACGCCAACCTTTATCAAGTAAAAAGGTATTATAATACCTTGATAAAGGTTGGCGTTCAGCCAACTGAAATATTGGTAAAATAAATGATATTTTGATCCGATATATGCCTTTTTATTTAAACATTATATATTAATACTCCCCCCCCCAAAAAAAATGAAGTTCAAATGTTGCTAACCTATATTTAGAAATAGTGCGTAAAAATTGAGATTTGAGAATATTTTATCTTGTGTTCAAGAATGGAGAGAGCAGTTACAATATGGAACATCGTGTGGTATCGGGATATATCCCAACAATCAATTATAGACAGCATTGGCTCTAATCCCTCAAACGTTTGACACGTTTCCGACTTTGCTCTTAGAAATTACGGCGTTTGTCATTTTGTTGATGATTTAGTTGCAAGCCATTTGTGGAACTGCGTAACAAGAATTAAAATAGGCTTTCTGATCATTTTTCATGCTGAATGCTAGGCTTATGTAAACATCCGCGAATGTGTAATTTCAATATCCTAAAGTTGACACGGGTTAGCAGGAGGAATATTCTTTGGCGATATTTTAAATGAAGATGTTTGACTCAATTTAGACATTATTATGATCTTCTAAGTCCCTTCATTATAGGCTACACTGAAACAATTTTGTAAATAATCTGTTCTTGGTTTGAACACTTCCTTTACTAAAGAGGTAAGAAATTGGTATAAGAAACTGACTGTGTTCAATATAGACTACTAAAGACACTAACTTAGTGACTAATAGAGATCCATATTTGTTGTTACAATTTCTAACAAGATACTATTAATTAATTGCTCTGATGTTTATAATTAAATAATATGGGATAACTTTCTAAAACCTATAGCAATAGAGAGGGACAATTGTGGTTTATTGTGTAAACTACAGAAAAAACTCAAGTTAGAGAACTAGCGAAGGTTCTTACCACATAAATAGATAATCCATAGAGGAGCTCGCAGATTTTGGCAACTAGATGGTGACCAAATTCATCTTTTAGCGATCTACTTGTTCTCACAGAAACATTACTTCGAATGTGAATATATTGTCCACCTTTAAGATAGATAATTTTGCCTGGCCAGCATTGATAATCTCTATCAAAGCGGAAATTTCGAACAGCTAATTTTAAATAGCTGGAGTGCCATTTTCTTTTAGTTTCAACATTCTCACAAATGTGACACAATACTTTGTTGCTTCATTAAAAACCCTCAGCCAAAATTTCAAAAAAATTATCATGATAGCAAAAGTTATAGATTTTTTAAATGTGTATATTTCAGCATAAAAGCATATTCGATATCTAATATTGCGCCAGAGCACAGATATCTTGAAACACGAGCTAACAAGAGAACTCTCTCTGAGCTACAACATTCTGCTGAAGGATTAGAGAGACAGTAGCTTCCCCGCTATCTGAATTAACTCTGTTCCTAGGATGGACAAAATTGTGCAATATAAATATTGAAAATTTACCTGAAGCACATCGAATGGAGAAATACTTAAGCACAAATTTATATTTCAATATATAGAGGAAATTCTAATAGAAAAATAAAAGGGAAAAATAAAATAGAGGATAAATTTGAATATTTTTCTATTTATCACCATAGATAAAAATATAAATATTTTTGCGAATTTATATATAAAGATATAATTAGTTTTAATCATCACTAAAAATTTAAAATATATAAAAGATTTGGTTATTGTTGAACCAAATCCTTCTAATATATTTCCAATTCTGCAGCGATAATGGAAAATTGCCTTTAAAGTAAGTCGTTATAAGTAACGTAAATAATTGGCTATATCCACAATTAGCGGCCAGAAGTATCCAGGAAGGAGTACAATGTTGAAATCTCCGAGCCGGCCAAGGTCAAGGTAAGGCGACCTACCTGGGTCCCCACGGACTGACGGCCGCCTGACCGAGTTGGGGCTTTATAGCGGCCACCGCGGGGAAAGTCCCTCTGGAGAAATTTGGACCGCCCGTCTCACTTTTCCGCCACGGCCGCCAGCTACGACAAACCATGATAGTTAGCCTCCAGAGCCTTTCTATAAGAGGAGATCCACTATGAAAGAGTAACCACGTCTTTCGTTTGAAAACCTTTAGAAATATGAAAATTCGCGCGTTCTGCCATTACTTGAACTTCATCAAATCCTAGGTGAGGTGACCATGGGAAATAACGGAGGTTCTCTACCGCAGCAGTCTGCTAACTGCCATCATTCCTGCTGCCCTCCTGTTTCATTTGGATTCTCCGCCAGAACAGATCTCTAGCCATTGCTACACCAGCTTTCTCCATTGTGGGGGAGATGTGATACAAACCGTCGATTTTGGATAGCAATGATCGGGATCGAATCCCGCATTGGCAATTTTTTTTTCTGAAGAAAAAGTGCTTAAGGGGCCTTCGATTTTTGCAAACCCCCAACCCCACCAGTGAGTGTAAGTAATCAACCGTGGCACACGTGTGAGTGCTTTCTACACATGTGTAGACATGTGGTTCTCTCACAATAAATGTAGTCGCTAAATACCTAACATGGTTATCATGGCCTGCAACACGTGTACTGATGATTATAAAAAAACAAATCTTCGTTAGTGAACTATTTATCATGGTTCTCTCTCTGTGCATAGACCTTCAAGGTAACCGTAGCGACTCGGGAGTCAAAGAGTCCGCACCGTATTTTATCCTAGAGAGCAATCCCCCATTTCATGACGCTTCTCCTCTGACGAAAGGATGGTTATACATTTAAATGGGGCCTCTAGATTCAACAAAACCTCACGATGGCTTACAGAACCTTTCTTTGATGGCAAGTACAAAAGCGGAACTCGCATTTTTCACGTCTCCAAGAACTCACAGAATTTAAAATTTAGAGAAAAAAAGTACATCTGTAAAACTTTAAATAAATACAAGATGCGATCAAAAATTTCCGGGGGAAAAAAAGACTCACATTTTATTTCATAATAATAATCTAAAATAATTAAAAAGTATATAATCATATTTTACAGAAAATTCTCTATACCAAAATATTTCAAATATTTTTTGTTAAAAATTGAGGAAAACTATATTTCTTTCTTGAGAATGTAGCGATTTCAAAATGGATTTAAAGCATAAGTGAAGAATTAGCAAAACGAATTTTCTTTGAATTTGGCAACACTGAACCAGGAAACTACGAAATGATCAAAATGGCTTTTGAGGATGTTTATTCATTTGAATCCAAAAATTCGAATAGTCCAATCATTTGAGGGATGGAAGAGAGGCAGTTGAAGAGGAGGATTCCCGCACTTGGCAAGCCATCTTCCTTAAGATCACCAGAAACATTTGAACAAATTAAAACAATGTGAGAATTGTGTCAAATTGGTTACAGAGAGCTTGCTAGAGTGGGTGCTTCCTTTTTGTCATTTCAAGCAATTCTAACCGAAGCATAGTAGACTTTACCGGCGCGCGCGAAGCTTGTTAGAAAAATCCTTTCAACTGACAAGAAATAAGACAATGTTTATGCTTGGAAAGATTAAACTGCAGCTGCCAAAATTCACCTTATTTTTTAAGGAAGTTAATTGTAGTTGACAAAACTTGTATCAGTATGACACCGAAAAAAAAAAAGCGATAATCAAGTCATTGGCTCGAAAAAGAGCTTCAAGATAAAAAAGAAAGAATGATATTCAAATACAAAGATTTTATTGGTGAGTTTCTTTAACCATGAAGGATTGGTGTTTGTAAATTCTTGAAAAATGATGAGACTATCAACTAGAACTCTTAACCTGGTATTTTGAAGGTTTAATCACCCATATCTCTCCTCTGCCGTGTTAGAAGTAATGACGGATAATCTATTTCTTTTTTATATCTTTTCTTCCTTCTACCATTATATTTTTATCACCTGGAGTTTTATCGTTTATAACGGCAATTTTATTTTTTAGCGAGCTGGGGCTAGTCTCTTCTAAAGAATATATGAGTAGATTTACCTCTAGGCCGTAGTTTACACTTTCCTATATTTTAATCGATTTACTTTCTTCCAAAATCAATTAGAGAAATCCAGACCAAGGATTATATGGTAGCTACATAAAAAAGTGATTTTAAAAAATTTAACTTTTTCAAACAACACTTCTATGTTGCAGTGTCCTAGAGTTTCGAAATTCTTCATATTACGACTTCATTAGAGGATGTTTTCTGTAAATGTAATTTTCGAATATCGGCAAAAGCATTGAAAATTGACAGAATTTTGACTCCAGAATCGATTAAGGTCTTAATATCTGTTCATTTATAGTGACAGCGACGTAGTTCCGTTCATGTTAGCAGCTACAATAGGGGGAAAGTTTCTATTTCCGTCGGTAGTTTCACCTTTTGTACAGGCTGCTCTACATAGTTTTCCTGGTTTTGGCGGCGAGGGGATTGACTAGATATGCGGAGAGTGAGATTGTCCTGTTTCGTCTCGAGAAGGATCTCCACGAACAGGATAAGACGATTGACTTCGCAATATTCTGTTCATTTTGACCTCTAATTCTTCTGTTTTTTGTGTTTAATTCGGCGTTGGCATTGTTGAAATCAGTCGGCTTTCCTGTTCTTGATTCCTGTCCCAAACTGTCTCGGAAATACCAAACTGCACGACGTAGCGAAAGCATATTGAGATATTATATTGTTTTATCCACTCATCGGTTCTTTTCCGTGGTTGAATACCGGTGTCTTTGATCAGGAAACTGCTGTCTTTACGTCTGGTTTAATTCTGGGGGCCAGTTAGGGTACTACATTCGTGGTATTGGCCTTTGAACCGGTTTCGATATTGCGGCTATATTGCTGTCAAATTCTTTGCGAATGATTCGATCCAAAGAAGATGATTTACTGTTAGCTGGCTCGGGGTTCGATATGCATTAAAACTTATCGTAAATATGCGTATACTTATGTTCTCAATAGATTCCGATTTTCCTGAATTGATGTTTGTGGAGATAGTTTTTCGAAAGCTATCTACTTATATTGATACAATTATACTGAAAGTGCTAGGATTTCAGCACCACTTTATGTTATCCCCGGGAGTGGCAATTTTCAATGTTGCGATTGTCTAAGGTAAACTGATCGATGAACTGCTGATATAGTATTCAATGGCTATGTGCACATTTCTAGCTTACAACAATTTATGTAAAGACAGTTATTGAATAAAAAATATTTTATTTATCAATATTTCGATTGGCAATATATACGCTAATTCAAAAATTGTTTAATAAAGTAAATTTTTATTCATTATTATGCCTTATTATACGAAGATTTGTGTTTTGGGTGTGTGGGTTGCTCTGTTTTCAAAACTTACAAACAAGTTACTTTTTGCCTAATACTTTCTAGATTTGATATAATTATTTTATTAAAAAATAATAAGCTTTGCGAATTTGTATAATTTTATTTTTATATCATTCGAAATGCAAATTGAAATTATACTTGTGTATAACTATTCTAAAAAAAAAATATTTCATTGAAAAGAAAACCTTAATATTTGATTTAAAGTTGGGGCCACAAGTAGATCTTACTTTTAAAAATTGTAAGAGATATTTCTCACAAATTCTCTACATATCACACATGTTTTGCTGCCTAAAAATCCTACAACTAATTTTAATGCGAAAGCGCAACACACATCTGTATTTATAAAACAACTATTGAACACGATCTGTTTTCAAATAGAAACAATTTTTACTGCCCTTGCTATTGGGAAGACCTGGCTCACTCACGACCCTCCCAGCGATACCATCAGCTTGTCTACCAGACCACGCTCTAATACTCGGCTGTTTGTTCATATTTTGAACTTAGTGGAATTCTTAGTGAGAAAAGGTGACCATTAGATAAATAGCATTAATAGATGCAATATTTGAATATATTCTTACCGCTCTCATACACAAAGCTTATATCCATGGATTCCTAAAACATATTTATATTTTTAAATAAACCCACTATTTTAAACAACCGTATACCGTTGAATGCTGTAGATAATGTGGCCGGTAGAGTGATCTAGCTCGAAAGGTGGACGCGCTCGATATAAACAAAAATAAATATTTACATATACTCGCATATATATAAAATGTAAGAACTTGAGTATGAATGTTTGTTTGCTCAGAGTTGACTTCTAAACGGCTGAATCAATTTTGGTGACATTTCGCATTTCTACGTAAAAAGGCAAAGTTCTATAAGCTATTCAAAATTTTAATTTAAAATTAATTATATCGATAATTGGCTAAATCACCTAGTTTCAAGGTGACGTATAAAGCGATGATATAATTAATATATATTTGAACTATCCAGCAATAGAGATGCTGGAAATGAAAGTCTGAAATGAATCACTGTCAGTTACACAAACCCATAATATACAATTGATCCCAATAATTTCCCTGATATTATGTAATTATATAATAATATATTAAAATGTAAAATAAGTAACAAAACGCGACTGAAGAAATTTTGATGATATATTTGTGTAAATTTATAAAAATTCGACCAATTGCCTCTGTTCAACAAATGGGTTCTGAATGATAGCCAATCCTGAGACCTACTCAAGTTTTACCTTAATAGAGTTCGATGATAAACTATGTATTACATGCCTTTCCGATTTATTTTGTCTCTAGTCAATGTAAATTAATATAAAGATTATTATATTCCACTACTATATATACACCTAATCGTTTTCTTATGGTGTCAATAAATGCTCGCGCGTGCAATTTCAAATATTTCATTAATGGAAATATTGTCTTTTTAAGTAATAAAAAACAAAATTATTATTGTTTTAGGCAATTTTCTCTTCATATTAACTAAATTAACTTCAAATAAAAAATATTGGACACCAAAAAGTACGGCAAATATGCTCACGGTCAAAAATGTTATTATTATTAACACTCGAAGAGACAAACAAACAACGCCACTCACCAAGAAAGAATTATCAATTGAACAGAATATGATATGAAAAGACGTTTCAAATGATCATGAAATGATTAAATTTTGCGGCTAGCGAATGAACATGTAACGTTGCAGCACATTTACACTAAACAACTGTGGCAGGTATATAAGAGAGAAAAACATCAATTGCAGGTCTAATATAACATCATTGCGAATTTCATTTCATTCACACACACAAACAGAAAGCATGCCTCACAAACAGGTTCGCGCACGCTATGCACGTATGACATCCTTTGAAAAATGAAGTTAGGCTGAAAGAAGCCGGTTGATCCAATCCGAAGATCGCTTGACATTTTTCACTATTCGACGGCCGGAATGACTGAAACATGGACGAACAAAGAAGGTTGACCTAGAGAGACGAATGAACGTGAGCACATCGTCAGAACGGCTCTCACACTCACAGCTTCATCATTAGCAACAATCCAACGTAGTGCATCAGTGACCGCAAGGACCATTAATAGGCGGCTCAGAGAAAGGGGGCTGAGCTCATGTCGTCCCTTACGCCGACTACCCTTGACCTGTACACACCGAAGCATTTTTTCAGTAGTACCGAATTTTTACAATCTGGGATTTGACTGACTGGAGTAGAATTGTCTTCATTTGAATTGAGCCCCGATGACCAGCGAAGACGTGTCTGGAGACATCCTGGAGAGTGGTGGTTACCGACTTTGCCGTTTCCTTTGATAGTAGGACCCCGTCATCTGTGGTGCACTTGCAGCACGGCGGTACGTCAACGAGATTCTAAGCCCACTGGTGCTGCCTCTCTTATCACGGCATCCTGGGCTGACATTTCAGTCCAACCACACACAGCCATAGCTTCAACTGTCTTTCTTTATGCTTGCCCAACACTATCCTGGCTAGGAAGGTGGTCGGTTCTCTTCCCAATTAGGCACGTCTGGGATTTTATGGGCGGAACCCTCTAATCTGCTCGGAATCTTGCCGATCTAGTGCGAAAATTAGAGAAAATTAGGAGAAATATGTCACAGCGGGGCATCCGCCAACTGAAGCAATCATTACCAAGCCGAATAATAGCTTGAATAAGGCCAAGAGGTGGGAAAAAGCATTTTTAATTGATTCTATATATGTATCTCGATATCCAAAAGAGCATATGATTCCTATGCTAGTTTTATTTATTTTTTCTTCTACGCATATATCGGATCTAATTTCGTCCCGTTCTGAAAACTCTCGGGGTACCGTTTTTATTTACACACGGCATTCAATTCAGCGAGCGAAATATACAATCAGTAATAAACAATTTTAATAGATTTATATTCAAAATGTAAATATATATTTGAAATTAATCTCTCTCATATATTTTAAAATTCTGCTTTACGCGCAAAAACTAATTGTGCAATTACTTTTCACCTATATTTTCTGCCTATTACTCAATATATGATGGACTTTACCAAATACTCTACCACTTATTATGTAATATTTTTAAAAATATTTCAATCATTTTCTCACAGCCTTTATTTATAATTATGATGGCAATATTATTTTTAACAATTTTTTATTGAATAATTTTGGATAATGATATATTCGATTGAGAGGAATGTAATTACTTTGTGTGTGTTGTGAATTTGAAGTTTAAAGAACTTTTGAAGGGAGAGATATCACTTGATGAATATTATCCTTTTATAACATCAAGTTGTAATCTGACCTGAAAATCGGCCCTGTCACTTCACTAGCCTAAGCATCTTTTTGTAAAATTCGACCGTTTTCGTAACTCCTCTTGTAGAATGTTATGAAATTTAAACCGACCCTGTATATGATATACAGGTTTTCTTTTTGTCTGAATTTGCCAAAACTGGTGTTGTAGCTCATTCTTCATCGCCACCATTGTATTTTATATTAGGATAATGAGCCAAATGCATTGTTTTAATACATTTATAAAGGGAGAGGTGAGAACATCAGTAAACACATATATAAGGACTGAATGATTTTAAAATTGTGTGGATGAAAGTATTCAAACAATAGATTAATCTCCAAAACATTCACAAAAGGATGCTTATACACTTTTGCCTATTCTATTCAAGGATGAGGCCTTAGAAATTTTCTCATGAACGATGAAATTTGCGCTTTAATAATTAATTAATAAAATTAGCTTTTAATAAAGATTTTATTAAAATGCACTAAATCAAGAAATTAAATATTCTAGCTGCCGTATCATCGAATAATTAGATTTATATGAGTCAGAATAAAAGCGGCGGGGAACGATCATTGTATATTGAGAGAAGAGGTAAAATATTTAGTGAAACATAAAAACTTGATAATTATATAGTTGTTTTATATTAAATCACATTAAGTTCCAAATTATTGTTGAACATTACCCGCCGCTTTTAACTATGACTCGTATATATTTAATTGTTCAATGGCGAAAGAGCTGAAATATTTATTTCCTTTACAGAGCAACAAAAGGCGGTCCGGCACACTATAGATATGACAGAATTGGATAAAAAAGATCCAACTATACTTATCGTTGAGCTTTGATCATGCATCTGCTTCAATTTTACGGATTAAAACATTTAGTTTTATTTCAATCCGATGTTTCCTTCATGGTAGATATTTAGTTTAAATTTGGAAGTGAATTAGCCAGTTAAAAGTTGGCATAGAGGTGAGGTATTTAGAAAATAATAATAAAAAAATTTAGTAGACCAGAAGTTATTAACAAATTTTACCGATATATATTTATAGAATGGAGATTAAAATAATTAACTCACGTCAATAAAAATTCATAATTTAGGAAATGTATTCAAACAAAAGGTAATGGAAGAAATCCAAATAAGGTTGGCTATACTGCTGGGCAAACTTCCGCATTTTCACCCTGGGTCTGGCAGGTTGAGTTGACTGTCGTAGCATCTTGTGCTGTGCCTTTGTATCTGAAATATGCTGTAAAAAAAAGCATACACCAACACATTATTTATCGATAAATATTATTTTCAAGCGCATAAAATTGTCGTAAAATAATTTTCTAGATTTTTTTAAAATTTATAATTCGATGTTTTGAAATAGAAAGAGCCGAGTATTTCTCTACCTTTAATTCCTTAAAATTGTCGAGCTATATAAGCTATTGGAAAAGTGAAACGTTCTGGAATTTAAACCTTCCCTACTGAACATAACTCCCAGTAATTTTTATCCTTGTAGTAGAATCTGTAGGAAATAATGGTCTAAGAAAGGTCGTACTGAAACGCTTTCAATTTCAATGGATGAGTATAAAACGTCTGAAAAGAAATTGATCAATGAACATTGCACAGAAACCATATGGCTTAAGTCGATATACCCCTAAATAATCACCATTTATTGAGTAAAATTAATCAGGCCTCCAGGGAAAAGTGTCTTTTCAAAACATTTTTATTATTCTCCAGCTTTCGTGAAAGGGCGAGAAGGCCTGATTAATTTTACTCAATATTGATGCAAGGGATTATTTTATAGAATCACCATTTATATGACACTCTGTGTACATGTGCAGGAGCTAAACATGGTGTTCTGACGGCCCCAGCTAGGAGGAAGACGCCTGAAATGAATGATGGCGACGGACGGACCATATTTCAGGCTAGGAACACTTCCTTTTGGGAGGAATCCGGCTCGCTGGGGTTTAGTGGTTGCTCATTAGAGGTTTCCTCTTTCCTCCAGGGGTCCGTCTAACTTGCTTGATGTTGAATGAAGGCTTGCGAGACTGTTGTGTGTTCCGTTTCACACAGCACGAAATACTCAACTACAATCTCTCTCCCCAGAATCTTGTCATTTTTAGCATCTGGAGCGTTTTCCGCCAGGTTGAAGTCTTATAAGGATTCATTACAATTTTTTTTCTTGTGAGGCCCCTTTTCCGGGGCTCATTCGTTTTACCAAAATAAGGTCTACCCATCTATAATGTGTTTTCTGTAGTGTTTTAGAATTTTTTTCGGTGTAAAATACTGCTATGTAGTTAAAAAGAGATGGTTAGCAATTCCTCAATAAGACATATTCTCCAAAAGCTATCTACATAAGGCTTTTACTAATATTTTAAAAAGCAATTGACCAAATATAGGGATTAAATGTATAACTTTCTAGATATGGTTGAAATTTCAATTTAATTATTTTACAAAAAAAATTCGTTTTAAATAAAGTTGTGAACAAAGATAAAATTAGGCATCTAACTATTGGAATTCTTATCCACTAGCCCAACTAATCTGAATCAATACAAACTTAGTGTGGAGATCTTCTGAACGATTTCCCGAGTTACTTCATTCTAACTGAATAACATGCCGCCCGCTGCATCTGGAAAAGCCATCAAGAAGGCTGATAAGATACAGAGAGCTTTGAGCACCACCGACAAGAAGAAGCGCAGGAAGAAGGGAAAGCAGAGCTTCTCCATCTAGCAGGTCCACCCCGACACTGGAATCTCCAGCAAGGCCATGTCCATCACGAACTCCTTCGTGAACGATATCTTCGAGCGTATTGCTGGCGAGTCCTCTCGCCTGGCCCACTACAACAAGCGCCACACCATCACTAGCAGGGAGATTCAGACTGCCGTCCGTCTTCTTCTGCCTGGAGATCTGGCTAAGCGCGCCGTTTCTGAGGGAACTAAAGGCTGTCTCCAAATACACCTCCTCTTCTGAACGATTTCACGAGAGCCCTCTACTACCTCTTGGGAGAAACAAAAGTATTTCCTCCAGTTCATCACTCCGCAAATAAGCAGAATAGGCTGCTGAAGAACAACAAGCTGACGAGTGAAGAAGCCGGATAATCAGTTCATCACTCGGTAAATAAGCAGGATAGGCTGCTGAAGAACAACAAGCTGGCGAGTGAAGAAGCCGGATAATCAGTTCATCACTCCGTAAATAAGCAGGATAGACTGCTGAAGAACAACAAGCTGGCGAGTGAAGAAGCCGGACAATCAGGTCATCACTCCGTAAATAAGCAGGATAGGCTGCTGAAGAACAACAAGCTGGCGAGTGAAGAAGCCGTATAATCACTTCATAACTCCGTAAATAAACAGGATAGGCTGCTGAAGAACAACAAGCTGGCGAGTGAAGAAGCCGGATAATCAGTTCATCACTCCGTAAATAAGCAGGATAGGCTGCTGAAGAACAACAAGCTGGCGTGTGAAGAAGCCGGACAATCAGTTCATCACTAAGTAAATAAGCAGGATAGGCTGCTGAAGAACAACAAGCTGGCGAGTGAAGAAGCCGGATAATCAGTTCATCACTCCATAAATAAACAGGATAGGTTGCTGAAGAACAACAAGCTGGCGAGTGAAGAAGCCGTATAATCAGTTCATCACTCCGTAAATAAGCAGGATAGGCTGCTGAAGAACAACAAGCTGGCGAGTGAAGAAGCCGTATAATCAGTTCATCACTCCGTAAATAAGCAAGATAGGCTGCTGAAGAACAACAAGCTGGCGAGTGAAGAAGCCGGATAATCAGTTCATCACTTCGTAAATAAGCAGGATAGACTGCTGAGGAACAACAACCTGGCGAATGAAGAAGCCGGATAATCAGTTAATCACTCCGTAAATAAACAGGATAGGCTGCTGTAGAACAACAAGCTGGGGAGTGAAAAAGCCGGATAATCAGTTCATCACTCCGTAAATAAACAGGATAGGCTGCTGAAGAACAACAAGCTGGCGAGTGAAGAAGCCGTATAATCAGTTCATCACTCCGTAAATAAACAGGATAGGCTGCTGAAGAACAACAAGCTGGCGAGTGAAGAAGCCGTACAATCAGTTCATCACTCCGTAAATAAGCAGGATAGACTGCTGAAGAACAACAAGCTGGCGAGTGAAGAAGCCGGATAATCGAGCTGACCCTAATTGTGCGAATTCCAAGTCCTTTGATAATTAGATCTAATTTCTTCCATTAGACTACTCTTCTTCAACCTACCTGACAACTCTTTGTCACGCTTCGTAGAGAATTACCTTCGATCACACTTCCCACACAATAATTTCACCTTCTATGACCGTTGTGGTTTCATTCTAATATGAAACTAAATTTGCAAAAAAATTCTTCACTTTATTATCATCATTAAACGACTATTTGCATTGTTGCACAATCGTTTATTTGACTTTTAAAATGCCTTAAAAATTAAATCGTCTATATTTTATACAAGATTAGAAACAGATCTAATAAAGCCATATGAAAACATTGTACAAAAGTGAAATTGTGATAGGTTCAGGTTGATAAATTATGATAAAGGCATATCTCCTGTTTGTGATGTTGCTGATGGCTTGCGCCATCTCTCGGAATAAATATGAACTAATCGATGATTTTACAAAATTATTCCAGAATAATGATCAAATATGATAAATCATGAAAAGCCAACCACGTACGCGTTCCAGGCCGTTGGCTCTCGTCAGCATGGTGCAGGCTATACATCATCGACCAATAAGGTTGGCCCTTTAAGATTCCTGAAAAATCAAGGTATGTTGTGCAAAATCAGTTGCACTATCTGCATGAAATGTAAATAATTCAAAATATTTCCTCAATGTATGTATTTGTGTCCTGAAACTGACCCTGTGAGTTCGCTACGTGCCAGAGATGCGGTCATTCGCCATGGGAGGCTCCTCTAGCTGCACTCGACACTCAGCCTCAGCACTATACAAGAGCACTGTAATCGGCTTAGCCTGCATCAAAGAAGGGCATGCCTCAGGATCATGCTCAGGCCCAGTGACCCGGGGGTCAGGCTAATGGTCCGATTGGCCACATAAATCAAAGCCAGGCCTAGATCGGCACGCAAGGATCAGGGTCATATCACCGGCGCCAATTACGCCGTCGGAGGGTTGTCATTCTCTTTCGCTGCTTCTTGTGTACTGACGGCAGAATTCCAGCCGTGTCTTCCTCATTTACCTCCCCGGCCGGCTTCTTTTGTTCGAGCCTTACTTTCGCGGCCTTTTGTTCTCCTCCATTGCCTTTTCCTTTGACATAACGCGCGTTCTCTAGTAATTATAGATAAAAGAAAGGTTATTATGTGGATATTTATAGAATTTTATGTCTATAGAAACTGAACGCTTTCTGGATTTCCAACATATATTTACTTTTAATTTATCTCTCTCATTTTGTACGTGTTCACTCTTTCCACAGATGTTTTGTTTAGCGCTAATTCTTACATTCAAATTGAGCGGGATTGCCAGATAGAGAGTTGAAAATCTTACGAAAAACGTTGAAGTCTCAGGTGATATATTTTATGAATTCGTAATAACAAATTTAATTGGAAAATAGCTAACGTTTGATCTCTCATATAACAAGTAGTTCATAATGTGAAGTGAATGCAAGGGTTTTGAAATGTTTCAGTGTAGCTTCAATGTTGCTATAAGTCACAGAGAGGTAAATTCAGAGGGGAATATGGAGTTTTATGTGATCTCAAGTTAACTTATTATTATTGAGACACCCAACAAGGAAGACACAAATAACGCAAAAGTTTGAATATACTGTGAAGATTGATACTTACTTTAAGATAGACAAGTATTACCACGGGATCACTCATTTCTATAAACGAATAAAGGTTCTCAATCGGCACCTGTAGCTCAACATACACCTACATTAAGATGTATAATTTTGAGATAGATATATCTGGAAAGTTGACGTATCTCTCTTTCATGTATGTTCAATCTATTTACAACTTGAGGGAATAATATTTACATAACTCTTCTTTGTTTGCGAATCAATGTAATCTGATATGTCATCTACACAGATTTCAAATTACAAAGAAATTGCGGTAAGGCTATCAAACTCTATCTAAAAGGATGCAACAGCAATATGAATAGTGAGGAAGTAAACATCCTATTGATTCGCTGATATATTACTTACATCCCGAGATCCTGCTGATCTGAGGTCGTATTTTAGGGAATTGGTAAACAAATATATTCGTGGCATTTTTTTTTTGCCGGGAGGAAATTGATGAATAAAAGAAAAGGTCGCCTTTCCCGTCAAAACCATACGCCATCTATTGACCGTCGTCGCCGTAAACTAGCGGTCTGTCACCGAGGCCGTTAGTATTCAGCGACAGTCAATAGATGGCGTCTAGTTTTGAACTTTGTTTTGACGGGAGAGGCGACCTTTCTTTTAAAAATATTGTTACGGCGCTTCTCAGCCGTCGAAGTTTGCGTAAGTTTTTTAGAAAACAATGAGGGTTCGTTGAGGAGACAGCTTAGAACGAGAGAGAGATATCATTTATTACAAAGACTTCTAAACAAAGATGCGAGCCGCCTGAGACGCTCGCGAACGCAACCCGAAGAGCTCTCTCGGATAACTTGTCATACAGAAAGTAGGGAAGTATCAATTTCACAATGTATTCGTCGTAATGGGTCTTGAAATAAAAAATTGATAAAATAAAGTCTATATATATATGAAAGAGAATAATTATCACCACCTATTCTCGTAGACAGAACTAGGTATCCGGTAGGTATGTTCCAGTAGTAGGTAACTCTGCAGGGCCACGTGTTGGCTCGGTACTGCCCAGGACCTTTGTCCCTCGTTTCTATCCCGAAGGGTCTTCTGATTCTTATTGTCAATTTATTTGACAAATATAAGCTGGTGTCATTTAAAGCTGCGACTCCAGACACCCTGTGGTACCAGGATATTTCGCTCGACTCGACTGAAGCTCTATTCCTCACCACATTATTTACCCAGGGGAACAAACTCACGCACTCTGAATTTGTTTGTTCACACTTTCGTTAATATCGGAGTTAAAATGCTTTAAGCGTTTGTGATGAAGTTAAAGCCTATTTGCAAAGAAATGTTAATTGTAACTGATGGCGCTTGGGATAACTTACAAATTGGTGTATATGTCTGTGAATAAATCAAAGTATATGTAGCAGGGGGAAATGTTTGTACTATTAAGAGAATGATAAATTCAACCAATTGAACCATCTCAGAGCCTATATTAGAACAATTCAGGTACAAGTACTAGTTCTCTAAGTCGACTCAGCCGCAATCTTCGCCCCTCCTAAGTACTGGCAGAGCCCAACATTGCCCAACTTCAGTGAGCCAACGAGAATCGACCAGCTCAATGTGATAGAACCGCATGCTGAGAGACCAAACACTTTATCCCTGAGCTGATAGCAGTCAAAAAGTTGATCTAAACAACGTCTATCTCCGTGCCGAAGATAATACTAATCGACTTTTAAAAATAAATATAATCGCAGATAAAAATTAATCGCTAGGATTTTTCCGCGTTTACGTTGGGGATATGTCCTATCATAACAACAGCTTATCCCAATTATCTATGAAGAAAAATCGCAATAAAATTTCAATGGAGGAAAAATAAAAAGGAGGGATTGAAAGAATCGGCGTGGACGGACGGAAGGACAGGATAAAAGTAAGCATTCTGAATGAATGCGAGGACTCTGGCTAGAGAGTTGGCCATCGCGAGCCCAGGCCATTTGCATGACAATGCCCAGGCTATTGTGCAGCCTTTGGTAATTGAATGTCCCTTCAGACTCTATCACAGGCCATCATTGGGGGCTATCATTACATCGCCATTATAGACGCTGGAAAAGATTAAATTATATTCCAGCCACATATTAGTCGAGTCTTTTTGAATTCTAATAAATAGGACACACCATGAAAAACGAGGCATTTTAGACATAGAAGGAATTCCAGCGACATTAGGGTCAGATGGTATTAACTTGAATGTGCTGAATCGATGTTATTTTATAAAACATTGCGTTGAAAATTATACAAAGTTCAAAAACTATACAAAAATATTTTTCCCAGAGTACCACGATTGTGCCCGTTCAGGTCTAAATATTGTTGATTAAAGAAAGAATATCGAGTAAGGTCTCTTTCCCCAAATATATGTAGGACAGAATTCAAACGTTGCTATAATTCATCAAACTATTTCAAAAGCAAACTCGAGTCAAATTCTGTCAATAGAATGAAAGAGAACATTATGTATGGAACCTTAAAAACTATTTTTCTAATTAAGACGTTTGTGTTCCTGTAAAGAAATTTTCACAATTCTAAGTCTTTGATCACCGTAAAATTAACAGCGAAAATATATTATAAAAACTATACAAATTATATAATATAGTAGAGATATTGTTATATATTTTGAGAGATAGAGTAAAACGTTGCCATGTTTGTACATCAAAGGTGATGCGAGGGTTTTTAACGAGTTAGACGTCTGGAGCCGTGGGTTCTCCGTGGTGGTCTACTAGCAGGTCTGTGGATTCTTGCTGGAATAAAAGGTGAGCGCCATTTTGATTAATTTTCTCGTTTGCTTATTTACTTCTCTATGTTGCGACGCTTTTTGTGTATGTGTGTGGTTGAATTAGGGTATTTTATTTGTGTGCGTGTATGAGTGCGGTTGAATTAGGGTATTTTATATTTGTGAGTGTATGATTGTGGTTGAATTAAACTATTGTATTTGTGTGTGTATAAGTGTGGTTGAATTAAGGGTTTATCGTTTTGTGTGTGTATGAGTGTGGTTGAATTAAGGGTTTATCGTTTTGTGTGTGTTTGAGTGTGGTTGAATTAGGGTATTGTGTATTTGTGGGTGCAAGAGTGTGGTTGAATTAGGCTATTGTATATTTGTGAGTGTATGATTGTGGCTGAATTAAGCTATTGTATTTGTGTGTGTATAAGTGTGGTTGAATTAAGGGTTTATCGTTTTGTGTGTGTATGAGTATGGTTGAATTAGCCTATTGTATATTTGTGAGTGTATGATTGTGGCTGAATTAAGCTATTGTATTTGTGTGTGCATAAGTGTGGTTGAATTAAGGGTTTGTCGTTTTGTGTGTGTATGAATATGGTTGAATTAGGCTATTGTATATTTGTGAGTGTATGATTGTGGCTGAATTAAGCTATCGTATTTGTGTGTGCATAAGTGTGGTTGAATTAAGCTATTGTATTTGTGTGTGTATGAGTATGATTGAATTAGGCTATTGTATATTTGTGAGTGTATGATTGTGGCTGAATTAAGCTATTGTATTTGTGTGTGCATAAGTGTGGTTGAATTAAGGGTTTGTCGTTTTGTGTGTGTATGAGTATGGTTGAATTAGGCTATTGTATATTTGTGAGTGTATGATTGTGGCTGAATTAAGCTATTGTATTTGTGTGTGCATTAGTGTGGTTGAATTAAGGGTTTGTCGTTTTGTGTGTGTATGAATATGGTTGAATTAGGGTATTTTATTTGTGTGTATGAGTATGTGATTGAATTAGAATATTGTTTTTGCGTAGGTATGAGTATGATTGAATTGAAATATTGTATTCTTTAGGTATGAGTATGTTGAATTAGGCTATTGTATTTTGTGTACTACCCTCAACCAGGAAACTTTAATAGTAAAACAATATTCCATATCACGTAGGCCTCTCCTGGTGTGATGTCAACACGGAGAAAATTTCGGGAACTTTTGGGATTGTTCCGACCACACTAAAGATGAATAACAACACGCTTGAATGCGTAAGATGACAATTTGCAATCACCATAATTGAAACTGTGAGGTCTTTTATCATTCGCCAAGCTAATTCAAGCGGTTCTCTATAAGGACAAAGAAAAACAAAATTTCACTCTTTGCGTGATTGCTTCATTTTTACAAGATAAACACACAAGATTAAGTTAGAACTGTATATATACCGAGAGGGGCTCTTCTCTGCCTTTAAAAATGCATTAAAACAATGCATTGGGTTTATCTCTTGAGCGTTCCATAATAACGCAAGGAGATATTATAAAGAACCCAAGCAAGGCGGAGAAAAGCAAACACCAGAAGGGAGGGTTACGGAAGGAAGGAAGGGACCAAAAGTAAACGCCGTCGTCCACTCCCGGCCGGTGATCCGGGTCACCCGGCCACTGCCAAGGTCAAGGCTGCGGGCGATACCCAGGAATCCAGCTGCAAGGCCAGGGATTTATGGAGCAAGGAAGGGAACGATGTCGTTAAAGACAAAGTGACGGTTCAGACTGCTCCTAGATAACCCACAACAATATTATCCGGCGTATAAAGTCCTTCACGTTTCCGACACAAATCCTTCCAGGAAACCATTCGTTGTAGCAAACCTTACTGTAGTACTGAGCAATGATTCCCGGGACGTTCATTTCTAGAAGCAGCGCCATGTTATCAGAGAGTACTTTGTATATTTATTTGCTGCTATCTTAATGGAGGAAAGGACGTGGTGAGCGTAAGTTTAGATTATAATATGTTTTAGGTGATATAGAATACCTCATAGATACCTCATAGCCCACACACATTCATAACCTAAATATTTGACAATATGAAACAACCTGGCTCTGAATTGAGAGCGTCTCGACCCAATCTAACATGGAAGGGAGAAGATAAAAGTTCCGTGGCCAGTTTGGACTATTTCCTGGCTGGATGATTAGATACACGGTCGATCTTTTACCCGCACCTTTTATAATAAAACCAGCCTGTAGCCATCCTTTTTTCATAATTATCAGTAAGAGTTTATTGAATACCTTTTATTTTATTCAATCTTTTAAGTGTTTCAACGACTATAACCCCAAAAAGGTCAGTCGTTTTAAAACAAATCCTTCAGATTAACTTTCAGATTAACTCTTATCCTAAAACTATACTATCAAGAATCGGTTGGGTTCCTTTGGTCTGAAGCATATGCTCAGGTTATTATATCGTCGCTCAGTTTTCTAAGAAACAAACTATTTATTTAAAACAAGAATTGGTCTCGTTCATTGCCCTGCCATATGTACTAAGCTTTCGGCCATCTGTTACCACTGCGTCTTCAAAGAGCATGATTGTAAGAACTGTTCATCCAGAACAAACACACGAACGGAAAAATGCGTCAACTGCTGAGCCAAGGATCATCTAGCTATCCACGAGCCACCACCTATGCCATTGCCAAACTAAAGGCTACGAAGTTCTAATTCCCGGAGCACCCTAATGTAGCTATTATCTTCAACGTTCACTTTTTATGTAAGTTCAAAGCTCCACGATCTCTAAGACGGTTACAATTTTGATTACTGTATTACGCGGCCGACCTTGTAGCGTAGGGAGTGTTTTTATCATTTTGTTTCTTGAGGCCCAATGTTATTCAAAGCCGCTCATCTCTTATACCCATAGTTGAGAAAACCTTGAATCCTCTCGACAATCTCCAGCCCCCTACACCGACTCGAACTAGCCAATACCCTGAAAAACTGAATTCGCTACTGAATCCTGCTTGCTCAGCGCTCAAAACATTGACCCAAAAGTCCTTCAGAACTGAAACTTTCAAACCTTTGTGCCTTTGTGGGTAGAAAAATATTATTTCGACGCTTTCTGACATTCTTGACTTTTCCATATTTCGCGAGTTGTTTATTTGTTTTATTTGTTTATTTGTTTCTTGAGAAGGCGTGTAATGTACATCCAACACAAATTTAAATATACTCCATTTAAAGCATTAAAGCAAGGCTTTTCTTCAAATATAATACAATTACAACTATAAAAATATATACGTTTGAGTAAAACATATAATTAGCCCCTAGTTTAGTTATTTTTTTAGCAAAGAGTATCGCGATTACCCATGTGAAGAGACAAAGAATTCAACCCCACTCCCCCATAAAATAGAAAGATATAGGGCTCTACAGCGAGTCGTGAAATCAAAAGGAAGATGTTCAAATTTCTGTCTGTATTGGTTGCAATCTGGACGATTAGTCAGTGCCGCGGGGGAACGGTTTTTTACTCGGGATCGTCGTTTCTAATGGATTATCGAACTAATGGTTGGTTTAATGGTAACTTAGAAAATACTTCAATTTAGAACTGGGTGATGATCGTACGATTTCCTTCTCTAATTCCTCCATTATGTCGCACCGACCTTCATACTTTTGCTTGTTGTCGTTTTCTGTTTAAAAGCGAGTGTCGAGATTCGAATTGGTCCTGTGGTCATTTCTGAGGACCCTGCTTGAATTTCAGAATTTAGTATAAGGTTGCCCCAAAAGTTCGTGTTTTTCTTATTACTTGACGAATAATATTATTATGGCGAATATATATATACATAATGCATAATATAATGCATAATATAATTACTTTATACATAATACAAAGACATTATACATATAACAGCGGAAAATATTATGGCAAATAATATTGGTATTTCAATTTTTTGCAAGTGGTTACGAAATTTTGGAACAACCTTGTATTTATATATATTTTCTAGTTTCATTAACCACTTGACATATATGCCTTGACCTTATAAAATTCTAAGTAAAATTTCACATGACAGCCGGTTATCATTTTAGAAAACCAAAAAAGTCAAATTTACATATTGTGAAATGTTCGGAGAAAAGAGATTGCTTTAACTTTTATTCTTGGTGCGGTCAAAAGGTAAGTTTAATTACCCCCACCCCACAATTTCCTCAAGCCCTACGCACGAACGCAATTAGAATAATAAGGTTTTAATCTACGTAACTTTTTATGCTATTATTAGATGTTTTATGAAAAATTCCTTTGTTCAAAAAGATACACATCGTATCGGTAATCCGTTTAAAAAAACAGAGAGAGTTCTTAGTTCGGGTACTATAAGTAAGTTTATTAACATCCCTGAAGTAAATGAGAGGATATTTGATTAAATGTAATCGCCGTTTTCAGTAGCACTAGTTTCCCACAGTCTGGCTTGAGCTTTAATCCCGTCATCAAAGAAATATCTAGCCATATATGCAGCCAATCTTCATAAAACTACTTCACCCCATCGTCCGATGTGAATGGCGTCCTCGCATGTTATTTAATGGGCCTAATATGTGGCAGGTAAATGGACTAAAGTCGGGAGTGTAGGGTGAGTGTGGTAGGAGTTTCCATCCTAAACGGACAAGTTATATCGTAACTGTGGCCGTGTGAGGTCTAACATTATCCTGAAACAGCACGTCTCCCGAATGCAGAAGTCTTGAACAATTGTTTTTGAAAATCTTACTCTAACATGTTAGAATCCGGCGGCAGTGTGTAATTGTGATAGTTGACCCTTTGTAGGAATTCAGTCAGCAATGAATCCTTGTAGTTGTGAAGAGGACAATCAATATTCGTCGAGTTTAATCGAAAATGGATTCTGACATGGACTCTCCTCTTGACCGCCATTGTATGCTGCCTTATTTGTGCAAGTAGTTATTCTGCATTATAATTTGAATTTTTACTTTATAAGAAGTTTGTCAATTATTGATGACACCATAAGCTTGTTTTCTTCCACAGTTGTAAGTCCTGCGTTAGGAATTTTTGTTAGGCAACATTTAGACACAAATCTCTCACCTATTCTATTGCTCGCAGTAAGCTGGAACGATTGGGGACTTCTAAGAAGCGCTTCTGCTTAAAAGTATCGTTCATAACTATTTTTAATTAGGGAAAATTAACGACGTAATTTTGAAGAACGAATTTACATAAACAATATTAGCAGTAAGTTTACGTCAAAAAAATATAGATAAGACCATTACTCCTCTAGTTCCGTGGGATGGGCTCATGGAGGAAGGGGTATTGAGCTTTTCCCTCTATTGACCGCTATCAATCTATACTTTATACCATTTATGTTCAATAATTGTCATGTTCAAATTCTACATGAAGGTGTGTGTTCAGCTTCTCTCACATTCTTTTCTTCACAGACTAGATAAATATCAGACCAAATAATTATACTGTGAATTAAAAAAATATTTTAAAGTTAATTTTAATTTTATTCTTAAGAATATACATATAACTCTTGCAAAAAAAAACAAACTATATATTGCATCACCTAAAAATACTTATGTAAATTTTCTGAATATTTGTGAGCTATATAATGGTAATGCGAAAAATAATTGGATACAATTTTAAAAATAAGGTAAATTTATTGATATACCTAGCTTTTTATCAATATTCATTGTGTCTTCCTTTGGCACGTATTCAAGCAGCTTCACGGTGATGCATATTGTCATAGATTTTTCATGGTTTCTTGTGGGATGCTAGACTAAGCTATTTCATTTTTTTTTTGCCGAAGCTGTTGAGATTATTGGACTTTGGAGATTGCCAACTTTTCCTCTTCATCATGTTCCATACTTTCTCAATTGGGTAAAAGGTCTGGGGAACATGCGGGCAGGGATGTATGTCAACATTTTGAAGGAAGGCTCGTGAGATGTTGGCTGTATGTAGTCGGGCATTGTCTTGTTGGAAAATGTCATTATTAGTCTGCTCAAGAAATGGTAACATAACAGGTTGCAAACACATCTTCAATGTATAGCTGAGCATTCACTATGCCTTGAATACAAACTAAAGGGGTTCTACTTTCATAGGTGATGCTACCCCCACACCATGAAGCAAGGAGATTTTGTTCTATGCCTTTCCAAAATACAGTCCTGATGGAATTATTCTTTGGGGACTACGTCTAATATGTATCCTGCTGTCACATGAACTTCCGAACTGATTCTGGATTAATCAGAAAAAAATGACAGAATGCCATTCTTGTACCCAAATACCTCTCTCTTCACATCAACTGAGCCTGTCGCTTCTGTGTCTGGAAAGGAGAGGAATTCTTAATAAAGGCCGGTGACTACGGAGTTCTGCTTCGATAAGACGGTTATTAATCCTGGGATGATGGCGGTAATCATGGTCTTCAAGTGGGATTTTGCATCCCCCTAGAAAATTTTCTAACTGAATTACTTGAATCATTAACCTTCTCTTTTATTATTGTGAAAATACTGTAAAAATAATGACTATAAAGCATTCATTTTACAATTTACTTTTTATTTTCGGCTAATGAGATCACTACCCAATGGATCAATCTGCTACAGATCGAATAAAAATATTTTCGAGAAGCTAATTTAGAAGGTGTGCAAGTAACAAAGACAAAAGACCATTAGCACTACATCGACTGTCAGCAAGGTCACAATGGCTTGTAAATACCAACGTTCAAACGAGAGCATTGTCTTCATGTTTTATATTTGTTGTTTTCTCTTTCTTTATCTTTGGACGGAGCTCTTCATTCAGTTCACACTATATCTCGTAGTGGAAGTCTTGGCATTTTTATTTCGTCTTATAGAGTTCTAATCTTCTCTTTTTCCACTTTATTTAAAACAGTATCATCGCAAGCAATCACTCTATTGTACCCCAATGTATCTCTTTCTATGCTCTGGGTGTTATAGAAGTACAATTTAGAGAGATATAGGCAAATATCAGTAACTTGTGAGTCGGAAGCCGACACCCAGAGAAATTTGAGTTAGATGTCTATAGTTATACACATATATACAGAGAGAGAGACAAAATATTGCCGAGATATGAAATATTATTTACCTAAAAATGCCTAAAAGGTAATTAACTTATAAATTTGAATATTATATATACTAAAGGTTTTATTATTAGCTCAGTATCATCTTTGTTTATTTGTCCACAAATCCATTTCCCCACTCAGTTATATATAATAGGATATTATTATATATATTTCAAATTGAAAAAATGATACATTTGCTTTTTTAGAATACCTTCCATTTGGATCTGTAATTTTTTAACAGCTTCAATCATGATGTTTTCTAACAAGATACAATATTTGTAGACAATCTAAGAGCGTTCTCCTATAAAGATATAAATAACATCCGTGATCTGTGCTAAAAGTCCTGATGATCACAATACACCCAGATAGGTGTGACACCTCAACATCGAATAAGAAACACGCTTCACCATAACTTTTACTCGAGGGACCAACACGGCCTTCCAGGCCAGCGCAGGGTCAGAGAGCGGCCTGGGGCCGAGATATTTGCATGTTAAGTTGGTGCTGTGTTTTATTTGGTTTGATGATGGCCTCAATTTCCTCGGCCTCGATTGGCCGGATGAATATTCTACGCGGCCGCCGTGTTCTCATTCTCGACTTACTCACAATGATCCAGCCGTTTCCTCCCTCAGAGAGTACAATAGGATAGAGTTTCTAATACATTCGCCGAAACATATCAAGTTCAGAAA
>CP092875.1:42518550-42697030 GCA_030710605.1 Cordylochernes scorpioides | reverse complement strand
TTAGTCATATTTTGAATAATTTTTTTTATTGCTTAAAAAGTACCCTAAAATAATTAATTTTATTACAGCTTCAAAAATTTCTTACAGATTTTAAAAGTTATTTTTATAATGATCTATTTATAATTAAAAACATTATTTTTATTAATAATTCTGTTCATATATGTGCTTTTTAAAATTCTATAATTCTATTATCTAAAGATAAATAAATTTCAATTCCTATCTTTTATTCAATTCTATATTGGGATATATAAGAAACTGAGTTACATCAAGAGAGAGGACTACACATAATCACATTCTGTGCGTAACAAGGAATTTTTGAGCGTACCAAGAAGGGTCTATATATCTTATCAAGAAGTGGTAAGAATTTTTATTAATTCTTTAATAAACTATATCTTATATTTTATCATCATTTATAAATTTAATTGCCATCTATCGATAAAATTATATTTATCTTATGCCTTAAAAATCCTTTGAAAACAGCCATATAGTTAGCCAAAACTTTGATTTTTTATTGTCCAACCACATGCATACATAAACAATCAATAATTATATTTTTTTCTTAAAAACTATGCAATATTAATATTGCGGTTGCTAACAGAGTGATGACAATTTTGCGAGGTTTTAAAACAGGTTTTAGACACTCACTTCAACTTTTAAATACTGATATAAAGAGAAAACTGAAACAAAGAATATGGGCTACATCCACTGTCCATCAAGCCTTAATGATCCCATTTAAACAAACGAAAAAAAAGTCTCTAAAGGAGAAACTAACAAATATTAAAAAAAACTTTTCAACTGAATTCAAATTTTCAAATGTCCTGGATGGTTGAGCCTTTTGAGAAGAGAAAAAACTAACCTATTTGTTGTGTATTTAAAATTACCTCGTCGTTCTTTAAGCAAATTATTCCAACTCACCTTTATGCTTCATTTAGACAACATTCCTCAGGATTAATAAATTATTTATTTCAGTATTACATTTAATACAGCAGTTAATAATAAACAACTTAATTATATAAAAAGTTTACCAAAAGAAAACCGCGGTCATTTGTTTACCGCAAGCCAGAAAAACTATAAAAATATCAGGAGATGATGATAAATCAAATAATTATATTTGACCGGTCAATATTCAAAATTAAATATAATATTGACTAGTCATACGAAATATACATCATTTCCTCTCCTCTTCGGAAGAGCGGAACTCTTCACAGGTTCAATCTCGTAGGTGGTCTTCGGATCCTACTAGATCTCCGGAGGGGAATCACTGGAGGGGATTTAGGATCCGGTGGTGTACTAGTCCGGGGACTCTGGGCTGGTTCAGTAGAAGATTGCGGCTCCGATGTCACTTCCTGGTGTTGAGGAATCAGTTCTTCTGACTCGGTGTTGAGATCAGGCTCGGAGACTCCGGCGTGGTCTTCGGTAGCTTCACCTCTCTTGTCAGGAATGTGAGATCTCCGCACTTGGTCCCAATGACTTCTAGCCTGTCCTCTGGCTGTTTGTAAAGTCACTAGACGGTTTCCCGTAGTGTTTTGGATGCTCGCCTGGTCCCATTTTGGCTCTGATTTGTAGGTTCGGTACCAAACCGACTCTCCTACCTTAAAGCCTGGTTCCTCCGATTTACCAGGATTTGGTAAAATCAGATCCAAGCGACTCCGAATGTTACGGCCAAACATCATTTCGGAAGGAGACTTTCCGATGCTGGCTATGGGGGTCCTTCGATAGCCCAACAGTATCTCAGCTAGGCGTTGAGAAATGCTTCCTTGTTGTACTTTCTTAAGACCAGTTTTAATGGTTTGCACGGCACGTTCAGCTAAGCCATTGGAACTTGGGTGGAAGGGTGCAGTCCGTAGGTGACGGATACCATTTATGGTCATGAACTGTCTGAATTCTTCGGAAGTGAACCCGGTACCATTATCAGATACTAGTGTTCTTGGAATGCCAAACCTGGCAAATAGACAGCGTAGTTGTTCGATGGTTTCTCTGGTGGAAGTGTTAGGAACAGGAATGGCTTCTATCCACTTGGTACAAGCGTCCACTACAATCAGGTACAGGTTTTGTTCAAATGGCCCCAGATGGTCAATATGAACTCTATCCCAGGGTTGGTTGGTGGGCGGCCAATTTACTGGTGTAGCTCGGGGTGGCATGCAGGCATGGCTTTGGCAGCAGTTACACCGTCTAACGGTCTCTTCAATATCCTTGTCCAAACCAGGCCACCAAAACAAAGTTCGGGCGACACTTTTTAAACCAACAATGCCTTGATGACTATTATGTAATTCATCCAACATTTTGGCTCTTAAATTTGTAGGAATGATGACACGATTTCCCCAGAACAACAGACCCTCACAGGCTCCCAGCTCACATCTACGGCTCCAGTAAGGCATGAGTTCTATTTCCTTTGGTGTCTCTTCACTCCAACCTTGAAGAGTATAATCCAAGGCTTGTCTTAAAGCAGGATCTCCTGGTAAGCTTGCCCGAATATCATCAGATGTAACTGGTGAACTGTCTAAAGCGTCCATCAATAATACCATTTCCACAGGTTCTGAATCCGGTTCCTTTGAATCTGGTTCAGGAGTGAACATGGGAAGTCGGCTTAAGACATCAGCTTCTGTATTGGAGGTACCCTTGATGTACTCAATCTTGTACTGATAAGCAGATAAAATGATGGCCCATCTTTGAATTCGGTTTGCCGCAATAGTTGGAATCCCCTTATTCTCTGAAAACAGGGTTACCAACGGCTTGTGATCTGTGCGAAGAGTAAATCTATTTCCTAACAAGTAGTTGCGAAACCTTGTTACTCCAAATACAATTCCTAAGGCTTCCCGCTCCAGTTGTGAGTACTTTTTCTCCGCTGGAGTGAGTGTACGAGATGCAAATGCCACTGGACGTATATCATTGTCCCCTTGTACTTGGGATAGCACAGCACCAATGCCTACTCCGGAAGCATCACAAGATAGAATTTGTCTCTTTCGAGGATCGAAATGTACTAGCAAGGTTGAATGGACTAATTTTTCTTTAATGTCCTTGAATGCTCTTTCTTCTGGAGTTTCCCATTTCCACTTCTGTTCCTTTTTTAGCAAGTTGTATAATGGTGCTAAAATGGAAGACATGTTAGGAATAAATCTTGAATAATACGTAAGTAAACCCAAGAATGCTCGTAACTCCGTCAGGTTGGTTGGACTTGGAGCGGCTTGTATAGCTTCAACCTTAGATGGCAATGGTTGGAGACCGTCCTTTGCAATTTTATGACCTAGATACTCTAGTGATGGTGCCAGAAATGAGCATTTATCTTTTCTCAGCTTTAACCCGGCCTCTTGGATTCTTTGAAGCACGCACTCCAAATTCTTCAGATGATCTTGATCATTCTTCCCAGTAATTAGGATGTCATCTAGTGCACAGAAAACCATGGGAATTCCTTTTAGAAGTATGTCCATCTGTTTTTGGAACAATGCTGGGGCTGAAGATATTCCAAACGGGAGTCGGGTGTACTTATATAAACCCTGATGCGTATTGATGACTGTATAAAGCTGAGATTCATCATCAAGTTCTAATTGGTTGTAGGCATCTCTGAGGTCTATTTTACTGAATTTCTCACCACCAGCTAAAGCTGCAAAAATATCCTCGGCTTTATGTAAGGGGTATTGATCCACTTTAAGGGCTTGGTTCGCAGTAATCTTGAAATCTCCACAAATTCGAATAGTCTGGTCAGACTTCAGAACTGGAACAATCGGAGCGGCCCATTCAGCATGTCGCACGGGTTTCAAAATTCCCGCCTTGACTAATCTATCAAGCTCTCTAGAAATCTTCTCCTTGAGCGCATAAGGAATAGGGCGTGATTTGAAAAATCTCGGTTTCACTTCAGGATCAACTAGCAATCTAGCTCTTACACCCTTGAACACACCGTAGCCAGGACTGAACAGATCTCTAAATCTATGTAGCTGTGTTGGCAGGTTGTTTTCTGTTACTTTAATCATGTCAACCTTGTATGGCTGGGTTGGTAGTATTCCCAATGCTTCCATCCAATTCCGACCACAAAGGCTAGGACCTTCACCTCCAACAACCATCAGTGGTAGGGTCTGAGTACTATTCTGGTATTGTACGGGCACATCCAATGTACCTAACACTGGCAAGGGTTGGCCACTGTAGGTTGCCAACTTAACTCTTAATGGATCGGCAGGACATGGATTAGGTAGTCTAAAGAACCTTCGAGTGGATTCGGATATGAGGCTGTAGGCAGAACCGGTATCATATTCAAATGACAGTATCTTATCATTGATTTGTACTTCAATCTTAATTGGATCGGTTGTTCTCCATAAATTTACGATTTTGAAGATTTGACTGCTGATTTCCGTCTCTGCGATGGCGTGTACTTTATTTCCATCCTTATTTGCAGTATAATTGCGTTGTGGCTTTCTTTTTAGACAACTTCTCCCCAAATGTCCAATTTTACCACAGTTGAAACATTTGGCTTTCAGATGAGGGCATTTATCTTGCTTATGATCCTTAGATCCACATCTTATGCATGTATAGCTTTCTGACCTGGTAAACTTTCCTGTAGTAGATGGCTTTAACCTCCAATTGCCTTGCTTAATTTTCATAACAACCTCTGGATTTCTTTGACTTTGTAAATCTTTTGCATCTTGTGCTGCTGCTTCTAAAGCAAGAGCAATTTCAATAGCTCTATGCAAGGTCAAACTATCACCTTCCCCTAACAGTTTTCTTTGAATGTTGTCATCCTCGATTCCAGCTATTAGTCTATCACGGATAGCTTCATCTATCGTAGACCCAAATTTGCAATATTCAGCCATCTTCTTTAATTCAGCAATGTATATTGAAATTTTTTCACCTGGCCTCCTTGCTCTATTTGAAAACTTTGAACGTTCAACGATAGCAGATGGGGTGGGGTTGAAATGGTTTTTTAATTTGCTCACTAGAACTGGGTAAGTATTTTCTACATCAGATAATTTTTTTGGTATGCAAAGATCATATAAAAGGTTGTACACAGTTGGTGTTAGCAAGGTCAAGAAAATAGCTTTCTTTTTATTTTGATCAATGTTATTTGCCTCAAAAAAATATTCCAATCTTTCGGTGTATCTTTCCCAACTTTCTGTAGTCTCATCAAATTTTTCAATTGTAAAAAGAGACATTTTGAACTAATTTGTTTACTTATCTTCAATTGGAAGATCCTAATTTGTTTACTTATCTTCAATTGGAATATCCCGTGCTCGTCGCCAATTTACTGTTGTGTATTTAAAATTACCTCGTCGTTCTTTAAGCAAATTATTCCAACTCACCTTTATGCTTCATTTAGACAACATTCCTCAGGATTAATAAATTATTTATTTCAGTATTACATTTAATACAGCAGTTAATACTAAACAACTTAATTATATAAAAAGTTTACCAAAAGAAAACCGCGGTCATTTGTTTACCGCAAGCCAGAAAAACTATAAAAATATCAGGAGATGATGATAAATCAAATAATTATATTTGACCGGTCAATATTCAAAATTAAATATAATATTGACTAGTCATACGAAATATACATCACTATTCAATATAAAACTAATTTTCTAGGACATTACTTTTTTCCTAAAGTTGACAATTACCAAAATGTCCATTCACATTGCCTATAGTATAAAGAAACAGGGCCCCATGCAATATTTTAAACAAGGTGTAATATTAACTTGGCGCTGTCATTCATTTAAGGTCAAACACAATCTCTTAAGCAGCCAAATAACTTATTATTAAATTACAAGAGAGAAACAATACATAAACATTGTTATTTTATATTATCTATATGTTTATTATTGATTTTAGAATAAATAAATTAATTTATAATAATTAAATTTATATTTACACAAGGTATATCAATGATAACATTTAAACGTTTAGTGAAATTGCAAAAACACTTGCATCTATATATATAATTATTATGATTAGGCCCACCAGAATTTTTTTTAAATAAATAGAAAAACCTTCTGAATAAAATATACACTAAAGTATTCCATATATATGATGTATGATGTATGATGTGGATATGTTAAATATATATTGGGTACATTGCCAGGATTGTTTTACACTCATTCACTAATATTTCAAGTTGATATAAGTGAAAGGGATTAAAGCGTTTCTAGACAGCAAGCCATTGTCACTATATTTCCTTCTTTCCACCTTTATCAAAGCTTCTCTGTACCAGTCACCTCTATTAAATAGACGGATGCAGTTGGAGAAGTTTCACTATGCTAAATCTAGTAAACTAGGTGTGGCAAAGTCATCATTCCTTTCATCATATTCATCCTATATAGGAAAAAAAAAAATGACCCCCAGATACTTATTCAACCTTTTAATTTGAATCTAATAAATTTTTAGCCATCTAATTGACCTAGTTCCTAATTTATTCCATATTTCTATTACACAGTTATACCTTTTCCCTAGACTCTAACAGCCGACACAATCCACTTGTTTATATAATCTTATTTTTTGTGTCTTCAATCCTTTCTAAGCTGTTTCGTTGTTAGTGGTGGTTCTTCTGGATTTTCTACTAAACTTTTAAACTATCCCAACATGACGATAAAACTTATGAAAACATTTTCAATTCCCATCTTTATACTTGTATTGCTACTTGGACCATTCCAGTATAACATATGACAGATCAAATTCTTTAATGGCACATTATAACAGCCTGAGTGTATTTCCCAAATAACAGGGTTTCCCAATTATCACATAATTTTTTTGTAGAATTAAAAAAAAAAAAAGGTATTCCAGAATAGAATGTTTTTAGATTCTAAAGTTATGTAGAACACTTGGAGAAGAATTGATTGGCCTATTTAAATCGATTATGCAAGGCATGGTGCTGGCTGCTCTCTGATTGGCTGACCGACCTTGAGCGTTCTGGAAAGATCTACTACGGAACATATAGGGAGGCAGAGCTCATGCAGAAAGAAAGAACAAAGCAACGTGGTGTGTGCTCTAATCAAGCTCGAGCTGCTGTTTCAAGGTAAGGCTGAGGCTTACCGACGAAGCTGGTGTACTTCGTGAAAGATTCTGGAAGGTTCTACCAGCCTGTCTCTTCTGTTCCTGCTTTCCCTTTCTGTGGTGCAGTTGGTGAGTTTGCGACTGCAGATTTTTTTACTTTTTTTTTGCATTTTTCTGTAAATATTTTATTGATTTGGTTTAAATAAAGTCCTAAAAAGATCTTTTGTACCCACGGAAATGGTTCTTTTGGCAAGCAAAAACGTAAAATTTTGGTGTCAAAAGTGAGATCTTTTGGTGAAGCCTGAACAATTGATGGTACTTAATAAAAAAAAGGGAAGAAATATTCAAAGCTGTCCAAGCTATCCAAGATAAAAATCATTAAACTCGTGAAGCTATTCAAGATCAAAACCAGGATCTTCAAACTCAACATCAAGAGCTAAAAGAAAGTTTGGAACTCAAGTTCAAATATCTAAAAGATGAAATATCCTCTGTGCACAGGAAAAAAATGTCAGCTTTGGAACAGAGACTTGCTACTGTGGAAGCAAGCCATCCTAGAACTCCGGTTTTCTAGCAAGAACATAACAATTCTGGAAGGCTTGTTATTAAAGTTCCGACATTTGATGGACAGTCATCATGGACATCCTCCAAAACCCAGTTCAATGTTGTTGCCCAAGCAAACGGATGGAACGTTGAAGATAAAAACAAGCTTTTTGGCTGCTGCACTTCGTGAATCTACAGTGGAAGTTCTCCAGATGATTCCGGAAAAACTTCATCTAGACTTCAACTCCCTGGTTAACGCTTTGGATTCCCGATATGGAGAGGAACACTATCACCAGATTTAATAAAGCTCAAGAATCTACTACAAGATAAGGAAGTTTGCAGGATGTGGCCAATGACATCCGACGCCTGGAAAGATTAGCCTTTCCAAAATGCCCTTCTGAAATACAAGATTTTCTGGCCCAACAACAGGTTTTTGTCGCCAGCGAACACCCATAAAGCCAAAAATTTGCCAGACTATCAAGTGCAACTACTTTACAAGAAGTCCTTGTCCAAGCCTTGAGGTATGAAGCTGCCCAACAAGCCTCAAGAAGCTATCGCATGAAGAGGCTAGATAAATTGGATAAGTCAGAAAGAGCAATGGTTCGCTGCTGGACTTGTAGAGTCCTTGAACACCTTCTTCCAACTTGCCACCGGAAAATAAAATGCTTAAATAAAGCACTAATATGTTTAATATGTAAGAATCAATAATCCTTTTTTAAAATAAATATTAATATTACTGTAAAATATGTAAATTCAAATACTTTTTACACACACTCTCTCTCTCTCTAATACGAGAAATGATTTGATTATATATTTTGAAAAAAACATGTTCATAAAATAGCTTGAACATTTTACACGCAAATATCTACACAGGATATAGCGCATGTGCTAATCAAATAAAATATGTAGAGAAGGAAGGTGGATTTATTGAATTATCATAATATATAGAGGACTGTTAGGAGTTCTTATAAAGGGTTTCAGTTTTTAGTTTGGCAATTAAAGAGTTATTATCGATTGTGCATTATTTATTAACCGAACCTTGTATATGCTCTTTCCCTTTTCATTAAATTGCGAAACTACACATCCTACGCCAGTATTAGATGTATAAGTGACAACAATATAGGCAAGGATGGGAAAAGTATGGTGAGGACCAGTTAATTTCAAATATTTAGTTCTTTACTACTTGTAGAGCTTTGGTTTACTTTTATCTTCCCATATGAATGGAAAGATTACCTTAAATAATTTTTGGGCGGTTCTATAATTTATTTATGTTATATTTAAAACTAGATATAAAATTGGAAGTAGAGAGAGAGAGAGAGAGATGTCAAATTTCTCTCAGTTTAATATTAAATAAAAAATATAAAATACAAAAAATGTGTGTGTTTTTGATATTCATGTACTCTAATGAAGTTATACTCAAGGATCAATTCAAATATAATTTATTGCGATATTAAAGATATATAAATAAAATTAAGTAGGAACTCTCTTTATCCGAGCGGGAGGCCCTCAGCCCTGGGCGATGAGGCGGCAGCGGCAGCTGGACGGGAACACGAAGGTCCTGAGTCCAGGACACAGGCTCGGCTCGTCCGGGTCCAGGCTGAGCAGCACCGCCCGGCTGAATGTCTGCAGGCAGCGAGATCTCCTGCCACCGCACTCGGCGGGCAGTCCGGCACAAGGCATCTCAGGGTACCTGCACGTACACCGGCTCTCGTGTGGTGGATTGACATGGTGCAAGTAATTGGCTTGTTTGATATAGGGAGCCGGCTTGTGGACCTTCGAGGTCTGGGTAGCCATTACTGCTCCAGGGATGTTTGATATAGGGACGGGGAAAGAAGACCCTGCCTTGGAACTGGCCTGTTGGTTGGGAAAAGGACAGGGGCGCCCATTCCCCACACACTCTTGGGGATGAGGGAGTGGAGAGACGACTCTGCGTGGTTGTCCTCGCGCCAGTGGTTTCACTGACGCGGGTGCGCCATGGGTCTTGAAACTCTTGGATCTTCGCTCTGTGTGTGCGCCATTGTGAGCGTCCTTGCCGAGCGCGTCATGGAAAACTAAGGGGTACACACAGTAGTAGCACCACCCGCCTTCGCGCGGTTCCCTGTGTCAACCTCGTACTTCAGAGGTCCTTTATTCGTCGGCAGATTCAGGGAGTACTGGGAACTAAGGGTACGAGGGCCAAAGGGGGGGGGGGGGGTCCTATTGGAGCGTAGGACGGGTTAAACCAAGTCCGAACGAGAAGGTTCGGACAGCAACCTGGCTATAAAACTCTCGTAGACGACAGTGGGATGATTGGTCGACCCCATGGAGCTAGATCATAAAGGCGGGCGCGAGGGCCCAAACCAAATGACCGCTTAGTGCTTGGAAGATGCATCATTCCCTTGGCTAGGTGAATGAAAAAGGACAGGTTTATGGACCGAGAGGTCTGGGTGGTCATATTAGTCCTAGGATTTTGATATAGGGCAGAGATACCTGAAAACAGCGTCTCTCGGATGGGAATTCCTGAATTAGATGGATACTTTAGTATGGATCGTATAGAAGCAGTTTGTAGACGGTTCGTTTATCTGAGAAGGGTTTTTTCCCCACTTTGTTCTAAACTGAATCAATGTTTGAACTACGGGGGAGTCATGGCGTCCATCACCTGGTCTGATACAAGGGTGCCCCCATTTTCCCTGGGAATGGTCACCTGGTTGGCTATATTTATCTATATTAGGAGTATTTGAAGAGGTAATACAATGAGAGACGAGTGAAATATCTTCTATGACCAAGAAACGGTCTTCTGACATACTACGAGATTACTCAATTGTAAAACCCACCTCGTTTTTTGGAGATTTCTCAGATACATTGGATTTAAAGTTGGACTGATCCTAATGGACCGCAATGTCAGAAATGGTATTTTCCTGATTTAGACCTCAATAATACATTCAGCCTTTTTCCCTGTCAGAAAGCTATAAGAAAATATTTATTTGAAATTTTCTAATTTGAACATTACCCTCTCAGACACAATAGTAATGTTTTAATTAGATTATATATCTCTTCCTCTACTGACAGAGGGCTTCAGAATTTGTTGGGCTAACTAAAACATTTTAAAGCGACTCTCTTAAAAAACATCTCACTTATTCATGACTTTTTTTATATTTTAAAAATAGTTTTTTTTCCTCTACTACATAATTATATACCATTAAGTATATTAGTAAAATCATTTGTTCGAATGTTACAACGTTCCTAATGTGCGTCAGGTACAGAAATGGCACCCACCGGCAGACCTCGATGTCCACGGTCTGGGCTAGCTCGGCCGCCTGCAGCACCACGAACCACTTGCCGTCCACGTCTCTGGCGTACACCGGCGCCAGGGTGCCGCGACGTGATGTTTCGCACGCGGGCACGGCCTCCTCGACCGCGTCATCACGCCGCCCGCGGTGGTGGATGGCGTAGAGCTGAAGCAGAGCTTCTCCACATCGCTGGAGGACCTCGCTGAAGTCCACCCTGCAAACAGAAATTCATCTCCCTACGTTCTTAATACCAGTTATATACTCACAATATCTTCACGATAATTTTAATTATGTGATCACACACATGGTGCGAATAAAGTCATTTAGGATAAATATATGGCACAGAGGGTACTTGGTGCGGGGCAGAGTTACTTACTTGGCCTGTAGGTCTCGTAGCTCGCACCAGCTGGACTTGGCGTGCTCGTAGCAGGTGACCCGCGAGTGGTTGGTCTGACTCACTTTGGCTGTCTCCACGCGGGAAGAGGCTCCGTGCTCGATTTTGCGGCGGTTGAAGGTATTCTGGCCCTTGTAGACGTTGGGCTGGTTACCGACGTCGGCAGTTGGCACGAAGGAGTGCGGCGGGTAGCCCTTGGTAGCCGCGTGCTGCTGTAGCGACACGTAGGGCGGGGGAGCGTAGGCCATCCTGGCGCTGGCAGGCTGCAGCTCGCCCAGCATCTTGCGGTAGTCCAGGGTCCCGTTGTACGAAGGTGAAACGTAGGCGGCAAAATGATCCTGAGTAGTCGTGCCGCGGGTGCGGAGAACCCTATAGGCATCCTCAGGGGTCCCTGGGGCGCGCTGCTGCACGACTATGGCTGGGGTGCAGCAGGCCAGGCTTAACTAGACACACGCGCAGGACTTGTGGTGAGACAAACAAGGAATAGCTTCAAATCCTTATCACTTCTTTTTCTCACCGTCAAACATATGTCTCTACTAATTAAATGCATAAAGTTTCGATTGCGCTCAATTCTTTTATTATTAAAAAAAAAGTGAGCATTCGGAAAATCCCCTCGGCTTACACCATTTCAAAATAATGATAACTCGACCTTCCAATCGCTTCATTATTACACTCCTGATTTATTTTCTAATCCACGTATTAGACGCGAAATTAGGATATTGTCAAAATGAATAAGTTAAAACTTTGGATAGGTGGTCCGACTTGTGTACAATCCTTTGAGACTCTGTACATCTCGCAGACGTCTAATGGGTAGTTTTTGTGGCACTAGCCAGGATAATTCTATAGGTTCTCTTATTATCTTTAAGGTATACATTTAGACTAACTGTCTAATAAGTGTCATTTCGAATAGTTATTACTAATATTCATTTTTAACGTTGCTGATAACTAAGAATAATAACATAAATATCTACATGAATGATATTTATCCAGAAACAAACATATTCTCTTTGGAGCACACATGCTTAAAAATATAAAATTAGTATCTACGAGTATTTTGGAAAGTATCAAGTTGTTCAAAGCAACCTTGGCAAAAATAGGTCTTGTGGAAAAATATTTAAGAGTGTCATTAAAATGATTATAGTTTAAAACAACATATAGACAGGTAACCCAGGCTCTTGAAGCGTATTCGTATGGTTTAAAACTAGTCAGCAAATAAAACTAAAAAGAGATAAATAATATTTCAGAAATATATTTATGCGCGATAGAGAAAGAGAGAAAAATGTTCAAAATAAATCTTATATTTTAAGTTGTACACTGCTCACCTGTATTAAATTCCCCAGTATAATTTTTTAATTTGTGAACACGCACTCAGATATGAACGACTGCAGGTATTTGTGACTGCCTCTTTAAAATTTAATTTATTAAATAATTAATATCGAAAAGGATATATGAGCATATCCTCAGTTGATGCTATCGATGGTAGAAAATTATCCATGGTTCTGGTATGGCTCTTACATCCTGAAGTTTTAAATAAAAATAATCGAGAAAATAGACAGATCAACTGTAAATGTATCCAAAGAAACATAAGATTTTGAAGCACTTCTTAAAGAAAATCATCACAAAAGCTTCATAGGTTTAGTGAGCATGGTGCTTTACAGGTCTTGCCTATAAGCCAAGATACTTGGTATTTTGTGCCGTAGGATTGACCGAAGAAGAAATATGTATTTGTAGCAATACTAAAGGAGATGTGCGAGTTAATATCAAATGATTATAATGCCTGTGGTATGCATTCTTATAATCGTTAACCCTCGAGAAGAAAGACAGCTCAAGATGTAGAGATGCGTTTGTTGAAAGCCTCCATTGTGAAGGTAGTTAGAGATGGCTAGCCCTCTTACTTTTCAAATGGTATCAAATTCACACTTATATGCATATAATAAGGAACAGTTAAGATGTCGTATTGCGCCACAGAGAAACTTTGAATTAGAACTGCGTGCAAAACGAACAATTCAAGTCTTAAAAGGCTTTAATTGCCCCACTCAAAGCAACCACAGAGTACACTGTGTTAACTGTAAATTGAAGTGAGTCTGCGGTAAAATCGATTGCAACCTGTTTACCTTAAGGGTTTGAAAGGCTTGGGAACCAGCCATCCCCCATATCTCATGGTTTCATAGTCCGAACTGGCCGAAGAGTTGAGAGTATGAGAGTATTCCCTAGGAAGGTGAGGTAGGACCTACCAGTAGCAGGAGAGCAAGTATGGTGAATGCAGTCCTCCCCTATATCTCATGGCTCCATAGTCCGAACTGGTCGAAGAGTTGAGAGAGACGGTATGAGAGTACTCCCTAGGAAGGTAAGGTAGGACCTACCAGCAGTAGGAGAGCAAGCATGGTGAATGCAGTCCTCCCCTATATCCCCTGGCTCCATAGTCCGAACTGGTCGAAGAGTTGAGAGAGACGGTATGAGAGTACTCCCTAGGAAGGTAAGGTAGGACCTACCAGTAGCAGGAGAGCAAGCATGGTGAATGCAGTCCTCCTCTATATCCCCTGGCTCCATAGTCCGAACTGGTCGAAGAGTTGAGAGTATGAGAGTATTCCCTAGGAAGGTAAGGTAGGACCTACCAGTAGCAGGAGAGCAAGCATGGTGAATGCAGTCCTCCTCTATATCCCCTGGCTCCATAGTCCGAACTGGTCGAAGAGTTGAGAGTATGAGAGTATTCCCTAGGAAGGTGAGGTAGGACCTACCAGCAGCAGGAGAGCAAGCATGGTGAATGCAGTCCTCCCCTATATCCCCTGGCTCCATAGTCCGAACTGGTCGAAGAGTTGAGAGTATGAGAGTATTCCCTTGGAAGGTGAGGTAGGACCTACCAGCAGTAGGAGAGCAAGCATGGTGAATGCAGTCCTCCCCTATATCTCATGGCTCCATAATCCGAACTGGTCGAAGAGTTGAGAGAGACGGTATGAGAGTATTCCCTAGGAAGGTGAGGTAGGACCTACCAGTAGCAGGAGAGCAAGCATGGTGAATGCAGTCCTCCCCTATATCCCCTGGCTCCATAGTCCGAACTGGTCGAAGAGTTGAGAGTATGAGAGTATTCCCTTGGAAGGTGAGGTAGGACCTACCAGCAGTAGGAGAGCAAGCATGGTGAATGCAGTCCTCCCCTATATCTCATGGCTCCATAATCCGAACTGGTCGAAGAGTTGAGAGAGACGGTATGAGAGTATTCCCTAGGAAGGTGAGGTAGGACCTACCAGCAGCAGGAGAGCAAGCATGGTGAATGCAGTCCTCCCCTATATCTCATGGCTTCATAGTCCGAACTGGCAGAAGAGTTGAGAGTATGAGAGTATTCCCTAGGAAGGTGAGGTAGGACCTACCAGCAGTAGGAGAGCAAGTATGGTGAATGCAGTCCTCCCCTATATCCCCTGGCTCCATAGTCCGAACTGGTCGAAGAGTTGAGAGAGATGGTATGAGAGTATTCCCTAGGAAGGTGAGGTAGGACCTACCAGCAGTAGGAGAGCAAGTATGGTGAATGCAGTCCTCCCCTATATCCCTGGCTCCATTTTACGAACTGGTCGAAGAGTTGAGAGAGATGGTATGAGAGTATTCCCTAGGAAGGTGAGGTAGGACCTACCAGCAGTAGGAGAGCAAGCATGGTGAATGCAGTCCTCAGGCTGTGTCCCACCATATATCCACGGGTGTCGTCGCCCCACTTGCCCTCACCGTTGGAACTAATTACACCTTTCTGCCATGTTCTTTTGTCCCCACTCGCGACATCTTCCGTGTCCTATTGTTTTCCACAGAAATTCCTCCGCGACAATCTGGAATTTATTTTTCTGCAAGATTAATTCAATGTCTCCAGATATCAGAAATTCCAAGTGTAAAAAAAATATTTCTTTTACTAAATATAAATCGGAATAAAACCTCATTTTGCTATGTACTCTTGTGTCCATCTAGAGTAAGAAGCCGAGATGTACCAAGATGTATCTTCCAGACTACAGGCTATTAACAAGGCTTTTTATAGTAATTACGTTTGGTACCTATGAAAAACAGGGAGTTAAACAAAATGAATTGCATATTTGATTTAGAATTTCTCTAATTGTAATCATTCCAGGTGCGCAGAGATAAAGGAAATGATGCTGCAACGCAGACGGTAGTCAATCAGTCGCATTCCATAATTGAGAATATCTTCTGACCACTAAACATGCGCCGATATATATTTATTAATTTAAATAAATTTTTGAATTATTAAATTTTCAATTGAATATATTAATTCTATAATGTAATCTGTTTTCTTTTAACTCAAAAATTATGACAAGCTCTAGAATGTTATTTGCTGAATAACATCTTAATATATTTTAATTAAATCGAACGATTTGTTTAATAAAATTGCAGCAGAAAAAAGTCGGTGGATGAGAGGGTAACACGCTCGATTCCCCACAGTCATGAACCGGGATTGAATCCCGCGTTAAAATTTGTTTAATATGTGAATAACCTTCACATATATTATTCACTGTTTCAATTATCGTGAACTAGGTTGCTCTTGCTGAGCGGTACCTATTAATGTGAATTTGAACCAGTTGCAGCAGAACATAAAAGTCGGTGGACGAGTGGGTAACACCCTCGATTCCCGACAGTCATGAACCGGGATTGAATCCCGCGTTAAAATTTTGTTTAATATGTGAACTTCACATATTATTCACTGTTTCAATTATCATGAACTAGGTTGCTCTTGTTGAGCGATACTTATTAATGTGATTTTGAACCGATTGCAGCAGAAGTTAAAGGTAAATTTAAAATGATCAATGTGATCTTCTCTATTGCTTTGATAAACCTTTTTTTTGCACAAGAGTACCTGATGGTGTTTCTAGTGTAACTTTTCATGCTGAACTCAAAATTCTAATCAGAAATTTCCTATCACCCATGGTTTTTGCCTGATGGTATTTTTTTTTAGTATCGGGATAAATACAGTAATAAATGCTTGAATATATGAATATATATGCCATAATAAATGAAACTGCTTTTGAAAAGATAGAATATGAAAGATACGGTTGGAAAATATGCAGCGATTTGAAAGTCGTTGCTCTCTTGCGTGGATTACAGCTTGGATATACAAAATTTTGTTGTTTTCTGTGTGAGTGAGATAGCAGAGATAGGGAAAGGCATTACATCAAAAAAATCTGGCCAAACCGTAAAATCTTTACTCCAGGATATAAAAATATTGCAAATCTACCCCTGATCGATTCAGAAAATATTTACTTACCACCATTACATATTAAACTGGGATTATTGAAGAACTTAGTCAAGGCAATGGATCGAAATGCCAGTGGATTTGCCTACCTAAAACAAAAATTTTCTAGTATAAGTGAAGCGAAGATTAAAGAAGGCATTTTCGTTGGACCTCAGATTCGAGAATTGCAGCAGGATGGAAATTTTCAAAATAGTTTGAATGAAGTTGAAGCAGCAGCATGGAATCCCTTTAGAAACGTTTGCAAAAACTTCTTAGGAAGTGTCAAGGTTGAAAATTACCGAGACATAGTTAATGATCTGTTGCTTTCCTACAAGGCACTGGGATGTAACATGTCCCTCAAGATCCAATTCCTGCATTCACATCTAGATTTCTTTCCAGACAATCTTGGCGCAGTTAGCGATGAGCATGGTGAGAGGTTTCATCAAGATATATCAAGCATGGAGAAGCGGTACCAAGGTAAATGGAGTCCCGCTATGCTTGCCGACTACTGCTGGACACTCAAAAGGGATCTACCACAAGCAAAGTATAGAATAAAATCCACTGTCACTGCTTTTCAATAAATAAATATGTTTCGTTCATATATGCCTATATATTAACAATATTTCCAAATTTCAAGTAGGTGTATCTCAGAAATATTGCGTAATAGAAAAAAACTAATGGTATATTTGGATTCAGGACATGTAGATAAGATGCTATTTCTTTGTGGACAAAGAAAAATATTTTTTGATAAACCAGTGTAATGTAATAAGGGTTATGCAAAACTGTATTTATCCCAATACTAAAAAAAGGCCGTCACGCAAAAACCATAGGTGATGGGAAATTTCTGATTAGATTTTTGAGTTCAGCATGAAAAGTTACACTAGAAACATAATCAGGTTCTCTTGTGCAAAAATCTTGTTGACCAGTGTAATTAGTGTGCACTAGACTGTGTCAATATTCCGAGATGTTGCATTAATATTCCTAATACTTTCTCTTACATCTGTGGGGAATTAACTTTCAAAGTTTGAAGGCGAAACTTTACACCGTTCATCAAAAAGTGCTATGAACTTTGAATGTAAATTCGGTGACCAAGATAAGTCTTGGGCTCCTTATCATTGTTGTGCAATTTATGTTCTGCATCTTAGAGGATGAATTAAAGGTGGCGTCATATGCCTTTTGCGAATCCAATGATAGAGAAGGAACCTAAAGACCATTCTTCAGAATGTTATTTTTGTTTGACAAAGACTACAAGTATTATATCTAAATCAAGGTAAAAAGTTGAATATCCAGATTTGCCTTCTGCTATGAGACCGGTTCATCAAAGTGATATTTTACCTGTGCCACAGCCTTCTCCTGGATATGTAATATTTAGTGACAATGATTCAGAAAGACAGTCGGATGACACAAATTTTGAAGCAGGGGCTTCATCTGAACCTCATCTATTATGCCATTTATTAACCCAAGGAGATTTGAATGACCTTGTATGTGATTTAGATTTATCCAAAAAAAGTGAACTTTTAGGATCTAGGTTAAAAGGCTGGAATCTGCTGCACAAAGACACAAAAATATGCTTTTTTTTGCAAGCCGCAAGACGGAGCGCTTGGCCATCACCAACAGAAGAGTGACGTTTATTAATTGATTCTTCAAAAGTTGGTTTGGAATCTGTTCTTCTTCACAACGGAAATAAGTTTACATCAGTGCCAGTACCACATGCATACAACATGAAAGAGACTTACGAAAACGTGAAACTGCTTTTGAAAAAGATAGAATACGACAGATACGGTTTTAAATGTGAAGATTGTGACGAAAAGCTGCTCTCTTATAATTTCGTAATATTAAAGCCTTATTGCGATCTTTAATTATCGGTCGAAATCTCTCAAAACGATTGAATGAGAAGATAAATCGCGAAAATGAAAATTTTGAATATGATTTGATGATAGAGTTTCATATTTCTAATGCTATACGTAATCAATGTATAAGATCAATGTATATATTACCTGGACTTTTAAATAAACTCAGAATAAAATACTGTAATGATGGATATACATTAGACCTATATATCTCATTGCAAACTTCTGTGATAGAGATTAACGGTGACATCTGAGGCTCTTCATTGGACACGACAACAACAACCTATACATCTATTGGAAACATTGTCCTATGTGAATTCTTCCCTTGAGACAACCGAACTAATCCGACGACAGTTGCTATCAGCAGAATCAAGTCCTACTTGGAGAGAATGGAAGGTCATGAGGACACGACCTGTTCGGAGAACTGCCACATTCTGCATGGAATTATGTGAATATTTTAATTTCATAAAGTATTAAATAAATTAATTTTGTTTTAATAAAATTATCAAGCGTGATAATATTATCATGTGTTATATTATTATAATAATATAACATAACTTTATTTTTCAAAAAGGTTACAAGTTTTTCTCTAAAAAATGTAACGAATGGTCAGTCTATTTACATATTTTTATTTACAACTTCAATAAATAACAACAGTAAAAGTAAATAAAGATATTTACATTTGCTATCTTGACTCCTGGTCAATGCTGTGACCCTCGCAAATATGGTCCTCTGATGTCCTGCAGCTTCCTAGCAGTCTTTCTATGGCCTCTTCTAGTGGCTCCTCGATAAGATGGTCTCCTGGCCTTGACGCATTCTTGTCTGTCAAGTCTCCAGTCATCTGCTCTAGGTCGTTCACCTGGATCTCTTCTATGGTCGTCGTATCCCTGTGCTCCATGTCCGGTGTTCCACCTTCCTCGTCTTCACACGCCAGCTCCCTACATCCTACCTGCAATCTATTCATGGCTTCCATTTCTTTATTTTTCTGTAACTTATCGTGGGGTTCATTCTTATTTTCTGTTGAGATAATTTCCATAGTCTTTTTTAGCACCAAGGATTGAATATATGCGAAGTCTTTTTTTCTTATGTTTATTTCCTTTCTATAGCAAAATAAAACGGAGATTAAGGAGGAGTGTCTTCACACTTATTTTAACTCGAAGAGTTTAATTTAGTCGATTTCCTTTCTATATTGTTTGTTATATTTTGTTACTATTCCATCCCATGTTAAGACTATCGGCACTACTTTTAAGGGCTTTTTTTCGGTTTGGGCCATTTCCCTTGCCAATAATATAACATAATAAAAATATATATATTTTAGCTAATATGCAAACTAAATATCATCATCAACAACTATCACTGAAAATTGTTATAATTTTAAAAACGCTAATTTTTCTCTTAATTTATAAAAATATATTTGTATATATATGGTAATTTAAACCAACAACCCTATATTGTATAATTACTTATACCAATATTGTCATGTTGTATATAGAAACACATCTATAAATAATTATACGCATGATTGACATGTGTCATTAAATCACCATATGTAATGTACTTTGTACAAACTGAGGATGAAAAAATAAAACTATGTAATAGATTAAGAGCTGAGTTAAAGCAAGATTGAGAAGTTCAAAAACGTCTAAAATCGAGACAACCCTAAAGGAATTCGGCAGCCCGTCGCCATTAAGGTCTAAGGTGGCAGAATGCCCCAGACGTCCAAAGTCCACATTCTCAGACATCTCCAACCCCCCCCCCCCCCCCCCCTCCTCGGGAATGGTATATAAAAACCTCGGTTTTTAGCCGAGCTTAGTGAGTTAGTCTGTAGACAGTCACTTCACCGTCGGCGTGAGCCCTTGTTGGTCGTAGCCAGGTCCACCTCATCGCTATGTAAAACAGTAAGAACTTTTTCTAACTCCATCTTGCTCTTAGCTCGACTCCTATCTGTTCATGGAACTTTCCTACTACACATTTGTCTCTTCGTTTTTTGGTGTGTGGACATTCCCAAGCTTTCCACTCTGCCTCGACCACGACTGCCTGTACTCTGTGAGAACTTTTAAAGGTCTTCCAAGGTGCAGAGAGGTACTGGAAAACTTTCCACGCCCTGACTGTCCCTCTCGGTTACTACTGGTTTGACCCCCGGTTACCACAGCTATAGCGAGAGTCGACAGGATACCTCATCACAGATAAGTCGACTGGACCTTATCTCAGATTAGTCGACAGGATCTCTCTCATTATCACAGTTAAGTCGACAGGATAGCCAAAACGAAGGACACCACAGCGAAGAAGGTAAGAAGACTGTCCAGATAGAAAAGAGAGAAAGAGCCAAGATGGAAGAACAAACCAACCAGTCCAACGATACGACCGAGCCATCTGTCCCCAAACAAGAGACGACATTTGAAGAGGAGGAAACGTCGCCGTCCCAAGGTACCTCCACAAACCCGCTGACACAGATCGCCGATGCCCTGAGTAAGCTGCTGCTCGCCCGATCTCCGAGGGAAATAGACGTGAGTCCATACGATGGTACCTTTGAAGCCCAGAGCTTTTTCGACAACTTCGATGCCCAAGCAGACCGAGCTGAGCTGACCTACACGGACCGCCTACGCAAGTTACCCTGCTACCTTCAAGGTAAGCCACTCCAATATTTCCGAAGCCAACGGTTAGATAGGTTATTTTATAATGATGCCCGCCAGACACTGATAGACTTATTCCCAGCAACGACAGAAGCGTCGTTTTCACGCTTTTTGGCTATCAAATTGACACCCCAAATGCCCCTAGAAGACTACTACCAAAACAAAACGGTTATGGGCATGAAACTCAACCTACCCGCCGACATATTAATAGAGTCTCTGACCGACGGACTGCCCGTCGCAGACCAGCGATTAATCGCAACGGTACAACCAAACACCATTGAAGAATGGTTCGACCTAGTGTCAAGAATAAGAGGAACTCAGTGTACCACCAGTGCAGTGTACCAGCGCCAAGTAGACAAGGCTCCACACCCAACCTACCACAACCCACCACCGCGGTACAACAACCAGCGGTCATCACGTGTAACGTACCAAGTTACACCTCCACCCTCGCCTTGCAAGTATTGCAATGCTATGCACTGGCACTCCCAGTGTGAACAACGGTTCCTACAGAGCCCAACACGCCCAGTCTACAGCGCCATACCACGCACAACCACTGTACCAAAACGTGGTACCCACAACCGGCCCAAGGTCCAATCTCCGAGCCATGTTCCCCGAGTCCAAGTTGCAAGCCAAGACGACTCTACAAGCCCCGCGAGCAACTCAACGGTAGGAAAACCTGCAACCTTTTTTCGTTGAACAGCTAATAATATGGACTGAACTGTCACCAAATGTAAATTTTCCCTTTTTAATAGACACGGGAGCATCTATAAACCTACTTAACTTAGATATTTTAAGAACCATCGAAAATAGATTACCATATAAAATTATTATCCATCAGTACAGTTTAACTATAAATGCAATAGCCTACAATGTAAATACCCTTGGATATATTTTTTTAAAACTTAAAATCGGTAACCTCACCCAAAAACAAAATTTTATAGTAGAAGCTTCACTACTTTTTGGTATTTTATCTGTTAATACCCTTAAAATATTTAAATTAATTATAGATTTTAATAATCTCCAAATTTATCAAAAGAATGATGCTCTCCCAACAAATGTCTATAAGTTCACCAAACGCAAACAGGATTTATGTCCCAATCAACCGAGGGAAACAGCTATTTTTACCACCCTCCCCTCCAACCAGTCTTGTTTACATGTAGCGGAGCCTGCCCCTATATTTTCCCCCACTGTTGTAGCACCCCCTATATCTCCTGCCCATGATATTGAGTTATCTATACCTTCTAATGCGGCACCTCAGTTAGAACATTGTCCACACGAACTTCACCGAATTCTATATGAATTCTCGCATGTGTTCTCTACTAACAAATACAACGTGCCCAAATTGAACATACCACCGATAAAAATCAATACCACCACAGATAAAATAATAGCATTACGCCCATATAGAGTGCCACTACACGACCAACAAGAAATACAAACCCAAATAGAGCAAATGCTCCAACATGGAATCATTACCCCGTTAGTCTCACCTTACGCCAGCCCAATAACTCTCGTTACGAAACATGACAAAATGAAACGTTTCTGTATTGATTACAGAAAACTCAATTAAATCATCGCTCCAGACGTACATCCTTTACCTTTAATAGAAACCATTCTTGATAAATTGTCGAAAGCCAAATACTACTCTTCTGTAGATATAGCATCCGCATATTGGCAATATTGTAGACTTCCGTACGGATTTAAAAATTCGCCACAGATATACCATCGTGCCATAAACCAGGTCATGCAAAAATATAAACTAAATTTTGTTACCCATTACTTCGACGATTTCATTATTTTTTCTGACACCTTAGAGGATCATCTACAACACCTACAACAATTTCTAACGGTGTGTCAACACGAAAACATCACACTCAATTATAATAAATGTTCATTTTTTAAAACAAATATAGATTTCTTAGGATACACTGTTACCGCAGGTACTTATGCACCACAGACGCGCAACCTTGATACCATAAATGCCATCAAACCACCTACCAATCAAAAAACACTACAATCATTTTTAGGAGCAGTAAACGTTTATAATAAGTTTATAGCAGATTATGCCCGCTTACGAGCACCTTTGAATAAACTACTTAAAAAGGATGTAAAATGGAATTGGGACCCAGACTGTCATCAAGCTTTCACCACGCTCAAAGAGAGTTTAACCAGTAAACCCGTACTACACTTGTATCAAGTCGGTTTACCATGCCGCCTTTATTGCGACGCATCCACCCAAGGGATCGCCGGCACACTCAAACAGGTACATCCAGACGGACAAGTACATCCTGTACAATATTTCAGCCGTGCCGTAGAGTACATGAGAGAAACTACACCGTTTCCGAACTCGAGTGCCTCGCCATCGTCGAAAGTGTAGACAAATTCCGAATATACCTTACCGGTATAAAATTCACCATATACACAGATCACCAAGTTTTACAATGGCTTAAAACTATAAAAAATCCGTCAGGACGACTCTTTAGATGGAGCCTGAGACTATCTACCTATAATTATGAAATCCACTACATCAAAGGCAGCCAACAGTACGAGGCAGATTTACTGTCACGAAACCCCTTTGTAGGATTTATCAGTGCTGATATTATAAAACAGCATCAACCAACACAGCATCCACATTCAACATTGATACAAACGGCTTACATACCATTACCCGAAAAGGTGTAACCAAAATAATAATTCCCGAAACCCTGCAACATACCCTCATGAGCAAAGTTCACCAAGAATATAACCACCCAGGCATCTCTCAGATGACCCGCATAATTACTACCCAGTACTACTGGAAAGGTATCTCTAAATCTATCGAAAATTTTGTCAGGTCGTGTCACACCTGTCAAATCATTAAAAGGCTCAAAGGTAAACCTTATGGTGCCCTCGGACAAATTCCACCACCTCAACAACCATTCGACTTAATCTCTATAGATACCATAGCTGGAATTTCGAAATATGGACACTCCAAAACATATCTACACGTAATAGTGGATCATTTAACGCGATATGCTTGGACCTTTCCATCGAAGTCCACCAGTACCCTAACGTACATTCAAACCCTCAAGACTGTATTACAAGGATTTCCAAAACGTCTGTTATCTGACAGAGCGCCCGCTTTTACCTCAGAAAAATTCCGTAAATTTCCAATAACACATGGTATACAACCCCTGCTCACCACAAGCAATAACCCACAAGCAAACGGTTTAATAGAACGCTTAAATGCCACCATTACAGGCAAGCTCAGACTAGCTTATCTAGAAAATCCAAAAGCTTCCTGGACTCAACTTGTTAAACGCGTCACTCAGACGTACAATAACACACCCCATTCTGTCACAAGTTTTCCACCCACCTACTTAATGTTCAATGTTGTCCCCCCAGATCTAAGAACTCATCTTAACCCATACCCCGAAATAACTAGAGCTAGAGAGATAGCACGCTCTCGTACCCAAAATAAGCATAAAAAAGATTGACATGAAAAACATTTGATAAGCAGCACAGAACACCACATTTCGAAGTGAATGATCTTGTTTTGGTCAAAAATTATAGACACCCCGACACAGGTAAATTAGCACCATATTTTACTGGACCATATACAATAATTGAAATGATCTCACCCAATGTCGTTCGAATAGATCGCCCCAATCAACCTCTCAATAGAGACAGTGACGCTATACATGTCAATAAATTAAAATATTACACAGAGAATGTTCTGTACATTACACCTCCACAAACCCGATTTATTCAAAACCCACAGCGAATGTCTCCAGATGTATATCTCAATGAATTCAATCATTTGACTCCAGATATCTTCGAGACGCAACTATTCCGAATTATACCGCCTCAAAATTCCCAGCCATTCCTACATTTAAATCCAGATTTATTTAACATCGATCGTTTTAAAACAAACCTCAAGTAGGGACCAGAAAATTTCCCGTTAAATTCAAAAGCCTATTCTACCTACATAATCTACAACAACCCATTTGGATCTGTATTACTTACTTACTTGCTCTATTTCATACAATATAAAGATTTATTTGAGCCCACCAGATCCAAACTAGAGGAGAAGGAATGTAAAGAACGTACGCTGTAGACAACCCCATATCTCCACCTTCAAAAACATCGCACCCCGGTCGTAAAAATGGACGTAATCACCTCTCTCCCCGCTAACAAAGCTGTCAACTAAAAATCCGCTTTCGGAATGACCGCCATGTGTTTCACATCAGCCATTTATATTTCCTCGAGAATTTCACAAATTCCCAGACAGAGAGTCATAAAAATACCAGAGACCCCAGTGTCGATAGACTAAACAAACTCGACACCATGCCGCGTCACTAAATCCATTGACACTATCCCCCTCTTACTCGAAGCCAAAAAATTAAGGCCGTGTCCTATACATTCTTTTATTCCACACATTTTACTACATGAAACAAGAAATACTAAACCTTCATCTACTCATTGTAATAATCTTTAATTATATTCTGTTTTTTTTTGTATAAAATATTTTATTTTTTATTTTTTACCTTTCAATTATATAATCACACACACACAAGTTTTTAATCCAACATTATATATAAAAAAAAATCAATTTTATTTTTCATAATATCATTTTAGTATAACAAAACATTTATTTTTGTCAAAATCACTTTAATTCTACATTATTATTACTTTTATATATTACATGTTTGATGTTTTCCACTTAAACTTCATGCAACCACAATCACATTGCTATATTTTTATTCATTTTATATTTGTTTTATACCTTTATAATAGGACAAATAATATCATTAACTATCGGGCATAAAACAATCTATTTCTCTAACCACTTCAATGTACTTTACACTACAATCTATTTCTCCGCCATTGCTTCACATCAACGTAGAAAAACGACAGTACTGCTTGACAATTATTTTTTTGATTTCATAATTTCAACAAACTATTTGAACACAGTTCCCCAGATTTACAAATCCCAACCTCTGGCCTGAACACGTTTCAAAAGTTTATTTCAATCATCCCTAGAGCATAATCACCCACGCAAGCACAAAGCGTTCACAATTCTCATTTTTTAGCTCTAGCGGACCACAATCAACCTTTGATTTTAAGTCAAGTCAGATCACCTACTGTCGATACAACAATTCTACTTGTCGCATGGTTCTCCATTTCACCCCTTTCACAATCATATTAAGGAACAACTTGTTCTTCAACAACTTTTCAACCCAATAACCCTACAATTGTGACAAAGCACTGTAACCTTATACAGGATCACAGGTGAAACATTGCCAAGGAAGACGCACAAGTCTATATCCTCGCTTTGCACCTGGACCTAAGTATTTGATTGCCTGTGCAATACTCACAATTGCATATTCTTTAACTCCTAACCCTTTCCAACGCCCGCCAACAATCTCTTAGAACATCATTTTATTTTTTATCATCACTATTTTTTTTTATCAAACAAAGGTTTTATCTAAATTTCTCTTTTGTAATGAATATCATAACTTTTAAATTAAACATAAGTTGTATTTTTTATAATTTGCAGATATATCCAAACAAAACATCTTGTTATAGCCCTTTTTAACACAAAGCAATAACGCGCCATCTATACATATAAAATAAAAGGATTTAAAAGCGCGAATGTTTCTTTTATACATAAAACGAACTTCTACTGTCCTTACTGCGATGAAAAATATATTGGGAGGGCTTGGCTCATCAGTGGTGAACCCTCCCAGCGGTTTCGCCAATTTAATCCACCAGACCGCTTCTCAGAGCTCTAATACTGTATTGGATCATTCTTCTTTTATATGCTACACTGAAGGATGGAATCTTAGAAATGGTTTTCAAGTAAACTATGGACATAAGCTTATAGGACAGTAGAATTACATTCAAATATTTGCTTCGAGCAATGCTCTTCAGCAAACTATAAAGACAAGGCCATTAGGAATAGATTAACACAAAGCAATAACGCGCCATCTATACATATAAAATAAAAGGATTTAAAAGCGCGAATGTTTCTTTTATACATAAAACGAACTTCTACTGTCCTTACTGCGATGAAAAATATATTGGGAGGGCTTGGCTCATCAGTGGTGAACCCTCCCAGCGGTTTCGCCAATTTAATCCACCAGACCGCCTCTTGGAGCTCTAATACTGTATTGGACTATTCTGCTTATATATGCTACACTGAAGGATGTAATCTTAGAAATGGTTTTCAAGAAAACTATGGACATAAGCTTTTATATGTAATTCTGCTGTCTTAAAAGCTTATGTACATAGTTTTATTGAAAACAATTTCTAATATTCCACCCTTCATTGCGGCATATATAAGTAGAATAGTCTAATGTAGTATTAGAGCTCTAAGAAACGGTCTGGTGGATTAAATTGGCGAAACCGCTGGAAGGTTTCACCACTGATGAGCCAAGCCCTTCCAATATTTTTTCATCTTAGAAAGGACAGTAGAAGTTTATTTTACATTTAAAAGAAACATTCGTGCTTTAATTATTCCATTTCTTATATATAGATGGTGCGTTATCGCCTTAGAACCTAAGGTACCCGAACCATCCCAAGAACAGCGCAATTTGGCTAAAATCCAGTTGGAAGTACTCCTAAGGAACAAAATAGCGTCTTCACTCCTATCTCGTGCCCAGAAAAGGGTCTAGAGAGATAAAATCTCATCCAGCCGCCTGCGCACAACGAGAAGATGGACCGGCTTTTCCGCCCAATTAAGCGCTGAACAGAAAATGGCTATTGGAAACTTGGCCAGCGAGCTAATGGCTCTTACTGGGAAAACTAGTAGCATCCTGGACAAGAAGCTCTCACGCGCTAAGATCTCTGTTCGGCAGCCCAAATGAACTTCCGAGTTGCGGCCTTGAAAACGGGCGGCATCGCATCTATTCGCCGGAGAATTCAACTTTGCTGTTTTCTCAGAGAGCATGAAATTGATATCTTTTTCATTCAGGAGACCAATGCTATGACCCTGAACGACGAAGGAGACCTCTGCCGCGGCTAAAGCGCCGTCGTTGGGCCCGAAACGATAATCGTAGGATCATGACTCGCCTGTGTCTTCGCGGCCGGGGTCGCTGTTCACCATCAGCAGATTCCATGGCCTGGCAAGATTGGTGTCATCTACCTCACTGTCCGGGGAGTCTCCATGACAATCCTTAACGCCCCGTTCTCACGTTTCTAAAGAGCGGTGTCGCCAGTCACAAGCCATTATAGATTTGGCGTGTGAAAAGTGCGTGGTTCCTCGGTGACCTGAAATCTTCGAAAAGTCGCCTAAGGACCTGAAATCGGATTCGGTAGAAACCCTGGCGGATATACTTGAACCAGCCGACTTAGTCGATATGCTGCGCAGGAGTACACCAGAGTGTCACCATCGGACCGAATCCTACTTCCATCAGCTTTCTGCAACTGCCGTCTCCCCAATACCAAACCACCAATTATAACCACTCTGACTACCGTGCCCTCCTGATCCAAGTAGGAGACCCACCTTCGACAAGACTTCCCATCATCGGCAAGTTGCTACGGTCAGATCTGTTCGTCGATCGAATGGAAATGTTCATCGATGAATTATAGGAAAACCTAGAAATTATTCACCTCGGATTTATGAAAACAATGAGTCGGAATCAAGGCAGATCTGGTTGCGGAGATACGGTCACTCGCCGAGTCCGGCGGTGGATACATCGAGAGAGCAAGCCACTTCCTGAAGCGGAGGCTGGAGAACGACACTGCCCGCTCCGACTATCCGTCCCTGTCGGACCTCGAGCGTTCTCTACGAGCCAGACATTGCTCTCCTCCTACCTACATTGACAATGACGGCAACGTCATCTCAGGGGACAGCTGAGATGTTTCTTCCGGTGACGCTTGGGCATTCGCTTCGCCCAGGCTCCTAGTTCGGCAAAAGCCATCGCCAACTTCCCCGCTGAAGTTACATGATTTGATTTCGAGACCTTCTTCCCTAGTGTCAGACCTACGCCGTTTCAGGACGGTCATCCTCCTGGAACATTGCGCAAGTGTCTGACAAGGTTTTCTGGGCGTCGAGAGACATGGCATTCCTATATCTGTCTTCTCGCTAGATCTGAAGTTGGGTTTGACAGCCTTAGCAGGAACTACCCATGCGCCCTCTTGAAGAAGCTGGGCCTGCCATCTGCTTACCTTTGGAGGGTTACTGTCCACAGGGAAGCAGATGCCGCCATCCGAGGCGTGGATGTTCACATAAGGGCCTTTCCGCTTTTCAAAGGGGTAAAGCAGGGCTGCCGCCTTCTTCAGCAACGGAGTTCGGTCTCTGCTACGCCGCCTCGAGAGGATATTGAGCCACGGTTGCGTGGTCGCCTATGCGAATGACATCGTAATCTTCATCAGGGCGACGTTTAGTTTGAGATCGTGCCCTTTATCTAGTGAAGGATCGCTGACCCACAGATATTGAGGTTGCCGAGTCGTACGACCACTGCTCCGTAAGATGTTCGTCTCCTGAACCATGTTACCGGATCTCAGGGCTGGCTGTTTGGCGTTGGCCTCCATCCCGAGGCAATGAACCTGAGATCCCTGCGCCTTCGAGCCGACGACAGGTTCCTGCGGCCACCAGACCTACTAGCCCCCGAGCGCTTGGCACGGGCAACAGTCGGAGTCTTCTTCGATAGTGCCCCTGCCATAGCGCGCTCAACATGGGCTACGCAACACCTAGGGGCCTTCTGGGGGATGGACTATTTTTTCTATATTTATTTTCAAATTAAATGATCAACTTTTAATATACTTAATGACCACACTTAAAAATGTAATATTATAAAAAAAATAATTATACACTCACTCAATCCAGCTAACAATGCAAGACTAAAAAATTTAAGATTTCCGTGTTTCAGGAATGGACTAATTTCTATATTCATTTTCAATTTTTGTGATTCATTTTTAATATACTTCCAGATCAAATAGAAATATAATTTTTTTTACACCCACTCAATCAAGCTGCAAACGCAAGGACACAATAATCATATTTCTAGGTGGCCGCGATGTGTGTGTTCTGGAATAGACTTTAGAATAGAATTTGTAAATATATATCAAAAGGAGAAAATAGGCCTAAACGTTTATGAACGGCTGGCGTTCCATAAAAATAAATAGGTAGTATAAACTAGAGCTATATAATTGTGTGAATACTGACACAGTATTAGTATAAAAATTTAACTGAATATTTTTAAAGTGTAAAAAAATAATTATAAATTTGTACATTTAGAATTCGGAACTAAAATTCAATTTGAATTTTAAAAAAATTAAGCTTTTATAGAAATGATCAAAAAAGGAGAAATATATTCCAGCTACCGTCATTGAAAAAATATATTTATATGAGTCAAAATAAAAGCGGCTGGGGACGATCAACATTATTTTCAATTTAATATGAAACAACTGATTATTAGATCGATGTTGGCGAGCCCGAAATCATGGTCTCTAGGTGGACGCTTCTCAGTTTGCCAAAGCTGGTATTGTGGCTTTGTCACTGACCCGAGGCCTCTAGTTTGAGGCGACAGTCAATATATGGCGTCTAGTTTGGACGTTTATTTTGACGGGAGAGGCGACCTTTGCTATTGTGGGTCAATTTACTCCCGGCAAAATTCCCATCTATATTATTAAATATTCAACTTCTTCTCTCAATAAACGAAAATTATCTCCCGCCGCCTTTACTTTGACTCATTTACACTGCTGGCCACCCAAATTGCAACACCAAGAAAGACAAGAGATATCACAACAAAATTTATTTTGTAGATAACATGTTGACCAAGTATCAAATGATTAAATTTATAGACTTCTGCGAAGTGTGGTTCCTGCCAGAATCAGTAGCCAGAGTAGCCGCCATTGTTGGAGATCACCGCTGCCACACGCCTCGGCATTGATTCAAAGATACTGTGGATGTGATCTTGAGGTACAGCAGACCAAGCAGCTTCCACACGTTGCCAAAGTTGATCTGGTGTGGCAGCTGGGGATGTAATCTGGGTCAATCGTTGAGCAACCACGGACCACATGTTTTCTATCAGCGAAAGAGCCAGAGAGCGAGCCGGCCAGAGAAGCAATTCAATCTGGCAATTAACGAAGAACCTTTGGACAATGCGTGCCACGTGTGGTCGCGCATTATCCTGTTAAAGTATGGCTGTGGGCAAGCCCTGAGGTATGAAAGGACAACTGGCTCCAACACCTCGGAGATGTAGCGTTGGCTGTTTAAAGTACCAGCAATGCGTTCTAGAGGAGCGCGAGAGTGATATCCAATACCGCCCCATACCATAAAACCCGGTGCAGGACCAGTGTGGCGCTGCATAACGCAGCTGTTCAGTATCCTCTCTCCACGGTGTCTCCAGACTCGAATCCGACCACCGTGGTGTTGCAGACAGAAGCGTGACTCGTCAGTAAAGACAATTTCATTCCATTCTGCTGTCCACATCCTTCTCTCATCGCTCCATTGGCGGCGGAGACATCTGTGGTTCTGCGTCAAGGGTAGACGAAGCACGTCTTGCGGACAGGCCACTCTGCTGTAAACGGCGTCGAATGGTACGGGCAGACACTGGATGATGCGTTACAGACTGAATGTACTGTGCTACGGTTTGTGATGTGACTGAGCGATCTGTCACTGCCTTGCATACAATTTGCCTGTCAGCACGTGAAGTGGTGCACTGAGGTGCATGCGATCGAACACGTCGGTCCGTCGTAACTTCCTGCATCCAACGATCACATATCCGCATTACAGTTGTTTGGTTTCGTCCAACACGACTACCGATTTCCCTGAAAGATAATCCACAATCTCGGTAGGCCACTATCCTTCCTCTGTCGAACTCGGATAATTGATCAAAAGATGATCGCTGTTTTCTACGAGGCATAATTGATAGTTTTTTTTAAACACAAGAAAAACACAATTGCCGAACTTGATATCGTCGAAATTTACAAGCCTTAAATATTGCTTTGATGAAGTGGAGCCACAGGCGCGCGTGATGTGCTTCTGCGCTGAAATTCTAATCATTTGCATATCTCACCTCCTCTAATGCATGTTGTAAATTTCATCTTATTTGCATGCTTCTTTTAGGGTGTTGCATTTACGGTGGCTACAGTGCTACAGTTTATATACAGTTAATTTAATTTTAAAATGGCGCGGTAGCTGAAATATTATTTTCTCCTTTTTTAGTGCATATTAATTAGTTTTTCTCTAAATTATTTTTATTATTATTTCTACATATATGTTGTTACAGATAATCTACGGTAGTCTACTCGGTAAATCATCACCAGTCACGTAACGCTTTTATTGTAAATATTTTGTCTATCTCGCTCTCTGTTTGAATTTTTGCGAGTTATCTCGCGATGGTATAAATACTTGTGAAATAAATTTGTTTATTTGATGTGTGTGTGTGTGTGTTTACTCATTCTTGTTTATAATCTAGACATGTTACATGTTGACGTAAAGCCAACCTCCTTGGTGCAATATCTGGTGGAGACACTGGATCTGATATAGTCATTATATAAACGGGAACACACAAGGTAATAACACCAAATCCAAATAAATAAAGTTTTTATTTAGTACTTTTGTCTGATGAGGGTAAAAACGCTCTTACCGAAACGTCACACACTATTTATTTATTTGGGTTTGGTGTTATTACCATGCCTGTCTAATCTTTAATCCAGATTGTGTTTTATCATATATAAACGGGAATATAACCATCCATTAGTATAATCGAAACGAAGATCACCGAGAATAGATTGAGTACCTAAAAGAAATTGAGTTCACATATAAGTGGACAGACTATATCATCGCCAGATATGCTGCTATGAACTTTGTGTGTTAAGTCAAGACGTGGTATGACCTGTTCAAGCCGAGTTTCAAAAAATAGAAATCGCTGAAAGAAAGTTTTATTGAAAACTTTTCACAGCGGAAAACCTCATAATAAAACTGCATAAAATGTAAAATTGTAATGAGCCCGAAATTAGAGATATATATTTATAAGAAATTATATTAAGCTCTCTCGACCCAACAATGGAGAAGAGAGGGAGAAAATTAAACTTTTAGTAGATGGGTTGAAGAAAGAACATTCACTAACTCTATTTGATCTCCCCTGATTTAATTGAGAATTGCTGGAACACTGGAATAAATTTCACTCATTCGTGAAGAGGACTATAAGGAAAAAAAAAGAAAAAAAAAAAGCCTAAACCCCTGAAGAAACCCTTATTACTCTTAACAAAGAAAACAAGACCCCCCAGCCAAGAAGAGAAGAATTTCAACCAAAAGACAAGACTCGCAGCCAATACAATTTCAAGGTAGGCCAGTTTAGAGTACAAATTATAAACAAATGACCGCTAAATACTCCTAAAGAACAACCTACCGCACACAACATTATACAACAAACACGGATGGGAAACCAAAAGACACTAGTTCCGAGGATAATAGACCAATATGTTCCAAATGCAATATATCAAGACACATCGCTAGGTAGTGTCGAACGAAATTTTTTAAAATTATGCATATCCCTCCATTCAAAGAAACTAGCCCTTAATTTCTAGAACAGGTGATAATAGCGGAGAGCAAATAAACCTAGAACATGTCCCCAATCCTAAAACCTACGCCGATCTTTGTGCAGACCCAGACATATCTACGCGAACAGATATGCTGTCCTAGAAGATTTTTAACTAAATGACGTATGATTCAAGAAAGCAAAGCAAGTCGAACGTCAATAATATAAAAAAAATCTAAATATAAGATCCAAGTATATGAAAGAATGTAGTTTTGTGTAATTCTTTGGTGGAGATAGATGCAGACTTATAAGTGATCGATATTATTACAGCAAAATATTATAATGCTAATAATCGGACGCGAAATAAATAAGTTCAATAAATTGCGCAGGCTCAGAAAACTTTATATGATTAAGAAGAAGCAGAGATAACAATTTACGACGATTTTTCTCATACCTTGTTGTAATGAAATCTAGCTTCGAAGCCTTCATTCTGGGAAGAGACCTTTTTTTTTAAGACCTTTAGAAAAGAATTAAATAAAAAAATAATAATTGTGAAGACGAACTGATAGAATAAGATTTATAAATTATAAATCCACACATAAAATATCGTACATAAAAGTAAGAAATTTAGAAGACATTATTATTCCTCGGCTTGCAGACAGACTTGTTAGAGCAGAACTCGTAGCAAATGACGGTGTTCAGTGAACCAAGAAAAAGTATCTAGCGAGTCTAAACGGATAGATCCAAGTTCCCAGAAAGAATCGAATCTGGTATATGAAAGTAGTTAAATTATTTTAGCATAAATTTTGGGTGGAAAATATTTTAAAACAAAATAAGCAATTTTTTGTCAAAGAAGTAAAACGGACAAGATGTTTGCATATTGGCGGTAGAGAGAAAGAAGAAAAATTCAAGACTATTTGGAAATGTCTAATATTTTTTTTTTTAAGATTGAGCGTAGCGGAATATATTTGTATTTGCCATAACATGATTGCTGTATATGAACAAATAGTAACTGTGTGATCTGTAATAACTTGGATTTGTTTTACAGGTACACAAACTTCAGAATGATATATTGTCGAATGAGAGCATAGTTTTCTAGTTCATAAATGTGTTTTAATCTATTGCATTTGAAAGATATTGGTCTACTATTCTCGGTTCTAATGTCTTGTGGTTTCCTATCCGTGTTTGTTGTATAATGTTGTGTGCGGTAGGTTGTTCTTGAGGAGTATTTGGCGGTCATTTGTTGTTAATTTGTATTCTAAACTGGCTTACCTTTCAATTGCTGCGAGTCTTGTCTTTTGGTTGAAATTCTTGTCTTCTTGGCTGGAATATTGTTTTCTTGGTTAAGAGTAATAAGGGTTCCTCGAGGGGTTTTGACTTTTTTATTACTCCTTTTCATTTTTTTAATAGTCCTCTTCTCGAATGAGTGAAATTTTTTCCAGACATTTAGCAATACTCAATTGAATCAGGGGAAATCAGATAGAGTGTTAGTGAATAGTTTTTTTTCAACCCATCTACTAAAAGTTTAATTTTCTCCCATTTTATGATATTTTAATATTTTAGAGAGTAGTTTGATATGATATTACTAACTGAATGCATTTCTTGGCTTAGAATCCCTACTTTTCCAATTTCTGAGGTATCCGTATAGAGTGTGTAAGGTATTTCAGGTTTGTAGATGGTAAGTATGGCTCCGATGTTAACGTTGCCTTCAAATCAAAGAGAAGTTTATCATTATAAGATTCCCATGAGAATACCGTATTTTCCAGGCCATATTTATAAGACGAGTAGCAATTTCTGAGAACCTTCATATGAATTTCCGAATACTCGAGGTCTTAATCTGGTTATAAATTATTTTACACAAAATATTTATTCCAGAATAATATTTTCCTTGGATAACTTGTCTTCAAGCATAATAAGATACATCACTCAAAGTCCGAATTACTTCAACACTCTTAAAAGACGATCACCTTCAAATAATCAAAAATGAAGCCATTTATTACAAGCTTTGCGGAATAAAAACTACAAACGAAATGTTCCACTTATCTATCCGGTTATATTTATATGGAGGAGGAATGGAAAAAAAATTGAAGTTCATTAATCAGATATATGTTGAACCAGTTCAATTAATTAAAATCACATCAGAAAAACATAGTTATAGAACTATATATCTATCATAAAGCGGTCTTGGAAAAAAAGCCTCACAAAATTAAAGCCAAAACATGTAATATAAATAAAACAACTCTCTACTCAGACCCTTAATTATGCAAATATTTGGTTTCATTTTTCCTTTTTCTTTTTTTGCATGCGAATCATTACAATGCGGAATGCCTTAATCAAGCTTTTGTTGTTGAATTTCCTGTAGAAATTTGCCAAACCGCACAATAATTAGTCTAATTTCTTTAACCATTATCAGTTGCGGAAAGCCTTTGTACAGCTTTGATTTTCTAAGGGTCAGAATATTTTGGGTTGACCTAAAAATATGGCCTTACCTCTGGCTGCGAAAATGAGAAAATTTTAAATACAATCTTGATTTTCTATTTAATCAATTTTTAAAATAGCAGCTTTATCAAATTAATATGTTATGTGAAGGATAACGAATAAATGATTATTTCATCTTGGAAAACTCATACTCTCTTTTCCAATAAAGCCGAATGATTGCTGAGAAATGCTGAGGTGCATTTTTAAGTCCAAATGGCATAACCAAAGTTCATGTTGTCCATCATTAGGGACAAAGGATGTTTTTAGAATTTATTCTAAGTGAATTTGAACAATGGTTGTATCTCCAAGCCACATCTAGTGCTGTAAAATAGTTTACTCCATGAAGCCCGTCAAAATATCTTGAATGAGCGGTAAGGGCTGTTTTTTTAATCATAAATTAGGATTTTAATACAAATATATAAAGCGCCACATCTATATATAAGAAATGAATGCATTAAAGCACGAATGTTTCTTCTAAACATAAGGCAAAGTATTATACTGTCCTTACTGCGGTGAAAAAATATTGGCTTGGCTTATTAGTGGTGAATATTTTTCATCGCAGTAATTACAGTAGAGAAGTTTGCTTTACATGTAGAAAAAAAAATTCGTTCTTTAATGATTTCATGTCATATGTATAATCCATTATATTATATCATTTTGGAAAAACACCAAGGGATAGGTTTCTTGTATAAATATTCAAAATCGGATCTCAAGCTGTCGGGTCTTGAAGCCCTTCTACAGGAGTATTGAGGACTGACCACAACGCCGCCTGTTAAAAGCAAAGATCTATGTAAACAATATTAATTTTTACTTAAATAATTTCAGCCATTTTTTAAAAAGAGAAAGTATGTTTTCACACGAAAAAGGTGGATTATAGAACAAAACAAGCCTTTGAATCAAATAAGTGGCATAATTGTTGTTATATGCTTAAATGACTACGAAAGTGAAAATTTGCAACTCCTATTGACTAAAGGGAAAAACGAGGCCTGGAAAATGTGTTGACTTCTATTTAAAACTATATACAATAAACTATGATTAATTTATAAACAAGAGGCCATCATAAATTCCAGGTAAATCTACACATCTATTGGATTGTAGGCTTTTGGCTACAAAGGATTTCAGGATTAAACGTTGCATTTACTATTGAGTTAAGATGATTTTCGATTAAGTTAAAGATTGACCGGTGTCTCTGACGTTTTGTGATATGCAAGAGATTTGTTATAATGATTTATGATACATCGTTTGTACTCACTGACTCACACACTCATATTTCTGCCCGTCTCTTCACCATACTTAGCAACACGAACTTTATATGAAATAGAATAAACAGCTTTTTTTTTGTTAATTATTAGGATGATTCGGAATATTGCTTTAAGAGAAAGGTTTCTTACGATACTGCTAATATTGCGACGTTAAGAAATCAAGTTCTCACAGCGCATTTTTAAAGTGTACGAGCTATGGAGCCATTTTCGGGGGAATATGTTAACCTTACTCCAAGATACTGATACCTTCCTTCCTATCACACCTCAAGACAGAAGCGTCATTTTAAGGAAATTTCAAACTTCCCTTTCCCGCTTAAAGAAATCAGCCAGCATCTCCCCGGAAGACCACAAATCGTTCATCTCCAATCTGTCCGGCAGTGCTTACATATATGGCTTGCCCAAGGTTCACAAACCAGGAATCCCACTGCGCCCCATAATATCCTATCACCCCTCTCCTGCTTATCCGTTATCTAAATATCTCTCCCACTTTCTCTCCCCTCTCTTAGGGTCCCATAGAAGTTGTTACTGTTTCTAACACTCCCAGCTTTGTTAGTGATGTTACTGCACTTCAACCCACACCCCACCATGTTATGTGTTCTTACGATGTGACTTCCCTGTACCTTAGCCTCCCGCATAATCTTACTATAGAAAGCATTAATCTTTTCCTCACTACTGTCAATTTAGATCCCCCCACCATCTCAACTATTACTCAACTTGTCAGCATTTGCCTAGATATGGGTACCTTCACCTATAGGCAGGACTATTACAAGCAGATTAGGGGCTCCCCTATGGGAAGCCCATTATCATCTATAGCTGCAGAAATTGTTATGACCCGCATAGATACCTGGATAAACCAAGTTCACCACTCAGACATCCAATTATGGCGTCGTTACGTTGACGACGTTTTTTGCATTTGTGATGCCAGCCGGGAAAACACCATCCTTTCATCCCTTAATAGTTACCATCCGGACATTTCTTTCACCATAGAGCTAGAGAAAGAACGGGCCATCCCTTTCCTGGATGTCCTCGTCATTCGATCTTATCGCTCATTCAACACCTCAGTATATTACAAAAAAGATTGTCCCCCTCACTACACTCATTTCAACTCTCATTGCCCAATTACCCATAAAATCAATATTGTCAAAACTCTCACAAAACGTGTCTACACCCACTGCTCCCTTCCTATTTTCAAGAAATTCGAAAATGAATTAATAATTTCCCATCTCACTGCTGCCTCTTTCCTTCTGTCCTTTATTAAGAGACATTCATATATTCCTGCTCCTCGGAAGCCACCGGGTATTTACAGATCAATATGTACTCTTCCATATTCCTCTCTTTCTGTTGACATTGCCCGTTTCCTTAAATCCTTTGGAATTCGAATTTTTTACAATAATAGCCCTAACCTACTAACTTCTTTAAGGCATCCAATCACTAAGTCCTGTACTCCACCTAACGTCCTTCTCTCTTCTGGCGCTGTCTACTCCGTCTCCTGTGAGCATTGCTCTGCCACTTATGTGGGTGAGACGGGTAGAACAGTTGCCACCAGAGTATCGGAGCATCAGCGCAATATAACTGTGACTATAACTGTGTATATAACTGTGACCCTAGATCCCTAATATACCAGCATATAGCCGATACTGGTCACTCCTTCGACTTTCTCCATCCCACTGTTCACTACCTACATATTCACAACCAGCATCAACGATTGGTGCTGGAATCGATTATCTCTAAAAAACTCAATAGCATAAATAGGAAAATAGACATTCCTGACATCTATGGTGTTTTCCTTGCTGGTATCTCTTAAAGCATTAATAGTTTCTGTGTTATCTCGAGCCGTTTCTCCATATATATTTATTTAATAATATTTTTGTCTATTTTGCATCTTCTTTCTTTTCACGCTGTATATACAAATTACCTCTACTATATATATCTGAAAAACTCTTTCCACTAGTGTCCATCTTGCTATCTGATAGCCACCCGTAGAAGGGTTTTTACCCGAAAGCTCGTGCTTATTCTACACTGCGTGACATTGAAAATGGAACACCAAGAAATAGTGGCCAGAAAGTGATGAAACTCGGCAGACAGAGAGAGACAGGGACGAACAATAAGTGATCTTTATTTCAAAATGATAGTCATAATACAGAGCGAGAACGGCGTCGGCTTAGTAGCAAGTAGGACCACCGCGGACGGCGATGCACGCAGCAACACGTCTAGGTAGAGAATCAATCATAGTACGGATGGCGTCCTGAGGGATGGCTCTCCATTCCCTCTCAACCATTTGCCACAGTTCGTCTTCTGAACGCGGCTGTGGCAAGGCATGCAAACGGCGTCCAATGATGTCCCAGACGTGCTCGATTGGTGAGAGATCAGGAGAGTACGGTGGCCAGGGAAGCATCTGTACATCTTGCAGAGCTTGTTGGCTAATGCGAGCAGTGTGCGGTCGGGCGTTATCCTGCTGATAAAGGGCATTGGGTACCCCCTGAAGGTAGGGGAGTGTCACCGGTCGCAGCACATCATCAACGTATCGTTGGGCCGTCATAGTGCCCTGAATACGAAGTAAAGGTGACCTGGAATCATACGCGATTGCGCCCCAAACCATGATTCCACGTTGTCGCACGGTGGGGCGTTCCACAATTGCTGCCGGATTGGACCTTTCTCCACGTCGACGCCACACGCGTACACGGCGACTATCACTGGACAAGCAGAAACGCGACTCATCTGAGAACACGACCCTGTGCCATTCCGTCATCCACGTCGATCTAGCCCGGCACCATTCCAAACGTTGGCGCCTATTCGGTGGGGTCAATGGCAGTCTTCTTAGTGGACGGCATGAGTGCAAGCCATTAGCAACCAATCGACGGGAAATGGTTCTGGTCGAGATGGAATGATCTAGGGTGTCTTGCACATGTTGCAGGATGGCGGTACAAGTGGCTTGTGGGGCCGCCACTGCTTGTCGAAGGATACGCCGATCCACACGTGCTGACGTCACTCTGGTTGCACCGACATTCCTATAAATTGCCACATTTCCTTGTTCCAACCATCTTCTCCACAGTCGGTGCACCGTGGACGCACCAAGGTGTGTATCAGCTGCGATTTGACGTATGGACCAACCTGTCCTTTTCAGTCCGATCACCATGCCCCTCGTAAAAGCGTCTGTCTGCTTGAACTGCCTCCGTTTACGATGACCTGGCATTCTCTGTTATTACACGTGTCTTTTGACACAAGAAAAAAATTTCTATAATGATTTTCCTTGAAGAAATAACGACACGAATACTGTCCTTTCTGCAAGTTCCTTCCCTTATATCTTACTCCATGTGCGCACGAGAGCTGCGCATTTTACATCATTTGCATAACTCGGTTAGGCGCGTCTACCCTGAAATTTGCATAATTTTCTGGCCACTATTTCTTGGTGTTCCATTTTCAATGTCACGCAGTGTATATAATAAAGACACCCATCTTCCTTATCGCCTTGTTTATTGCAAAGATAAAGTTCAGTCGGCCGACAAACAGGGGTACTGTTAAGGCGATTTGTATCTTAAAAGTGTCTTAATAGGAAGGACTTAAGGGGATAGCCAGAACCAATGAGTTGGTCTATTACATTTTTTGTTTCTATTGTTTTGAATACTGGGATAGAATATTGGGTTTAATTTTGTTGGTTAATGTCTTCACTTTATGACTCTTATGGCGCGCTGAGAGGAGACAAAAATATTTCAAGTCTAAGAATATATTTATTACCAATACCAAATCATACATCTATGGTATTCCGAAGTCAAAGTTTGAATGTTCTCGCTATGTAAAGTGATATGGGGCCAATCCACAATGCCGAAGTTTGATTTTGGGTATAAACTTCTATTTTATGGTTCAGAAAAATATGTCTTTTTAGAGCTTTTTGAATACAGAAACAATGATATGAAGTCCTTTGGTAAGAGTCATGACGACTGTGATTATATAACCAATTTAATAATAATGGGGGATATTGAATCTTTCTTATAGTAAACGGAGGTAAAATATATTTCAGAGTTTCTAATTACAAGAATACCAAAATGTGGTCGGACACTTGGTTTATTTCGGTTTCCATGGTGAATGATATATTATGATAATTATTCACATTTTCTAGGTTTAAATTCTCATCTTCTCGATGGTACTTACAAAAATATCGTCAACATATCGGCGCCACGTTTTAATCCCAAGATGTCTCTGATAATTTGTCCATTTATTTAATTTGCTTATTACCAACTCGACTGTACCAAGTGGCAAAGGGCTGCCCATAGGCGAGCATTATATCTGCTAAAAAGATTCTGCCCCTCAAAGGTAAAGTTAGACATATTTAAGCAAGCTTGAACAATGAAGCCAATACATTGATCTGAGAATCTATGATGTATTTTATAATGAGAAATTCCTTTTAAAGTATCTATTATTAGATCATGTGGTAGAGGGAAAGAAAAAGAGACGCAACGTCAAATGAGCAAATTTTGAGTTTCTAATGTTTGTAATAAATATTGAGAAGGAATTCCATGATTTGAGGCTATATTAGGTGTGAGAGGTTCAGATGGTTTATGGATATTCGGAAGACCATATTTATATTGTTATATCAAGACACTTTGTCAACATTTTAAATTACTCCTCAGTTATGGCTTTATCTTTCTTAAGGGGTGATCAATATTTCCTTGTATTGCTTAATATTTTGTGTCTATTGATCTTCCGTTTCTTCTAAATAGAAAGCGGTGCATTATTGACATGAGATAGAGCATATGGTATTCTGCTTGTTTCTGTGTTCTGTCCAATTATTGGACTCAGTTATGGGATTCCTATATTGATCTGATTCATGGTTCGGGAATTTCGGAATAAACACTTTGCCAAATTTTATTATTTCGTGATTGTGAGATTGGCCATCTGCATTTAGGGCGGGATGGATTGTGTAAATGCTTATTAATAACATATTTTGGGAATCGATTATTTCGTAGCTTTTAAATAGTGTGCTTTGCAGTTTTCTTTTCTTAAATACTGGTTAGAAACTACCTCTTTTGTAGTAGACTGTGGAATTAAAGTTAAACTTTTCAAAATGAAGAAATCTGAGAGAGAGAATTTTATTAGCTAGAATTAAATTTTAAAAAATTAATAAATAAAGGAATACAATCCAAAATATTTTCATTAAAAAGAGTAAATTTAGAATTCAATAAAGCCACAAGCAAGATACAGAGAGTCTTCCAAGGAATGAACAAAGTTGTTTAAAACTATTATCTCCACAAGAGGAAATGAGCGCTCTAGTGAAAAATAACACCTGGAATTCATCAATTCTACCTTCCGGCAAGACAACCATTGGGTGTAAACGGACTTTATGGTGAATTGTACTGTAATTGAGCGCTGTTGAGAGGGAAAATGTTGGATGTGTGAAAAAATCTCATTAATGTTATCTGCCATTATGGTTAATTTTCTATTTGATATGTGAAAAAAATAGGAAAATAGTATATATTTATTTGTTTCAAATATAAGGTTTTTGAAAAAAGATGTATATAATGAATATTACTTGAATAGATTAGTAGAATAATATTATTATTACTATTGTAGTTTAAATAATAAAAGCCACTTGTGCTTCTCTTAGATTGCATGCTTATATTCCCTGGCCTTTATTTTAGACAACAAAAACCACTGGAGTTTTATTGTAGCTCAGCACCACGTCCGATTCGCCCCCATATAAGAACAACAAAATTTTAGTACGATTCCATCGGAAGAGAAAATTTCTATAAAGTAAGGAATAAGAATATAAATAGTAGCAATGTGATTCTTTATTCGTGCAAAGTGCAAGCTTTCGTATCTTTACAATTCTTCCACAAGAATCCAGTGGAATGTCTGTGGAAGGATTATAAAGATACGAAAGCTTGCACTTTGCACGAAAATATATAAACGCTGTTTATATTCTTATTTTAAGATTTTAGTACGATAATGGCTACTTCCCAAGATATTGAGCCAGGTGTTGCGCCTATACGCGCTCAGAGTGAGGAACTGCGCGCCCAAGCTCAAAAGAGAATTAGTACATGTCTAGTAGTTTATACAACCAACCCATGTTCCTGTAACTTATATGACAGCATAAATTACGTTTATTTGAGAGATTTAGAGAACTATTCTACGTTAGGGTTTATACTCTCCCGTCACTCCCTCAAAGTTCTTATCTCCTGATTTCTCTCCAACGTCACCCCCAATGTCGTTTTCCCCCTGTCTCATCAGTAGACCATTCCTTATAGAGAAGAGCCAAGTATTTCTGGTGAACACACCTTATAAAGGGTTTTCATGCCCTACATATATTTTATTCAGTTACCCGGTAGCCATAAAGTACCCCATATATGTGTGTAGTATAGCGAGAGAACTAGTGGAATTCACTACTAAGTGATGCCATAATGGAGTGGTGAGGCACAGAAATAGATGAAAGTGAGGAACTGAGACGGTGGCTTCAGGAGAAGACAGAGTTATCTCGGCAAGGTTGGGATTGAAGTTCAGTTTAGGGCATTATGTGTAGACCCGTTATTGAATTTATAAAATAAAATATGAAAAACATGAATTGTCTCACAGAAGCACTAAGCAACTAGTCACCACGAAGGGAGGCTGCAGCCAATAAGGTCACTGCACGACCTCTAGAGCCTCTCACTCTTTTTTTCCCGTCGATATCGCTTTACTGAGTAATATTGAAACTAGAGAATATGGAAGGAGGTTGCAGTCTTGTGCGCAACAAGACGCCTTTGGTGTAATGTTGTGTTCAATGATGAATCCCGATATTCTCTTTGGCAAAATGATCGTCGATAACGCATCTGTTGGCGTTCTGTAAAAGAGCCCACCCTGATGTGATGATTTCAGAACGCCATACTGGACCAGCCTCTGGTGGCAATCAGCTACAGGACAGAGTAGGCTGGTATTGAAGGGACAATGACTGCCATGTGGACAGGATGGTATGGCCTATTTTCATACTATTTATGGCCCATTTCTAAACCGGTATTTTTTTCATCAGGACAATTTTCGTTCTCTAATACTGTTGTTATCACATTACAAGCTTGACTGGCCAGCGCGGTCTCCTGAGTTATCTGCAATTAGACATGTGTGATGGCATAAAGAGACACATTATGGCCTTAAACACGAACTGTATGACCTAACAATTCAACCTGGCATAGAGAGTAAAACCTCTCTCCAAAGAATCTTTGATTAATTTACTTCAAGGATTCGATAGAGTATAAAGCTCATGGTGCACACACTTCTTACTAAAACACCTTCAGTACAACAATAAACTCTAATTATTTTTATATTTAATCATTCCTGAAAATTTGTTCCAAGTATAATGATATTCCATCAGTTCCTTCTGTGTATGATTTCTGCCGCTGGTTCCCAAAGGGGACGGGTGCTTCAACATACAGAGGGCTGTAGTGTCAACAGTTCTGTATCTCACCTTATATCAACCCAAGAGATTTCTTTAGGGATTCTCTCTCTAAACTCACATTCAAAATTCCATAAAACATCAGAGCGACAATGGTTGAAATTAAAACGATAGAATTGGTTGGACCTGATATGATCTCCGTTTAAAATTTTGTAGGGCTGGTTTAAGTAGAATTCGAGTGTGAACAATCTACTCAATTATGCTTTATCTCGATGGCATGTTTCTTTTTTTAAATCCAAATATAACTGTTGATAAAAATCTTATAAAAATGAGTGTATTGGTGTGAAGTAATGACAAGAACTACTTTCATTAAAGTGTTGTTGTTCTTAAACAATTTAATAAATAATTACATGGAGGTGCTCCGTTAATACAATATGATACGGCGAGGGTTCCCAGGTAAATAAATAAGAATGGAAGAATGAGGTTTACAAAATATGGAGCATTTGCACTATAGAAAGAATATAAACTATAAATACTATCACACACACATCAGGTTGAGCGCAAGGCCCGTGTGGCATCTGATGAGCGTTCAGTGACTTGAGCCGGAGGTGCAGGGTGAGCGGCTTCAAGATTTCGTGGGATCAGCCCTGTCGGGTTTGTCGTTTGGCACTGGGTGCAGCTCCACATAGCTCGAGGATTCGGACTCCTGCTTATCAGAGTCCATGGAGAATGTGGGGCCGTAGGGAGCGTCTCTCGGGGCGGCGTCTGGCTGGCTATAGACGTGGACCGGGGGCCGGATGCCTTGGTATATGATAATGGGGGGCTTATAGTGCTTGGGGGCTGCGGTCGCCATGGTCGGAGGAACCTTGTAGTGGATCTTTGGGTAATGCGCCGGCATACTCTTATATGGCATTTCATCTGGCTTCTTGTCTCCCTTAGGAATTTCATTGGGGCTTTTGGGTTCCTCATCCTTTGACTGGTGATAATCATGTGGGTTGAAGTCTTCGTATACATTCTGGGAATCCTGAACCAGATAGCTGTACTCTTCATTCTGAGAACCCTGGTTGCCATATCCAGAAAGGAACTCCATGGGCTTCTTGAGGCCTAAAGCTTTTGTCAAAGTGCGGAGTCCCTCAAGACCAACGTCCTCTTGGTAATAATTCTGCTCGTTGTCGTTGTAACCTTTCTGAGGTTCAGAAGGGTTTGACTCAGCATAGCCATAGTTTTCTGAAGCTTCTTGTTTCAGAGTTCCATAGGCAAAGGACGATCCAGGCTGGATGGCATTATATGGCATTCTTCCTAGACTTTCAGGAGAGTAGTTGTAGTTGACATTAGAAGGGTTAGAATATCTGCCCCCATAACCGCTCAGCAGGGCATATCCTCCCATCAGGCGGGGACTTCCTAGACCCATAGCTGGAGCAACACCTGACGACTCGCTGGCCATCTGGTCGGTGGGGTAAGCGGAGTCTCCCTGTGATGGGTCGGGGTAGGAAGCGCTGGGCTGCGGCTCGCTCGCGCTGGTCTGGAGGTCGAAGTTGGGAACGTTACGATGCCCGGAGTAGCCTCCTGTAGACGGATCTCGGTAGCTGGTCAATAGTTGGGCATAGCTATCGGTGGCTTCGGGTCGTCCAGCAAATACTAAGTCGCCAGCAGATGGAACTTGGAAGGGTCTCTGGAAGAAATGACTGTAGGCATTGGAGGGCTGTTCAGCGGGACCATAGAAGTAGGACTCGGGAGGAGGTGGGATGTAGATAGGATTGGGAGCGGCAGGGGCTTCAATGAAAAGGTGATCTTGCTTAAAGGGTCTCAGCTTGCGTGGACGGAAAAGAGCGACGATGGACTCGGAAGGCTGGCCGCGCTGCGACCACAGGCTCCGCAAGAAAGATGTGGTTGGCCGTACGTACGTAGGGGCGAACTCGCTCGGTGAGGCGAGGAACCGAACCGGCCGTTGAGGAGGCTGCTCCTGCTGGACCTCGTTTTCCGGGTTGCTGACCACGTGGATGGGAGGATGTTCCCTGGAGCGGTAGATGAGGATCGGCAGGTCCTTGTAGGGCAGAGGCACGAACTCCACTCCCTGCGCATTGCCCCCCGAACCCGGGCGGCCCGCAAAGTGGATCACGGGGGGAGGTAAGCCAGAATACACCAGAGGACCTTTGTATTTCACCGGCTGCTTGTGCACGCGCACAGGCGTGGCAGCGGCTTGCAAGGCCAACAGCGCAAGGAGTGGAGCAAGTAGCATTGTTCTGAAAGCACAGCAGCATCGGTTTAGACCAAGAAACCAAATATGATCATCATCATTAGTATTGCAACGTTTTATTCAGATACCTTATATTTCAATTAATACCATTTCACGAAAAACAAAAATATATACAAATTTAGATGAACGCGAAATAAGAATTTTTATTCACTATTTAAATGAAATGAAATTAGGTTCTATCAGTAAACAGAACGTATCTTATTGAAATACAAAAGCTAAAAAGAGTAAGGTGGGACAAAGAACATAAACACAATAATTGGGCAATGGAAATACATAATACAGACAGAGTTTGCTTGTCAGTTGGAGACAAAGGTTCAAGAGTTTAGAATGATTAATACCACAGTGATTTTATATTGCCATCCTTTAACCATGAAAAAGGATGAATGATCTGAGGGCGTTTTTATGCAAAAGGGTTGAGTTATTAATAGAAGCCAAAGTTGTTAAATAAATTCAACCGTGAATCAAGATATTTTATCAGTGGGGCTGCTCCCTCTACTTGAACCCGATGAACCATAGCATGGCCTCATCTTTCAACAAGACCTTTGCTATTAATACAAATCAACTAAGGAATAACTAGATGAGTATTGCAGTTTTAGAATGGCCTGGGAATCTTAATTCAATAGAAAACTTGTGTTTAAAACAAAAATCAAGGTTGAGAAGGACCCAATTTAAGAAAACTCCGAATTTATCTGAAAATAAAATGTGGAAGAGCGAGATAAAATATCTCCATCTACATTTCAGAACTTAATTTAGACAGTGTCAGAAAGAATTCAATCAGTTTCAAGATAAAAAGAAGGGTTCAATCAAATCTTAAATACGAGCATGCTTAGTGTTTCTTAAAAACCCATATATATAGTATTCTAATTTCAAAAGCTCAAACAAAAGTTAGAAGTGAATATATATTTAAATTAATTATTATTCTCTCCCTTAAATAATCTCTTTGAATACAGTAGAACATACTCCATGAGAGGACACTTGCGTTAAAGGACACCTCTCTACAAAGGACAGTTTTCATTTGAAAAATTATCATTTTTACTATTTTGCAACTCTCCGGTAAGAGGTCACCTCTTCCTAGAAGACACTTTGGTTCTGTAATTAGGTGTCCTTTACAGGGAGGTTCTACTGTATCTGAAACTTTTGTTGTGAAATAATTTATATTTTTACCATTTTTTGACAAAATGTTTGAGAATCAGTTAAAAATTTGAACTTCGTGAGAGTGGTGTATATCTTAGTGGTGGTACCTATGTTACTAAAGAGAGATTATAAATACACACACTATAGCCCAAACCATATTCTTTCTTAATATAATAATAAAATATAAAAATAATCTCAGAATTAGTTTCCTTAATTTTCTAATTCTGTTAGAGATATAATAGTCCCTTTTAAATTCTAAAAACGTAGCCACTATAAGTAATTTTTCAAAAAAGCTACCTTAGATATTCTGCAGTCATAAGGGATTGAGACCATAGTATACTAGGCGTGTCCCAGAGGCGAGGCGAGTGCCCGGGGCTCTGTCCTGCCCCACATCCCCGCCCCACTTACTGCTCACGGCATGCCGCGGGCGGTCCCTACTCTCATTTGACGGTCAGTTTCTCCCTGGGACCCTTGAATTAAGAACATTGGTGCCACACATTCCCCATGCAAAATGGCCTCGAAAAAACCGAATGATAAATTTTATATATTAATTAGATATATATTAGACGCCAATAGGAAGGAAACAAGAGCTATGCAGATTGGTATTCATATTTGAGTCAAAACACACAAAAGTTCTATTATATACCCGTATATATATATAACATAAAGTTGCGGATGGATGATAAATATGTACCAAAAGAGGCATCTCTCTCCCTTTAATTATGCATCAAAATAATTCTTTCACCCCGTAAAATAAACTTTACTAGTGGAGATAAGAATTAAACCACAACACACAACATAACAACAATTCAAGTAAATTCAGACAAAAAGCCAACCTGTATTCCATGGTGTCTAGCTCTGGCCGTCATCAGTACAGGGGGAAACTTCAATTTTATAACATCCTACGAGAGGGATTAGGAAATGGACCGAATTTACCAAAGTAGCAAGGGCCTATTTTCAGGTTAGAATAAAACATAAAGTTGATGATATTAATGTTCCAAAAAGAAGAGCATTTCCATTTAATTATGCATTAAAACAATGCATCACGTTTATCACCCTATAAAGATCTTTTAAAATGTTAATAACACTTTTTTTGGTAAATTCGACCGATTTCACAATTCTTCTTGTAGAATGTTATGAAATCTAAACAGCCTCTGTGTACTGATGAAGGTCAGAGCCCGAAACCATGGCATACAGGTTGTTGGCTTTTTTCTGAATTTACCAAAGCAGGTGTGTTGTGGCTCATTCTTTATCACCACTAGTGAAGTTCTTTTTTACTGAGGGGATAAATATAATGCGTTGTGTGTGTTTTAATGCATAATTAAAGGGAGGGTGTGTGTGTGAAAAGTAAGAAAATTATGAAAAATTTGATACAAAAATAATCTATTCTAGATTTAAAATATATGAAGTATTTAAATTGAATCAAATCTACACACAAAAAGGTGGCTGCCTATATAGGGGTCATTAGAGAATATGGCCAGATATACCATTGTCACAGCGAGCTTCCATACTGATTGCTAACTTTGGAGGAGAGCCATTATATACGGCTTCTCCAGGGGAGCAAATTTAAACCCGCTGTGGATCTAGAAGCAGCTGACCAACTCCAATGCGTTCACTAAGACATTCCAGACATGTCCTGATGGATTCAGGTTAGGAGATCTGACTGGCCAATCCATATTCTGAATATCTTCCTTCTCGAGGAAGTTATTTGCTAGCACTACTTCAAGTGGTTGAGCATTGCATTACATGAAAAGAGCCGGGGACCAATGGCAATTGGAAGAGCTTACCTTAGGTCAATATATCTCCTTCCTGTATCTTTGAGCTCAATTTTGTTTCCTTCAAACAGGGGTGTACGCCTGTTCGATATTAAGCTACGAGAGCTCAGTGGAGAACTGAGTCATTCCCCAATGGCTCTTAGCAGTCAGAGTCAGATAGTGATCTTTTCGGGTCGTGGTGGATCTTTTTCGGCCTGTCCTATTTTTTTGGTGATCGTTTCGTATTAACAAATTTGTGTGTAGAACTGGCAGACTACATTTCGGTTTAACATTGAGCCATTTGGAATTCTGGGATTGGTCAGCTTTTAGCCTCCCGTTCTCTTCACGTGAGTTATATCACAGTATCACAAGAAATATTCCAATTATGAGGATAGCACAATTTTGCGGAAGTTACATTCCGTTTCTACCGGGAATTGAGCCCCATCTCGTTAGCAGGCGGTGGGGGCTTCCTTCCCACTTCACCGTAGAGAGCATTCTTAATTAGATTATGATAAGTTTACTGTGGGTGTTGATCGGAAAAAACTCTAACTATATTTCACCTTCTAAATTTAATTTAAAAAAGTATATATTATATTGAAGAAGGAGTCAAAACTAACGGCGATGATTTCTCTATTTATGCGGTATAATCTTGGCTAGCTTTTGGACTATGACGTCCTTCAACAGGCTACTATACAAGAAACTAGAGGCCTGAGGTATAGTAGCCTGGTGAAGGACATCATATTCCGAAAGCTAGCCAAGATTATACCGCATAAATAGAGAATCTCGTCACCGTAAACTTTGATTCCTTCTTCGAAATGATGTCTGGTGATTCTTTCTCTTGTTATATATTATAAAAAGATACACATGGTATATAAATATACAATATATATCTTATTATAATATATATAAATATACTTTTATTGAGTTGTCAGATGAAATGTCGATAGAGTTTTATATATACTTAGTTATGTTCCTAGTAAGTTGGCTTATTTTAGAGAAATAAAGTAATTTATTTACCGAAATACATTATTTCAAGAAGCAAAGAAGCGCTTCCATTTATTTTAAACATGAAAACACGGCGCCTTGGGGTTGAGAAGTTCTCTATGATAGCAGATAATGTAGAGATATGAAATGGCGACTGTTGAGACATGGTTACCTCACCAGGTTGTAGATTCCTGCCTACTTTAAAACCAAATGGGTCATTTTACGATCCAAGCACTTTAGACACGACTACAGTAGAATGCTAGAGGTAAAGACTGACCAGTAGTTCCCCATCAGAGAGTTAAAAACGTTTAAAATTCATATCCTGAAAGATCAGATAAGCTATAGATGCTAATATAACATTACATCTTTCTTCATGTCAGTGGAATGGCATCCTGCGTCGAGAGATCCTCGGAACGGGGTCGCTCGCATCCCATTGCCCTTACTCCGTGCCTAATTAATGGCAGGTCAGAGAGACGCTAAGTGGACTGACATTTTTATAATAGTTAAATAGATTTAAACTACTTTATTCTCAACTCTAGCATCGCTTCAGCGCCTCCCATGTCTATAGTGTGGCAATCGGTAAATGAACTAGTTCTCATACTTGCAGAAATTTGAAATCTCCAACGATAAGGTTCCTCGAGATGAGTTTCTTTTATCTTTATTAACGTAATCTCGAGCTTTCGGGCACCTCTGCCCTTCCATAGGAGTACACAAAATATATCCAGGAGATTTAAAACAATTGATGAGAGTTTCTACAAATACCTCGAAGAATTTATTCTGAAGTCACGTTAAACATAATATTTTAAAATTATCTTTTATTTATTTAAGTAACCCAGGTTCCTGGAGCGTACAGAAGTCGCCAACTACCCGTATTTTAAAATAGAAAGGATTTGATCTCTTCAAACGAAAAACTATGGAAACCAAATGGTAACATTTTATAATCTTCAGCCGATTAATGATCGAAATTTTGGAAATTGATGAAAGAATATCTGTAATGTTGAAAAACCTGGGTAATTCTAGATCATATCAATTCCCCAAATGCTAATGTTCATTTTCTTGATTATGGTGAAAATATCAGGCTTCCAGGAATAAGTTTCTTTAAAAAAATTAATTCACAAATCTCTCTCTAGCTTTTGGACACAAAGCCCTTCTTTAGGAGAAAACACGATAAAGGGCTTTCGTGCCCGAGAAAGTTAGAGAGATTTGTGAATTAAAATTTGTTAGAAAGAGACCTATCCCTGGAAGCCTGATATTTTGACCTTAATATTGATACAAGTGATCACTTTGTAGAATTGTTAATTTCCTTGATTGGAATTGTGGATGGTACTCTTTATTTTAGTCCGTCTTCAGACAGCAAAATGGTTAACCTTCAAATCTTGTAATTTTAGTTATAGAGGGCTAAAGTAAAAAGAGAGAATTACTAGAATTTATATAAACTCTATATTTACAATTTCACATTCGCTAATTTTCTTTAATAGTGGCGACACAGTATATACTGTCAGAAGAAAATTCTATAGAACTGCCAAAGGTAGAGAGAGGCCTAGAGCCAGGTCGACCGCAAGATGTCAGGCATTCTCTCTGTCTAACGATATCCCACCACAAGAAAGGAGACATGATTCGATATTTCTAATAACGTAAAATGCGGCCAGGTCAAGATGGACAGAACAAAGAAACATGAGGAAGCTTTGTTTTTAAGAATTTATGGATGCTGGTCAAATAAAAGCAATTGTCAAAGGACCGGTGTCTGGGAATACCGTGACCGGGAAGTGATCCTGTAGGACCATCAGCCAGACAATGGACCTTTGTTACCACCACAGTCTGTGTTTGACACGCCGGCTTGTTAGACGACACGCGAGTTTCTAACTGATTTAGCCGGAATATATATTCCTTATACCTATATCAATTATTCATAGTTAAACCTAGTAATATAGGCCATTTAAGATTTAAAACTTGCCATTGGAGATCGAATGGAACGATAATGTAACAATAGAAGGGCAACAGCTTTATAACGAATATGTTGGAAGTTAGAAAGATATGGAAACTCGAGAGAGAGAGATTACACTTTGATCCTAGCCAAAAACCGAAAGCGAAAAATAATTATGAGCATTATCTCTCAATTCCAACCATAAAGGGTATTTAGGATAGTTAACAACATAGATAGCAACATTGTCCGTGCTACAGTTCCACTCTAGAGTTCTAATTATTCTCATGGATACATTTCATGAAGCCACAGAAGAAAGAGATTGGAATACTTTGTTTCATTAGAATCATATACATTTTAAATACTTTATTGTAGCTGTAGTTTGAGTTATTTTTGAAATAAACTCTATTTACAAACCCCACTCATCTCTCTAGCCGTTACTTGGTACGTTTATTTAAGGATTTATGATAAGATCGACCGTCAAAACACAAACAAAAGAAAACATCTCGAAGCGATAGATACCTCAAGATGGCCAACAAGATTTTAAACTAGGATCATACTATATTTTGAGCATTGGAATCTTCTTTTATGAAGTATTTCTTGATGATGAAGCATTGTATGGAAACTTGTCGCTGCAGCAGTGCAACGATAGATATACGAAGAAGACAAATATTTCCCCATCTCGAGCATGAGGATTTTTCTCTTCAAACACCTTTGTCTTCAATTATAGTTCTTAAATGTGTGAATTGTTATGGTATTTGCCCGTTTCTAAGATATTTTGCAGAAAAAATTAGAATATTTTTATTTTCCCGAGAAAAATATTCTAAACACCTATACCATCTCGTTTCTCAACTTTCGTAACATTTTTTATAGTCGTCTTCTCTCAAATCTCTGAGGAACTTCGGTGATTTTTCTATTATGACTTCTCGAGACTCGAATCGCTGCCTTTTAAAAGACATTTTCATTTTACTGTATAGGAAAAAGTCCTTTGGGGTTAGATACGGTCAATATAGGACTTGAAGAAATGTAACGATTTTATTCTTGGCCCAAATATATAAAACAGCCGAATGATATCTGACGTTGGTTGGAAACCCAAAACTTGCCGAACCCTTCTTTTTTAATTACAGATTGTGAATAATGGAATGAACTAAATACCACCGAAATTTCTGTTTTCTTCTCTATAGGTTTTCCGACTATTGGATAGTCTTGGATTGAGCTTCATCTATTTTTAAAGCGCCTATAAGACTCATAATATGAAGTTTTCTTTAACCACACCTTTTACCTAATGCCTTTCGAAGCAACAAAATTTCTGTAACTGGAATTTCATCCTTTATACAGAAATGAATCCATATTCGTTGTTCCGAAATTTTCGGCATAAGAAAATCGCCGACAACACAGTGATAGCAAACAAAAATTAATATATTAATAGAACGTATGAATAATTGTATAAATAAAAGAATGCTTGTTGTTTTAAAGGCTTAATTGTTCTTGAATTATGAACACGTGTTCCATTTTTGATCCACGGTCAGATTTTTTCTAAAAATTATATCATTCCAGGAATATAATGAAAGTACCTTATATATAACCAAAGAAATCTCTCCACGGCGGTCTCCACCAGAAGCGACGGATCCAAGAAGTAATCGCCCCCCCCCCCCCCCCCCCCCGAACAAACGGAGAAACTTTGAGGAAGATCCCAGGAAAAAAGTGATTGAAACGGTTCGAAGTAGCGCATTTACTTTCTTGTGTTCGGCGGCCATTTGTGTGAGAGCTAACCTAGAAACCCTCTTTCACACCACCGTTTTCCTTTTGTGTACTTCTGTATTTTTTTATATATCGAGGTAAACATATCGTCCTGAAAGGAAATACTTGAAAGCATTGGACCATTACGTAATGGTGACTTTAAAATACTGAATTGCAACCTATATTTTTTGTGTATAAATCCTGTAAAAGGTTTTCACTAACTTTTTCAATATGGAGAGACTTTATAAATGTGTGAATTCTTGGTTGAATAGTATAAATAATTTTTCAAATGTCGCTATATATTATTTATAGCGGCATTTTATATATAAAATGTATTTTCAAATGTACAAGAGACATATAAGTTGTAATCGACGGTCTCTGGACGCTGTGTAACCCTTTACCGAAACAAAAAATAAAGTTTATATAAAAGGGCGTACCTGGATCTGTAAAGAAAAAAGAAAAAAAAAACCAAAATTTTCTCAAAATATTTCGAGAGATTGCTCCATCTTCATCAATTAATTGCACAGTAAAATATTTTTTCACAGAACCAGGTACGTCCTTTTATATAAACTTAATTGATGGATCGCCTTTTAATTCAAAATAAATAAAGGTTAGAAGACAAAACAACTCGAGAAGCATTTGAAAATTAGATTTTAAAATAAACATGTTCATGTAGAACACAATATTGTAAAGACAAATGCACTGATGTCAAAAATGAAGCAAAAGCACAAAATGTAGATTTTAAATGTAAATTTCTTCGTTAAAAATAGGAAATTCGCTTCACAAGTAATTTATTATATAAGTAATCAATCTAGATCTCTATGAATTCAAAATAAATAAATAAGAATACGAAATATTTAAATTATTTCAAAAATAAACGACATATGAGGTATCATATATCCTAGAAAAAGAGTCAATAGTGAGTAAGGTCACCCCTCTAACAGCTATACAACTCTCAAAATGAATTCTGATGTTAATTAACAGGCGATGGAGGAGGCCTTGCGTGCCAATCAGCACAAAGAGAGAATCCCCAAAAGAGAATATTTGAATTCAAAGAGAATTTTTTCCAGAGCTGGCAGACTGGGATTGGCTTCTTTTAATCCCTTAATATCTCTCTATCGTAAAGCTTCTGATAAACGCTTATGTCTAGCTATTATGTTAGATTTTTTCGAAAAATATACAATATATTTTTAAAAAGGAAAAACAATTATGTACTATCATTGCAAAAACACTTATCAAGAAAAATTAAAACTTTGCATAATTTTGCCTATGCATGAACATTTTAGTTTTTTTTTTGGGGTTCATTAAATATAGAACTCGGTTCTAAATGACACAGGTGTGCAATCAAATATTCAATATTCTCACAAGCCTTGTCTATTTAGGTCGTGTTGTACTCCAATAAACCCATAAATTTAGTATTTTATTATTGATAAAATTGTTAACTAATTATTAAAGATGTAAGCATATTTTATTTAATCTAAGAGAATAGAAGGAGGAAACAGAATGTTAGGAGATGACAAACTGCACTGTGTACGGCTGAGATTCCTCCTTGTACCAGACCGGACAGTTGATTGGACGACACATGTCTTAGAACGACGAAGCCAGAATAAGATCAAAATATCACATTACAAGGAAGCCCACTAAAATCATCATAATACATGGTCACAAATACAAAATCTCAATAAGCTCAACACATCAGAATATCTTATAATGACAATACGCCAATAAAATCAATCCATCAAAATTCCTAAGGGACGAAGCCCCAATAAGATCAAACCTTTAAAATGTTTCACAATGTGGAAAAGTAAGATGAATCCATGAAAACCTCTCATACTGACGAAGATCCAATAGTTTCAGTTCATTAAAATGTCTTCCAATAGCAAATCTACAATATGACCAATTCATCAAAAGGTATCTTGATCATGAAATGCAGCCACAAAGCCCCAATGAGATCAATCCAGCAAAGTGCCTGAACAACGAAGCCTCGATTAAATTAATCTAACAAACTGTATCACTGACGGAGCCATAATGCCTCCTTTGCATAAAATACCTCAGCGACAAGGCATCTCAATAGGTCATTTTCATCAAAAGACCTCGAAGTTGAGGAGATAAATAAAGATCAATTTAACAAAATATCTTAGGTGATGAAACCTCCTAGAGAACCAAACCATTGACGAGGTCTTCAATATAAATAGCAGCAATGAAACTGACTTTCTTATTTAAAAGGTTTACACATCACCAAAGTCGCTGAGAATCCAGGCTCATTAAGATTGGGCATAAGCTCGATTCTTAATCTTGTAATAATACAATTGTTGTATAATTAATAGTTGCCATGGAAAATATTTTATTAATATATATCTAGAAAAAAACCTTTCAAACAAAAACTTTAGTATTGTGCAATGATACGATAGGTCTGGAAAAGTTTAAGATTATTCTAGACATACTTACGAAATTTAAAGAGAGATATAACAATGTATGTATTTTTTTTTAAATCACACAGATTCTATACTCTCTCTTTGAATCCCGTTCTAGGTAGAACTTTAGTTTTCTCATTGACGCCTCTACACCACTCCATGTTTGGTTTCACCTTCGAATTGCCGCTTGCGGCGTAAAAGAAATAAATAATTTTATGGAAGCTACTAGAGTTTGAAGCATTCAAACGCCATTGATACAAAATATATTTCATTAGTTAAGATGTTCTATCATTGATATATAAATATGACCTCATTCTTTTTGTTGGCGCATGGTAGTTTTCGGGCTAGCTCTTCTTCAGAATATAGAATTCCACCTTCAAGGTAGAGAGAGAGAGAGAGAGAGAGAAAACTACCTAACAGTAAATAATTTTTAAAACGCAATCTGTTAAGCTCAAAAAGTGCTAGTTAGAAATCTGCTTAAGACTAATAAAAAGAGTTGTAGCATTTATATTGTTTCATCAAGTTCAGTGATTTGAATAATGATAAATAGCTTTATAGTAAAAATACTGAATGATCTATAAAAAGAGAGCCGTTGGTGAGCATCTACCATGGAACGCCTTAACCCGCCGATATTTATAATTAGTTTTTCATGCTTCTTTCTCTACAAATTCTACAAATTCCTGACTACACAAATAACTAGTACGCTTGTGACGGGTAATCCTAGACGATATCAGAGAAATAAAAATCGCCCTTGATAACAGCACCACAAGGTAAGTTAGAACCAATCATCCCTTATGGTAATATAACCTCATTTTCAAATGCAGCTGAAGTGGAAAAAGGCATTATCATGCCAGACCTTTGTGGCTGTTTTCATATTTAAGAGCGCCTTTCTCCCTGCGCTGAGAAACACGATCTACAGTAATAACACTTGTGTTGACTTATTATCATAATTTATCCGGAGTTTAATTTCGGAGATTTCAAGAAGAGTATGGAAGACACCGCCAGTGATAAGGCGACCTCAATCCGTGACTGGAATCTGTTCCATCCACCCGCCCCAAATTTATTGCCTCCAACATTTGCATGGATAATGCGCGGCCATTCTGGAGAACATCATTTGTCAAGAGCGCCTATAAACCAAGGCTTTTGATAAAAGTAACACATTTTTATATATTTCTATCATAGAGTTGATATACTGCGGGTCATTTGTTACATGGCATGTGACATTTGATAGGTTTATAGATTATATCGGGTATTCTCTACTCCCAGTGTGTTGTAATTGATGTGACAGGCCATTTTTAAAACTAGAATGTGTGCTCTATAATGGTTGCTAATTCACTTTATCAACTCATATTACAAAGATTATTGATGCCATGTTTTGATATTTTATATTACAAATTGTATATGGCCTAGTTTGTCCATTGGAGGTAACTGTGCAGGCTAGAATTATCTGTGCAAGAAAGTGTATTTTTACTATCTAAACATTATATATTATAGAGCAAACCATAAATAAATCTTTAAATAAAAAGGCATATATCGGATCAAAATATCATTTATTTTACTAATATTTCAGTTGGCTGAACGCCAACCTTTATCAAGTAAAAAGGTATTATAATACCTTGATAAAGGTTGGCGTTCAGCCAACTGAAATATTGGTAAAATAAATGATATTTTGATCCTATATATGCCTTTTTATTTAAACATTATATATTAATCCCCACCCCCAAAAAAATGAAGTTCAAATGTTACTAACCTATATTTAGAAATAGTGCGTAAAAATTGAGATTTGAGAATATTTTATCTTGTGTTCAAGAATGGAGAGAGCAGTTACAAGATGAAACATCGTGTGACATCGAGAGATATCCCAACAATCAATTATAGACAGCATTGGCTCTAATCCCTCGAACGTTTGACACGTTTCCGACTTTGCTCTTAGAATTTACGGCGTTTGTCATTTTGTTGATGATTTAGTTGCAAGCCATTTGTGGGACAGCGTAACAAGAATTAAAATAGGCTTTCTGATCATTTTTCATGCTGAATGCTAGGCTTATGTAAACATCCGAATGTGTAATTTCAATATCCTAAAGTTGACACGGGTTAGCAGGAGGAATATTCTTTGGCGATATTTTAAATGAAGATGTTTGACTCAATTTAGACATTATTATGATCTTCTAAGTCCCTTCATTATAGACTACACTGAAACAATTTTGTAAAGAATCTGTTCTTGGTTTGAACACTTCCTTTACTAAAGAGGTAAGAAATTGGTATAAGAAACTGACTGTGTTCAATAGACTACTAAAGACTTAGTGACTAATAAGAGAGATCCATATTTGTTGTTACAATTTATAACAAGATACTATTAATTAATTGCTCTGATGTTTATAATTAAATAATATGGGATAACTTTCTAAAACCTATAGCAATAGAGAGGGACAATTGTGGTTTATTGTGTAAACTACAGAAAAAACTCAAGTTAGAGAACTAGCGAAGGTTTTTACCACATAAATAGATAATCAATAGAGGAGCTCGCAGATTTTGGCAAATAGATGGTGACCAAATTCATCTTTTAGCGATCTACTTGTTCTCACAGAAACATTACTTCGAATGAGAATATATTGTCCACCTTTAAGATAGATAATTTTGCCTGGCCAGCATTAATAATCTCTATCAAAGCGGAAATTTCGAACAGCTAATTTTATCTAGCTGGAGTGCCATTTTCTTTTAGTTTCAACATTCTCACAAATGTGACACAATACTTTGTTGCTTCATTAAAAACCCTCAGCCAAAATTTCAAAAAAATGATCATGATAGCAAAAGTTATAGAATTTTTTAAATATGTATATTTCAGCATAAAAGCATATTCGATATCTAATTTTGCCCCAGAGCACAGATCTCTTGAAACACGAGCTAACAAGAGAACTCTCTCTGAGCTACAACATTCTGCTGAAGGATTAGAGAGACCAGTAGCTTCCCCGCTATCTGAATTAACTCTGTTCCCAGGATGGACAAAATTGTGCAATATAAATATTGAAAATCTACCTGAAGCACATCGAATGGAGAAATACTTAAGCACAAATTTATATTTCAATATATAGAGGAAATTCTAATAGAAAAATAAAAGGGAAAAATAAAATAGAGGATAAATTTGAATATTTTTCTATTTATCACCATAGATAAAAATATAAATATTTTTGCGAATTTATATATAAAGATATAATTAGTTTTAATCATCACTAAAAATTAAAAAAATATAAAATATTTGGTTATTGCTGAACCAAATCCTTCTAATATATTTCCAATTCTGCAGCGATAATGGAAAATTGCCTTTAAAGTAAGTCGTTATAAGTAACGTAAAATAATTGGCTATATCCACAATTAGCGGCCAGAAGTATCCAGGAAGGAGTACAATGTTGAAATCTCCGAGCCGGCCAAGGTCAAGGTAAGGCGACCTACCTGGGTCCCCACGGACTGACGGCCGCCTGACCGAGTTGGGGCTTTATAGCGGCCACCGCGGGGAAAGTCCCTCTGGAGAAATTTGGACCGCCCGTCTCACTTTTCCGCCACGGCCGCCAGCTACGACAAACCATGATAGTTAGCCTCCAGAGCCTTTCTATAAGAGGAGATCCACTATGAAAGAGTAACCACGTCTTTCGTTTGAAAACCTTTAGAAATATGAATATTCGCGCATTCTGCCATTACTTAAACATCATCACATCCTAGGTGAGGTGACCTTGGGAACGGAGGTTCTCTACCGCAACAGTCGGCTAACTGCCATCATTCCTGCTGCCCTCCTCTTTCATTTGGATTCTCCACTAGAACAGATCTCTAGCCATTGCGACACCAGCTTTCTCCATTGTGGGGGAGATGTGGTACAAACCGTCGATTATGGATAGCAACAATAGGGATCGAATCCCACATTGTGAATTTTTTTTTCCTAAAGAAGAAGTGCTCGAGGGGCCCTCGATTCTTGCAAAACCCCAACCCCACCAGTGAATGTAAGTAATCACCCGTGGCACACGTGTAAGTGCTTTCTACACATGTGTAGACATGTGGTGCACTCACAGTAAGTGTAGTCGCAAAATACGCAACATGGTTATCATGGCTTGCAACACGTGTGCTGATGATTATATAAAAAAACAAATCTTCGTTAGTGAACTATTTATCATGGTTCTCTCTCTGTGCATAGACCTTCAAGGTAACCGTAGCGACTCGGGAGTCAAGGTGTCCGCACCGTATTTTATCCTAGAGAGCAATCCCCCATTTCATGACGCTTCTCCTCTGACGAAAGGATGGTTATACATTTAAGTGGTGCGTCTACATCTGACAAGACCTCACGATTGTTTACAGAACCTTTCTTTGATGGCAAGTACAAAAGCGCGGAACTTGCATTTTTCACGTCTCCAAGAACTCACAGAATTTAAAATTTAGAGAAAAAGTACATCTGTAAAACTTTAAAAAATACAAGATGCGATCAACAATTTCCGGGAAAAAAAAGGCCTCACATTTTATTTCATATTAATAATCTAAAATAATTACAAATTGTATGATCATATATAATATATTCCAAAAAAATTCTCTATACCAAAATATTTTAAATATCTTTTGTTGAAAATTAAGGAAAACTATATTTCTTGAGTATGTAGCGATTTCAAAATGGATTTAAAACGTAAGTGAAGAATTAGCAAAACGAATTTTCTTTGAATTTGGAAAAACTGAACCAGGAAACTACGAAATGATCAAAATGGTTTTTGAGGATGTTTATTCATTTGAATCCAAAACATTCGAATAGTCCAATCATTTCAGGGATGGAAGGCAGGCCATTTTCTTTAAGATCAGAAACATTTGAACAAATCACAACAACATGTGAGAATTGTGTCAAATTTGTTACAGAAAGCTTGCTAAAGTGGGTGCTTCCTTTTTATCATTGCAAGCGATTCTAACCGAAGCATAGTAGACTTTACCGGCGCGCGCGAAGCTTGTTAGAAAAATCCTTTCAACTGACCAGAAATAAGACTATGTTTAAACCAAGAAATATTGGACTGCAGCTGCCAAATTTTACCTTATTTTTTTCAGGAAGTTAATTGTTGTTGACAAAACTTGGATCAGTATGACACCGAAAAAAAGGGATAATCAAGTCATTGGCTCGAAAAAGAGCTCCCAGATAAAAAAGAAAGAATGATATTCAAATACAAAGATTTTATTGGTGAGTTTCTTTAACCATGAAGGGTTGGAGTTTGAAAATTCTTGAAGAATGATGAGACTATCAACTAGAACTCTAATCCTGGTATTTTGAAGGTTTAATCACCCATATCTCTCCTCTGCCGTGTTTGAAGTAATGACGGATGATCTATTTCTTTTTTATATCTTTTCTCTTCCTTCTACAATTAGATTTTTATCACCTCGAGTTTTATCGTTTATAACGGCAATTTTCTTTTTTAGCGAGCTTAGTCTCTTCTAAAGAATATACCTATATTTATAATATTTCTATATTAATATATATATATAATATATAAATATTTCTAAAGAATATAGTATGAGTAGATTTACCTCTAGGCCGTAGTTTACACTTTCCTATATTTTAATTGATTTAATTTCTTCCAAAATCAATGAGAGAAATACATACCAAGGATTATATGGTAGCTACATAAAAAAGTGTTTAAAAAAAAATTGAACTTTTTCAAACGACACTTCTATGTTGCAGTGTCCTTGAGTTTCGAAATTCTTCATATTACGACTTCATTAGAGGATGTTTTCTGTAAATGTAATTTTCGAATATGGTAAAAAGCATTGGAAATTGTCATAATTTTGACTCCAGAATCGATTAAGGTCTTAATATCTGTTCATTTATAGTGACAGCGACGTAGTTCCGTTCATGTTAGCAGCTACAATAGGGGGAAAGTTTCTATTTCCGTCGGTAGTTTCACCTTTTGTGCAGGTTGCTCTACATAGTTTTCCTGGTTGTGGCGGCGAGGGGATTGACTAGATATGCCGAGGGTGAGATTGTCCTGTTTCGTCTCGAGCGGGATCTCCATGAACAGGATAGGATAATTGATTTCGAAATAGTCGGTTCATTTCGACCTCCAATTCTTCTGTATTTGTGTTGAACACAGTGTTGAAATTAGTCGGCTTTCCTTTCCTTGCTTCCTCGAAAACATTCAAACTGTCTCGGAAATACCAAACTAAATGTCCTGCACGACCGTAATGAAAGCATACCGTGATATTATCTTGTGTTCTCCACTCATCGGTTTTTTTCTGTGGTTGAATACCGGTGGTCTTTGTTCAGGAAACTGCTGTCTTCACGTTGGTTGAATTCTGGGGGCCAGTTAGAGTACTGTATTCGTGGCATTGGCCCTTGAACCGGCTTCGAAATTGCGGCTATATTGCTGTCAACTTCTTTGCGAATGATTCAATCCAAAGAAGATGATTTACTGTTAGCTGGCTCGGGGTTTGATATGCATTAACTTCTCGTAATTATACGTATACTTATGTTTTCATAGATTCCGACTTTCCTGCATTGATGTTTGTGGAGGCAGTTTTTTTGAAGACTATTCGATTATATTGATACGATTATTCTGTGATAGCTAGGACTTCGGCACCACCTTATGTTATCTTCAGTGGTGGCAATTTACAATGTTGCGATTGTCTGAGGTAAACTGATCGGTGAACTGCCAATATACTATTTAATGGCTATGTGCATATTTCTAGCTTACAACAATTTATGTACTAGACAGGTATTGAATAAGAAATTATTTTATTTGTCAATATTTCGATTGACAATATATACGCTAATTAAAACATTCATGAATAAAATAAACATGTATCCACTATTATGCCTTATTATATGAAGAATTGTGTTTTGGGCGTGAGGGTTGCTCTGTTTTCAAAACTTACAAACAAGTTACATTTTTCCTAATACTTGCTAGATTTGAAATAATTATTTTACTAAAAATAATAAGTTTTGCGAATTTGTATAATTTTATTTTGATTTTTAAATTATTTGGAATGTGAATATATTGAATATACCTATATAAATATTCTTCTAAAAATTAGATTTCCTTCTAAAGAAAGCCCTAATATTTTACTTAAAGTTGGCCACTAAGTAGATATTACTTTCAAATATTGGAAGATAAATTTTTATATAAAAAATTCTATATATATCGCATGTGTGTTTCGCTGTAGAGAAATTCCTACAATATAATGCGAAAGCGCAAAACATCTGTATTTAGAAAACTAAACTATTTAACACAATGTTTTCAAATAGAGACAATTTCTACTGCCCTTGCTACAATGAGAGCACTATCATCCTTCTCCTTTGAGGAATCTGTACAAGACCAGGGTTCTTAAAAAAGTTTGTGTTTGTGAGAACTATTGGGAAGGCCTGGCTCACTCACACACATCAGCCCTCCCAGCGATACCATCAGCTTGTCTACCAGACTACACACTAATACTCTGCTGTTTTGTTCATATTTTGGACTTAGCGGAATTCTTGATGAGAAGGTGAACATTAGCTAAAGAACATTAATCGATAAAATATTTGAACATATTCTTACTGCTCTCACATACAAAGTTTATATGCATGGATTCCTAAAAAATATATTTATATTTTTAAATAAACCCACTATCTTAAACAACCGTATACCGTTGAATGCTGTAGATAACGTGGCCGATAGAGTGATCTAGCTCGAAAGGTGGACCCGGTCGATATAAACAAAAATAAATATTTATTTACATATACTCGCATATATATAAAGTGTGTGTGAGTACTTGAGTATGAATGTTTGTTTGCTCAGGGTTGACTTCTAAACGGCTGAATCAATTTTGCTGACATTTCGCATTTCTACGTAAAAAGGCAAAAAAAGTTCTAAAGACTATTCAAAATTTTAATTTAAAATTAATTATATCAATAATTGGATAAATTACCTAGTTTCAAGGTGTCACATAAAGCGAGGATATAATCTATATTTTTGAACTATCCAGCAATAGAGATTCTGGAAATGAAAGTCTGAAATGAATCAGTCAGTTACTCAAACCCATAATATACAATTAATCCCAATAATTTCCCTGATATTTTATAATTATATAATAATACATTAGAATGTAAAATAAGTAACAAAACGCGACTGAAGAAATTTTGATGATATATTTGTGTAAATTTATAAAAATTCGACCAATAGCCTCTGTTCAACAAATGGGTTCTGAATGATAGCCAGTCCTGAGACCTACTCAAGTTTTACCTTAATAAAGTTCGATGTGTATGGTATTCCTTTCTGATATATTTTTGTCTCTAGTCAATTTAAATTAATATAAAGATTATTATATTCCACTACTATATATACACCTAATCGTTTTCTTATGATGTCAATAGATGCTCGCGCGTGCAAATTTAAAAATTTTAATAATGTAAATTTTGTGTTTTTAAGAAAGAAAAGCTAAATTATTATGGTGTTTTAAGCAATTTCCTCTTCATATTACCTAAAGTAACATCAAATAAAAATATTAGATACCAAAAAGCCCGGCAAATATGCTCACGGTGTCAAAAATGTTATTATTATTATTAACACTCTAAAAGACAAACAAACACAACACGACTCACCAAGAAAGAATTATTAATTGAACAGAATATGATATGAAAAGACGTTTCAACTGAACATGAAAATGATTACGTTTTGAGGCTAATGAATAAACATGTAACGTTGCAGCACATTCTAACTAAACAACTGTGGCAGGTGTATAAGAGGGGAAAACCTCAATTGCAGGTCATATATAACATCATTGCGAATTTCATTTCATCCACACACACAAACAGAAAGCATGCCTCGCAAACAGGTTCGCGCACACTATGCACGTATGGCAGCTTTTTAGAAATGAAGTTGGGCTGAAGAAACTGGTTGATCCAATCCGAAGATCGCTCGACATTTGTCGCTATTCGACGGCAGAAATGGCTGAAACATGGACGAACAAAGAAGGTTGACCTAGAGAGACGAATGAACGTGAGGACATCGTCAGAGCGGCTCTCACACTCGCAGCTTCATCATTAGCAACAATCCAACGTAGTGCATCAGTGACCGCAAGGATCATTAATAGATGGCCCAGAGAAAGGGGGCTGAGCTCATGTCGTCCCTTACGCCGACTACCCTTGACCTGTACACACCGAAGCATTTTTTTCAGTAGTACCGAATTTTTACAATCTGGGATTTGACTGATTAGAGTAGAATTGTCTTCATTTGAATTGAGCCCCGATAACCAGCGAAGACGTGTCTGGAGACATCCTGGAGAGTGGTGGGTTACCGATTTTGCCATTTCCATTGATAGAAGGACCCCGTCATCTGCGGTACCCTTACAGCACGGCGGTACGTCGACGAGATTCTAGGTCCACTGGTGCTGCATCTCATATCACGGGATCCTGGGCTGACATTTCAGTCCGACCACACACCGCTATAGCTTCAACTGCCTTTCTTCATGCTTGCCCAACACTATCTTAGCTAGGAAGGTTGTCGGATATCTTCCCAATTGAAAACGTTTAGGATTTTATGGGCAGAGTCCTCTAATCTTCTCGGGACCTTTCTGATCTAGCGCGACAATTAAAGAGAATTCGGCAAAATATACGAGGTGTGTTCAAAAAGTATCGCGACTTTTGAATTTTCGCGGGTTACGTATATTCGAATTTCGATATTTTTGTGGCTTTATGTTGGTACTCATGTCTCTCAATTATGCCGACAAGCTCGGCCATTTTGAATGTTCACTTAATTGTTGACAGCTGCTTTGCTTGCAGGTGTTTTGGATCGTCTTCTATTTTTACCTATTAAAAAAATGGATCAAAGAACCTGTATCAAATATTTTGTCAAAAACGAAATTAAGTGCGCGGATGCATTCCGAATGTTGACTGTGGCATACGGAGAAGCTACCTTGGACCGAAGCAACGTTTATCGGTGGTACAAAATATTCTCAGAAGGCCGAGAAGATGTGAACGACGAAGAGCGTGCCGGACGCCCGAGCACTTCAACAACAGACGAAAAAATTAATGAAGTGGAGAAAATGATATTGGCCAATCGTCGAATCACCGTTAGAGAAGTTGCTGAGGACCTAAACATATCGATTGGCTCGTGCCATTCGATTTTTATCAATGATTTGGGCATGAGACGGGTCGCCGCGAAATTCGTACCAAAATTGCTCAATTGCGACCAAAAACAGCATCGCATGAACATTGCTAATGAGATGTTGGACTCTGTCCGCGACGACCCAAATTTGCTCCAGAGGGTCATAACTGGTGACGAAGCGTGGGTTTATGGTTATGACGTGGAAACCAAAGCTCAATCATCTCAATGGAAGCTGCCGCAAGAACCAAGACCGAAAAAAGCGCGCCAAGTTCGGTCGAATGTGAAAGTTTTGCTGACAGTTTTCTTCGATTGCAGGGTCGTGGTGCATCATCAGTTCTTGCCACAGGGTAGAACGGTCAATAAGGAATATTACCTGCAAGTTATGCGCGATTTTCGCGAAGCAATCCGCCAGAAACGCCCGGATTTGTGGAAGAACAAAAATTGGCTTTTGCACCACGATAACGCCCATGCTCACACATCGTTGCTTGTGCGCGACTTTTTGGCCAAAAACAACACACTTATGATGCCGCAACCACCGTATTCCCCAGAACTGGTCCCCTGTGACTTTTTCTTGTTCCCTAAACTGAAGAGGCCCATGAAAGGACGACGTTACGCTACGCTTGACGAGATAAAGACGGCATCGAAGGAGGAGCTGAAAAAGATTTTTAAAAATGTTTTTTTGAAATGCTTCGAAGATTGTAAAAACCGTTGGCAAAAGTGTATAATGTCTCATGGGGATTACTTTGAAGGGGACAAAATAGGTATTAATGAATAAATAAATAATTTTTGAAAAAACACAAAAGTCGCGATACCTTTTGAACACACTGTATATCACAGCAGGGTATCCGTCAACTGTAGCAATCATTACCAAGCTGAATAATAGCTTGAATAAGGCCAAGAGGTGGGACAACGCCTTTTTAATTGAATCTATATATGTATCTCAATATCCAAAAGAGTACATGATTCCTATGCTAGTTTTATTTATTTTTTCTTCTACGCATATATCGGATCTAATTTCGTCCCGTTCAGAAAACTCTCGGTGTGCCGTTTTTATTTACACACGGCATTCAATTCAGCGAACGAACTATACAATCAGTAATAAACAATTTTAATAGATTTATATTCAAAATGTAAATATATTTGAAATTAATCTCTCTCATATTTTTAAAATTCTGCTTTACGCGTAAAAACTAATTGTGCAATTACTTTCAACCTATATCTTCTACCTATTACTCAATATATGATGGACTTTGCCAAATACTCTACCACTTATTATGTATTATTTTTTAAATATTTCAATCATTTTCTCACAGCCTTTATTTATAATTATGATGGCAATATTAATTTTAGCAATTTTTTATTGAATAATTTTGGATAATGATATATTTGATTGAAAGGAATGTAATTACATTGTGTGTGTTGTGAATTTGAAGTTTAAAGAACTTTTGAAGGGAGAGATATCACTTGATGAATATTATCCTTTTATAACATCAAGTTGTAATCTGACCTGAAAATCGGCCCTGTCACTTCACTAGCCTAAGCATCTTTTTGTAAAATTCGACCGATTTCGTAACTCCGCCCCTGTATATGATATACAGGTTTTCATTTTGTATAAATTTGCCAAAACTGGTGTTGAGGCTCATTCTTTATCGCCACCATTATGTTTTATATTAGGATAATGTGTCAAATGCAATGTTTTAATACATTTATAATGAGAGAGGTGAGACCTTTGGTATACACACATATATAAGAACTAAATCATTTTTAAAATCGTGAGTAAAAGTATTCAAACAATAGATCAATTTCCAAAACACTCACAAAAGGATGATTATGCACTTTTACCCATTCTATTCAAGAAGGTGCCTTAGAAATTTTCTCATGAACGATGAAATTTGCGCTTTGATAATTAATTAATAAAATTAGCTTTTAATAAAGATTTTATTAAAATTCACTAAAAAATATTAATATTCTATCTGCCGTATCATCGAATAATTAGATTTATATGAGTCAGAATAAAAGCGGTGGGGAACGATCATCGTATATTGAGAGAAGAGGTATAATATTTAGTGAAACATGAAAACTTGCTAATTAGTTGCTTTATATTAAATCACATTAAGTTCCAAATTATTGTTAAACATTATCCGCCGATTTTAACTATGACTCGTATATATTTAATTGTTCAATGGCGAAAGAGCTGAAATATTTATTTCCTTTACAGAGCAACAAAAGGCGGTCCGGCACACTATAGATTATGACAGAATTGGTTAAAAAAAGATCCAACTATACTTATCGATGAGCTTTGATCATGCATCTGCTTCAATTTTACGGATTAAAACATTTAGTTTTATTTCAATCCGATGTTTTCTTCATGGTAGAGATTTAGTTCAAATTTGGAGGTGAATTAACCAGTTAAAAGTTGACTTAGAGGTGGTATTTAGGAAATAATAAAAAAATGGAGTAAAAAAAAACCTGGTTATTAACAAATTTCATCGATATCTACTTCTATAAGGGAGATTAAAAAAACTTATGTCAATAAAAATTCATAACTTAGGGAATGTATTCAAACACAAAGCAATGGAAGAAATCCAGATAAGGCTGACTATGCTGCTGGACAAACTTCCGCATTTTCACCTTGGGTCTGGCAGGTTGAGTTGGCTGTCATAGCGTCTTGTGCTGTGGCTTTATATTTGAAATATACTGTAAAAGGCATACACAACACACAATATTTATCGATAAATATTATTTTAAAGCGCATAAAATAGACGCAAAATAATTTTCTATAATTTCTTTTAATTCTTTAATTCGATGTTTTGAAATAGAAAAAGAGCCGAGTATTTCTCTACCTTTATTCAATTCTTTAAAAATGTCAAGCCATATAAGCTATTGTAAAAGTGATGCGTTCTGAAATTTTAATTCTCCTGGGAGGATTTACTATCGAAGACACCTCCCAGTAATTGTTTCTCCTTATGTAGGATCTGTAGGAAATAGTGGTCTATGAAAGTACGCACAGAAATGCTTTCAATTTCAATGGATGAGTATATAATGTCTGAGAAGAAATTGAACAATGATCATTGCACAGAAATCATATGGCTTAAGTCGATACCTCGAAATAATCATCATATATATGACACTCTCTGTGTACATGTGCAGGAGCCAAACATGGTGTTCTAACGGCCCCAGCTAGGAGGAAGACGCCTGAAATGAATAATGGCGACGGACGGACCATATTTCAGGCTAGGAACACTTCCTTTTGGGAGGAATCCGGCTCGCTGGGGTTTAGTGGTTGCTCATTAGAGGTTTCCTCTTTCCTCCAGGGGTCCGTCTAACTTGCTTGATGTTGAATGAAGGCTTGCGAGACTGTTGTGTGTTCCGTTTCACACAGCACGAAATACTCAACTACAATCTCTCTCCTCAGAATCTTGTCATTTTTAGCATCTGGAGCGTTTTCCGCCAGGTTGAAGTCTTATTGTGAATTCATTACTATTAATTCTTGTAAGGCCCCTTTTCCGGGGCTCATATAATTTACCAAAATAAAGTCTACCCATTTATGATGTGTTTTCTTTAGTGTTTCAGTATTTTTTCCGGTGTAAAATACTGCCATGTAGTTAAAGAGAGATGGTTAGCAATTCCTCAATAAGACATATTCTCCAAAAGCTATCTACATAAGGCTTTTACTAATATTTTAAAAAGCAATTCACCAAAAATGTAGAATCAATGTTTAACTTTCTAGATATGGTTGAAATGTCAATTTAATTATTTCACTAAAAAGTCCTTTTAAATAAAGTGGTGAACAAAGATAAAATTAGACATCTAACTAATGGAATTCTTCTCCACTAGCCCAAATAATCTGAATCAATACAAACTTGGTGTGGAGATCTGAACGATTTCACGAGTTACTTCATTCTAACTAAAGCACCACCGACAAGAAGAAGCGCAGGAAGAAAGGAAAGCAGAGCTTCTCCATCTATATATACAAGGTGATGAAGCAGGTCCACCCCGACACTGGAATCTCCAGGGCCATGTCCACCATGAACTCCTTCGTGAACGATATCTTCGAGCGTATTGCTGGCGAGTCCTCTCGCCTGGCCCACTACAACAAGCGCCACACCATCACTAGCAGGGAGATTCAGACAGCCGTCCGTCTTCTTCTGCCTGGAGATCTGGCTAAGCGCGCCGTTTCTGAGGGAACTAAAGGTTGTCACCAAATACACCTCCTCTTCTGAACGATTTCACGAGAGCCCTCTACTACCTCTTGGGAGAAACAAAAGTATTTCCTCCAGTTCATCACTCCGCAAATAAGCAGAATAGGCTGCTGAAGAACAACAAGCTGACGAGTGAAGAAGCCGGATATTCAGTTCATCACTCCGTAAATAAGCAGGATAGGCTGCTGAAGAACAATAAGTTGGCGAGTGAAGAAGCCGGATAATCAGTTCATCACTCCATAAATAAGCAGGATAGGCTGCTGAAGAACAACAAGCTGGCGAGTGAAGAAGCCGTATAATCAGTTCATCACTCCGTAAATAAGCAGGATAGGCTGCTGAAGAACAACAAGCTGGCGAGTGAAGAAGCCGTATAATCAGTTCATCACTCCGTAAATAAGCAGGATAGGCTGCTGAAGAACAACAAGCTGGCGAGTGAAGAAGCCGTATAATCAGTTCATCACTCCGTAAATAAACAGGATAGGCTGCTGAAGAACAACAAGCTGGCGAGTGAAGAAGCCGTATAATCAGTTCATCACTTGGTAAATGTTATTTTGCTATTTAAATAATTTTCTAGAAATTTATATCAAACAAAAGATGTCTGCACTTATAAAAGAAAAAAAAGTTTATTTCTCTTCCTTAAGAATATTTACATGCAAGCCAAGCAAAACTAAAATTAAAAATTAAAATTGAACGAACAAAATTTACATATCTCTTGACAGAATGAATTTACCTTTTCTTGGTCAAAAAACAATAGAAAAATAAATTAATTAATATTCAATCACTCATATTTAATTATTTTTATAAGTTCATCCACATCAACTCCCCCTTTTTTAAGATAGCAATACTCATTAAGGTACATATCTATCCGGTGGTCTCCTCTCTCGTAGTGGATATCTCCGGGAAGGTGTAGATTCAGTCGGTGGTCCAGGTGTAGATTCTGCTACTATTGTAGCAGGAGTCAGGGGACTTGACGTCCGAGGCCTTGGGTAGCTTATTCCTTCTTCTGATGACGAAACATCCTTTCTCTCCATACTTCTCCTCATATAGTTAGTGTGTACTTTCCTTTCTATTCCATCAGTTTCTATCATACAGCTGTTGCTTCCCACTATTCTCTTTACAATCCCAAACATCCATTTCGGTTTTCCTCTTTCCATCCATCTGTATCTTACTCTATCATTTATTTTGTAGCTATTGTTCTGTTTTTTATTTTTCAATCTCCCCACTCTTACTGATTTCTTGCTCAACATGGAAATCTTCGTTCTAATCTCGCGATTTAAAAATATTCCAGCAGGGGATTTTTCCGTTCTAGTCAAAGGACTCAATCTATATGCATATAAAGCCTTAATCAAAGCAAACTCAAGGGGTAATTCTCTTTCCTCCGAAATAATTCTTTTCATAGCTTTTTTTATCTCTCTTACAGACACTTCCGCTAGTCCGTTGCTCTCCGGATGGTAAGCGGGGCTAAACATCGCATGTATGGCATTTCTTTCGAAAAATGTCTTTATTTCATAACTTCTAAACGGGGGCCCATTATCCATTACCGCCACCTCCGGGATACCATATCTCGCTAAACATTCTCTCAAAAAGTCTATGCAGAATCCCGCCGATGTATTTGGAACCATTTGACATTCTATCCAATTAGAATGCGCATCCACCAATATCAAAAAAGTTTTTCCCGCAAAATAGAAATAGTCAAGATGAATTCTCTTCCAAACTTTGTTTGGTGGAGTCCACTCGGTAAATTCCTGTTTTGGCAGCTTTGATGTGTTTTCCATACAAGTGCTACAGCTTTTAGACAGTTTCTCAATTTGCTCATCCATTCCCGGCCAATAGACAGAACTTCTGGCCAGAGTTTTCATTTTATTTACTCCAATATGATTTTCATGGATGATTTTCAAAACATATTCTCTTAAGGAATCGGGGATGATCATTCTATTTCCGAAAAATAGGCAATTTCTTACTATTGTTATCTCGTTTTTAATTCTATTATAAGGTTTTATATCTACCTCTGAGTCAACATCATACTTATCGTACTTGACTAATTTATATAGTTTTCTAAGAGTTGGATCTTCTTGGGTTTTGAACGATACCAAGACGTAATCTAATATCGAATTTTCTATTAATAATATTTCTCCTATTTCCTCTTCCTTCTCCCCTTTCTCAGGATTTGGAAATCTTGAAAGAAAATCCGCAAGAGGTATTTCAGTTCCCTTAGTATATTTAATTTCAAAATTAAAATTTGATATTGAGAGTGACCATCTATGTAATCTATTTGCCACTAAGGCTGGTAAATTATTTTTATCGCCAAAAATGGCTAGTAATGGTTTGTGATCTGTATTAATAATAAATTTTCTTCAGTAAAGGAATTGTTTTAGCCTGTTTAAGGTAAAGAATATTGATAACCCTTCTTTTTCTATCTGGGAATATTTCTTTTCTGTGTCATTTAGTGTTCTTGAAACAAAAGTAATTGGTTTCTCAATGCCGTTTACAATATGGGAAATATATCCTCCAATACCATAATTTGATGCATCACAAGTAACATAAAGAGGTAAATCTTGCGAATAATGCGTCAAACAAGTTTTTGTACTAATCAAATTTTTACATTTTTCGAAAGCCTGATCATGTTCTATTTTCCAATTCCAATTATAACTTTTTTTCAATAGAGAGAATAAAGGATTTGCATGTATGGATAAATTTTTAACGAATTTACTGTAGAATGACAACATGACCAAGAAAGATTTCAATTCTGAAATGTTACTCGGTTTAGGACATTTTTTTATACTGTCCAATTTATCCTCAAGGGGATAGATTCCATTTTTATTTATTCTATGTCCCAAATAATTGATTTCATCAACAAAAAACAAAGATTTTTCTTTATTAATTGAAAAATTAAAATCAGATAATTTATTCATGACTGTCTCAATATCTGAAATATGCTCATTTACATCAGACGATGCTATAAGAATATCGTCTAAATATATTATTACATTTTTAAGACCGGAAAAAATATTGTCCATAGTTCTTTGGAAAATAGTCGCTCCGGACTTGATACCGAAGGGCAGCCTTTTATATTTAAAAAGGCCTTTATGGGTAGAAATAACTGTCAATTTTTGAGATTTCTCGTCTAGAAGTATCTGATGATATGCGCTTGAAAGATCAATTTTGCTAAAGATACTTTTACCAAAAAAAGAATGTAAAACATTATCGATGTTCGGTATCGGATATTTAACATCTTCGATAAATGGATTTAAGGTTCTCTTAAAGTCTGCACAAATTCTAATTTTGCCGTTTTTCTTAGGGACGCATACTAGCGGTGAAGCTATTGGGCTATCCACTATATTTTCAATAATATCATTATTCAATAAAAATAATAGTTCTTCTTCAATTAAATTTCTAATAGCAAAGGGAGCAGGTCTAAATTTATAAAATTTTGGTGCAAAATTAATTTTTACATTAATGTGTACGGAAATATCTTTTATTGGCAAGACTATATCTTCGAAAAGTTTATAATATTTATTAAAAATAAAATTAGTATCAAAATTATTATTTTGTTGGACATTAATTTGTACCATATCAAAATATACTATCCAGTCTTTTCCTATGAGAAATTTATTATTTTCAATATTTGTTACTATTAAGTTTAAATGGCCTATTTTATTTTTATATCTTACTTTTACTTTACATTCTCCAATAGAGGAAATGCCCTTTCCTTGATAATCGGTTAAATAACATTTAGACGGAAATAATTTAACATGTTCAAAATATTTTAAAAATAGATCTTTTGACATAGTTGTTAAAGCCGCACCAGTGTCAATTTCTGCTAAGAATTTTATGTCGAAGACATACAAAATACTCTCAAATTTATTAGTCAGATATTCTATATTATTGATGGACTCACCATTCTTTCCCGAAAATGATTCTCCGTGGGCAGACGCTTCACTAGACATTCCTCTCTTTCTTGGTTGAAAATATCCATTCTTAGATTTTGAATGACAAACAGTCGATATATGTCCCAATTGTTTACAAGAATAGCAGAAAGAATTTCTAAAAAAACATCTGGCCGAATGATGATTCATCTTTCCACAATGCTTGCATTTAGAATGTAATTTGTTTATTTCTTTAGTTTCAGCATAAGACTTCATTTTCAACACATTACAATCTACCGATTCTATTGTGGTAGCAATATTTACTGCCATATTAAAAGTGAGCTCAGGCTCTTGCAGTAATCTTTTCAAAATAACTTGATTAGAAACTCCTGCAATGAATTTATCCCTTAGGTGTTCTTCAATATTTAAGCCAAAATTACATTTATTAGCTTGTTTTTTTAATTTAAGGACATATTCTTCTATTTTTTCGCCATGTTCCTGAATCAATTGGCTGAACTCATATCTTTCAAAAATGATATTTAGCTTAGGTGTAAAATGAGTAAGTAAAACACTAACAATTTCTTCGAATTCTAATGCACAAACATCTCTAGGTGAGATCAATTCTTTCAGAATACCATAAGTATTTGGTCCAATAGACATAATAAAAAAAGGAACAATCTTCTTACCTTCAATTTCATTCACAAAAATGTACTGTTTGAATCGTTGAATATAATTTTCAAAAGGTTCTTCTTTCATTACATAAGGTTCGAACGAAAGTCTCGTCGCCATTGTTATTTTGCTATTTAAATAATTTTCTAGAAATTTATATCAAACAAAAGATGTCTGCACTTATAAAAGAAAAAAAGTTTATTTCTCTTCCTTAAGAATATTTACATGCAAGCCAAGCAAAACTAAAATTAAAAATTAAAATTGAACGAACAAAATTTACATATCTCTTGACAGAATGAATTTACCTTTTCTTGGTCAAAAAACAATAGAAAAATAAATTAATTAATATTCAATCACTCATATTTAATTATTTTTATAAGTTCATCCACATCAGTAAATAAGCAGGATAGACTGCTGAAGAACAACAAGCTGGCGAGTGAAGAAGCCGGACAATCAGTTCATCACTCCGTAAATAAGCAGGATAGGCTGCTGAAGAACAACAAGCTGGCGTGTGAAGAAGCCGTATAATCAGTTCATCACTCCGTAAATAAACAGGATAGGCTGCTGAAGAACAACAAGCTGGGGAGTGAAAAAGCCGGATAATCAGTTCATCACTCCGTAAATAAACAGGATAGGCTGCTGAAGAACAACAAGCTGGCGAGTGAAGAAGCCGGATAATCAGTTCATTACTCAGTAAATAAGCAGGATAGGCTGCTGAAGAACAACAAGCTGGCGAGTGAAGAAGCCGTATAATCAGTTCATCACTCCGTAAATAAGCAGTATAGGCTGCTGAAGAACAACAAGCTGGCGAGTGAAGAAGCCGTATAATCAGTTCATCACTCCGTAAATAAGCAGGATAGGCTGCTGAAGAACAACAAGCTGGCGAGTGAAGAAGCCGTATAATCAGTTCATCACTCCGTAAATAAGCAGGATAGGCTGCAGAAGAACAACAAGCTGGCGAGTGAAGAAGCCGGATAATCAGTTCATCACTCCGTAAATAAGCAGGATAGACTGCTGAGGAACAACAAGCTGGCGAGTGAAGAAGCCGTATAATCAGTTCATCACTCCGTAAATAAGCAGGATAGACTGCTGAGGAACAACAAGCTGGCGAGTGATAAAGCCGGACAATCAGTTCATCACTCCGTAAATAAGCAGGATAGGCTTCTGAAGAACAACAAGCTGGCGTGTGAAGAAGCCGGACACTCAGTTCATCACTCCGTAAATAAGCAGGATAGGCTGCTGAAGAACAACAAGCTGGCGTGTGAAGAAGCCGGACAATCACTTCATCACTAAGTAAATAAGCAGGATAGTCTGCTGAAGAACAACAAGCTGGCGAGTGAAGAAGCCGTATAATCAGTTCATCACTCCGTAAATAAGCAGGATAGACTGCTGAAGAACAACAAGCTGGCGAGTGAAAAAGCCGGACAATCAGTTCATCACTAAGTAAATAAGCAGGATAGTCTGCTGAAGAACAACAAGCTGGCGAGTGAAGAAGCCGAATAATCAGTTCATCACTCCGTAAATAAACAGGATAGGCTGCTGAAGAACAACAAGCTGGCGAGTGAAAAAGCCGTATAATCAGTTCATCACTCCGTAAATAAGCAGGATAGGCTGCTGAAGAACAACAAGCTGGCGAGTGAAGAAGCCGGATAATCAGTTCATCACTCCGTAAATAAGCAGGATAGGGTGCTAAAGAACAACAAGCTGGCGAGTGAAGAAGCCGTATAATCAGTTCATCACTCCGTAAATAAGCAGGATAGACTGCTGAGGAACAACAAGCTGGCGAATGAAGAAGCCGGATAATCAGTTCATCACTCCGTAAATAAACAGGATAGGCTGCTGAAAAACAACAAGCTGGGGAATGAAAAAGCCGGATAATCAGTTCATCACTCCGTAAATAAGCAGGATAGGCTGCTAAATAACAACAAGCTGGCGAGTGAAGAAGCCGTACAATCAGTTCATCACTCCGTAAATAAGCAGGATAGACTGCTGAAGAACAACAAGCTGGCGAGTGAAGAAGCCGTATAATCAGTTAATCACTCCGTAAATAAGCAGGATAGACTGCTGAGGAACAGCAAGCTGGCGAGTGAAGAAGCCGGATAATCAGTTCATCACTCCGTAAATAAGCAGGATAGACTGCTGAGGAACAACAAGCTGGCGAGTGAAGAAGTCGGATAATCAGTTCATCACTCCGTAAATAAGCAGGATAGGCTGCTGAGGAACAACAAGCTGGCGAGTGAAGAAGTCGGATAATCAGTTCATCACTCCGTAAATAAGCAGGATAGACTGCTGAGGAACAACAAGCTGGCGAGTGAAGAAGTCGGATAATCAGTTCATCACTCCGTAAATAAGCAGGATAGGCTGCTGAGGAACAACAAGCTGGCGAGTGAAGTAGCCGTATAATCAGTTCATCACTCCGTAAATAAGCAGGATAGGCTGCTGAAGAACAACAATCTGGCGAGTGAAGAAGCCGGATAATCGAGCTGACCCTAATTGTGCGACTTCCAAGTCCTTTGGTAATTAGATCTAATTTCTTCCATTAGACAACTCTCCGTCAACCTACCTGACAATTCCTTGTCACGCTTCGTAGAGCATTGCCTTCGATCACACTTCCCACACAAGAATTTCACCTTCTATCACCTTTGTGGTTTCATTCTAATATATATATATATATATATATATATATATATATATATATATAAAACTAAATTCGTAAATTATTCACTTTATTTTCATCATTAAACGACTATTTGCATTGTTGCATAATCGTTTATTCGGATTTCAAAAATGCCTTCAAAATTGAATCGTCCATAATTTATACAAGTTTAGAAACAGTTATAACAAAACTATAAGAAAACATTCTACAAAAGTGAAATTGTGCTGGGTTGATAAATTATGATAAAGGCATATCTCCTGTTTGTGATGTTGCTGATGACTTGCGCCATCTCTCGGAATAAATATGAACTAATCGATGATTTTACAAAATTATTCCAGAATAATGATCAAATATGATAAATCATGAAAAGCCAAACACGTACGTGTTTCAGGCCGTTGGCTCTCGTCCGCATGGTGCAAGCTATATATCATCGACCAATAAGGTTGGTCCTTTAAGATTCCTGAAAAATCAAGGTTTTGCAAAATCAGTTGCACTATCTGCATGAAATGTACATAATTTAAAATATTTTCCCCAATGTATGTATTTGTGTCCTGAAACTGACCCTGTGAGTTCGCTACGTGCCAGAGATGCAGTCATTCGCCATGGGAGGCTCCTCTAGCTGCACTCGACACTCAGCCTCAGCACTATACAAGAGCACTGTAATCGGCTTAGCCTGCATCAAAGAAGGGCATGCCTCAGGATCATGCTCAGGCCCAGTGACCCGGGGGTCAGGCTAATGGTCCGATTGGCCACATAAATCAAAGCCAGGCCTAGATCGGCACGCAAGGATCAGGGTCATATCACCGGCGCCAATTACGCCGTCGGAGGGTTGTCATTCTCTTTCGCTGCTTCTTGTGTACTGACGGCAGAATTCCAGCCGTGTCTTCCTCATTTACCTCCCCGGCCGGCTTCTTTTGTTCGAGCCTTACTTTCGCGGCCTTTTGTTCTCCTCCGTTGCCTTTTCCTTTGACATAACGCGCGTTCTCTAGTAATTATAGATAAAAGAAAGGTTATTATGTGGATATTTATAGAATTTTATGTCTATTGAAACTGAACGCTTTCTGGATTTCCAACATATGTTTACCTTTAATTTTATCACTCTCAGTATGTACGTGTTCACTCTTTCAACAGATGTTTTTGTTTAGTGCTAATTCTTACATTCAAATTGAGCGGGATTGCCAGATAGAGAGTTGACAAACTTACGAAAAACGGTGAAGTCGCAGGTGATATATTTTATGAATTCGTGAATAGCTAATTTAATTGGAAAATAGCTAACGTCTGATCTCTCATATTACAAGTAGTTCATAATGTGAAGTGAATGCAAGGGTCTTGAAATGTTTCAGTGTGGCTTCAATGTTATTATAACTCACAGAGAGGTAAACTCAGAGGGGAATATAGAGTTTTATGTGATCTCAAGTTAACTTATTATTATTGAGACACCCAGCAAGGAAGATACAAATAACGCAGAAGTTTGAATATACTGTGAAGATTGATACTTACTTTAAGATAGACAAGTACTACCACGGGATCATTCATTTCTACAAACGAATAAAGGTTCTCAATCGGCACCTGTAGCTCAACATACACCTACATTAAGATGTATAATTTTGAGATAGGATATCTCTGTAAAGTTGACGTATCTCTCTCACCTCTTGTTGCGTGTATGTTCAATCTATTTACAACTTGTGGGAATAATATTTACATAACTCTTCTTTGTTTGCGAATCAATGTAATCTGATATGTCAGCTGCACAGATTTCAAATTACAAAGAAATTGCGGTAAGGCCATCAAACTCTATCTAAAAGGATGCAACAGCAATATGAATAGTGAGGATGTAAACATCCTATTGATTCGATGATCTATTACTTACTCGTATATACCGAGATCCTGCTGATCTGAGGTCGCATTTTAGGGCAGTGGTAAACAAATATATTCGTGGCATTTTTTTTTGCCGGGAGGAAATTGATCACTAAAAGAAAAGGTCGCCTTTCCAGTCAAAACAAAGTTCAAAACTAGACACCATCTATTGACCGTCGTCGACGTAAACTAGCGGTCTGTCACCGAGGCCGTTATAGTATTCAGCGACGGTCAATAAATGGCGTCTAGTTTTGAACTTTGTTTTGACGGGAGAGGCAACCTTTCTTTTAAAAATATTGTTACGGCACTTCTCAGCCGTCGAAGTTTGCGTAAGTTTTTCAGAAAACAATGAGGGTTCGTGGAGGAGACAGCTTAGAACGAGAGAGAGATATCATTTATTACAAAGACTTCTAAACAAAGATGCGAGCCGCCTGAGACGCTCGAGAACGCAACCCGAAGATCTCTCGGAAAATTGTCATACAGAAAGGAGGGGATTATCGATTTCACAATAAATTCGTCGTAATAAGTCTTGGAATAAAAATTGGTAAAATGAAGTCTATTTATATGAGGAGAGAATAATCAACACCACCAATTCTAGTAGACAGAACTATGTATCCGGTAGGTATGTTCCAATAGTAGGTAGCTCTCTGCATGTCTTGACTCGGTACTGCCTTTGTCCCTCGTTTCTATCCCGAAGGGTCTTCTGATTCTTATTGTCAATTTATTTGGCAAATATAAGCTGGTGACATTTAAAGCTGCGACTCCAGACGCCCTGTGGTATCAGAATATTTAGCTCGACTCGACTGAAGCTCTCACCACATTATTTAACCACGGGAACATACTCACGCACTCTGAATTTGTTTGTTCACACTTTCGTTAATATCGGAGTTAAAATGCTTTAAGCGTTTGCGATGAAGTTAAAGCCTATTTGCAAAGAAATGTTATTTGGAACTGATGGCGCTTGGGATAACTTACAAATTGGTGTGTATGTCTGTGAATAAATCAAAGTATATGTAACAGGGGGAAATGTTTTTAATATTAAGAGAATGATAAATTCAATCACTTGAACCATCTCAGAACCTATATTTGAACAATTTAGGTACAAGTACTAGTTCTCTAAGTCGACTCAGCCGCAATCTTCGCCCCTCCTAAGTACCGGCAGAGCCCAACATTGCCCAACTTCAGTGAGCCAACGAGAATCGACCAGATCAATGTAGTAGAACCGCATGCTGAGAAGACCAAACCCTTCATCCCTGAGCTGATAGCAGTCAACAAGTTGATCTAAACAACGTCTATCTCCGTGCCGAAGATAATACTAATCGACTTTTAAAAATAAATATAATCGCAGATAAAAACTAATCGCTAGGATTTTTCCGCGTTTACGTTAGGGATATGTCCTATTACATAACATCTTATCCCAATTATCTATGAAGAAAAATCGCAATAAAATTTTAATGGAGGAAAAATAAAATGGAGGAATTGAAAGAATCGGCGTGGACGGACGGAAGGACAGGATAAAAGTAAGCATTCTGAATGAATGCGAGGACTCTGGCTAGAGAGTTGGCCATCGCGAGCCCAGGCCATTTGCATGACAATGCCCAGGCTATTGTGCAGCCTTTGGTAATTGAATGTCCCTTCAGACTCTATCACAGGCCATCATTGGGGGCTATCATTACATCGCCATTATGGACGCTAGAAAAGATTAAATTATATTCCAGCCACATATTAGTCGAGTCTTTTTGAATTCTAATAAATAGGACACACCATGAAAAACGAGGCATTTTAGACATAGCAGGAATTCCAGCGACATTAGGGTCAGATGGTATTAACTTGAATCTTTAAGTGCTGAATCGATGTTATTTTATAAAACCATGCGTTGAAAACTATACAAAGTTCAAAAACTATACAAAAATAATTTTCCCAGAGTACCACGATTGTGCCCGTTCAGGTCTAAATATTGTTGATTAAAGAAAGAATATCGAGGTAAGGTCTCTTTTTCACCCAAATATATGTAGGACAGAATTCAAACTTTGCTATAATTCTTCAAACTATTTCAAAAGCAAACTCGAGCCAAATTCTGTCAATAGAATGAAAGAGAACATTATATGTGGAACCTTAAAAACTATTTTTCTAATTAAGACGTTTGTGTTCCTGTAAAGAAATTTCACAATTTTAAGTCTTTGGTCACCGTAAAATTAACAGCGAAAAAATATATTATAAAAACTATACAAATTATATAATATAGCAGAGATATCTATATATATAATTGCCTTATTCTGTCTGAAGCTCACGGATAGAATGCGCGCCCATTGGCTGCCGGCGAACACGTGTCCTCCCTGCCCCCCTCTAGACAACCCTGTTATCAGCTGTGTGATACATACACCTGTCTATAGCGGCCATTCTAGACAACCCTGTTATCAGCAGTGTGTTACATCCACCTGTCTATACAGACCACCCTGTCTATAGCGACCACTGACCACCCTGCCTATAGCGACCACTCTGGACAACCCTGTTATCAGCTGTGTGATACATCCACCTGTCTTTACAGACCACCCTGTATATAGCGGCCACTCTAGACAACCCTGTTATCAGCTGTGTGATACATCCACCTGTCTATACAGTCCACCCTGTCTATAGCGGTCACTTTAGGCAACCCTGTTATCATCAGTGTGTTACATTCACCTGTCTATACAGACCACCCTGTCTATAGCGGTCACCTTAGGCAACCCTGTTATCAGCAGTGTGATACATACACCTGTCTATACAGACCACCCTGTCTATAGCGGCCACTCTAGACAACCCTGTTATCAGCTGTGTGATACATACACCTGTCTATTCAGACCACCCTGTCTATAGCGACCACCCAAGACAACGTTTTTTAAATATATTCGCACTCGGGTAAAACCCGGGCGTTGCCCGGGCCATTCGTCTAGTTATTATATATTTTGAGAGATAGGGTAAAACGTTGCCATGTTTGTACATCAAAGGTGATGCGAGGGTTTTTAACGAGTTAGTCGTCTGGAGCCGTGGGTTCTCCGTGGTGGTCTACTAGCATGTCTGTGGATTCTTGCTGGAATAAAAGGTGAGCGCCATTTTGATTAATTTTCTCGTTTGCTTATTTACTTCTCTATGTTGCGACGCTTTTTGTGTATGTGTGTGGTTGAATTAGGGTATTTTATTTGTTTGCGTGTTTGAGTGTGGTTGAATTAGGGTATTTCATATTTGTGAGTGTATAATTGTGGTTGAATTAAACTATTGTATTTGTGTGTGTATAAGTGTGGTTGAATTAAGGGTTTATCGTTTTGTGTGTGTATGCGTGTGGTTGAATTAAGGGTTTATCGTTTTGTGTGTGTTTGAGTGTGGTTGAATTAGGGTATTGTGTATTTGTGGGTGCAAGAGTGTGGTTGAATTAGGCTATTGTATATTTGTTAGTGTATAATTGTGGTTGAATTAAACTATTGTATTTGTGTGTGTATAAGTGTGGTTGAATTAAGGGTTTATCGTTTTGTGTGTGTTTGAGTGTGGTTGAATTAGGGTATTGTGTATTTGTGGGTGCAAGAGTGTGGTTAAATTAGGCTATTGTATATTTGTGAGTGTATGATTGTGGCTGAATTAAGCTATTGTATTTGTGTGTGCATAAGTGTGGTTGAATTAAGGGTTTATCGTTTTGTGTGTGCATAAGTATGGTTGAATTAAGGGTTTGTCGTTTTGTGTGTGTATGAGTATGGTTGAATTAGGACATTTTATTTGTGTGTATGAGTATGTGATTGTGAATTAGAATATTGTTTTTGCGTAGGTATGAGTATGATTGAATTGAAATATTGTATTCTTTAGGTATATATATGAGTATGTTGAATTAGGCCATTGTATTTTGTGTAGTACCCTCAACCTGGAAACTTTAATAGTAAAACAATATTCCATATCACGTCGGCCTCTCCGTGTGATGTCAACACGGAGAAAATTTCGGGAACTTTTGGGATTGTTCCGACCACACTAAAGATGAATAACAACACGCTTGAATGTGTAAGATGACAATTTGCAATCATCATAATTGAAACTGTGAGGCCTTTTATCATTCGCCAAGCTAATTCAAGCGGTTCTCTATGAGGACAAAGAGAAATCTTACGCAATTCTCTATTCTAGTAGAACAATATTTCACTCTTTGCGTGATTGCTTCATTTTGACAAGATAAACACACAAGATTAAGTTAGAAATGTATATATACCGAGAGGGGCTCTTCTCTGCCTTAAAAATGCATTAAAACAATGCATTGGGTTTATCTCTTGAGCGTTCCATAATAACGCAAGGAGATATTATAAAGAACCCAAGAAAGGCGGAGAAAAGCAAACACCAGAAGGGAGGGTTACGGAAGGAAGGAAGGGACCAAAAGTAAACGCCGTCGTCCACTCCCGGCCGGTGATCCGGGTCACCCGGCCACTGCCAAGGTCAAGGCTGCGGGCGATACCCAGGAATCCAGCTGCAAGGCCAGGGATTTATGGAGCAAGGAAGGGAACGATGTCGTTAAAGACAAAGTGACGGTTCAGACTGCTCCTAGATAACCCACAACAATAATATCCGCCGTATAAAGTCCTTCACGTTTCCGACACAAATCCTTCCAGGAAACCATTCGTTGTAGCAAACCTTACTGTAGTACTGAGCAATGATTCCCGGGACGTTCATTTCTAGAAACAGCGCCATGTTATCAGAGAGTACTTTGTATATTTATTTGCTGCTATCTTAATGGAGGAAAGGACGTGGTGAGCGTAGATTATAATATGTTTTAGGTTATATATAAAATACCTCATAGATACCTCATAGCCCACACAAATTTACAACCTAAAATATTTCAAAATATGAAACAACCTGGCTCTGAATTGAGAGCGTCTCGACTCAATCTAACATGGAAGGGAGAAGATAAAAGTTCCGTGGCCAGTGTGGACTATTTCCTGGCTGGATGATTAGTTACACGGACGATCTTTAACCCGCACATTTTATAATACAAAAACAGCTATAGCCATCCTTTTTTTCATAACTATCAGTAAGAGTTTATTGAATACCTTTTATTTTATTTAATCCCTTTAAGTGTTTCAACGACTATAACCCCAAAAAGGTCAGTCGTTTGAAAACAAATCCTTCAGATTAACTTTCAGATTAACTCTTATCCTAAAACTATACTATCAAGAATCGGTTGGGTTCCTTTGGTCTGAAGCATATGCTCAGGTTATTATATCGTCGCTCAGTTTTCTAAGAAACAAACTATTTATTTAAAACAAGAATTGGTCTCGTTCATTGCCCTGCCATATGTACTAAGCTTTCGGCCATCTGTTACCACTGCGTCTTCAAAGAGCAAGATTGTAAGAACTGTTCATCCAGAACAAACACACGAACGGAAAAATGCGTCAACTGCTGAGCCAAGGATCATCTAGCTATCCACGAGCCACCACCTATACCACTGCCAAATTAAACGCTACGAAGTCATAATTCCCGGAACACCCCAAGGTAGCTATTATCTTCAACGTTCACCTTTTATGTAAGTTCAAAGCTCCACGATCTCTAAGACGGTTACAATTTTGATTACTGTATTACGCGGCCGACCTTGTAGCGTAGGGAGTGTTTTTATCATTTTGTTTCTTGAGGCTCATCTCTTATACCCATAGTTGAGAAAACCTTGAATCCTCTCGACAATCTCCAGCCCCATACACCTACTCGAACAAGCCAATACCCTGAAAAACTGAATTCGCTACTGAATCCTGCTTGCTCAGCGCTCAAAACATTGACCCAAAAGTCCTCCAGGACTGAATCTATCAAACCTTCGTGCCTTTGGGGGTAGAACAATATTATTTCGACGCTTTCTGACATTCTTGACTTTTCCATATTTCGCGAGTTGTTTATTTGAACTGAGAGATAGAGAAATACCCGGAAAAGAAAAAGTTTTTCTTGAGAAGGCGTAATGTACATCCAACACAAATTTAAATATACTCCATTTAAAGCATTAAAGCAAGGCTTTTCTTCAAATATAATACAATTACAACTCTAAAAATATATACGTTTGAGTAAAACATATAATTAGCCCCTAGTTTAGTTATTTTTTAGCAAAGAGTATCGCGATTACCCATATGAAGAGGCAAAGCATTCAACCCCACTACCCCATAAAATAGAAAGATATAGGGCTCTACAGCGAGTCGTGAAATCAAAAGGAAGATGTTCAAATTTCTGTCTGTATTGGTTGCAATCTGGACGATTAGTCAGTGCCGCGGGGGAACGGTTTTTTACTCGGGATCGTCGTTTCTAATGGATTATCGAACTAATGGTTGGTTTAATGGTAACTTAGAAAATACTTCAATTTAGAACTGGGTGATGATCGTACGATTTCCTTCTCTAATTCCTCCATTATGTCGCACCGACCTTCATACTTTTGCTTGTTGTCGTTTTCTGTTTAAAAGCGAATGCCGCGATTCGAATTGGTCCTGTGATCATTTCTGAGGACCATGCTTGAATTTTCGAATTTAGTATAAGGTTGTCCCAAAAGTTGTGTTTTTCTTATTACTTGACGAATAATATTATTATGGCGAATATACATAATAATGCATAATATAATTACTTTATACATAATACAAAGACATTATACATATATCAGCGGAAAATATTATGGCAAATAATATTGGTATTTCAATTTTTTGCAAGTGGTTATGAAATTTGGGGACAACCTTGTATTTCGATATATTTTCTAGTTTGATTAACCACTTGACATATATGCCTTGACCTTATAAAATTCTAAGTAAAATTTCACATGACAGCCGGTTATCATTTTAGAAAACCAAAAAAGTCAAATTTACATATTGTGAAATGTTCGGAGAAAAGAGATTGCTTTAACTTTTATTCTTGGTGCGGTCAAAAGGTAAGTTTAATTACCCCCACCCCACAATTTCATCAAGCCCTACGCACGAACGCAATTAGAATAATAAGGTTTTAACCTACGTAAATTTTTATGCTATTATTAGATGTTTTATTAAAAATTCCTTTGTTAAAAAAGATACACATCGTATCGGTAATCCGTTTAAAAAAACACAGAGAGTTCTTAGTTCGGGTACTATAAGTAAGTTTATTAACATCCCTGAAGTAAATGAGAGGATATTTGATTAAATGTAATCGCCATTTTCAGTAGCACTAGTTTCCCACAGTCTGGCTTGAGCTTTAACCCCGTCATCAAAGAAATATCTAGCCATATATGCAGCCAATCTTCATAAAACTACTTCACCCCATCGTCCGATGTGAATGGCGTCCTCGCATGTTATTTAATGGGCCTAATATGTGGCAGGTAAATGGACTAAAGTCGGGAGTGTAGGGTGAGTGTGGTAGGAGTTTCCATCCTAAACGGACAACAAGTTATATCGTAACTGCGGCCGTGTGAGGTCTAACATTATCCTGAAACAGCACGTCTCCCGAATGTAGAAGTCTTGGACAATTGTTTTGAGAATCTTACATGTTAGAATCCGAGGGCAATGTGTAACTGTGATAGTTGACCCTTTGTAGAAATTCAGTCCACAATGAATCCTTTTAGTTGTGAAGAGGACAATCAATATTCGTTGAGTTTCATCGAAAATGGATTCTGACATGGACTCTCCATTTGACCGCCATTTTATGCTGCCTTATTTGTGCAAGAAGTTATTCTGCATTATAATTTAAATTTTTTTCTTTATAAGAAGTTTGTCAATTATTGATGACACCATATAAGCTTGTTTTCTTCCACAGTTGTAAGTCCTGCGTTAGGAAATTTTGTTAGGCAACATTTAGACACAAATCTCTCACCTATTCTACTGCTTGCAGTAAGCTGGAACGATTGGGGACTTCTAAGAAGTGCTTCTGCTTAGCAGTATCGTTCACAACTCTGATTAGGGAAAATTAACGAAGTCATTTTGAAGGACGAATTTACATCAACATTATTAGCAGTAAGTTTACGTAAAAAAATATATAGATAAGACCATTACTCCTCTAGTTCCGTGGGATGGGCTCATGGAGGAAGGGGTATTGAGCTTTTCCCTCTATTGACCGCTATCAATCTATACTTTATACCATTTATGTTCAATAATTGTCATGTTCAAATTCTACATGAAGGTGTGTGTTCAGCTTTTCTCACATTCTTTTCTTCACAGACTAGATAAATATTAGACCAAATAATTATACTGTGAATAAAAAAATATTTTAAAGTTAATTTTAATTTTATTCTTAAGAATATACATATAACTCTTGCAAAAAAAAAAAAAAACTATATATTGCATCACCTAAAAATACTTATGTAAATTTTCTGAAAATTTGTGAGCTATATAATGGTAATGTGAAAAATAATTGGATACAATTTTTAAAAAGAAGGTAAATTTATTGATATACCTAGCTTTATCAATATTCAGTGTGTCTTCCTTTGGCACGTATTCAAGCAGCTTCACGGTCATGCATATTGTCATAGATTTTTCATGGCTTCTTGTGGGATGCTAGACTAAGCTATTTCAATTTTTTTGTCGAAGCTGTTGAGATTATTGGACTTTGGAGATTGCCAACTTTTCCGCTTCATCATGTTCCATACTTTCTCAATTGGGGAAAGGTATGGGGAACATGCGGGCAGGGATGGATGTCAACATTTTGAAGGAAGGCTCGTGAGATGTTGGCTGTATGTAGTCGGGCATTGTCTTGTTGGAAAATGTCATTATTAGTCTGCTCAAGAAATGGTAACATAACAGGTTGCAACACATCTTCAATGTATAGTTGAGCGGTCATTATGTCATGAACAAAGACTAAAAGAGTCCTACTTTCATAGCTGATGCCACCCCACACCATGAAGCAAGGAGTTTTTGCTATATGCCTTTCCAAAATACAGTCCTGATGGAATATCAGGAATAACCCGCGAACTGATACTGGATTAATCATAAAAATGACGGAATGCCATTCTTGTACCCAAAGACCTCTCTCTTCACATCAACTGAGCCGGTCACTTCTGTGTCTGACAGAGAGTGAAATTCTTAATAAAGGCCGGTGACTACGGAGTTCTGCTTCGATAAGACGGTTATTAATCCTGGGCATGATGGCGGTAATCATGGTCTTCAATTGGGATTTTGCATCCCCCTAGAAAATTTTCTAACCGAATTACTTGAATCATTAACCTTGTCTTTTATTATTGTGAAAATACTGTAAAAATAATGACTATAAAGCATTCATTTTACAATTTACTTTTTATTTTCGGCTAATGAGATCACTACCCAATGGATCAATCTGCTACAGATCGAATAAAAATATTTTCGAGAAGCTAATTTAGAAGGTGTGCAAGTAACAAAGACAAAAGACCATTAGCACTACATCGACTGTCAGCAAGGTCACAATGGCTTGTAAATACCAACGTTCAAACGAGAGCATTGTCTTCATGTTTTATATTTGTTGTTTTCTCTTTCTTTTTATCTTTGGATGGAGCTCTTCATTCAGTTCACACTATCTCGTAGTGGAAGTCTTGGCATTTTTATTTCGTATTATAGAGTTCTTATCCTCTCTCTTCCACTTTATCATCGCAAGCAATCACTCTATTGTACCCCAATGTATCTCTTTCTATGCTCTGGGTGTTATAGAAGTACAATTTAGAGAGATAGGCAAATATCAGTAACTTGTTGAGTCGGAAGCCGACACCCAGAGAAATTTGAGTTAGATGTCTATAGTTAGACACATATATACAGAGAGAGAGAGAGACAAAAATAGCCGAGATGTGGAATATTTTTCCCTAAAAATGCTCAAAAGTTAATTAACTTATAAATTTGAATAATATATACTATAAAAGTTTCATTATTAGCTCAGTATCATCTTTGTTTATATATAGTCCACAAAAACATTTCCCCACTCAGTTATATATAATAGGATATTATTATATATATTTCAAATTGAAAAAAAATGATACATTTGCTTTTTTAGAATACCTTCCATTTGGATCTGTAATTTTTCGACAGCTTCAATCATGATGTTTTCTAACAAGATACAATATTTATAAAAAATCTAAGAGCGTTCTCCTATAAAGATATAAATAACATCCGTGATCTGTGCTAAAAGTCCTGATGATCACAATACACCCAGATATGTGTGACACCCCAACATCGAATAAGAAACACGCTTCACCATAACTTTTACTCGGGGGACCAACACGGCCTTCCAGGCCAGCGCAGGGTCAGAGAGCGGCCTGGGGCCGAGATATTTGCATGTTAAGTTGGTGCTGTGTTTTATTTGGTTTGATGATGGCCTCAATTTCCTCGGCCTCGATTGGCCGGATGAATATTCTACGCGGCCGCCGTGTTCTCATTCTCGACTTGCTCACAATGATCCAACCGTTTCCTCTCTCAGAGAGTACAATAGGATAGAGTTTCTAATACATTCGCCACAACATATCAAGTTCAGAAAAATAAAATTTTGTACTTCACTTTAATCTCATTTATCCTGAACATTTATATCAAGACTTTCATAAGAGGAGAAAATATAAATTTCTATTCTAAAAATGATCTCTTCCATCCAAAAGAAGGCAAAAGTCCGTGCCATCTAGCGACCGTTCTTGCAGACACTTGTACTCAGTAAAAATATTGAAATCACAATTTTTGCTGAGGCAAATGATTCGGCCATGATCACAGGTTTGGCATAAATTATTTATATAATAACTGATGTAAACAAAAGTTAAATTCAATGCAATATAAAATTATTTTATAATCAATTCGCGCATACAAGTATAAAACTTCCTTTTATAAAACTATCTCATCTATTTTTTTCCATAGCCTTGCAAATATCACACACACTATTTAGATTCCAGAATAATTAAATGTCATTTGGCTCAACTTTCAAAGGATGATTATAATTTTTATAAACTACTTTCTCTCCCAAATATAATATAATTTTGTTCAAGTTCAAAAATGAATAAAATATTTGCGGAGACAAATGCAACTTTTTAAAGCTTTTTTCCTTGTGGTCTCCTTTTTTATTTCCATCCAAATTTTTACAATATGTGATACATAACGTACTATGGGAATTTTAGAAAATTTTAGCATCGATCGGGGCAGTGGAAGGTTGTTACTGCGGTAAATAAACACAAGACATGTGCTGTTGGGGTGACCAAATGTTGACAAGTAGAGAGGACGAGAGTTTATCAATACCAAAGATTTGAATAAATTTGTAAATATACTAAGGGAAAAATATAAAAGGTGTAATGTGATTCATGTAAATATATTTATGATACTCTTACTAGCTTTAATTCAGGCCATTAGATCTCTGATTTGTTTGTTTTGTTTTTATATATTTTATTGTTTAATTAAAAAGGCATATATTTGAATAAAAATATATTTATCTACCAATATTTAAGTTCAGTTCTTTTCCAGGTACAACAACTTATTTATGTAAACAACAAACTCAGCTCCACATAACATCAATAGAATTAAGTTTTAAATTATTTGATTGTATATACTTGCAATGAATAACTTTGTATTGTCACAAAAATATCCCGAGTATGGATATTTGAATAAAATACATAAATCAATAAGGGGGATTTTATTTCACGAGACAACAAACTAACTGAAACGTCCAATTCGACGAGAATATATTTTGTTGACAAATGGTGTTTGAATGATGGGGGAACAATTTGTGCCAATTTTGGAGGTGGCATGTCTTTATCGAGATTTCTTGCCCTTTACAAGCATTAACTTGATACTACAGACTATACATATTTATATATAAATAAAACGTCGTATTTTGGTTCAAAATAAAATAAAATATTTCATTATTTAGTAAAACCCAATATTTAGCTAGGCTGTACCGCTAGCTTCGTCAGGGTGCCGCTTTATTTTGAAAAGGCTTTAGTTAACCACGCGATGCCTTCACGCGACGGCATGTGTTAGATTTATAAATGCACACTCTGTGACCTAACATTTCAAATATATATATACGATATATGTACGTTTCTGAAAAATAAATAATAATCAATAAACCCAATAAGTATATTAAGAGTTAAGTAGATTTAAACTGTAAATATATAACGACTGGATGTCGAGTTTTTTGCTTATACGAGTACTGTTTCAATATTTCATACATGTCCAACTTTCTGAAATTGTCTTGAGTTCCTATCTTGAATATTGTTGTATATAATTTCTGATTTTTCCAAAATTTGGCATATGGGCTCGTGTGAGCGCGTGATCTGACAAAATGATAAATGGGCGATGGTTTTTAGAAGGCTGTTTTGTGTTGGTTTATTCTTACTCCCAGAGTTTTGCCGGTTTCTCCTATTTAAATTGCACGGTGAGATTTACAGTATTTACACGATGCATGATGTTGGATTTGAATTCTTGAATGTTATTATGCTTAGTACTTGAATGGCGAAGAATTTATCTTATATTCGATGTGGTCGTGTATCGTGTACCTTAACACTAAGCATAATATTATACAAGAATTCCAATCCAACATCACATATTATATTCCCTGTAAATCTTGCCTGCAACTTATATCCTCCAGACTCCTGCAGTCGTGCAGAGAAAAGATTATGACCGTTTGATTTTCGTATCTATCAATATACTGGGTTTACGTTGTTATACACTTCCTAAATCGATACGGAAATAGAAGGAACAATAAAATATTAAAATATATAGTTTTATGTGGTGTATGGTCAGACAAAATTAGTTTAGGTTTACTTGTCCTGTATAGTTCAGGTCATGTGATCCTCTTATTGGTTGTCACTAGGAGACGATATCTGAAATGAGCCGGCAGTCCTCAATCAAACGGCCGCCATCTGATGCAGACATATATCAGCCTCTGTCTCTCTGAATGGAATGAGACAATGGTGCTCCGTGGACAGGTAGACGATCCATTCTTCAGTCCCGACCTACTTGTGGCTTTTTGTTTACACAGGCTTAATTGTCTGGTCGAACTATCAGATCTCAACTCTCCTCTAATTTATCTCTCAGACTAACAATGGGAGTCAATATGGTGAGCTACATCTAAGATACTTTTGTTTAGACTGGGGACCAATTGAAAATAATCAGAACATGTTCTTAAAGATCCATCAAACTACTCGAATGTTGTTGGTCATGTTCCAGCTCTTCTTTATTAATCTCTTTTTTTTTCTGAAAATTTCTTCCTGCCTTTCTTAGCCTTTACTATTTCTTCCTCTACCTATCGACCTATGGATTCCTCACATTGGAGTTCTATCATCTAGTAGTCCTCAATGGAAACATTGATTTATCATGCCACATAATTCATGACAATTGCCTTCTTTTAAACATACCTTTCCCTTTTCAGAAAATATCTTGAAATCAAGAAAAAGACATTCCCTTATCGTGCAACTGAAAGTTGCTGGTGGCTTGCGCCATCTGTAGGAATAAATATCAACTATTCTTTGATTTTAAATTATTACAGAAATGGCTAAATACCCATTCTTGATTAATCAAGAATGGGAATTTGGCCAATTCTGGAATTCTATGCACGATAAAGAGATGCCTTTTTCTTAATTTATCCACCTTATCCTAGTACAATTTCATATTTGTACTATTTTTCACATCTTGAAATTTTTCAATTGAAACAAAAATATATTTTTATAAAATTCAGTTTTTTTCCTTTCCTTTACATATGTGTATTATTTAATTTACAATCAAAAGATTTTTTTATAAAAGCTTGAGTAACCTGTATATGAGCATTTGGACGAAAATTAAATTTTTAATACCGATTTTGAAAACCTAATTGAAAACTCTCATACTTCTAAAAATTGAGTACGTTATGTAAATTGAATTGTAAATATGGTGTAAACATTTTAAATGCGAATATGACGCACCTCACGTTGTTCATGAGGAGAACGCACTTAATGCATTTTAAATTTATGAACTGTATAAAATATAGATTTATTTAGCCGGGATGTTGAGGCTTTGTCCTAAGTCTGCTAGAGTGCAGAGACAGTCAATAGACGGCGCAATGTTGGCGTCAGGTTTGAGTGGAAAGGGATTCTTTCTATTCTGAGATTAAGTTCTTTCCGCGCGCGCGGCACAATTTTTTTTTCTATCTATATATCGGACATAGGATAGGTCTAGCCATTTTGACAGGAAAACGCCTCTTTGGCATACTCCGAAAGCTTCATAATCCCCTTGTGAATCTCGTTAAATCAAAGTTCATTTTGAACTGACGAGGGCCATAGCACAAAACCACGGTCTACAGGCGGAGTTCTGATTTTTCTAAAGATGATGTACTGGATTTGTCCGAGTCTACAAGATTACAGAGATGGTCAATAGATGACGCCTCATTTTTGTCTTTATTTTAATGACAGAGATAGCCTTATAGTCAAAAATAATTATTCTATTTATAAACACGTGTATGTTTTATGCAAATGACATCCCATATTTGAGTCAACATCTCGTCAACAAGATGTCATTTCAACTGATATCAACTGTGTCGCGTTCTCATAACTTTACATATTTACGTCTAGGGAAAGCTCTTAACTTGATTTTATGACATAAAATTTTCAAATTATATATCGTTATATTGAAAAATAATTTAAATATATAAAATGATTTAAAAGATCAGGTGTTGGTATTAAAATCCAAAAAGCCATATCCTGACCACGAGTACATGACAGAGCGCCTCTAGTGAGACAGAAACCAACTAAACGTTGAGTTAGCCTGTTCCCTGATATTTTGATTTATCAAGAAAATGGTTTGGCCAAATATCAGGGAACAGGCTAAATCAACGTTTAGTTGATTTCGGTTCCACCAGATGGCGCTCTGCCATGTGCTCGTGGCCAGGATATGCCTTTTTTTAAAATCGAAATTTATTTATTTATTTTTATTTTTATTATTTACAATATTTTAATATCGTTATATTTTATTCCTAGGGTTTTCCTTACAGGCTCTAAATTTATCAAACTCTGAAGCAACCCTCTCTAAACGCAAAATAAATGCATCTGATCGTCAGAGAGAAACTAGCTGCTGTATATTTCCTATCTACCTGATCTGCCATTTCTTCGACATCCTTGGAAAAAAAATCTTTAGTCGTTGTCCTGGACTATCATTAAGTTCTGAGGAGATGGCAACGTATTATCTATTCCGATTAATTCAATCTATTCTCTGGTGAAGAAGATAAAATCTCCATTATAGATAATTGCAAGGTTTAAAGAATCTCCCCATATTTCTCTGTCAGTGCGAGGCTCAACTCTCACGACGACGTGAATAGAAAGGTCGTCCTGTGCATTGTCCTCAAGGTCACGTGTGTCTGCGAAACAATTTATCAGCAGGACAATGGCACACGTGCGTCTCCTTACAGTGCCATGTCTGGGTCACAGACTAGGATCTAGCATTGCAGCAAAACCTGAGCCTGATTTTATTGCGTATGGAAAAGCTTCTCTCAGGCAAAGTAAAACTTGACATGCATAGATAGTATTCCATATTTAAATAAAATTAAACGAAATAATTTTAAGGAAAAGCACTTTTTAGTATTAAATTCATAATATGTTATTAATATTTTTACTGACGAATCTCGAAAATGCGTCTTTGAACCAGCTTCTTAATATGATCTTTATCAGTCCAAACAAGGCAACTTTGATTTCTCGAGATGCCACAGGAGACATCATTGGGAGCCCACACCCATCGAGAAATATTTTTAAAAAACGGAAAGATCCATCTCAATCAGATATTTTCATAAATCTTATTAACATGATCGACGTGACCATCGCTTTCATCTGTTGATTTGAACATTTACTTGCGCAGTTCGAAACAATTATCAAACAATTATTCTCTTTAAAGAAGACCTAGAAGACCTAGAAATTTGTATTTTCTCTAAATCAGACACACACATAAAGCTTGATTAAGACCATTGGTCTTATACAGATTCATCATAGGAAGGAAGTATAGATGGAGCTCCTATACTCCAGACAGCACACCGACTCGTGTCCAGTGGCTACTGGGTACAGAATCCACCGTGCATAAGTTAGCGTATCACTGAAAAGGCGAGTTTGGAATCAGCCGCATTTTAGTCTTCGCTTTCCTCATCCAAATGTTCCACGACATTCGGCGATTCTATTAATCATTTTCTCTAAATTATTTGGTATATATAACTTTACCACCATTTGTTGATACCGAAGACTAGGTTTTTCAATCATTTATTGTTTTCCGACCTTCAATTATAAATTTCAACAATAATTTTTGTTTATAGATATGAAGTTGTATTAGACTTCATTAGGCTATTTCCTTAAATCCGTGCTATACAAAACGCTATTCTCTAATTTCTTTACCGATAGGTAAGGGTAGCTTTAGTAAATTTTATTTATAAAATAAGAAAGACTGAAAATAACTTGTAGAAAATGAAGAGAAAAATTTGATAACATACAACGCTTTAATATTAGGATTTAAATAGTATTAATTGGGTCCAATTAAGGTCCTTTTAATGGCTCCATTAACTTTGATATCCTTAAGCTGATTCAACGATTTCCTCCAATCAACATAACAATTTTGTCGCATGTTTTATGGTGTTTTACCAAAATGGTACAACTTGAGTCATATTAGACAAACGGTAGTGTAAACTATAATGATAATAACATTTCGAAATAAAAACGTAATTTTAATAATGACTTAGTGAAATAAAAGTGTTATTATCCTTATTTCTTTAGGAATTGTTACCTATATGCTTTTAAAATTGTTAGCTTATAATAACTAACTTTTTATGGAATATTAATAAAATAAACTCTCCAAGGTGAAAAAACATAGAACAAGAAAGAGGTATGCAAATTTGACAAAATTTGATATGCAAATATGTTTCGACTGAGCAATGTGAGTTATTACATTTTAGGGACCAATGGATGAACATGTAAAGCTTTCAGCGCATCTTAATTTAAAAAATGGTAGGTATATACATTTAAAAATTGCGTCACTTAGAAATACTTAGAGAGCTGCTAAATTCTGTCTTCTGTCCATTTCAGGATCTATGTAAGAGGGATCAGATGGTAAATTCATTGGCTGAGGCACAGAAAAACTTAAAATAAATCCATGCCAATATGTAATTGACACTTCACCAGCACTCTAGTATTTGAAAAGTGAAATGGTTATCCAAACCTCAGAAGAAAACACGAATTTTTACTAAAACTTTATAAATTTTATTAAAATATTTTCATTTTCAAGTTTAATATTAATGCCTTTTTGAAATAATACACGATATATTCTTCTTCTTGTCAAGATATTTCTGCAATTGAAGTTTGAAATGGTTGATCCAACAAGGTTGTCACGCATCTTGCTATTATGGAATATTCACCGTTAATTATTTAGGAAAATTTGTAATTGATTTGACAGTAGAAGTCTAGTCTTAAGAAGCTATATTGAGGTACTAAATATATAATTTATATACAAGGGGGGGAGAGGGTGTATCTAAAGTTTTTCATAGTACTATTTTTAAAAAACTCACGACAAATAAAATATTGATTATACAGTAAACTCTCCTATAACGCGATTAATGTGTTCCGTGTTGTATGAAATCGCGTTATAGGAATTCGCGTTGTACGATATATAAATTGTATAACGCGAATGTTATTAGGGTAAATTGTTAGTGACAAATATCATGTAAAAAAATGTATTGTATAAAATGATGTATATAGGAAAAATAATTATATACTAAAACAAAACTAAATGTTATATTATTTTATATGCAAATGTATATAAAAAAAACAAATGAAAGTTTATTCACTACATAATTTGTTTTTTATATTCATTTGCATATAAAATAATATAACATTTAGTTTTGTTTTAGTATATAATTATTTTCCTATAAACATATTTTATACATTACATTTTTACATGATACAGTATATCTCTATTTCAATTACAGAAACATATGTGCAATTAAATTGACAAAGTATACAACACTACTTCGTTCAAAAACAAAAAAAAATGAAAAACGCGTGTGCATAAAAATTAAATGTATTGTACAGTTGTCAATATGGAAATTTCCGCATTTTATTTTATAACGCGTTATACGAAAATTCGCTTTGTATAAATAAATTTGTCGCTATTTTTTTTATCGCGTTGTACGAAATCGCGATGTAAAAACTCGCGTTATAGGAGAGTCTATTGTATAGAAAAAACAATTCCTTTCAAAATAATTCTAATTTGATGTTTTCATATTGTAGCGAAGTATTTATTATTTTACAAGTATTTATTATTTTACGCTAGTATTAACAGAGTATCATTTTTTTATATTTTACTATTCTGTAAACTTCCCTCATTCCTTATCTTTTGTTTATCCTTCATACTTGGTTCTTGCCTGAAATAAATTGCTGTCTCATCCTGAAGTTTGTCTTCCCTAATTTTCCACGTGGCAATATATATTTGTGAGAGTGAAAACGCTGAGTACACACACACATCCCTCCGTTGAGACCAACTTTGTGAAATTTTAAGATCTTATGTACACTAGGTGATTAACTATAGTTTGTTAATGTTATGTTAAAATTCAATATTTATATTTTGTTTTAAATTTTGCATAATTTCCAAATACTATGATTGGAGTACATTCTCTGTCTATAAATACCAATAGCTTGTTCCCAGCATTGGCCAAGCTTTTCGAAGCTTTTTTCAATAATTTCAGTTACTTAATTCGCGTAGCACAAACTTCGTGTGCAATTTGAGTGGCTATAGCATCCCTCCTGTCATGGAGTTGAAAACAAACAAGAATATACTGTATTTTAAGAAAATTCAAAACTATTATAGACGCGTATGATATTTTAAAAATTAAAAAAATTCTACTGCCCTTACTGCAATGGAAAAATTAATGGGAGGGCCTGGCTGTGTGTGAACTTTCCCATTGGTTTCGCCAGTTTAATCCACAATACCACTGTTATATTGCATTTTTCGGTTTTACTTTTATAGTGATACTGATGCTAGACTCTTGGAATATGGGTATTTTAGATGAACTATGGTCATAAGCTTTGAGATAAAAATTGTTTATTTTTAAAAGAATCATACGCGTCTATAATAGTTTCTAATTTTCATAACAGATGGCGCGCTAATGCATCATAATATATTTTATAAGCGATTTTTATATCCATCATAAAAGCACAAGTTATATTTACCTATATTAACTATTTTTATTTAAAATTTCACTTTTTTAAATCGGCAATGACTTACTTCCTAACCCATTACTTAATCCATATATGCGCAGGTGCTTGTGGAAGCTGCATTAAGCTTATTTCAAACATAACTCCAGAATCTTTTTGATTTCTCAGGAAAATATATTTTTAGACAGTTCTTTTGCAGCTTTTAATGTACGTTTCCAGGTTTCCATGTTTAGTTAACAGTATGACCAAATACAAGCCAAGGCAACCTTTATTTCCTTGCAAGTTGATGCAGCAAATATCGAGAATGCAAATCAAGCAGTTAATACACGCGTGGAGATTTTTTTAAGGTGAGAAATATCGAATACCTCTCAATTGTGCCTCCAGTTTATTATCACTGCGACACCAAGCAAGACAAGTAAAAAGAACACAATATGCCATATAATGGACCATGGAGTTCGCTGACACTAAATGCACCAAGCTTAGGACCAAACAGATTTCATTATTTCCAGTAAACAGATCCTACTCCACCAAGTTCCATACTTGTGCTATCCATATATGTAGCAGCGAAGGGAAAAAGCTCCGGGCAATGGTGTCCAGAACGCCCCACTTCTTGCCCGCCGATCCGTCACCCCAACTTTAATTAGCAATCTAACTACTTCTAAATGACCTTCTTTAGATGCAAATACTAATGAGGCTCATGTTTACATCGCTCTCAATATAGTCCTTGACCTCTGGTCACATATGACCTAGGTGCATTTTATCGAGGCAACCTTTACTTCCTTGCAACTTGATGCTGCAATTATCGAGAATGTGAATCAAGCAGTTAAATACAGTCGTGGAGATTTTTTAAAGAAAAGAAATATCGAATTCCCCTCTTAGTTGTACCTTCATATTATTATTGCTGCGACACCAAGCAAGAGAATTCAGTGTTAGATGCTTGGAAAGAACACTTTATGCCATATTTTAATACATCTTAAGTCGCTATTCTCACTGATTCATGCCCTGCTCCTCTAGCATGTAAAAGATCCCATCTCACATACTTCAAATCATGCTCTCTGGCGAAAATATTCAAGAAAACACACCGATCCAAACACACGTAGAATTTCGTAACCTTTCTAAACTTATTAACCTAGATAGTCTGTATATTTTATTTACCATACAACCGGATGGATATCTTAGTTCAATACTCGGAATCCAGGAATGGTGTATGATGATTCGATTGATCTGGATTTATTATTTTCTTTTCTAACAAATATATTTCGTCAATCCGTGTTCATGGAAGAAAGTGTTGTTCAAGGACTTCTCAATTACATTGCTAAGTTAAACATAAGAGAGAATTGTCTTTATATTCTCGCCTCATCGATATTAACATAGTAAACTCCACCAAATACTTAGTTTTTCTTCACGGTCTCTTCCATCGCGAAAGGACTTTGAGGAAATTCATTATTTAATACAAAATGGTATCTGTCATTGTAATACCCTGAATTATGTTTAGATGTTGGATTAATTAACTGCCTCAATATATATATAATAAAACACAGTCCGGGACAACTCTACCTTACCAAAGTAAACAAAGTTAGAAGTACGCAAGCGCGTGCACCGTACATTGGCTTGCAAACTTGAAATAAAATTCATTGCTAACACCGATATCCATTTAAACGAAATTTCCCATCTAAACACAATTCAACAAGGTTTCTTGAAGGACCATTCAACGATCTCTTCTCTTTAAAAATAACCAGAAGCATCATACAAGTATTTAAACAAAACCAACTAGTCGCTCTACTTTCAGTAGATATATAAAAATAAAAATACAACCTTTCGCAATGAGTTTCTTTTATTTCAGTAGATATATTACCGCGGCATTTGACAACTCCTGACTCCAAGTATAACTACATCGATCAGTTGAACACTCCATTTGATAAAACGAGAATAATAGAATCATACTTTCAATATAGTAACATCTTATTTGAATACTCTGGATTTCTTGTATCAAAACAACTAAACAAAGAATGCCCACAGGGAGGAGAACCGTTACTTTGGAACGTAATCCTCAACGGCCTCCTCGTTCGCCTTACTCAAATATCAAACATCCGTCCTGTAGCATATGCCGATGATGTCGTTCTCTGGGCCACAAATATAATAGACTTGAGAAATTTAATCCAAACAGTTCTTCATGTGATATACAATTGGTACGATGATACTAAACAATATTTTAAACTGAAAAACATCATTTTCATAATCAGCCTCATTTAACAATAGAACACAAAGAAGTAAGCCTGAAAATTACTGAACAAATCAAGATACTCGGAGTCTCTTTCATCGATAACAAAAGAACAAAAACAAGATCAACTTCTCAAGTCACATAGAGGGTATTGTAGCTCAATGCAACAAAATAAAGAATATTATTTCCTCAATTTGTAACAAATCTAGGGATTTTGACTATAAGAAGTGAAATCTATAAGTCGCTCATACGATCGAGAGACACTTATGCTCTTACCAAGAGAACTATTTACATCAATAATGGGTGAAGAAAAAGCCATTATTATAAATCATTTATATCGATCCATTTATAATTCCAACTATAAAATTCGCACTATTTTCCAAACGGCATTCCTGAACAATTCCATACAAATTTTCCCTCAGTTTGTAACATCACACGAAAAATTCCAGCAATACTTACATAAAACAGATCTATCGGAAACCCCAAATTGTTTCTTGCAGAGAAACTGAACAACCTGCTTTTCATTTTATCTATGTCCGAAGTGAGACATCGATTCTTCCGGATCTAAATGATTTAACTTTCTCACACCAACTACATATTTATACAAATTTCATGAACTCTTTCACTTGATACATGTTAAATCTGTAAATATTTAACCCTAAGTTCAAGTTTGTTTGTATGTGTGCTGGGAACATTGTATGTTTTCCCACGTGCCGCGGCGGAGCGTGAACGGGCCTGCGCGGGTACGGGCAGAGAGTTGTTTTTTGAACGTTATATGGATGGACATTAAAAACATGGTGGCAGCGGTGGGATGGCAGAAGCAGGTGTGAAAATTGCTAAGTTGATCCTCAAGAAAAAGCAAGACCCATCGCTTGGACTCCTGGAGTATCGATCGACCCCTTTGGAGAACGGTTACAGCTCTGCTGAGCTTCTCATGGGACGTAAACTCCGAACGACCTTGCCAATTGCACCAGAGAATCTTAATCCAAGGTTGGTGGACTCTCAGACCCTGAAAAGAAAGGAGGGGAGAAGGAGAAAGGATATGAAATCCAGATATGATCGACGCTGCGGAGCTACGGACATGGAGGAGCTATCCGTAGGTGACACGGTTTGGATTACAGATATGCGAATCTGGGGGATTGTAAAGCAGAAAGCATCGACACCAAGGTCATATATGGTTGATACTCCAGTTGGGACTGTACGTCAAAACAGGTTCCATCTACGAAAAGGAGATACAGTGCAATATCCAGCCGACCCATCGACGCCGACCTTTTAGGGGGAGGAACTGGTTGAAAATGAAAATACCCCAGTTGTGGATTATCCCTCTAACGACTCAGAAGGCGGTCAGATAAGAACCCGGAGTGGACGAATTGTTAAACCCGCGGATCGCCTTCATTATTAATTATATTATGCATTTAAAGTTTGTGAAGTATATATATTTCAAATCTTAAAAAGGGGGATGTGCTGGGAACATTGTACGTTTTCCCACATGCCGCGGCGTAGCGTGACCGGGCCTGCGCGGGTACGGGGAGAGAGTTTTTTTTTTTTTTTAACTTTGTATGGATGGACATTAAAACTGTTTCGTCCATTAGGCGCAAATACTTCAATATCTTCCTTTGTTGAATATTAAATAAATAAAACGAAATTTTTCTCAGGATGCTACATATCTCTAAAATAATCGACAAGTTAATTTTTACGATTGAATTTACATTTTCTGGAATTTATCACATGTAGAACTGAAGAGTGAATTCACACGTTATTAAAAATATTCTAAAAGTGAATCGGTAGAAAGATAATGTCCGTCCTCGGGCCTTTTGGTTGTGGATGATTATCTAGCTAAGCACCCGCGTGGGTACCTCGATGAAATACCCTCCGCACTAGCCTATTAAGCGATATTTAAAAGAAAACATATTTTACTTAATTCAAGAAATTTATCAAAAGAAGATCAAGGTTTCGTTTTGATCTATCCTGATTAATATGCTCAATACTTTGGTTCCGTAGACAAAATATAAGTTAATGTGCCAAATCTATTGAATAATATTTTAAGGTATTCAATATGTCAAAATAAAACTAAATATGACAAAAGTTTTAGTGAATCGACTTGAAATAATTTTAGACACACCTGATATGATTATCATGAGAATTGTGGTACAAACGTGTCTCAATTGCAGAAGGTGCTGATTATAAGAATGCATAAAAAAGTGATATAAAAATATATATCAACATAATAATTATCAGTTCATGACAATATGCAAATAAAATTACCATAAATGTGTATCTACCACATAACGATAAAGATGCATATCTTAACTGACATTGGATTTTAAAGTAACAACAAAAATGTTTATAGCAAAATATATTTTCAAAATTCTGCACTGATTGAATAACCCCTCGAGAGGATATACAAATTAATGTTAAATCTATCATTAAATGGGAAGTTATACAGAAGAAATATATATACGCCAATAAACAAAAGGTATATCAATTATTATAATGCTTCCATTTCCTCAAAAAAGGGCTATTATCACTTCTAACAGAGATACAAACAATGGCATCTTTGATTAATGAATTGAGTCATCAGTGGCTATAGTAACCATTGTATGAGAAAAGTGTGAGCTTGTCAGGTGTTCAGGGAGGGTATTGAAATACATTAAAACGTCTTCCTAAGATGTCCCAAACATGTCTGTTGGGATTAAAGTCTCGTGTAGGTCACGCCATTCGGACAATATCGTGTTCTTGAAAATGTGCCGACTATAGCAGATGGGTGTGCATTATCCTCCATAACAATGGGGAATTCAGGCGTTTATACGAGCTAGTGTATCCCCAGCCTGGCCAATATTACATTGATTGAGATTATATTTTTAAATTTGCATTAATATCTTAGATAATGTTGTGTAATAGAGGAGTTACGATAGCTGGCCTCATCATGGCTGATATAAACATTGAGGAGATCGTTTCTAGGAATCCGAAGTAGAATGAGTCTGAAAATTGTATAATTTTTATCAATTCTGAAAGTATAAATGATTGAAATGAAATAATATTTTCCAACAATGACATTCATTGAAATTGCAAATGAATTATTCTTTGTCCTTAACACTACTTAGGTGGGTTAAGAGGAAAAGGTCAAGGGTCACTTTTAAACATTCTGCTAACTCATCCTGCGACCTTTTTGACTTCCGTTTTGTTAAGTTGTGCGGGATCTGGTGTCAAATTACCTCCAACTCTACCGATTGACTTAGGCCGCGAACTAAACACCACAAGTATCAACTCAAGATTCAAAATTAAAATCTATTTTTGTAAATTTATCTGAAGTTTGCAATTGTCTTGATATTAAACTCGAATGGTAAAGACTTTAAACCTTACTATATGAGGTAAGGTATATAAATTTGCGGAATGTTCTTAAACGATGGTTGTGTCTAAAAGATTTCAAACAATAATGTTGTACTCCAGCGCATTTATATGTGGATTATAACAAAATATAATCCGAAAATATCAAGTTGTCATACCAATTTCAAGTTAATTTACTATCCAAATTCGAGATGCAGAATGCATAATACGGTAGTTTCTCTCTCAATCAATGTCAACAGCACTAAATACTGTCCCATAATTATAGTTGGTACTTTTAGTTACCGCCTTGGTATCACCTTGACCCTTTCACAGTGTGTCAATGTTAACAAAGGAAACGTTTAAAACAACCAGAGCCACTGACACTTTCCAAGAGATTGATCACCTGATCCCGGCCTCAAATATTTAATAATTCAGAATGGCACTACAATGGAAATAGTTGCGGCGTCTTATGCTTTCTTGTAAGTACTGGAAGGTTGGTGTCACACTTGATGACGGTCCAGTAGTGGAATCTTCATCCTTGTTAACAGACGGCGACCCACGGGATTCAAGTATACACAGGAACTTTTATCTGTAAACAATCGTATATCTTCAGAGAATTAAATATATATTTCTCTGGCAGTTAATATTTGTACGATATGTTAAGAGAGAGAAGACTGGGAGAAAAACGATCTTGAATAGTGCTCCGACCCCATTTCTACCAATGTACACTCATATCTATCTGTAAAACGCTCAGCGGGACATTTGGATAATACTTTAAAATATATGAAAACTAGAAACAATACAAAATGAATAAGTTCGCTTGTATTAATGTAATATAAATATATATTCGATGCAAAAAATGACTCCGCAGTTTTTATTCACTATAAATTTGCGTAAACAAACTTTTTTACCTATTGCTTTGTTTTGCATCGATTTCAGCGTCCTAAACGCTCTAGCTACATATTTAAATGTAATACTTTATATAAAATTTTATGCGGATTTTTACTTTAATTTTTCTAGATGTCTACTTTTGTGCCTGGAAGTTCTCATTTGTGGGAAGCTTTGATTTTTATTTTCAACCTGAAGAAAAGCGCAACCGAAGCTCATAAAATGCTTTATAGCACCTATGAAAACAATGCTTTTTCATTTAGAACCTGTCAAAAGTGGTCTAAACTATTCAAATCTGGAGATTTTGACGTCAACGAAAAGGAACACGGAAAGCCGTCAAAAAAGTTCGAAGATGGTAAACTTCAAGCATCATAGGATAAAGACGATGCTCAAACAAGAACAGTTAGCAGATTCTCTCAACGTCACTTAACAGGCTGTTTCACTTCGTTTGTATGCTATGGGAAAGATCCAGAAGGAAGGGAAATGGTTGTCTCACGGATTGAGTGCAAAGAACAAGGAAAATCGAAGAACGATATTTGAAATTCTGCTGAAAAGGTTTCGAAGAAGGTATTTTATTCATCCTAGTGTGACTGGGAATGAAAAATGGGTGAATTTTGACAATCCAAAGCGCAAGAAATTATGGGAAAGTCGAGGACAGCCTACAACTTAGACCGCGAAATCAAATATCCACGGCAAGAAGCTTCTTCTGTGCATCTGGTGGGATCAGCACGGCATACTTTACTACGAACTTCTGCAACTAAGCAAAACAAACTCACTGCTCATCGCTATCAACAATTAACTCAGTTACGCCAAGAAATCGCAGTGAAACGACCCGAATGGGTGTAACGACATGGCAAGTTGATACTGCTTCATATCAACGCAAGGCAACATGTCGCACAATCGGTAAAAGACACCCTGAAAGACTTCAAGTGGAAAGTTTTACTCCACCCACCATACTCTCCAGATATCGCTCCATCGTATTATCACCTCTTCCAGTCAAGGGCGTATGGGCTGACTGACCAGTGCTTCCAGAATCGCGAAGAAGTTGAAAATTTGGCTTGATGAATGGATTGTCTCGAAATCAAAACCTTTTTATGATGGTATCCATAAACTACTCAACTTATGGGAGAATGTTGTGTCTAACAATGAAAATTAGTTTAAATTAATGCTTAGTTTTAATTTTGTTCCAATTTCATTAGATTTTCTAATCGGAAAAAAAAAGGGCGGAATCACATACTTGCCCACCCAATAATATGTAAATAAAGTTATATAAAAAATTATGATAAATTTGATATTTCCATAGTGTGTTTCATAACCTCTTGTAAATAGAGCGGTACGCCTTGCATACCAGTATAGTACAACGACACCTCAGTTGCGAAGCCTTGATCCAGTACACAATTATATTCATGCGGAAATTATTTCAATAGATATCACGGAAAAAATATAAAAAACTCTCACATAACAAATACACTAATTGTGAATATAAAATACATTTATAATATGATGCACTAGCGCGCCATCTGTTACCAACAGTATCACTATAAAAGGAAGTTCCAAAAATGCAATATAACAGCGGTATGGTAGACTAAACTGGCGAAGCCGCTGAGAGGGTTCACCGCTGATGAGCCAGGCCCTCCCATTAATTTTTCCATTGCAGTAAGGGCAGTAGAAATTGTTTAATTTCAAAAAAAATCTTACGCCTTTAAAATAGTTTCGAATTTTGATAAAATACATTGCTGGCCATTAAAATTGCCATTAGCATTGCGTAGTATAAAATAAAAGAATTATTTTTCTCGAATTTTAAATTAATTAAAAATTATATGGTATAGAGTGTAGAAATGCGTACCTAGAGAAAACTGAATAATAGCACTGAGTCGAACGCAGTTTGGATGGCAGTCAGTAACAAAAATCCTTCTATGCCATAGTTTGTCGTGTCGCTCTGGCCCACGGAACCACTCTTGTACTTGAACAAATATTCTTTATTTGCCAAGCTAAAACTACAATAGCAAAAGGCGTTTAAGGTACACAAGACTGCTCTATTCCTAAGTCTAGACTGGACTCCTCAACTTGATTCATACGTCCTATTTATAGCACAAATACGTTAAATTGAAACTATGTAAATTGTGTTACACAAAGAAGGAATATGAAAAGAGTGAATTTGCAAAGATACAACATAGTTTATCAAGGCAAATGGTAGTAAAAGGGTTGCGCGCCAGCCTTTCTCTTCACCATGGAACATGTGTTTACAATTGGTGAGATATCAGAAGAACGTGATGGCCAGGGCAACAAAGGAACACTCTCTATATCGTAATGGCAGCATGGGCAACGTGAGGTCGTGAATTATCTTGTTGAAAGGTAATATGAAGACGGCTTGGAAGAAAGCCACGACTTCAGAAATTAACGTCAGCTTTCCAAATTACCAGACTTTCGAACTCGAGGTGACCGTGACGTGTAGCCAATGGTACCGAAGGTATTGAGACAATGACAAATGGGCGTTTCCATTCCATTGAATCTCTTTTAGAATCTGAGTCATAGTAATTACACCATTCCTAACACTACACAAGTTACAATTCCCTTGATAAAGCTATCACTCATTTTTGATATACGTCCAAATTTGTCTTTCTATTCAAAAAAGGGTTTGATTTTCACTATTTATTAGGTAATGAGGTACTCAACAGTTACACATTTATTAAATTTGAGATATTCGTTAGCTATTTTGTTCACAGAATCACCTATATAAATTATGCACAAATTTAACAATGGGATTTTTGGTTAGCTAAAATAAGATTTTAAACCTAGGTAAGAATAGTTGGTATCATGATTTCAATTGTGCCTCTTGTGCGTAGGTTATCGCGGCAAGGCATTTTATTTAATTGAAATAAATCCAATTTAAATGTGTTATAAATAATATTTATCATTGATTCTTTTCTCGTCTATACAATAATTCCAGATATTTTAATTTCTTTTCATCATGTGTGTGTGTACAAAATATTATAACCTATTTCTGTTCTTCATCGGTGCCAACTTCAAGGGGAGCAGACATTTTTTTAAAGCTGTAATAAATATAATTAGAGATATATATAAGATATCGCTTGTAATTTTCCTACAATGCAGCTTGAAGTAAGCACTAGAATCCGACAACGATCGGTGATGTAGTTCCTGTAAAGCTCGAAGGCATTTCAGCCAATGTAATTAACTGAACTCTGAAGTCTGTGTATGAAACGAAGCCATGGATAGAAGCACAATACAAAGATGGATTCAGGACTTCCAGACTGGTGATTTTGACATCAGTGATAAAGAAAGACCAACCTCTGTAGTGACGGACCAAAATTTGGTTCTAACGGAGAAATTGATCAAGAATAACCGGACAATGGCGACTTTTAAAATATTAGAAAAATTCTCCCTGTCTAAAAATAGGCTGTGAAACGAGGCTGTCCATTGGTAATATTCCTAAATAATTTAATTAGAAATGAATATAAAATAAAAGGATTTAAAAGCGCGAATGTTTCTTTTATACATAAAACGAACTTCTACTGTCCTTACTGCGATGAAAAAATATATTGGGAGGGCTTGGCTCATCAGTGGTGAACCCTCCCAGCGGTTTCGCCAATTTAATCCACCAGACCGCTTCTCAGAGCTCTAATACTGTATTGGATTATTCTGCTTTTATATGCTACACTGAAGGATAGAATCTTAGAAATGGTTTTCAAGTAAACTATGGACAAAAGCTTATAGGGCAGTAGAATTACATTCAAATATTTGCTTCGAGCAATGCTCTTCAGCAAACTATAAAGACAAGGCCAGTTAGGAATAAATTAACACAAAGCAATAACGCGCCATCTATACATATAAAATAAAATGATTTAAAAGCGCGAATGTTTCTTTTATACCTAAAACGAACTTCTACTGTCCTTACTGCGATGAAAAAATATATTGGGAGGGCTTGGCTCATCAGTGGTGAACCTTCCCAGCGGTTTCGCCAATTTAATCCACCAGACCGCTTCTCAGAGCTCTAATACTGTATTGGATCATTCTGTTTTTATATGCTACACTGAAGGATGGAATCTTAGAAATGGTTTTCAAGTAAACTATGGACAAAAGCTTATAGGGCAGTAGAATTACATTCAAATATTTGTTTCGAGCAATGCTCTTCAGCAAACTATAAAGACAAGGCCAGTTAGGAATAAATTAACACAAAGCAATAACGCGCCATCTATACATATAAAATAAAAGGATTTAAAAGCGCGAATGTTTCTTTTATACCTAAAACGAACTTCTACTGTCCTTACTGCGATGAAAAAATATATTGGAAGGGCTTATTTTTTTCATCGCAGTAGGGACAGTAGAAGTTCGTTTTAGAGCAGAATGATCCAATACAGTATTAGAGCTCTGAGAAGCGGTCTGGTGGATTAAATTGGCGAAACCGCTGGGAGGGTTCACCACTGATGAGCCAAGCCCTCCCAATATATTTTTTCATCGCAGTAAGGACAGTAAAAGTTCGTTTTAGGTATAAAAGAAACATTCGCGCTTTTAAATCCTTTTATTTTATATGTATAGATGGCGCGTTATTGCTTTGTATAAATGAATATGTTTGATTTTTTTCTCTTTACCCACTCTCTAAATATATATGATGAGCATCGCCCCACCCTCAGTTCATCTTCAATCATATAAAAACGTTTTCTTTAAAATATACATAAACATTTGAGAATTTAATCATCTATCCCTCTCTCTCCACACACAAACAAAATGCTCACTCACGATAACAATTCAATCAATCATATTTGAAACTCTTTTATTTTAATTAAGACAGTTTTTTTAAGAGTGATTTATAATTTTCATATTTCCAAGTTAAAAAAAAAAATTATTATAAAACAAGTAAATATTAATAAGATATTTTAAAATATGTTTTCAAACTTCAATAAAATTAGAATACCATCATCAAAAACCTTTATTCACTCAACCTTTGACGCAGTTTATATTTTAAACGTTGAGTTTTTTAATAAATTTTCATAGATAAGATGCCTTCACCTTTTAAAATAAATATCGTTTAACATTTCTCATTATTTATTTATGATCTATCTACACTCAAGGAGACAAAACTTCAGGAAGTAAAAAGTCATTAATGTCGCCGATCGTCCATTTTTTTAAAGGAGACAAAGACAATTTTGTTCACACTGGTTATCTCATTTTTCTTCAATAAAAGTCACTGTGTATCAAATATATTTCAGAGTTATGACATGAATCCCAATATACGCACATGCTGAAAGGTACAACTTTCTCAAGTTTTGTCCATTGGTGTTGATTTTTAATTGGGTTCCATTCAATCTCCAAGTGGCCGTGAATGTGATGGTAGGTGAATATCTTCCTCTCGGCCTGAGGAGAGAAGAAAGAACAATTCGGTAGAAACTGGCGGAGGAAAGAAAAAAGCGGGAAGTATGGAACAATAATATCCTGGAAAACTAAAAATCCATTTTCACATTTTCCTCTTGTATGCTGAAAGTATAATCGAGGTGAAACTTATAAAAAGTAATCTATGTCATGTTGATTTATGTGCACTCGATGTTTCCCGAGCTATGGAAATGTATGACTATATTTATTTATTAATTTTAGTTAATATTATATATATTAGAGTATATTAAATTCTCATAAATTCAATTGTGTGTGTGACATCTATAAATTTAATTTACTAATATTCATTTGTTATGAAACCATATTTTTTGCGGAAGAGCTTTGCTCGATGCAATACCATATATGTATGTAACTCTACAAACCTATAAACTTAATTCCATAGGTTCACTAAACACCCCTAAGCTTCCTTCCATAGAAAATGCAGGGTATATCCCAAACCTATCCAATACAATAATAGAGCGGTCTGGAGAATAATTTGGCGAAACTGCTGAAAGGGTTCACTACTGATGAGACAAACTCTATCATTCAATAACTTATATCATTGCAGTAAGGTCTGTAGAGATAATATTTGATGATATTATTGAGAAGAAACACATTGTCAGTAAATTTATTTGTTACAGATTTTATCGATAGATGGAAATTGAATTTATAAATTCAATGAAAATAGAACAAAAGTGATATTTTGCTGGAATCAGGTTGATAAAAATAATGGAAAAAAATTCTGGTCGTGCAACTGAAAGTAGCTGATGGCTTGTTGGCAATCAGGATTAGTTTGTTCTCAATTTATCAATCTGATGCAAGTATAATTTCACTTTTGCACTATTCTTTCTATAAAACACATATGTTAGATCAAACGGCTAAAACTCTTTGCTCAAAGTAAACAGTTAATGTGGACGCTAACGTCAATCCCAGTCACCAGCCCGACCAATGAACAGCAGCACAAACTCGCATTGCGAGTAGAAAGAAAATCCAATGTGAGCGAAAAATTCCTCCTAGGTTATAAAAAAGGTCAAGAGTCCACGACTAATAAAATTTATATAGGGAAGAAAGAAATAAAGTTCAGGGTCCTCGGCCAACAGAAATTCTACTCTGACAAAGGATCTATGTAGTCCAAAGACTTACCTTGGGAAAGTCCGCGGACAAATCACCCTGGGAAGTAAAAGAAAGTCCAGAATCCGCGACCCATTGACCCCAGTTCAGAGCAACTCCCGACAGAAGTATTTCCCAAATTACCCCATTACATCATTTGTAACGTTTCCTCTCACTACCGCTGTTTCCCTGTCACTCTTGCGTATCTACAATGGGATAACACTTTAGTTCTCTACTAGATAATAGACTTATCAGCAAAGGGATGATTATGGGAGGCGAATTTTCCAAAGGTGCTGGAATTTCTAAAAAGGTTGCAGAAAATGTGTGAATTTTTCATCAATATTAAATTCTTTGAAAAATAAAATATAATTATTATATATTTAATTTTTAAAAGAGAGAAATTGAGATTATAGCATATATATACAAGCTAAATATGATAATGCTTAAATATAAGATTAAGTGATTAAGATCAAATTATATAAATTATATATAAAAAAAAAAAAAAATTAAATTAAAAATTATATTCTGATTCTCGCTATGTTCTGGAGTAAAAGTTTTCCTTCTATCATTTATAATATGTTTATCATGGGAAATCTTTTTTCTCCACATCCACACTAAATAAATTTGCATATTGTACCTTTACTCTCTTAGTTCGAGAGATAGGATGTTTCTAAAAATCTAGGGATATCTTGATTCTTCCGGTGCCTGGCATCAATTTCATTTTAAAGGCTTCCAGCTAACACGTCTTTATTATAGAAGAACATTCACAGTTCTTTTAAAAACAGCAACGATTCAGATTTTATCCATGGAAAAGAGTATAAAAGAAACTGCACTTGCGCCTGTAAAAGTTTCCTTCAATTGCTCATTGTTGACCAGTGTAATTTCTCCTCGTTACAGAGCATAATTATTTTCTTACATTAAAAGGTTGACGCTTTTCGTCAACTGAAGAGGTTATTGAAAATGCGACTGTTGAAATAAACAAGCTCAGGAAAATGGAATATGAAACAGTTTCAAACATTTTTTTTTACCGATGGAACAAAATGGGTAGAAAGTGTGGAGGGTCCTATTTTAAAAAACTGATGAATAAAATGATTTAACCGTTATATACGGTTTTTTGTTTTGTTTTTGAAAGGTTCCATTACTCTTATTCCTTGTATGTTGCTACTAACGTTTCTAAAATACTCTTATTCCTCCATTTTGTCATGATCAATTTATTATCGACAAGTTATTGAAAGTCTAACTTGGAGGTCGATATATGGCAGTATCAAATTTGTAAAAATCGTTGTAATTAAACCTTATTCACGGTACTTACTTCCATACGTGGCAAGTCGATCGATATTCTCACGAGAGGTAAGTATTCACATTTTTGACTCGTTATCAAAACCTAAATCTGTGTTTTCAATTCTTGGTGTTAAACAATTTAAAAAGGTTTCCTTATATTGAGTTTCCTTTTATTTCAAAAACTGTCTCAAACTTTCGGGCATCTCTGCCCTTCTACAGGAGAACTTATACAATGAACAAATGCTGCCTGATGCCAAACTTTTATAAATCTATATACACATATATGTGAAAAAAATAAATAATAAAAAGGTCAGGTGTTGATATTAAAAATTAAAAAAGGCATATCCTGACCAGGAGCACATGTGCTTTACAGAAGACAGAGGGCCATCTGGTGGAACAGAAATCAAATAAAAATTGATTTAGCCTGTTCCCTGATATTTTGCCAACCCAATTTCTTGATAATTCAAGAAAAGCCTTCCACGAACGCGTTTCGCGCTGTTGGCGCTCGTCAGCGTTGAGTAGGCTGTACCACTGCGACCAAAAATATTTTATATATACATAAGGATATTTTTGCATATTGTTTTATTTAGAATATATTCTTATTTAATTAAAGTATTGGCATATTTACTATTATCTGATTTATTATGGGAATTATCATATGGGTTGATATTTCTATTTATTATTTTGTATTTATGTTTTATAATGGCCTTATCTAATACATACAACATATACATAAAAACACACACACACTTACTATTATTGATACTTTTAACTATTATCAGGATATAGTATATTATAAATTTCCGGCAAGTCTACTTTTCTTTTGATGCTATTGTGTTTTCTGGATAATAATGATTCGATGATTAGTCTTTGGTGTTAATTGGAGGAATATGTCTGTCTGTCAAGCGACAATAGTTTCAAAATATTACACTTTTTGTACGAAGTTTATAATAATCGATATATATAAATAAGAAATTATTTTAGCATTTATATAGAAGATCTTTACTTGGAGAAGTTAGTATGACTAGATTAAATAGAAAGGAAAAAAAGAGATGTTAACAATTTTGTTTTTAAAAAGCGAAATCTAAAAAGGTGCAAAAAGTGTAACACCCAAAAAAAAGGTAAAAAAAGTACAATTAAAAAAAATAGGACAAAATGAAATTCAGTTTTTGGCTATTTTTAGGATGCAGTTTCATAAATTAATGTTAGAAAAAAGGTCCTGCGCCCAAAAATCGACTTTTTAAGTAAGTTAACTTTTATTTCACGCCGCTTCTCACCTATATCTGACTCGGGTTTTTCTAAGCTGCCTCCGTCGAATTCTACGTCTTTAAAAGCGCGATAATGTCAATTTATTGATATGTGTAAATTTGCTGTGGGCAAAATAATAAGGAAAAATATTTTTATGTGAGATCGGAAATAGCGTGGTTCAAGTTGGAATGATAAAAGATACGCAAATGCACTTTTCACCGTTATATAAATAATCACAAGTCAGGGACCCAGGATAATCCTAGATTTTATTTTATTTCAATTTAAAGCGCTATGTCCCCCTAGGGACACTAGTCATACATGTATGCCTTTACATTTGTCTATACATATATATACAATAATTTTGTAATCCCTAGATTGTAAATATATATTGCGTTATATTTTTATGATAGCCTCGGTAAACTGTCAATTTGTGGGGACAAAGTCTGACTGTGTGTCCCCTGGATAGCCAACCATCGACAGCAGCTCTTTTTATCCATCACAGGGATGATTTAAAAAAACGTATATTTTAATTATAAAGGACAATCTCACTCTAAACATTATGAAACAAGGTGTTGACACGAATTTATTCTGAGACCCATTGCTGACTACGGATCAGAAATCTGTGTATGAAAATATTTCAGAACGGTGCAATTGAATAGTAAAATTCTATGAAGCCTGAATTTACTTCGAATACTGCAATGAACCTTTACAATTCAAATTCTAGACTATTACAAAATTGATTTAATAGGCCAAAAAATATTTGCATGCGAATGTCGCTAGAGCCAAGCTTATGTAAATCCCTTCCAAACATTAGACTTCACTTTAAAATACCCAACTTGCATGTTTCTGAACAAAATATGGCGTGAGATTGCACCAGACCCTGATCACACCTGAATGTAATTCAGTAAAAAAACATTTTAATGTTTTATTTACATAACTTGCTAGGTTGTTCGCTCCAGGAATAATACTGCAACATAGATGACTTGATATCTGAGAAGCCAAGATTCTAGAGTAAAGTTGGGGGAGAATATGTGGACTCCAGATGCGGGGGATTGCCCATGTGTGTGGGAGACAGGCGCCAAAAACGGCATTCCAGTGTGGGGGTCAAGGACAGAGTCTGGTCACATCTGCGGTGAGTTGCCTCCGGGCGTGTCGAGGATCCTGCAAGACGGTGCCAGAGAAGCTTGCCCGACCTGGACGGCCGCAGATGAGGAGGATCCTTCTGATGGTGGATATTTGAGGCAAGTCTATCTAAATGTACCTAGTTCTCCATTCCATTAACAGCTCCTGGCAATAAAGTATATCGAACTAAGCTGTATCCACAATGAACCTACATTAAACCTTGTACGCAAACAACGAGTTCAGAAAAGCATCGTAACAATAATTTCTAGGCCTGCTGAAATCATGGACATCTATGAATTTTGTTTGATGGAACGGCCATTGAAAAATAAACGACCAAGAATACCTGTGTGTAGCTTTAAAAATTTGTGTGAGAGAATCCTTGGGTAATAATTTAATAGGAGCTTTTTATCTTGGAAAGAAAATTATGTTGAAGCTGGAAAAACTTTCATTCAGAATAGTGTTGAGAGCAGATCGGGTTTAATGCCATTATCTCTATTTTCACCCGACCTATTTTATAGATTGTTGGATAAATTTTCCCAAGAGATCTTGGTAATCTATTAAGTTTGTTAGATTGCGGGGCTGTAAATTTGAGATGTTTCAAAATTTTATTATCCTTTACTCTAATTTTATTTGCCAATAATTTGAGATCGGTGACTGCTAAACACTTCAAGAAGGATGGGATTATAACGGTGAATGTTTACTGCGTTCCGTCTATTAGCAGGCGTCATAAAGTATGAAAATTGCTTCTGTCTCAACATTATGCCAAACTTCAAGAAATTCCTGAATCCGAAATCTCAGCTTTTAGCGTTTGTTTTATGCTTCTGACCTTTTACCTCGTTTTGCGTCATATATTTGCATAATCACACACATTTCTTGCAGACTCGCTTGTCCTTCCATGTCACGGGTGACATTTGCATACCGTGGGTTACATTTTATCACGCGGACATTCTTGCAAAAGTTTTCTAATCTGCTATAAAAGTCTCACAAATAAACATATATAGATAGTTTTATTAATGTCTCCATATATAGCTTTTCGAAACACAAACTTGTGTATTATGACAAATTTATATAATTACTAGCGGATGTGCCCGGCTTCGCCCGGGTTTTTACCCGAGGAAAGGTTTGTCTAACGAACATTTGTTAAAACAATTCTCTATAAACTTATTTAAAAAAGAAGATATATTTTGATAATTTGAAACTTGTAAATTTGAATCTCTCGATAAAGTGAACATTTTTTCCCGGTCCCTGTGTGCCGTGTCATCCTGAATTTTGTCTTTCCTAATTTTCTACATTACAAAATCATCGTTTTATCTAGTGAACATTTTTTTCCGGTCCCTTGAAAAATACTCGATAAGTTGAATAAAATCAATATTAATTGGTTCCCTCGGTAATTGGAAGTTAAAGGAATAGTATCTTCGCCTTGGAATTGTATCATTATTCTTGTCTCAAATAAATTGCCGTGTCATCCTGAGATAATCTTACTTTTGATAAATAATATTTAAGATTTTATTATATATATTATATTATATATATATTACACGTTATTTGTTTTCTTGGCCGACTGTTTTACATATGGTGTTATCTTAAAATTGCTTGTTTTGAATATTTTTTTAGATTGAGATTATTAGCTAATATGTGAAAAATTAACTCTGTTGAAATTTAATTTTGTATTTATATATAAATAAAATTAACTCTGTTGATTTTTTGTATTTAATCGATAACAGCGAAGTTACGCATGTTAATGTTAGGGAAAAATATTTTGATGTTAAGCAAAACCTGCTCCATCTCGTTTTACATAAATGTTAAAAATTTGGTTGAAATTGATGCATTGTAACGAAAGTTTTTAGTGATGTACACTTATGAAATTTGCATTTTATTAATATAGATATTCGTTATTTAAAATAAATTTACACAAATGCACAAGTACTTGGATATTATATATGCGTTAAAATTATTAACGCTAAGTATTTGAACATATATTATCTGTTCCTATCCAAGAACTGCAAATGCACTGAATTCAATATCATCTTTCTGATTCAGCATTTCGAGAGAACTACCGCATTTTCTTGCGGAAATTATCAGTTAGAGTTTTAAAAGAGTTAACATACCCATTCTTCGCTGTACATTCGCGTGTTGTCTATATAGATACATTTTATATCTCTCTCTAAGTTTCTTTCAATCTGAGTCATCCATCCAATTGATTCAATATTGCTATGAAAATCAATATACCAACAAAACTAAAATCCCTTTTCACTTTTATTTATGAACCTTATAGCGAATATATATTATATATAAGCAAAATTAGTTCTAAAACCAACCTTAGGTTTTATAATTAACATGGATTCGCGTCCCGGTTGTGAAATAAACAAAATCAATCGTTTGTGGAGATAAATTAAACTTGAAAAATATATTAATACATCATATGACTTAGGCGCTTATGTTTTTAATTGATTTATAATACATTGTTTTAAATTATAATATATTTACTTTTATTGATTTCTGTATTATATTTTACAAAGTATTATAATTGTTCTGTATATATTTGACATTTATTTATTATCATCAAATCAACAAAAAAGAAATAAATGTATATTAAATTCAATACCTTTTGTAGATATATTTTAAATTATATAGCAACACAAATATCTTTTAAGAAACTAATAATTTTATTATGCTTATTGTATATATTGCCAGACACTTCTTTATACACAGTTCTTTTTTCTCGTTTTTTTTCTCTCTTTCTTATTGTTAACATCATATGACTATTCTATTCACGGCCTAAAAGTATTGTAAATATATGTATAGACAAATGGAAAGACATACATATGACAGCGCAAGTTACCTAGGGGGACATAGCGCTTTAAATTGAAATAAAATAAAATCAGACGCGGTATCCCCACAAGGGATGCTTGCGTCAAGAAACAACACTAAGATACTATATTACATAAACAATTGAATAATAACAAGGTTTGAGTAGAGTTTAAAGAAGAAAGGAAAGGACATCACATCGTGACGACACGCCACTTTAAACCTTGGCGCAACGTAGGACAGCAGAGGGTACGGACGTGAAGACTTGGGATTCCATACGACAAGGAAGACAACAAATAAATAAACACAATAACTTTGAAAGTTAATTTTTTTATTTTTACTTGATTCAATTATAGAAACCCACTCTTGAACATATATATGACACAAAGAAGGAGGAAATAAAGGTCGATGACTTTGCAAAGCTCTAATAGAAACCTCGATAGTAACAATATTTTGAATATTTTTTTGAACTCTAAAAAAAATATTCAAATTTACTCGGGCGAATTTATACTAGATATAATCCTGAGAGGAGTCGTGACATTCATATAGAAATTTTATAAAGGTTAATCAAAGAAATCTGAAATCTGTTAAAGTAGACCCAAAAGGTTTTTTTGAAAACTGTTCTTCTAAAAAACACTCCCATGTAATACTTTTAAAACCTTTATTTTTAGGTTAAATTTTAGATATTAATTATATTTGTAATTTATTTTTAAAATTTCAAGTTGAATTATAAAAATATCAATATAGATATAAAAGCCATTTTATAGGCAATCTTCATTTATAACTTTATTTGCTCTCGATGTGACTCCGGCAAAACCCGAGTGTATTTCATTCAATGATAGTATGAGATTAATATTGATGAAGAAACAATTATCTCATTATTCATATTATCCAAGTGAAATTTGAAATTTGTCTCTTCAGAGTAATACATTCTCAAACTATTGAATTCATTCTTATTAAGATAACTTGATGTTTGTTGCTCTTGTCCATCAAAATACTAAAAATACCATTGAAAAAAATTTACATTAGTTATTTGAATATATTTTGAAAGATAGAGGCATTTCATTTTCAAGAGGAAGAATAAAATTGTAGAGGCATTGGTATTCCCTATGGTCACTTATGGTATGAGAGCTAGACTCTCATAAAAGAAGAGAGAAAAATAATTGAGTCTTCAGAAATGTGGACATAGAGAAAGCTACTCAGAGTGCCATAGACAGATAAAAGGACAAATGTTTTAATCTTAAATGAAATGAATCCTGTTAGATCCCTATAAATCAAAATATGTAAGCAAATACTGACCTACTTCGGACATATAATGAAAGCAAATCGTTCATTAAAGACGTTGATGCTAGGGAAAATTGAAGAAAGATAGCAACATCTGAAATGAGTTGGATAGAAGGAGTCAAGAAAGCTACCGGGAAGTCGTTTGATGAGCTGTGAGTGATATCCACTATCAGATCAAATTGGAAAATATTTATCCATATAATCAACTGAAAGTCGAACTCGACTTAATGGACGCTAACAACTACTGTTGAATATATACAAGTAGTGTTCATTAATTTCCAGGATATGGTTCCTCTTATTTAAAAATATTTTAAAATATTGTAACATATAGTATTTATTAATTTTATTTATGTAACATAGTATTTTATAGGGAGAGAGAGTTTTGTACAACTTACCCCAAGTTAAAAGATAATCCTAATGAACGGCGTTAGCCACCGTCCCGTTTTCCTTATTTACAGATCAGCTTCCCAGAAGCCCCCACACCTGTGGCCCCCCCCGGGGTCCAGGGATGATTGACAGTTGTCCCATCTGGATGGAGCTACTTGACAATATAATATAAATAAAAAAACTAATTTTTAATATTTTTCAAAATATGCCCCTCCTGCCTCAATACAACTATGCTATCTTTTTTCCAATTGTCGAAGCAGGAGATAAAATCATTTTTGAGAGGCTCCTCAAGGTTGCCTTCTATTCATCTTGTTTCATATCAACGTTGTCAAATTCCCTTCCTTTCAACTACATTTTCAATTGAGGATAGAGGGCTATTGAGAGCTAAGTCGGTGAATAGGGTGGATAAGGGAGCTCTATGGTTGAATGCTTGGCAAAGAACTACAAAACAATATGGGCTGTGTGGGGTCACGCATTATCGATGTGAAGTATCCAGTCATTGTTTTGCCTTCTTTCAGCTTTTTTAAGGCTCACTGCCTCCCTTAAACGCTTCATTATCCCTAAATAAACCTCTTGATTATTTTTACGTCCAAAAGGAATAGGTGAACCAAACCGTTAATATCGAAAAATGTAACAAGCAATGTATTGACTTTGTATTTTGTATACCTTGTCTTTTTGGGCTTCGGTTCCCTTCTTTCAATCCATTAGCTGGATTGACGTTTGGTTTCCGAGTCATGCTGATACACCCATGTCTCATTCCTAGTAATAATTTTCGACTCAACTCTGGATCAATCTGAGTAATTTCGATCATGTTTGGACAGACTTCCATTCTAACCTCCTTTTGTTCCCCCGTTAAAATTTGGAGAACAAATTTTGAAGACGTCCGGATCATGTCCAAATATTTTCTCACTATTTTATGACACAGTCCTACAGGTAGCCCAGTCTGTGAAGATAAGTCTTTAATAGAAATTCTTCTATTATATTTTAAACTAATTCCTCTTTATTTCGAACTTGTTTTCTACACAACGTAATGTTCTTGGACGCCCAGTATGTTGATCATCGTTTACCTCTTCCCGACCTTTTTGGAAGCTTGAAAACCATTCAAAAGTTCTTGAACAGGATAAAGCATAATTTCCAAAAGTTTATTTAATCAATTCATGCGTCTCAATAGAACTTTTTTTTTCAATTTAAAACAAAACGATACAGATTCTCTCTCTTCGAAGTTGTTTCGTTCTTTTTTTAGATCGGCGCGTGCGCCACGAGACTTGTGATTTCAGCCAGGTGAGGTCAAATGTCCAATATTTAACTGTGTATACATTTTTTTCTCTGGCTTTAAAAAATATTTTTATACCAGTCCTGGAAATTAATGAACGCACCTTATAGATACAAGCTGTTTGAAGCCTAAATAAATTAGACATTAATAGCCACGTATGCGATGTGACAATATTTATAAGCATCATTCTTCTATGACCATAAATCTCTATGTCTGAATTGCCTATTTGAGGGTCGTAAGTATTACAGAATCTCTTTCCAAAATATCTCTTTAACCTGTTGAAATTCATTCATATGTATGCTGTGCGCATACATGTCAAGTTTATCTACAAGGTTCGGTCAATAAATAATGCACAATCGGTAATAACTTCTTTTATTGACACAATAAAAACTGAAACTCTGTATATAAGGACTCCAATAAAATGTTCTTCTATATATTAGAATCATTCAATATATCAATCTTCTTTTTGTATACATTTGATCCAGCGTTGTTGCTAACTTACAAAAACACTTTAGTAAAACGCCTTATCCAACTCTCTGAACAACTCTCTAACAGCTTGGATTGAAATTGCATTACTTTCAAATGTTTTATCATTTAAAATTTCTTTGATATTCTAAACAAGTAGATGTTTGAGGGTGCCAGGTACGCAGAGTGAAGCATGGAAATCCATCCATATCCTGCATTCTTCCCCAAAATCAGATGCGCCGTGTGAGGTCTCGCGTTATCTTGATGAAATTTGATTAGAGTGTTTTTTGAGTTGGGTATTTTTATTTCAATTGCTCTTTTTAGCTTGTTGATAGAAAAATTTCTTTCAAATGTGTCCATGATTATCAGCCTTTTTTGGTTTCAAAATACAGATCTAATAATATTGCCACGTGAAAAATTAGAAAAGGCAAAAACTTCAGGATGACACAGCAATTTATTAAAGGCAAGAACAGACTATAATTGATAAAAAAAAAAAAAACAAGATAAGCAAAGAGGGAAATTTACAGAGTAACAAAATACAAATATCAAAATTAATATTCTCTGTTAATAAAATAATAAATACTTTGCTACAATATTGTCCTTGGAAAGGAAAAACACCTTGGTTCTTTCTTTACTGGCGATGTTTCATCGCTCCATTGCATTGATTGATACTTTATCACACCTTTTCAAACATCTGAGAAGGTTCTCCAGAAAAAGTTTCCATCAGGTCTAAACAAATCTCTTTCTTAATTTGCACCATTTCTCGTGTTAGAAGTTTTGGCACCAATTTAGAACATAATTTTCGATATCCAAGATCATTAATAACTTTAATGATACTTCCTTTAGACAGAGAAAGGTTTTATTAATTGATAAGTCGTCATTGTTTGATTATCCTTGAACAATTCCTTCTTTGGAGTTAAATTTCGGTTCTTCACTACATAGGTTGGTGTACCTGGCCTTATTTTTCTTTTCACTAATGGTTTCGTTTTCATGTCTTCGGATTTAAAAAGGAACTCCATCCACCATCTCGTGTAAGTAAAGATACCTCTTAACATATATAGTATTAACACAAAGCAATAACGCGCCATCTATACATATAAAATGAAAGGATTTAAAAGCGCGAATGTTTCTTTTATACATAAAACGAACTTCTACTGTCCTCACTGCGATGAAAAAATATATTGGGAGAGCTTGGCTCATCAGTGGTGAACCCTCCCTGCGGTTTCGCCAATTTAATCCACCAGACCGCTTCTAAGAGCTCTAATACTGTATTGGACGATTCTACTTATATACGCAGCACTGAAGGATGGAATCTCAGAAATGGTTTTCAAGAACACTATAGACATAAGCTTATAGGGCAGTAGAATTACATTCAAATATTTGCATCGAGATTAGAGCTCTTAGAAGCGGTCTGGTGGATTAAATTGGCGAAACCGCTGGGAGGGTTCACCACTGATGAGCCAAGCCCTCCCAATATATTTTTTCATCGCAGTAAGGACAGTAGAAGTTTGTATTATGTATAAAAGAATAATTCGTGCTTTTATATCCTTTCATTTTATATGTATAGATGGCGCGTTATTGCTTTGTGTTAATTCATGCCTAACTGGCCTTGCCTTTATTGTTTGCCGAAGAGCATTGCTCGATGCAAATATTTGAATGTAATTCTACTGTCCTATAAGGTTATATCCATAGTGTTCTTGAAAACCATGTAATTACGTGTATTGTAACAATTAAATTGTTATGTGAATATATCACTTATATAGGTCAGTGGATAGGGGATGGCGAAACACAAGTCATCTCAAAAATCTGCTATGCTGAGACGAGGCAATCCATTTTGGAAAAATAAAGATTTGACAACGCGCCAGTTCCTTCTGCAATCTGATATGTGACAACGCGGCAGTTTCTTCCACAATCTGATATGTGACAACGCGGCAGTCCCTTCCACAATATAAGATTTTACCACGCCGCAGTCCCTTCCACAATCTAAGATTTTACAGCGCAGCAGTTTCTTCCACCATCTACGACGTGATGACGTGGTCAAGAAAGAAGCTACAGTGTAATCGACAGTGAAAGAGCCACATTGGACCGGCCTGTGTGCTACAAATGTCCCCGCCAAAGAATGACGAAGAGTAATGGCTGCAGCATCCCAGAATAGCGCAGCGCTTCTTTCACCACAAGATGATGACCAGAGATAATTTGAAATCTCCTTTTTAATTCTCTGCCATTGTACCGAGAGGCTGGCGGAGAAACTGCCGCTGTCTATTGTCGGCCAGTAATGGGGTGTATCGGGGGATGAGACTCCAGTGTTCATAACTTTAAATAATATTTTATTACTTTTTATTTCATAAGCCTTTGATTTAAAAATAGGAATAATTATCTCAAAGGGAACTGTTTTATTTGACTTTTTCTTTTCCGTAAAGGAGTGGCATTTACTATAGTTGCCTGTCAATATCCCGTTTCCTATGATTTCAATGTTCAATTCATATCTTCTCAAATTTTCAGCTGCATAGGTCATAAAAAGGGTGCTTTAGTTATTGAGAAATTAAAGAAAGAGGTTAGGCCTTGACTTTTCAGGAAAACCATACCAAAATCTTGCGTAAGCAGGATACAATATGCCATCTTTGCAAATAAAAAATGGAAATTGAAATATCTTATTACATCTTTGAGTACCAGTATATTATCGAAGAAAGAGAGAAGTTCTTCTCAAAAGTAAACGACAGCCAACTTACCTCGGTTAAAGTATTTTAACCAGCGCCATATCAAGTCGAATGGTGTTGCTCTGGAAGTTATGGAACATTACAGACTAATTTATTAGGGAATTTTGATAAAGGATATTGGCCGATATTTTGCGGAAAATAGCTATTTACTCTTGGCCGAAAAGTGAAATTTATTACTCAATTTATAATTTTTATCAATCAATATGTAAAATGGATTGATTGATCGTCGTGTGCAATAAACGCATTATGTTCTTATGAAAATATAAAATATATAGTATTTTATTGTGAGATAAAAAGTGCGGTTATATTTAGCGACAATGGTACAACTCTCTTATACTTTCATAGTGTGTGCGCCGATAAATGTCTTTCTAGAATTAATACCGACTAGATCCACAATAAACACAACACACTTAAGAAGGTTTGCGGTATATGGTGTGGAAATGGACGGCTAGGTTTAAGGATAGGTGATGTCATCAAAGAGAAGTAAAATCTATAACCATGATCTTCTGACTGTTTAGGAATTATGTATGGGTTCTTGGATAAACATTTGACCATTCAGACCTGTGGTCTTGAATAAACAAGATCAAAATTACTTGGCAAGTATTGCTAGACAAAATATATTCACGGTTCTTCGGCATGTTTTATATCAGTACTTTGAATGGAGAGAATGAAGAAAAATAGATTTATACTATGTGTGTGGTTGTACACAGTCAAATATACTCAGTTATTCAATATGTTGTATATGTGTTGTGTGGGTTATGTTTTACATACCTTTAATTAACAAGATAGAGAATAAAAAAGATTATTCATTATGATTGGTAACCAAATCTGTTTAGCTGTTTACGGGATATTGGCTAGTTCCTACATACCTGTTACAATATGCAGTGAAATATTATATATAAATGATAAAGCACAATTTGGATTATAGATTATAATAAAAGAAAATAAGACCTAATCCAAATAATTTATTAGTGTGTGACGTTTCGGCAACAACATTGTCACCATCATCAGACAAAAGAATAAATGAGAAAACCAAGAACTTGTTGTGATATTTTTTTCTCATTTATTCTTTTGTCTGATGATGGTGACAATGTTGTTGCCGAAACGTCACACACTAATAAATTATTTGGATTAGGTTTTATTTTCTTTTATTATTATATATAAAGGATAAAAATTCAATTAAAGACATATAGTTTTATGATGCATTAGCGCGCCATCAGTTATGGGGGTTCACAACCCATTGATTTTCCATTGCAGTAAGGACAGTAGAAATTGTTTAATTAAAAAATTTCATACGCGTCTATAATAGTTTTGAATTTACATGTTTTCTTTTGTGTCAAATTATTTTATAGCTATAAAACGAAAAAGATAAGTTTTTGGTAAATTCCCCATATCTACATATCTTGTCGACTATGGCAAGATATAATTGATATGCCGCTATAAAGGTATTTTAGATTAAGGTGATTATTCTTAAAGCTAACATTTTTGTTTTTAAGAAAGAAAAAAATAATTTGAGGCAAAATGAAACTATTGGTCGTTAATTATATAAACGTAGGGTCGTCTGTATTTTTTTAAATCTAGTTTAATCCAAATATGTTGTATCTCTTTGAAGAAATCTTACTAAAATTCCTTAAATTCAAATTTAAAATTCGATTTTAAGGAAAAACACAATAAACATTACTAAATAAAAATCTGCTGAAAATTTCATCACATCGTACCGTTTTCCATTATCATTTAATTGTGAATTCTTTGATACAAAAATTCAATTTATTTTAAAGAAATCTTTAAAGGGTAATGAGATTGTTTTTTTTATATATCGAAGTTCTAAATTTTCGCAACAACGGAAGGAGAATAAATTTAATTAAAATAAATTTTAGAAACGAAACCAATTGTGCTGATAAATAAATGAAAATCGCTCGTAAAAATACAGAGTCTGCTCAGTTCTATTTTACACTACGATAATTGGGAAGGTTTATAATGACGCCTCCTTTGTTTGTATTAGCTGATATCAGCATGATATAGAGTTTTCCAAATCTCTGGATTTTGTAAGTCATTACTAAGATTTTAATTGAAAATTGATTTTGTTATTATCTAATAAATCAGGGTTATAAACAGCCCTTATTTTCTTTAAGCAGGACCTTCGTTCGTAACCCACATTGATTTAAATGAAATAGAGCCTCGATGTGGGACCTCAAATTCTTACAAAAGTTCAGCTCCCTCAGTGAGTGCAGCTAACCGAAGGGAGCACCGCCACCTTGGGAATTCAAACGGATCCTGGTGCACTTATATCATTCGCCGATCAGCATGAGTCGCACCACCACGTGTACTTTGGTATATGTGATAGCATTTTCTCCTACCGCGTTTACTTTAATATAAGTGATATCATTACATTTTAAAATAATCTCAATTTCATGGGTTATAAAGCCACAGAAAGATTACAAACGAACTCCTGAGGCCAATATATGTCCCCAAATGTGAGTCAGCAGAAGTTATAGAATCTGTTGATGTTTATATTCTCGCCTATAAGGTGGCGTGGTCTCGAGGAAGAAACTCCAGGAGCCGCGACCTTCGTCCTCATTCGCCCGGCAGGTCATGCCGCCGGCTCTGGAGCACCGGGCTTCCTAGCGGGCGACCGAGCTCTTACACCCCTCTCATACTACGGGGTATTGCTTACTTTGGATATATATATATGTTATAGCTAAATACCACGCAAAATATATATATTAAGATATTGAAAATAGCTAATTGGGGTACCAGTCAATGGTTAGGAAATTAAAAAAAATATATATATTATTATTATTGAATAAATATGTACAAATTCACTTTTGTACTATTTTTCAAATAAAAGTGTTTATGTATTATTAATAATAGGAAGGGAATACACCTCTATCTTTCTCTCTATATTGTTTTTCTATGATTTGTAAAAACAGCGTATATTTCTTGAAATATAGCCATGCAAATTTACATTTAATTTTCGTTTTTTTTTTCTTTTTTTGCTAAAAAAGTAATCAGAGGATAGTGTGATTTTAAGAGAGTTATCATTTAATATAAAAACGATGAAAAATATAAAATATATAATTATGCTAAAAAATTCAAATATTATTTTTCTTAATATCTGTACATATCAGCAAGCCACCAGCAAGAAACCAGACTTCACAAATACCAAAATTGTACATCGTAATATACAAGACAAATGGCTATACTTTGTTGGGACAGCTCTGCGACATGCTGACAAGGGCGGAAAATTTCCTCCTGCATCTGAAAAATATTTTTAAGGATCATTTGTTGGTTGGAAGTTGGTTCGGAGAAAATAAAGTTACTTCAACCAATGACTTATTAATTCTTGACTTGTCAGTGACTCTCTGGAATGATTCCACTGAGGACAGCAACAGCGAGTTACTGAAACTTCGAGAGTTAAATATATTATTGGTTGATGTAGTTATATGAAACAAAATTAATAATATTTATTCTAATAGCGATATTCCTCAATTCTAAAAATAACTCTAGATTGACCAAAAGAATTCCTAAGCGGATTATCAGGGTGCAGCTAGATTATTGAAAGAAAGGATGATGGCATTAAAGGATATTTGAAAGAGCATATCTCGATATTTCAATTGTACGTAGCTAGTAATTTGCACAATCTATCGGAAAAACTATTTATCTCAACTAAGCGCATGCATCTTTTATTTCCAACTTACGAAATGACACTGGAAACGCTCGGGTTTTACCCGAGAGCATTTTCCCCCGAGTGCATATATATTTTTAAATGTTTTTTATTCAAATACTAGTCGTTATAATTATATATTATTACACGGCTTCATCCGGGATCTTCCCCAAGTGAATGTTTTCCCTACTGATAATGCTTGAAATAAAACACTTTATGGTATATTATACCAACAAAAATAATGTCAAGCATTCTAAAATATAGTAATACAATTTAGAATTTGACAACAAAATTAGAAAATAGCATTAATATAAAATTATCAATAGTAAACTTATAAACCATGTACCATAAAATAAATTTAGTAAACTTTAAAATGTGTTTCCTTAAAATATAAAAATATAGTTTTACAACGCGATATTTGAAAAATTGTATTACTAAATCCTTTTGCCTTGAAGGTGCAGCAGGCTTTCTGCCAAAACCGAAACCTATCTCCGAACAGTTGTCGCAATGGGGCGCTATGGCGAGTGAAATTGCCGAATTTGTAAATAGCTCCACACACAGAAGGATATTTTAGATAGATATCGGGAAATTTAAATATACGTTTTTCTAGATTTAACTCTATATAACTATATAACTCTGTATGAGTATCTGAGGTATAGTGTGTTGTTTGGTGTGTGTTGTGTAAGAGGTATTGAGTGCAGCGTGTGTATTGCATGAGTGTCTGAGGTTTAGTGTGTTTTTTGGTGTGTGTTGTGTGAGGGGTGTTGGGTGCGGCCTGTGTATGTTTGAATTTCAGATATATTGTGTTTGTTTGGTGCATGTTATGTGAAGGGTGTTGAGTGTATATTGTATGTGTGTCAGATGTGTGGTGTTTCTGTTTGGTGTGTGTTGTGTGAGGGGTGTTGAATGTAGTGTGTGTGATGGTGTTGTTTGATGGGGATGTTTGTTTTGTAGGTGGGATGTATGCGGTGTATTACGGTATTTGTGTTGTGAATGCAGTGTATAGTGTATTTACTACTGTATAAGGGGGAGGAAGATGTGGTGTGAACAGTGCTTGCTTGATGTGTCCTTTGCGTGATATTTATAGTTTTGGTGTATTATGCGTGTGGTCTGTGTTGTGTTTCTGTGAAGGGTGTGTGTGCGTGTGTTCATAGGTATAAAGGTTAGTGTTGGAAATTTATATAGAGCGGGTGTGTGATGTTCGCAGGCGTGTAGTGCGCGTGTGTGTGTGTTTTGTGTAGCGTGTTGAGTTTTGTACGCGATGAATTGTCAGTACGGTTGTGCATATGCGGTGTGTGAATATGATATGTGTGTGATAGGTATGGCGTGTAAATGCGTCGCTTGTGTCTGTGGTGTGAGTGTATACGTGTTGTGTGACATGTGTGTGTGTTTTGTGTAGCGTGTTGAGTTTTGTACGCGATGAATTGTCAGTGCGGTGTGTGAATATGATATGCGTGTGATGAGAGTAGATGCGGTGTGTATAGTGTTTAGTATGCATATGTCTACGTGTGTCGGCGGCGTGTGCGGACTGTATATGTACATAACATGGTAACAAAAAGCCTTTGTTGAGGCCCATTGCTGTACACCGGATACTCATGACAAAAGATAACAACTATTAACACATGCGATTTTTTAAAAATCTTGTAAATCCTTTTTTGCGTTGACATTATTTTAAAATATGTATAGAGATATGATAGAATTTTGTCTTCTGTTAGTTTGGATATAGGAGTATATATTGAAAAAAAGGGTTCTGGTTGACTGTGGAAAAAAAAAAGACATTCTCTCGCTTATTTTAATGATTTGCATAAGTGCATTGTCTTAAGTGCATTGTCTTAAGTGCATTGTCATAAGTGCATTTTACAAACAGGAGGTAAGGAGGAGCTAATCTTTTGGTAAAAAAAGACATGCCCAGATGTTTAGTAACCTAGGGATACTGGCTAATACGTAATAAGAGTAAGAGGAAAAGACAAATTGCAATCTACTTCTTTATTACATATTCGAGCGTCAACTATTTCTCAGAACTACTGAATCAGTAAATCACTAGACTTTAAAATATATCAATTCTAATTAACAAATTTATGAGTTTGGATGTGATTCAGAAATTGAAAAATAATAATATTTAAATAAACAAGGTTCTCTCTCTGTCATTAAATAATGCTCAGTCGGTAACAATATTTTTATTGACAAACTGGAAAACTGAAACTCTGCATATAGAAACTCTTAACAGTCCTCTATATATATTAGAATCATTCAATAAATCCACCTTCCTTCTGTACACATTTGATTCAGCGTTGTTGCTAACTGTCTAAAGCACTTTGGTAGAACGCCTTATCCAACTCTCTGAACCACCATCTAACAGTTTGGAATAAAATTACATCAATTTAAAAGCTTTTATCTTCCAAACAATTAAAGGTCTGAGGGTGCCAGGTCAGAACTGTACGCAGGTGAGATGTCGAAGTCCACCCATTGTGGGTTGTTGTTAACTGTCTAGAGCACTTTGATAGAACGCCTTATCCAACTCTCTGAACCACCATCTAACAGTTTGGAATAAAATTACATCAATTTAAAAGCTTTTATCTTCCAAACAATTAAAGGTCTGAGGGTGCCAGGTCAGAACTGTACGCAGGTGAGATGTCGAAGTCCACCCATGCCTTGTAATCCCCGCCAAGTCAGGTGTGTTGTGTGTAGTCACGCATTATCCTGCTGAAATTTGATTTATGTGTTTTTTAAGTTCGTTTTTTTTTAATTGCTCTTTTTATACACAGTAAGTATTTATATTGATTTACAATGCTTTTCTTGTTGATAGAAGAATTTATTTGTGCATGGATATCAGCCCTTCTTGGTTCTAAAAGACAGAGATCATGATTTTGTCCTTGAAAAGGGAAAGCCTTGGTTTTTCTTCTTTACTAGCGATGTTTTATGGCTACATTTCCTTTATTGACGCTTTGAAAAAGATCAGAATGATATATCCAAGTCTCATCACATGTTGTCACATCTTCAAACATCCTAGAAAATTCTCCATGAAAACCTCCATGAGGTCTAAATAAATCACTTTCTGAATTTGCGTCATTTCTAGTGTCAGATGTTTTGGAAACCTTTCTGAACATGATTTTCTAATATCATTAATGAGATTAAGAACACCTTCTTTTGGCAAAGATTTTTTTCCGTTATTTGATAAGTCGTAGCTGTCCTGTAATTCTTGATCAATTCCTCCTTTTTTATCACTAATATTAAAATCACCAGTCTGGAGGCGCTGAATTCAAGTTTGTATTGTGCTTCTATGTATGACTTCGTTTCCTTACACATATTTCAGCTTGGATTGAATTACAACGGCTGATATGTCTCCGTTCTTAAAAAGAAACTTCTTCGCCGACCGCTGTCAGATTCTTTTGGTTATTTCAGGATGCATATATGAAAAATACAGAATATTTTCAATTCTGTAGGCAGATATTTATCTCTCAAAAGATGGATTTTTATTTAACCAAAAGATAATATTTTTATGATATGATAAATTATTTAAATATATTTCTTTAGGTCATTGTGCTTTACTTTTTGTACGGCCCTTGTAAATATATTTTCATATATTTATAATTTCATTAATAACAGATGTGTTTATAATGGGGTAGAAATTAGAGTAATTTATTCTATCGTTTCGAACGCATTGATCTAATGAGAGAAGCTCTCACATAATTGTGAGGATTTTTAGTAAATTAGTAACCTTTGTACAGTATTTCAACCAACAAACAATCCGACCAATCGACAAGATTTTCACTTCTATATCGACGTTCAACCAAATATTATGTTTTTCTCTTCAGGAAAAATTAAATCTAAGTATTAGGCTTTTTCAAATTCCTTTTCAAGTTGCATTTTCATAAAATAGGGCTGAAAACATTGTTTTCTGTTTGGTTTTATTTTTTAAAGAGATATCTCCAGACGTACAGACAATGCCATATTCAAGGATGAATTCCCAGTGTGTGAGTTAATTACACAGGTCTACAAAAAAAAAACTTTTTTTTTTTTTGCACAAGAGAACCTGATGGTGTTTCTAGTGTAACTTTTCATGCTGAACTCAAAAATCTAATCAAAATTATCCCACAACCATGTTTTTTGCCTGATGGTCTTTTTTTAGTATTGGGATAAATACAGTAATAAATGCAACCAATGTTACGTAAGCATTTTTTAAGTTACATCAGCTAGCGCTTTATTTTTGACAAGAGTTGGTATGTGGAGCCAAAAGCTTTATTTTATTTGTTATTAATTAAATTTTGCTCTTTAAGAATCATAAATATTAATTTAAATAACAAATTATTGAAATTTTAATTGAATATATATAATTTATTATTATATATTATTATAATCTGTTTTGCTTTCAACTCAAAAATAACGACAAGCTCTGTAATGCTATTTGCTCATTAACAGTTTTAATATATATATTTAAATTGAACCTAACGATTTGTTTAATAGATTTGCAGCAGAAGTGACAGGTAAATTTGAAGTGATTAGTTTATTCTTCTCTATCGATTTGCTTTTATAAATCGTGTGCACTAGACTGTGTCAATATGCCGAGGCGTTGCATTAATATTCCTGATATTTTCTGTTATATTTGTGGGGAATTAACTTTCAAAGTTCAAAGGCGAAACTTTACACCGCTCATCAAAAAGTGCTATGAACTTTATTTTGGCTTTAAAGTCGGTGACCAAGATAAGACTTGGGCTCCTCACCATTGTTGTGTAATTTGTGTTCGACATCTTACAGGGCGAATTAAAGGTGAACGCCATATGCCTTTTGCGGTTCCAATGATATGGAGGGAACTTAAAGACCATTCTTCAGACTGTTATTTTTGTTTGACAAAGACTACAGGTATTACATCCAAATCAAGACATACAGTTGAATATCCAGATTTGCCTTCTGCTATGAGACCGGTTCCTCATAGTGATATTTTACCTGTTCCACAGCCTCCTGAAAATGTAATATTTAGTGACGATGATTCAGATAGACGAGAGCAACAGTGGGATGACACAAATTTTGAAGCAGGTGCTTTATCTGAACCTCATTTATTAACCCAAAGAGATTTGAACGACCTCGTACGTGATTTAGATTTATCCAAAAAACAGAGTGAACTTTTAGGCTTTAGGTTAAAAGGCTGGAATCTGCTGCATAAAGGCACAAAAGTATGCTTTTTTCGCAACCGTCAAGATGAATTTCAAGACTTCTTTTCACAAGAGAATGATTTAGTATATTGCAATGATGTTGTTAGTCTAATGGAAGCGCTTGGTCATGACCATGATACAGAAGAGTGGCGTTTATTCATTGATTCGTCAAAAATTAGTATGAAGCTGTTCTCCTTCACAATGGAAATAAGTTCCCATCAGTGCCAATAGCACATGCATCCAACATGAAAGAGACTTACGAAAACATGAAGCTGCTTTTGAAAAAGATAGAATATGAAAGATACGGTTGGAAAATATGCAGCGATTTGAAAGTCGTTGCTCTCTTGCGTGGATTACAGCTTGGATATACAAAATTTTGTTGTTTTCTGTGTGAGTGGGATAGCAGAGATAGGGAAAGGCATTACATTAAAAAAATCTGGCCAAACCGTAAAATCTTTACTCCAGGATATAAAAATATTGCAAATCTACCCCTGATCGATTCAGAAAATATTTACTTACCACCATTACATATTAAACTGGAATTAATGAGGAACTTTGTCAAGGCAATGGATCGAAATGCCAGTGGATTTGCCTACCTAAAACAAAAATTTTCTAGTATAAGTTAAGCGAAGATTAAAGAAGGCATTTTCGTTGGACCTCAGATTCGAGAATTGCAGCAGGATGGAAATTTTCAAAATAGTTTGAATGAAGTTGAAGCAGCAGCATGGAATTCCTTTAGAAACGTTTGCAAAAACTTCTTAGGAAGTGTCAAGGTTGAAAATTACCGAGACATAGTTAATTATCTGTTGCTTTCCTACAAGGCACTGGGATGTAACATGTCCCTCAACATCCATTTCCTGCATTCACATCTAGATTTCTTTCTAGACAATCTTGGCGCAGTTAGCGATGAGCATGGTGAGAGGTTTCATCAAGATATATCAAACATGGAGAAGGGGTACCAAGGTAAATGGAGTCCCGCTATGCTTGCCGACTACTGCTGGACACTCAAGAGGGATCTACCACAAGCAAAGTATAGAAGAAAATCCACTGTCACTGCTTTTCAATAAATAAATATGTTTCGTTCATATATGCCTATATATTAACAATATTTCCAAATTTCAAGTAGGTGTATCTCAGAAATATTGCGTAATAGAAAAAAACTAATGGTATATTTGGATTCAGGACATGTAGATAAGATGCTATTTCTTTGTGGACAAAGAAAAATATTTTTTGATAAACCAGTGTAATGTAATAAGGGTTATGCAAAACTGCTTACGTAACATTGTTTGCATTTTTTACTGTATTTATCCCAATACTAAAAAAAGACCGTCACGCAAAAACCATAGGTGATGGGAAATTTCTGATTAGATTTTTGAGTTCAGCATGAAAAGTTACACTAGAAACATAATCAGGTTCTCTTGTGCAAAAATCTTGTTGACCAGTGTTATTTCAGTTTTAAAAATTAACTTATTTATTTTTATTTGGGCTCCAATAAGACCCGGGTAAAAATATGATTAACTTTCCTCATCCGCCTGTGCCCACACTGACCCGAAGGCTGGTAAGTCCTGGAGTTCCATCCTACTTGATCATTGTGATAAACATTGGGATAGTGTCACATATATTTATGTTCAATTTTTGGCTTTTCAAACTGAACTACTGAAGGCGCGAACATGTAAAAAGGAATCGAAATCTAAATAAGGCTCACCGGGACTGACGCCATTATTTTCCGTGAAAAATACTTGAGGCGTTAAATTTTCACCGTTATCTCACTTCTTTGTTATCACACGCCAAAAGGTTTTGAAACAAAACTAAACATTTCAGTGAGTTGAAATTTACTTTCTCGGATTATTAATTCAATATATAGAAATGTTCCCAAATGCCTACAATAATATCGTAGATTCGATTTATGGAGGATCTCGACTGCACTTACAAATCTACAACTAAATAATTGTAATTTCATTCATTTTAATATCTATTATATTTAAAGCATGAACACACAAACATATTGTGTCTACAGCGCAAACTAACATCAAATGTGAAACTAGAAGAAAGAAGCTAGCCAAATCAGCCTCTCAGTGAGGCACGCACAAGATTCCTGCAATCAGATATAATGGAATAAGCACGGAGAATACAAGTAAAAGAAGAGAGGAGAGATGTAATGACAGAGAGGGGTATGAAAGCAGAAAGAGGTTAAGTGCTAGCCCAGGCTGGGCAGGGTGTGACACAGTGACCCACCCGACTTTTTCTTTGCCCCGCCGGCTGCCCCACGGACATCTGGTCATTTCTATCTATTTATAGACAGCTCGAATGCACAGCATTACCTTGATGTCGTTTCCTTCTATATATAATGGGAGGGTTGAAACTACATACTTCTCTCACTCTCCAAATATGACCGAATATAAATACAAAGTCAAGGTTAGGAATGCAGTCTCTTGTCAAACAGAAAACACCAGCCTCTTAATGTTAGACATCCTATCACTCTTTATTGCAATTGAATTACAACCTAGAATGCTGTGACCTCCTTGGGGATATAGAGGATCATTATTAAACATATTCATACATCTCTTTGATCCATACAAATTATTCTAAGTGGATATAATAAAAAATAAAAACATACTAGTTGGGGCATTTCTAAAATCAGTTTGCGAGATATTTTGATCGTTTTCACTGAAAGAAATGAGGTAAAGATTAGATCGAGTCAACAAAGTTGGTTGGAATGCGCTCCTTACTCATATCGAACTGGACCTTCTGAAACTCAAATTTCACTCTGACCAACTATGCCATATCACTGCAGCTAATTGCTGGGATTTAATAAGACATTTTCTAGATACACTTGAATTTAATTTTTTTCCTCATATTTAGGGGAGATTTAAAAAATCGATACACGTGTTTGAAAAATATGCAAACTAAAATTCACACACACGCGCACAAATTCTTCTTTCCTTTATATTTTCTATACACTTCTTTAAAGGTCAGCAAGCTTGAAAATTCTCTAAAAGTAAAATCCATGTGAGCATTGAGCAAACATCCATATGCACCACATTTTAAACTTCATTATCATCCTGAGAGTCATGCCCTTCAAAAATATTTGGAAATGATAAAAAATTATTAATCCAATCAGGTGAATAGTGGGGATGGATTAAAACTACCAAATTTAATTTATTAGTGTTTTCATTCCTGAAAATTGCTAATTGGTGCTGAGCATTATCATGCTGTAGGCACCCTTTCTTACAAACCACGCCTTTTTGAATCTATTTTCACTCTCCCTTTTTTCCAAGAGCTCATAATAAGCTATGCTATTGAATGATTCTGAAGATAATCATATAAGATGCATTCTTTACTATTCTAAAATAGTCAAGTATTTTTTCATCAGAAACTGCTATTTTTTGGTTTCTTGAGTGTTATTGGACCCTTATGATAGCATTCTGTACTTGATCTTTTAAGAGTCTGAATGCGATGCCCTATCTAACAGCATTCATCTCCAGTCACTATTCTATAAATAAAACACACTTCTTAATAGCCTAAAGTTACAAAAGTCCTTTACAACAAACAAGACGTTTTCCTTTCATTCCCTTCGTGGCAGACAAAGGGGGCATCCATCTCTTGTGCATATATATATATTTCCTGTAGACTATAAATCTTTTAAAACATAACATAGAAATTTCTAGCAATTTCATATTAAATTATTTTCCACTTCTCTGCATACAAATTTTCTTTATTTACAAATAAGCGCAAGAGATAGCTTTGGAGTATGATAACTCTTCTACGAGTGTATTTTTGATAAACATTTAAAAAGGTTATATATGCATAGTCTTAAAAGACGAGACACAAGACACGAGGTAAAAACTGTTTTCTTGATGTAAATCAAATTTCCAGTGTTCTGAAGCCTGAAATATTTTAAATTTAAATCTTTTGTACTGATTTTTTTGGGCGCTATCATAACTAAAGTGACTTCGTCCAATATAAATCTTTTTATTATCTCGACGTTTCGACACAAATCTTTTGTCCTCGTCAGGAGCGAATAAAAATTAAGCATTTGGCAAGGCGTTAAACATTTTTTAGGTAAGGTGACCAATGTGACTATGTATCATCTCGTCAGTTGACGGGATGGTTGCTTCAATGCTGACCATGGCTCCAGGTCGCGGAGATCATCAAACTTTCTTTCCTCTTTTGAATTATCTAACCCATTCAATTTTGTGATACACGGTTATCACCATAAACAATTTCAATTATGGAGTATTTTCAAATGGTTTAATTCTTTCATGAAAAATAAAACGTATTACTGCTAGCATTCCATACTTAGTGTAACTCTTTGCTTTGATCAATATTTTTTCGAAATAAAATGTTTCCATATATTTTATTTATTTTTGGATTTTTTAATGTATAGAAATATTAACAAAGTCCAATTTGAATTGCATATCTATATTCATATATTTCCTTCTTTTCTACGAGATATTGTATCATGATTACATTATATACTCTATGTTAATGAGGCCATAAGAGAGTGCCTTGATAAAGTTGGCGAAAAGGAAAATATGATTCAACTTTTTTTTTTTGCTAATATATTTATATATATTAAAAACAAAAGAGGCATATCCTAACCAAGCTCACATAAGCATTTCTAGATGGAAGAGTGCCATCTAGTGGAACAAAAATAAACTAAACGATTATTTAATGGCGCTCTGCCTTCTGAAAAGCACATGTGCTCCTGGTCAGGATATACCTCTTTTGTTTTTAATATTAACACCTGACCTTTTTATATTTTTATTGTTTTTTTTTCACATTTATATATATATGAAAAAAAAAAACAATAGAAAAATAAAAAATAAAAAGGTCAGGGGTTGATATTAAAAATAAAAAAGGCATATCCTGACCAGGAGCACATGTGCTTTTCAGAAGGCAGAGCGCCATCTGGTGGAACAGAAATCAACTAATCATTGATTTAGCCTGTTGCCTGATATTTGGCCAACCCAATTTCTAGATAAATCAAGAAAAAGCCTTCCACTAACGCGTTTCGCGCTGTTGGCGCTAGTCAGCGTGGAGTAGGCTGTACCACTGCGACCAAAATGATAAATCAAGAAATTGGGTTGGCCAAATATCAGGGAACAGGCTAAATCAATGATTAGTTGATTTCTGTTCCACCAGATGGCGCTCTGCCTTCTGAAAAGCACATGTGCTCCTGGTCAGGATATGCCTTTTTTATTTTTAATATCAACACCTGACATTTTTATTATTTTTTTATTGTTTTTTTTTTCATGTGTTAAGCGTATTTACGCAAGTTCGCCTTAAATACCCATTTCTTGGTTTCTCTAGAAGCCACTGGGAGCAAAAATCATGTTGGTTGCAGTGGTACAGCCTACTCCACGCTGACGAGCGCCAACAGAGCGAAACGCGTTCGTGAATGGATTTTTCTTGTTTTATCAAAAATTAGGTTGGCCAAATATCAGGGAACCGGCTATCAACTATCAATGATTAGTTGATTTCTGTTCCACCAGATGGCGCTCTGCCTTCTGAAAAGCACATGTGCTCCTTGTCAGGATATGTCTTTTTATTTATACATATGTCATAATATATACTCTTCAAGGAATAATAAAGCAAGCCTACAGACAATCCAGAGTCTGGTCATTTACGATACCAGCGACATTCCAAGGGGCGATCACTGGGGCCCGTCAGTTAACACCTCGGGACTTTTAAGACAGTTGGGGATTGTGTGCGACACGAGAGGCCGCCCGGCTGTGCCGGGCCCGTCTCTCTCCCTCTCTCTCTCTCTCACGGTTGTCTAAGTCCCTCTTTCAAATTGTGATGTGATTATTTCCCTTCCCACCTTATATTGCCACATATATATACTTTTATTTCAACATACAAAACACGATATCCCCGCTAGGGATAATTGCGTCAATTTACATTTTCAAACAGAAAAGGTTATATACAAGGTATGTCCCATAAGTTCCCGGACTGGGTCCATAAAAAAATAAATAAATGAAAAATGTAAATGAATTTGACTGTTTATTATAGAAAAAATATCTGGCTACACGGTGGTACCAATATCGAGGCGGTACGTGCACGCGCCCCAAAGTTATTCTAATTTATTTAAAGGTTACACATAGCGCTGCGGCGATTTTACGATGGAACGAAAATTGAAGCAGAGGATTTGCATAGAATTTTGTGTGAAACTTCAAATATCAGCAACCGAAACTTTTGAAATGCTTAATAAAGCATTCCCCAAAGAGAACAACTGTTTTTGAATGGCATTCTAGATTTAAAGCTGGCAGAATTTCCATTGAAGATGATCTTCGTCAAGGACGCCCAAAAATTTCAAAGGACTGATGAAAATGTGCAAAAAATCACCGATTTGATAAAATAAAATCCTCGAACCACTTTGCTGGAGCTAGAGCAAGACACAGGCATCTCTAAAACAACGATTGGAAGGATCGTAACCAAATCAAAAAGACTCCTGCAAAATTCATCCCAAGATTCCTCACTAATAAGCAAAAACTGTGTCGGCTTGCAACCTGTGAGGACATGTTGGAAATGACAAGAACGGATCCGAAATGGAAAGACAAGATAATCACAGGCGACGAGACATGGGTCTATGGCTATGATCCTGAAACCAAGCATCAATCTGCCGAGTGGAGATGTCAGGGTGAGCTTAGACCCAAAAAATCCAGATTATTGAAATCCAGAAACAAGGTGTTGCTGGTCGCTTTTTTGGATAAAAAGGGCATTTTTCATCACGAGTATCTTCCTGCAGGCCAAACAGTTATCAAGGATATGTATTTGGGCATTCTTCGCCGTCTAAGGGAAGCGATTCGAAAAAAAAAGGCCAGAAAAATGGACTAATGGTAGCTGGATCCTACACCATGACAATGCTCGCCCTCACACAGTGCACTTGATGACTAGCTTTTTGGCGAAAAACGGGACACAAATCCTACTTCAACCACCCTATTTCCCAGACATCGCACCAAATGACTTTTTCCTGTTCCCCAAACTTAAAGCAGTTCTAAAAGGAAGACATTTTGACACCAGGGATGACATAATAGAAAAATTGCCGTTAGCATTGAAGAGCATTCCAAAAGAGGCTTATAAAAACTGTTTCGACAATTGGGAGAAACGATGGCGCTGGTGCGTTGAAGCAAGGGGGGATTACTTTGAAAAGTTTTAATAAAAAAAAAATAAAAAATCTTACCTTTTTTTTATGGACCCAGTCCGGGAACTTATGGGACATACCTTGTATAAACTCATTATTCAAGAAAAAATATAATAAAGAGGAAACGATAAGATGGATTAGGCACCTGATCCTTTCAGGCTTGAAAGATAGTCATAGATATATTTATTGAAAATAAAAAGGCATATCCTGACCAGGAACACATTTACTATATACGTATTATTAAATCGATTTGCTTACTGTAGATAGGGCATTCTCTTGAATTAGGTTTATGTTCTAAATTTCTTTTATTTTTAATACGGATGTTTTGAGCAATTATAAAAATTTATATTGCTGGAGCATTGATGTTGGCCCTTCCAGACATCATTTTATGCATTTTTTAGTAATTTGGTAGTTGCCTTTGCGATGGTTAGGATTAAACTCATAGAAAATTATGTCATTGATTTACCAGTACTTTATTCCGTACTTCACAGCGTTGAATGTCCGTATATATTCTGTTATTTCTATTGATAATTTGGTACACTCGCGGAGAAACTCTCAACACGATGTCATGTTCTTGCCTAATGGATTTAATAGGAAAAAGTACTTTAATTTCGTTTTCACAATCATTCAGTTCTAAATTCATCTCGCATATAATAGTTGGCAAATTTACTATGTCAGTAATTTTATTAACCAATTTGATAACTACTGTTCGGTTTTTCGCATTTTAAGTTTGTATATTTTACTCAAAGAATTGCTTTCATCAGATTTATTAAAACTCTCAATCAACTGATCAATGTCTTTTCATCAGGTAATTTTATGATCGTGTCTTTCTTTGTATTGATAATTTTGGTAATTTTTGCTTTATTCTTGGCGTAGATGTTTTACATATTCACATACTAATATCTTGATATTCTCTTTGGGGGGTTTTATTTGCAATGTTTTAATTAGCTCTTGATACAATTTCACCAATTATCGAAAGCAATTGTAAATATTTGGATTTTTTTTTGTCTCTTCCGATTTTGTTTATGTGTTCTTTTTAAAAATATTTGTTATTATTATATACTGAATCTATATCTTTGATCGATATTTATTAGCGGATGTATATAGAGAATAATTTTGTTGATTTTTCATTTATTTAAAAATATATATTTTTTAATTCGGTATAGTTAGATTAAAATAGAATTTAGGGTGGTTTGGTTCAGTTGCTCTGTTGTTGTTGCGAAGTTTTAATTTAGGCTTCCTTCTTGAACTTGAGATATTTGTAATGGACAAATATTTAGAAATTAGTAGTTTTAAATTTGTTTATTGATTAAAAAGGTAAAAATATATATATATGCTAACTTTTTTGTATGTCTAAAGTAAATGAAGGTAAACTCAAGCCTTGATAGTTCTGTTGATGTTTATCATTTAAAATATTCATTTTCATTCTATGATTTGATTAATCTGTGAACTAATTTATTCTGTGGTGTTGTATGTATATAAATATGTGTATTTCTTTGAGTAAGAGTGGGAGATAGTATATGAGGAGACGTTAAGGTGTAAGAGTATTTAGTTTTAATTATAGTCATTGTTTTTTGTAACTTCAATAAAGAAGTTTTAAGTTTAAATAGAGACTAATTTATTAAGATTCTCCCAACAATTGGTAGCAGAGAGCGGTTGACTTTAATTGATGCAAATCAAGATTAATTGAAAAATTTTTAGAAAAAAGAAAAGATGCAAAATTTTAACTTATCTCCAATAGAAAAATTATCTGACAAAAACTACTTGATCTGGGCAAACAGAATAGAAAGCGAACTAAGAGGATTGAAGTTATGGAGACGAATTATAGAAGGAAAAGAAGTTGAAAAGCCAATAGAAACAGACAAAAAATTTGATGAAAAAATGAAAATCTGGGAAGACTGGGGTGATGACAATGCAATAGCAAGAAATTTGATGAACAGAACAATGAATGACACTCAAGTGCTAAAATACTCGAGCGAAAAAAGTGCCAAGAAATTATGGAATATAATTGGGGAAGAAATGGCATCAAAAAATGAAGACTTGCAGATGAAAAATAGAATAGAATTGTCAAAATTAAAAATGAAGGAAGATGAAACGGTTGATGATTACTTAAATAGAGCTATGATTATAAAGAGCAAAAGCATTCAAGCAGGAGATGAAATAAGATATAGAGAATTAATTTGCTTCGTTTTGGAAGGTTTGAGAGTTGAATTTGATTTTGACATAAAAATTTAAAAATCTAACAGGCAAAATAATATGAACACAATAAGAAAAATCCTGAAGGAAACAGAAGAAAAATTAAAACATAGAAAAGAAGAAAAACGGCAAACGGAAATTGCATCAAAAGCTAAAGAAGGCTGGACGGAAAGAAGAAAATTTATCAAATGTTATAAATGTGGAATGATGGGACATATCTCTAGAGAGTGTAGAAACAAGATCAAATGTTTTAAATGTGGAGGATTTGGGCATAAATCGGCAATATGTAGAAAGAATAGAAGTGAAGAGCATGCAGAGCATAATTATAGTGGGCCTAAGAGAGGAATAAACAAGAAAAATTATAGAGAGTCTACAAGTCATGTGATGGAAACAAATGAAGACAATTACGAAGAGGAAGATCAAGGGGATGAAAAAATAAGATGGACAATGGATTCTGGAGCCTCTAGCCATATGGTTAGTGGGAAAGAATTATTTATAGAGTATGAAGAGGAGGAGAGAATTATAGCAACAGCTGAGAAGGGTGCAGTGATGAAATCATCAGGAATTGGAGCTATAAGAATGAAGTCGAATGTAAATGAGGGATTCATAAAATTTAAAATCAGTTGCAAAAATTTTGGATCATGATTTTCGTGTATTATTTAGTAAATATAAAGCTGAGGTAATAGGTAAAGATGGTGAGATTTTATATGAGGCAAGGAGAAATGGTGATAAATTTGAAGTTGAAGGAATCCTAAATATGGAAATCGCTAGAAAAGCAGAAGTAGATGATATGTTATGGCATCAAAGACTTGCTCATGTAAATCTTCAGAAATTGAAAGAAATGTATGATAATTCAACTGTATTAGGATTGAAAAATTTACATAATAACAAAGGGAATTGTGAATCTTGTACATTGGGAAAATTACATAGAAAATCTTACAAAGGTATTCAATATAAACAATCTGAAAATATTTTGGATCTATGGCATACCGACATAGTTGGACCTTTGAATGATTCATTTGGATATAAGTATTTCATCACTATTGTTGATGACTATAGTAATTTTACTTTCGTTATACCAATTGCTAATAAATCTCAAACAGCAGATTCCATAATAAACTTGATTATGCAAGAAGAAAGACAGACTGGAAGGAAAGTAAAGAGAATTCGAAATGATAATGGTGGAGAGTATATTTCAAATTATTTGAGGCGATGGTTATCTAGTAAGGGCATCAAACAAGAATTCACTACAGCTTATACTCCTGAAAGTAATGGAAAAGCCGAAAGATTTAATAGAACCATAGTTGAGTCGGCAAGAACCATGCTAATTGATTCTAAATTACCTTTAAAATTTTGGAGTGAAAGTGTTAAAGTGGCTGTTCATATAAATAATAGAATAAAAATAAAAGAAATGAATACAACTCCTTTCGAGATATACAAGGGATGGAAACCAAACATTGTTTACTTAAAAAGGTTCGGAAGCGAAGCTTATGTTCATATTAGAAAAGAAAAGAGAAAGAAGATGGAACCAAAAGCTCATAAAGGGATCATGATGGGATACAGTATGATAAGAAAAGGCTATAGAATATATTTGCCGGAAATGGATGAAATTCATGAAGTATCAGATGTTAAATTTAATGAAGCTAAGTTGGGATATTATTTAATGAATAATAGTGGTAGAAATCTTTATGAAAATGAACTTTTCTTTTTTAGTAGAGAAGACCCAAATTTGATTTCTCACAGGAATGAAGACTCTGGTGGTAATAGAGAAGACCGAGTAGAAAACTTTAACATCGATGATGAGCATATTCCTCAAGATGATAATGATATAGATTTGAGTGAAATAGATGAAATACCTCCTGGTGAAATAATTACTCCACGTAGAAGAGGACCAGAACCAGGAATGACGAGAGAAATGAGAGAAGAACGAGATCTTCGTCTGAGAGAAACCGAGGAAGAAGAACTTATAAAAAAGGGTGTGAGGAGATCTGAAAGATTAAGACTAATAAAGAATAAGGAAAATGTTTCTGATAGAACTTATGAGATTAAATGTCCAAGGGATTACCAAGAAGCACTTAATTCTGATAATAGAGAGCAATGGATTAAAGCCATGGAAGATGAGATGCAAAGTATTACTAATTTAAAAGTTTGGAGATTAATAGATAAGCCTAAAGATAAAAAATTGATCAAAAGTAAGTGGATTTTTTCAATTAAGAAAAATAGTGAAGTATCAATTAAAAACTTCAAAGCGAGGCTAGTAGCTACAGGATATGATCAAATACTGGGTAGTGATTACCACGAAATTTATTCTCCAACAATAAGACCTGAGACCATAAGAATTCTAATAAAAATAGCTGCAATGAAAAAAGTTATTCCTCAGCAAAAGGACGTTCAAACAGCTTTTTTATATGGTGATTTAGAGGAGGAAATATTTATGCTTCAACCTCCTGGATTTGAAAAGGGAAACAATAAGATTTGTTATTTGATGAAAAGTATTTATGGCCTAAAACAAGCGAGTAGAATGTGGAATAAGAAATTAGATGAATTATTAACCAATGCCGGAATGAAACAATCTGCGAATGATCCATGTTTATATTATTGCAATTTTAAAAATCATTTCTTATATCTGGGAATTCATGTAGATGACATACTAAGTGTAGGATCTGGTGACGATTTTGAGGAAAATATTTGGAAAAAGATAAAAAGAGAGATAGATATCACGGATTTAGGAGCTGCAAAAAACTTTCTTGGAATGGAATTTGAGTATAGGGATGATAGCATTTTTATAAATCAAAAGAAATATATTGAAGAAATATTGGAAGCCTATAATTTGCGTGATTGCAATCCTTCGAAAACTCCGTTGTGCATTTCTACAAATTATGATTTATTTGAAAATAGTAAATCGATTGATCAAAAATACTATCAAGAAATTGTTGGAAAGTTAATTTACATAGCAACTAGAACAAGACCGGACATTTGTTATGCTATAAGCAATATGAGTAGATTTAATAAAGATCCTAGAGAGGTTCACATGAATGGATTGAAGAAAATATTAAGATATTTGAAGGGAACTATGAATTATGAATTGATTTACTCTAGGGGAGATTCAAATATTGTGACTTATACTGATGCGAGTTGGGACAGAACAGCTAGCTGATGCGAGATCGTATTCTGGTTTTGTTATAGAAATGGGAAACAACTTACTTAATTGGAAAAGTAATAAACAAAGATCTGTTGCCTTGTCAACTGCAGAGAGTGAATTAGAAGCCCTATCTGAAGGAATTAAAGAATTAATTTGGACGCGTAACATCATTAGAGAAATGAAGATTGGTTTGAAAGATCAAATTACTGTTTATTGTGACAGCCAGAATGCCATATCTATGATTAAGTAAAAAATATGAAAGCAAGTACGAAGTACTTGAATAGAAAGTGTCACTTCATAAGACAAATTGTGGAAGATGAAGAAATTGAAGTTTTGCATATCCCTTCAGAAGAAATGAAAGCGGACCATCTCACCAAGACTGTGGATGCTGTCAAGCTTAAAAACTGCATAAGTGGTGGAGTTATTTTTTGAGGAATGAAAATTGAAAATTTGTTGATGTTTATCATTTAAAATATTCATTTTCATTCTATGATTTAATTAATCTGTGAACTAATTTATTCTGTGGTGTTGTATGTATATAAATATGTGTATTTCTTTGAGTAAGAGTGGGAGATAGTATATGAGGAGACGTTAAGGTGTAAGAGTATTTAGTTTTAATTATAGTCATTGTTTTTTGTACCTTCAATAAAGAATTTTAAGTTTAAATATAGACTAATTTATTAAGATTCTCCCAACAAGTTCCGTGCGTGTTGATCCAAACGGTCGAAACACTAATGATTAAACCGTGTCTTAGCTCCATACCAAAAAGATTGTTTCTAGTGGCTTCAATGAACTGTGGTGGAATGTTGTAATTAAGAAACTAATCCTTTTAATGCTCTTTGCTAAATTTCGTCAATGTTAAACTACACATTCCGAGTCAGAAATTGGCATCTTTCCATATAAATATCTATATAGGTAAATTGGTTTAATTTAGTATCAACTGAGGTACAACATTTTATTGACTAGATTTCTCCATTCGTTTCTCTCATCACACAGGATATATATATATGTCGTAACTAACTATAATAGTAATGTAAGTATATATGTGTGACAATATCGTTGCGGAATTTCTTGTGGTTCGATTTGAATGGTGAGGATTGGTTGAAACGCAGTCGTTTGAGTGGAAGTTTAAGCATACAGTTAGGAATAATCAGGACACGTGATTGGGTTTGAAAATAAAAGGCAACTGGGTTGGAGGGAAGAAAGCTTGAGAAGAGCTGAGCGATTTGACTTATTAATTAGTTGATCACATGGCGATGATTGGATTTAGATGAAATGAGCGGAGAGAGAGATCTCTAGAGCAGATGTTACCTTGTTGGAAGCCAAGGAGCAACTGACTATTCTTGCTTTTTCGATTTAACACCAAGACTCAGTTTCTCTCTGATTGGTCGAGAGATGTCACATGATCTTTTCCTATTGGTTGACCTACTTAAGGTGCTGTCTTCTGATTGGCCCGCGGCTCTCCTTGATGAAAGATATGGCCTGCCTGATAGGAAGTGTCGAGTGCTATTTCCACTTTATTTACTTCCGCGTTATCAAAATACGTCCTGCTTTGTCAGGAAGTATTGAGTGCATCTTGACTAATATAACTTCTGCGGTCACTAGATACGTCCTGTTTTTCCAGGAAGTGTTGGTTTAAACTTAGCTCGCAGGGACCCGGGGTCAGAAGGTTAACTGCGACGTTATTAATAAATATGTTCTCCTCTAGATCTACTTCCTATGTCTTTTGTTACTTTCTTTCCTCCAGTTACCTTATTCTTTTATTAAATCTTTGAAAATCATACATGGTACATACATAGTGGGTCGGGGTTGCATTTAATTATATACAAATTATGACAGATGCGCCCCCTACATGTGAAGAATTCAAGAAGGGGTTAGCCTGAGAGAATTCTGTAAAATGAAAAATAATTTTGTGGGAAAATTAGTTGTGGGTATTGAGGGGCTATATACAAGCATTGCTGGTGATATAAAAGTAAAATAGAATGGTGTTGATGATATAGGTTGAGTATAATTAATAGAAATCAAAAATTTTTAATTGTAAGAAATCAATGAATACTATGGTACATAGTGGGCTAAAAGAAAGGAAAATGCGCCTAAACGAATTCTACTCGAGATAAGAAATGAGATCGAGGGAGTTCTATTAAGGCTTTTGAAATCAAAATAAAAATAATATAAAAATAGTTGAATGAAATCAAAAATTGAATGTGTTTGGTTGAAAAAGAAAAATATTTTGTTGCATGGTGACAAAGACAAATGCTAAGTTACTTTAGTGCTCGAATTTTGGAAAAGAATTCGAGGAAATTTCATAAGGCGCTTTGAAATCAAAACAAAATAAAATAAGAATAGTTGAATGAAATCAAAACTGAATGTGTTTGGTTGAAAAAAAAATTGTTTTGTTGCATGGTGATAAGGGAAAATGCCTAGTTACTTTTTTGCTCGAATTTTGGAAAAGAATTCGAGGAAATTTCATAAGGTCTTTTGAAATCAAAATAAAATAAAATAAAAGGGTTTTGAGCGAAATCAAAGTTGAGTGCTTGGTTGAATGGTGAGAAAAAAAAGGAAAAATGCCTAACCATATTCTCGCTCGAAATTGGGAATGGAAAACGAGGGATTTTTATTAGGGCTTTTGAGAAATCAAAAAATAATTAAAAATAAAAAGTTGGAGGAAATCAAAAATTAATATAAAAGTTGGGAGAAATCAAAGTAAATGCTTGGTTGCATGGTGAAAAAAGGATAGAGAAAAAAAAATGTTTTTGTAAATCAAAATGAAATATAATATCCAATTTTGAAAGAAAACCAATGAGTTTTCGTTGATTGGAAACTATGATAACATAACTAAGTGGTAAATATATGATAATTAATGATTAAAATTGATAATAAGTTGAATAAATTGATAAATTGATTAAATATTTACATTTTTAATTGAGAGAAAATAATGAAAATGATTGATATGAAAAATAAGGTGTATTGGTTTGAACCCTTTGGTATCTACATGCCCTGATCTAAATGTATTGATTGCTCCATTTTGCCCTATAAATGTTTTACTTGCTCAATTATGCCCTATAAATTTTTTGTCTCATCTGTAGCGACACTTAGGTGAAAAACGTGATTCTAGCCCTCAAGTGCGTTTATGCTGTGTGTACAGGAGACATGGAAATCTATATAACCTTTATGTGTAATTTTTTGTCTTTGTGTGTGTGTTGTGAAAAAATGTTAGAAGTCTGTTGTGTAAGAAATGTGTGAGCTAGTTCTATGTGTTGTCTTGTGGATGTGGAATTGGGTGGTAAAAATCGATATGTAGAACCGAACTGGAATCAAAAATCGGTGGCATAGCGAGGTTCCCAGTTGACCTCAATAGGGGATCTTCTCATTGTAATTAGAGATACGGAAGTGGGGTGTGTCGGGCAAACGAGAGGGAATGAAATTGGAGATCGGACGAGGCGCTCCGCTTTGTTTACAGAGGCCGAATTTATCGCCGCGGACTACACTTCCTGTCGTGGTGTCTCAAAATTCTCATTTCCTGCCGTCTATTTATTTTGGGGTGTGGCTCGGGGCTTGTTTTTGGAGTACGACTTCTCCGACATTGGTTGGTCATCTTTTCAGTTACTGCTATCTCTTCGGAGTTTATTTAGATTTTCTGCGAAGATGGTTCCTAAAATTATGAGAAGTTTTATAAATGTTTGTCCACAATGAAGAACTGCTTGTCCACAATGAAAAACTGCTTGTCCAAAATTAAAAAATGCTTGTCCTAAATTAAAAACTACCTCTTGTAGTTCGAAGATTTTCTGAGCGGGCATGGCATAGATAAACAAGTAATTAATGAATAAAATTGGGATACAGTTGTACGGTAGAACTAATAAACAAAGGATAAAAATCAGATGAAAGATAGGATATTGCCCCATGTTCGTCCATATTTTTGTAACTGGGGACTCTGAAATATTTGCTTGAACCTTATTAATTGTAGAATTTGAATGATTGGTAGGTTCGCAGTTCTCCTGTTTGATATCTTTAGGGGGTGGTGTGATATGATTGAGTTGGTTGTCAGGTTTGCAGTTTTTAACATCGGGGAAGAGTGATGTAAATCGTCTTGTTGCAAAAATGGCAGGGTCTAAATGCCTGAAAGGTTCGCTGCTGGTGGGTTTGAACCTTAATGACTCTGTTGGGAATAATTCGGGTGTTAAATGTTTGAAAGGGAACGTGTAATTGGGGTTGTGCTTTATATGATATGTGCTAATTGCGGGTGGTGATATATAATGGATTTTTTCTGTATACAGTTTAAGTTTGTTGACGTGGATTGTGTCAGTGTCTCTTTGAAGTGGTTGATTTGGTCGATCTATGCGGACCACATTTGGTGAAATAATTTCTAATATTGTGTGAGGTCCTGTGAAATATGGCGCAAGTTTCCCTGTATTTGGGTGGTGATATAATTTTACTAACACTAGATCACCTACTTCGAAATGTGGTTGCTTGTGTCGTTGGTCATAAGTGTTTTTGTCTTGTAAATGTTTGTTTTGTGTGCGTGTGTGTGCAATTTTTCTAGCTTTGTCGATATCTGGGTACGGTGTGTTATGATTAGAGATTTCTGGGGGTAGGATACCAAACATTAAGTATATGGGTGGAAAACCTGTGGTAGAGTGGGGTGTCTTGTTATATATAAGTGTAACCTTCTTGACCAACTTGGTCCACGCGACCTTAGGATTTTCTAGGTGTAATAACCTAAGTTTTCCCGTGAGGGTGGCGTTCAGGCGTTCACATAGACCGTTGGCCTGTGGATTGTTACTGGTTGTGAGCAATGGGTGAATATTTCTATTAAGTAGGAAACTACGAAATTTGGGTGAAGTGAAGGCAGGGGCTCTATCCGTAAGAAGGCGTTTTGGAGAACCATCCTGGAATACTCGCTTAAGTACCTGTTGGTAGGTGGTGGTACTGGTGGATTTAGATGGAAAAGCCCATGCGTAGCGTGAAAAATGATCGACTACCACATGGAGGTATATCTTGGTGTTGCCATATTTGGCAAATCCTGCTATGGTGTCCAGAGATAAAAGGTCGAAGGGTTCTTTAGATTCCGGAGGTTGACTTAATTCTCCGTAAGTGGGTCCTACTGGACGTTTTGTTAATTGGCAGGTGGGACAGGTTTTAACTTTTTGTTTAATATCTTTTGACATACCTTGCCAGTAATATTGTGTGGAGATGATTCGTGACATTTGTGAAATACCGGGGTGATTGTATTGTGTGTGTACTGTTTGTAAGAGTTGTTGTATGAGTGGTTTTGGAAGTATAATCTTGGTTATACCTTTTCGGGAAACTGTATGTAATCCATTACGATCAATGGTCAAACTAGACTCTTTCGATGGAGGAGGTTGGTGGGTCTTGATAAGGGTGGCGTCCAAGAATCCACAAAACGGGTTACGGGACAAGAGATCTGCTTCATATTGTAGTTTTCCCTTCATGTAGCGGACCTCATATTCGTAACTCGATAGTCGTAAACTCCATCGAAACAGTCTGCCGGACGGGTTTTTGATGGTTTTCAGCCACTGCAATGCGTGATGGTCAGAAAATATAGTAAATTTTCTGCCCATAAGATAGATGCGAAACTTCTCCACACTCTCAACGATTGCTAAGCATTCAAGTTCAGAGATGGAGTAGTTTTTCTCGTGTGGGCGCAATGTTCGGCTGAAATATTGAACTGGATATACGTTCCCGTCAGGGTGAACTTGTTTGAGAATGCCTGCTATACCGAGGGTGGATGCATCGCAATACACTTGGCATGGCAGACCTTCTTTGTAAAGGTGTAAAATGGGGTGTTGTGTGAGGTTTCCTTTCAGGTCAATGAACGCCTTTTGACAAACTTCATTCCAGTTCCACACGACATCCTTTTTGAGAAGGTTATTGAGTGGTGCTCGCAAGCGAGCGTATTCCGGAATGAATTTGTTATAGACGTTCACAGCGCCTAAAATGGATTGTAGTGTTTTTCGGTTGTGTGGTTGTTTGATGGCGTGGATAATGTCGGTGTTACGTGTGAGTGGTGTAATTGTACCAGCTGTAATGGTGTAACCTAGAAAATCTATGGACTGCTTAAAAAATTCGCATTTCGCGAAGTTAAGTTGTAACTTCTCCGCTTCGCAAAAGGCGAAAAATTGTCGCAGGTGGTTTTGATGTTCCTCCAATGTGTTGGAGTAAATGATGAAATCATCAAAGTAATGTGCCACACAGTCAAGTCCGTGTCTCTGTAGGACCTGACTTATGGCTCGTTCGTAAATCTGAGGACTGGTTTTTAACCCGAAAGGTAATCGGGTGGGTTGGTATAATCCTTCAAAGGTGGCAAATGCTAACAGTGGTCGAGAATCGGGGTGTATTGGGACTTGCCAATACGCGGAGGATATGTCGGCCGTGGAGAAATATTTGGCCTGTGCGAGGCGGTCTAGGATATCCTCGATTCTCGGGAGGGGATGGACATCAGAGCTGATTAGCTCATTCACCTTCCTATAATCGATACAAAACCGTTTGGTCTTGTCGCGCTTAGTGACGAGGGTGACAGGGCTCGAGAAAGGTGAAAAAGATTGTTCTATGATGTCGTTCTCCAGCATTTGTTGTATTTGGTTACGGATTTCTTGTTGGTCACATATCGGAACACGATATGGACGTATGGTGATTATTTTTTCGGAATTCGTGGGTATTTTTACTGGTGGAATCCGTAAGCATGGTACGTTGAATTTGTCCTGTGAAAAAATGTGAGTGTACCTTTGTAGAAGTGTTGTGAACTGTGGTGTATAATGAGTGTTAGGTGTTGTGTTGTAGTATGCATGTGGTAAAGGGTTTTGTTGTGTATTAGTGTGAGTGTCGAGTTCGTTGTGTGGGTTGGTCATGTGAGAGTTGTGCAACGGTGTGTGATCACCTATGTTTTTGGTATGCGAGTTATCCCGCTGTGTGGGTGCGTTTTGGACAGGTTCATAAGTTGAAGTTGTTGTGGTTTGATTATTTGAGGGCATGTAAAAAGGGCAATTGGCTTTAGTGAAAAAGGGGCATGTAGATAAGTGGGTTTTTCTCAATGAATGCACGCAATGGTTGTCATAGGCGGAAAGTTGGGATGCGGGGAAAATTTTTTGTGACATCGCCTGACACTGCCAGTACGTGCATACATTGGACACATGATTAAAATGGTAGGAAAGGGTAGACAATGGGGCGCCTAGCTGGAATATAGTGCATTTATTAAAATCTATGGTTAATCTGAATTTATGGAGGCTATTGATACTAAGAATTCCAAATGGCAATGGTGCATTCACTACATGGAAATTCTCCTTTCGTGATATTTGTCCTATTGTCAGTGGGATAGATAGTTTACCCATGGTTTTTGAAAATCCGTTTAGGGTTTGGAGGTGTAGTGAATGTCCCTCAAGGGTTAAATTAGGCAGGTGGGTTTTTAGCATATGATAAATATTATATGGCACTATACTCAGGCTGGCGCCTGTATCAATTAAAAAGGGGCATGATACATTAGGGGTTAGAAAAAGTTTGACAGTCAGTTGGTTTAGGGAGCCTACCTCAGTCTCGAAAGGGCTGCTCGGCTGGGGTGTCTCTGTCTTGACTTGGTTGTTGTGGAATCGGAACTGATGATTTTGGGACCGTTTGCACTGTCCGGACTTTCTCGTGGGTCGTCGGGACTGGTCGACGTCGGCATTCGCTGTGCCAGTGTCTCGCGCCGCAGAACTTGCAGTTGGACGGCGGAAGAGGTGCATTCCATGCACCTGGGCGTCGGGGTGTGCTGTGGTACGGACCCGACATTGTGGGTGGTTGATATTCTCTGGATCGCGTTGCCGGTACACTGGGCCCGTGGATCCGCTGTACAAGTCGGAACCACTCTCCTAGGTTCTCGGGAGGCACTACGCGGACTAGGCGCTGGTCGTTGAATGGCAGTCCTTCTGTCAGTGTCTCGAGGATCACCTCTTGTGGAAGTCCTAGTTGCAATCCCATGGCGGTTTTTTCCCGGTAGTAGGTCTCTAGGTTGGCTTGTCCAGTAAGTTTCATGGCGAAATATTTCGCAAAGGACGCTTCGCTTGACTCAGGGTAGAGATCTAGGAGGATTTGTCTCACCTGGAAATAACTCCGGTCGGCCAGCCGAAGTTTCCTGAAGAGCTCCAGGGGTTGTCGCGCCAGATAGTTTGGCAGGCGGAGTAATTTTTCTTGTTCTCCCATGGATGCGTCTTCCATTTTTCGGTCGAATGATTGGAAAAACTGTGTCGCGCTGTATGTGCCGTCGAAAGGCGGGATCGCCGACTCCGCTCCATCAGAAATTTTTACCCGGGTCAGGAGCGTTGACAGCTGGTTGACGGCGTCCGCTAGGGGCGCAGTTGTCTCTCGGCCGGTCACCTCCTGTCTTTCTCCTGCCGGTTCGCTCTCTCTTACTTCTTGCCTTCTTTCCATTGTTTCCGTCGGACCGTCTGACTTTACGCCTATGGGATCCTGATTAAATTCCATCTCTTTATCCTGTCGACTTAACCGATCTGTGACAATATCGTTGCGGAATTTCTTGTGGTTCGATTTGAATGGTGAGGATTGGTTGAAACGCAGTCGTTTGAGTGGAAGTTTAAGCATACAGTTAGGAATAATCAGGACACGTGATTGGGTTTGAAAATAAAAGGCAACTGGGTTGGAGGGAAGAAAGCTTGAGAAGAGCTGAGCGATTTGACTTATTAATTAGTTGATCACATGGCGATGATTGGATTTAGATGAAATGAGCGGAGAGAGAGATCTCTAGAGCAGATGTTACCTTGTTGGAAGCCAAGGAGCAACTGACTATTCTTGCTTTTTCGATTTAACACCAAGACTCAGTTTCTCTCTGATTGGTCGAGAGATGTCACATGATCTTTTCCTATTGGTTGACCTACTTAAGGTGCTGTCTTCTGATTGGCCCGCGGCTCTCCTTGATGAAAGATATGGCCTGCCTGATAGGAAGTGTCGAGTGCTATTTCCACTTTATTTACTTCCGCGTTATCAAAATACGTCCTGCTTTGTCAGGAAGTATTGAGTGCATCTTGACTAATATAACTTCTGCGGTCACTAGATACGTCCTGTTTTTCCAGGAAGTGTTGGTTTAAACTTAGCTCGCAGGGACCCGGGGTCAGAAGGTTAACTGCGACGTTATTAATAAATATGTTCTCCTCTAGATCTACTTCCTATGTCTTTTGTTACTTTCTTTCCTCCAGTTACCTTATTCTTTTATTAAATCTTTGAAAATCATACATGGTACATACATAGTGGGTCGGGGTTGCATTTAATTATATACAAATTATGACATATGTATAATTGACACCAGACTATATTCACAACACATCACAATATTTATTGCACAGCACAACATTGATAAGGAATAAATAAAATAATTTTGGTTGAATCGCCAATGGGAATTTTTCTCTTCTCCTCGGAGAAGACGTGGGGCACGTGTCCACGGGCTCAGCAAGGGCTGTCCTCGGGCCTCCTTCCCCGACGGCGGCGTGCCTGGTAGTACACGCCGATGGCCAATCCGGCCGCAATGATGGACTCCACCATCGTCACTATCAGCTCTGGGCGGTGATGCAGCTCGACCAGGGGACCTTCTCCCTCCTGGCTGCTGGGGGCTGGTGGGACGGGACTCCACCGTATCGGCATTGACGTGCCGAAGCTCGCGATGACTACGAGCAGAAAGGCTACAAGCATGGCCATAATGTCTTTGAAAGCAGATATCAGCAAGGGATAGCAAGTCAAGCTCGACTGGGAAACAATTGATTTCTAAACTCTTAATTGTTGAACTCCATGGCAACTCGTAGAGAAATAACATCTATCACAAGTGAAAATTTCATTCAAGCAATTTTTTTTATTCTCAAAAATGTTATATTAAACAATATTAATATTTCAAATCAGTAAATTTATATATTTGAAGAAGAATAAAATTAAAGAGAGATTAAATAAAGTTATAATTTTACTTATCTTTAAAAGAGGCGAGAGATTATTTACTATGTTAAATATTGTCAAATATTCTCAAAGAATTCGTGTATATTCTTCACAGAGGATATATTCACATAGCACGTACTTTAGGCAGATTAGATAATTGATTTAAACTTGTAGTAAAAATATCAATTATTCGAGATAGATAATGGTGATTAAAGTATACATCCCAAGCATTGGAAATTAAGTTGATAACTTCACGAAAATTCTTTTAGGTACAGAACTAGAATATGATCCAAATTTCCCTTTAATAAACATATATTGAATCTATGTAGTTTAATGTTTGATTATAGGGTGTCTGTAACCTATATTATTGTGATAGATTTTTTTAAATATGTTCTTTGTAGTGTCTATTTCAGCTCTTATTTAAGCGTAAATTCAATCATATACAGAAGAAGAATAAAATATAAACGACAGCAATGCGTTTCGTTATTCTTAAAAAGTGCAATCTTTCGGATCTTTATAATCCTTCCACAGGCATAACTATAAATTGTGAGAATGAGTATTCATACAACTTCTCTCAACTTAGAGCTATGCTTGGAGGGATTATAAAGATCCGCATGCATTTTTTAAAGAATAAAGAAACGTATTGCTACCGTTTATATATTTATATTTTATAGCAATTTTCTCTCTCAACAGAAGAAGAATGTTGAACCTTTTACTCTCGGTGTTAAAATCATAATGAGGAAATATATCTATATAAATTTCTCTATATTGTTGTGTATGTCCTCCGATAAACTCATATTAAGAGCCGATTGTGTTGTCTTTATCCATTGTCATGCTGAAAGTCTAAAGTGCTTACTGAATAATTGCTATATACATAGTGTGATCAATAATTTCCAGGAATGCTAAATATTTAAAGAAATACAAAAGTATAATGAATTTTTATTCTAAATTTCTCAAAATAATCACCGTCACTATCTATACACTTGTTCCATATTTTTTTCCTGATATCAAAACACCTCTGAAAATCCTCATCTTTCAGGCTTTTCAAAATATTATCCGTATTCTCCTTTATTTCAGGTATTGAGTCAAATCGACGTCTTTTTAAGACTTTTTTTTAATTTTAGGGTAAAGGAAAAAGTCGTTGGGTGCAAATTCTGGAGAATAGGGTGGCTGGGGTAGTAAAGCAATACCGCGCTTAGCCAAATAGAGTTGAACAGTGACGGCTGTATGTGGCCGTGCGTTGTCATGATGTAAGAGCCACATTTTCTGATGCCATTTTTCGGGTCGTTTCTGACGAACAGCCTCCCTTAAACGTCGCAATACATCAAGATAGTAATGTTGATTAATGGTCTGACCCTCGGGCATAAATTCATAGTGTACCAATCCCTTTACATCAAAGAAAGTGATAAGAAGACACTTAAGCTTCGATTTGATCATCCTTGCTTTCTTAAATATTAGTTCTCCAGGTTCTAGCCAATGGCTTGATTGCCTCTTAGTCTCGGGATCATATCCGTACACCCATGTTTCATCTCCCGTGATAACATATTTGAGCCAATGGGGATCAGAATTAAACATTTCGACCATGTTTTTGCACGTTTATTTGAGATGCACTTTCTGCTCATTCGTTAAGAGATGTGGGACAAATTTAGCCGGGGATCGTTTAAGAAGCAGATCATTCTTTATGATGGTTTGGCATGTTCCAAAAGAGATATCTAAGTCTTCTGATAGCTCTCTGATAGTTATTCTTGGGTTTCTTTGATCGATGACTTGATTTTGAGTGCACTTTCGGGGCTTCTTATCGATAAAGGTCTGCCAGTGTGTAGATCGTTCTTGACGCTTGTTCGGCCAGCTTTAAATCGTGTAAACCATTCAAATGTCCTCGATTGTGATAGGACCTATTCTTTAAAAGCCTGCTTCAACATTTGAAATGATTCGGAAGCTGTTTTCCCTCATTTAAAGCAAAACTCTATGCAGACTCGCTGTTTTTCAATACAGTCCATGCTGAAGTTAGAAATTTTCTGATATCCTCGAGCTTATAACTTTGAAAAAACGTGAGCGGAGTGTGTCTGTGTGATATTTTATTTTTCTACGTGTTGATAAATGTTTTATCTATAAGGTCCTTATAAAATTATTTCATTATTTTGAATATTTTACGTGATCCAGCCTCATTCCTGGAAATTATTGATCACACGTTGTATTTATAAACCTACAAAATGGAATTCGTAACATGATATGAATATCAGTAGAGCAATTTATACAGAGAGCTTGAGTGGAAATACAACTCTTATCACTATAGCCACGATAAACATATAAAACATATTTATAACTGAAGAGCTCTAACATTCTAATCTCTCAGTGCAAATGAAGAGGATCTCTGCACAACAAATAATACTCTGTGAAAAATTAGTACAATGTGATTTTGTACTGGGATAAGGTGCATAATTATGAAAAAAGGCATCTCCTTATCGTGCAACTGAAAGTTGCTGATGGCTTGCGCCATCTATCGGAATAAATATCAACTATTACCAGTTTCATGATTTTTCAGGATGCCTTGAATGACCAGTTTTTTGTTCGTTGAGGTACAGCTTGCACCACGCTGATGAGAGCCAATAGCCCGAAACGCGTCCGTGGTTAGCTCTTCTTGATTAATCAAGAATGGGTATTTGGCCAATTCTGGAATAATTAAAAATCAACGAGAATAGTTTATATTTATTCCGATAGATGGCGCAAGCCATCAGCAACTTTCGGTTGCACGATAAGGAGATGCCTTTTTTTCATAAATAATACTCTGTTAATTTTCTCTCAAAAATCATTTAGATTTTTAGAAGAAATACTGTGGCCCTCTTGAATTGTAGCAGGCGAGGATATCCTATAGTTATCTTAATTGTCAAACAAATGCTACAGGTTTCTGGAGATGAGTATCTTTATTAAATATAATCTCTAGATTTCTGGCATCTCTGCCCTTCTACAGAAGTACATAGAAACATATAAATGCCGTTAAGATGCTAACTGATTTATATATACATTCAAATATGAAGATAGATTTTTCCATATGGAACACACATCAAAATCAAAGAAGGAGCAGGACAGATTTAGTCAAACTTCACTTGTGAACTGACAGCTATCTGGAAAGCCCTTGATGTATGCCTGAACCAACCATCCCTGCATCAAGCAGAAGGAATTATAATATACAGCGACTCCATATCCGCTCTAGAAGCAATTCAGAAGGGCAATACTAAAATCACACAGAAAATACACTCGTTACTTACCCAACTGGAACCATTGGAGAACAACTGCATTCTACAATGGATTCCTGCCCATGTTGGGATCGGGGGTAATGAAATGGCATTTGAATTGGCAAAGGAAACCAGAAAATTGAGCCAAAGGAAAGAACAAATGTCATTATTTGACGCTTTGTCAAAATACAAGATAATTAAACAAAAAATAAGAAAAGATCAAAATGCGAAATAAACTCTGAGAGAAAAATGACAAAAACTATAACAAGACTTAGAACAAAACACTATGAAGGAATGACAATACATCCAGATGGCACAAGAACCTATAGGACATGCAACAACTGTCCTGGTGTGGAACTAACACCTACCCACATATTCTCATACCCAGCAATGGCCGCAGCCTTGCAGAAGTTTGACATAGACCCAGTGCAGCAGCTTTACACACCCAAGATAGTGGACATTGCTGCTGCTGTGATGCATGGAGACATCCGAAGCTCTTTATTGGACACGACAAAAACAACAACGGCATTCCAGAGTAAAATAAATCATCAGAGATAGATAAATATTTTTCAAATGAATTGAAATTAATATAATCGATACTGAGAGAGAGTTGAATTAAAAAATTTAGAAATTTATTATCTTCGAAAACAAACCGTATCTAAAATATCAATTTTTTTTTTTTGCTACATGTTTTAATTTGCATTTACATATTTTACATATCTCTGATTTTATTTAAAAATCGTCAACCAATTCTTCTACTTTTGGCGAAGTGGTATTTTATTAATTTGTTATTTGATATTATTAGGGTTCTTTCCTGGTATTCAAAAAGTAAAAATACGTGTCGATCAGTTATATTTTTCAATTTATCAAACAATTTGGCCGCTGAATCTCTGATTCTGGTAGAGCGCCATCTGGCGAATAAAATTGTAACTAAAATCAATTTCGAATTTTTAATTATTTGCCATAAAAATTCCCATTGAATCCTGAACACAATAGTGTTTACCGCATTGCTCTAGCGCAAATATTCGCGGAGTTATTAATTTTTAAAATAGCGCGGGACTTTTGGATCACCCTGTATATAAATAAAAGTTTTTAAGTCCGAAAGTTCTCTCTTCTATTCATACAGATTTTAATATATATTCCTTTTTATTATCTAATAAGATTTAAGTATAGATTGCTCTATTTTCATAACAATATGCAGATGAGAAAGTCGACAAATGGCTCTTAGGTTCGGCGCATCGTTGGCACAAGAAGAGGAACATCTATGACGACATAGAAATCAGAGCTCTGCCATACCCAACGAGAACCGAGAACACAGCCTGCCAGGGACCACTTGACACCGTATATTGAAGTCCTAAAAAAATTATCGAAGAAACAAAAGAACACAACCCGGTTTACATGTTTTGCCCAGAAAAACTTCATCTTGGAACGCGACAAACCTAAAATACGACATCTCTTGAACAAGCCAAGTACAACATTTACAAATTCTTCATCAACAAAGATTTTGATGTACCCCTGTTGGATCGTTTTTGAAGACAACTCTCGGATTTATAAAATTAATTTATCAAACTTTAAACAATTTTAGATATAGAGAGAAACGAGTTGATTACCTCGTATTTGAGGCAACAAAATTATCTTATCTACAACATCGTTCTAACCAGATTGAACTTATGCAAAAAAAAAAAGACAACAAATAAAATGAAAATATCAATGGTAGAGGGTAAGTTCCTATTTTTACAAGCTTTCACACTCAAAGAATAATCATTTTCTTGCTTCAACCCCCTCCCCATACTAAAATATTAATGTAATTAAAAATAAAATCGAAATAAAGCTCCTTTTTGTACAAAACAATATATATGTTATGATAAATATTTCTGAGATGAAAAAGAGAAATTATTATTTGAGTATACGAATATTTTGTCACAATGGTATGCAGTCGGGATATCTTGAAAGTATAATAACAGTTTTCAATCACTATTCGATTAATTGAGAAGATAAAACAAATTGAGAAGAAACACCCGACCTGAGGCGTAAAGAAGAAAAGAAAAGAAAAACTTAAATACCTATTTACATAATTACAAAAGGTTTGTGCCGGCTATAAAGAAAACAATGCGTTTCTATAGGGAAAGCCGCGATATCTGGCGGTCGACTTTATAAAGTATTTTGTTATAGAAAATATAATATTCAGAATGAAATTAAATTTTATATAACATTTATATATATACGCCCTTTTATATAAATTTATATATATGTGAAAAAATTATAATAAATATATTAAAATAAATAAATTAAAATAAATAAAATAATAAAAACTGACCACGTTCACATGAACTTTTTAGATGGCAGAGCGCCATCTAGTGGAACAGAAATACACTAAATGTTGATTTAGCCTGTTCACTGATATTTGGCCAACCCATTTTCTTGATAAATCAAGAAAAGCTAACCACGAACGCGTTTCAGGCTGTTGGCCCTCGTTAGCGTGGCGCAGCATCTTTCCTGGCATTGGATACACTTCTACATTCTTTGGAATCATTTAATGAAGCACTTAACCCACTTCTCTTCTGACATAATAACAATGGTCTATGCATCGAGAGTTCTTGGCGTTAAGCGAGGTGAAAAGGAAGATGTGTTTGGGAGTATTTTTACTTTTTCTTTGCAAAATTATCTATTGTTTTATCGTGGTGTGTGAAGAGGCATTCTCGAGATGCCAATCAAAACATCAGACACCTGACTTTGAATATTCTTTGAACCCATTTTTTCTGAAACCTTGAAAAACATTTAGATATGCATTATTTTGAATTGATAATCATTTTTCATTTTATAAAATAATTGGTATCAACATGACTAGTTTTGCAGAAAATTGGTGTCACCAATTGTTTTGCACAAATTCATCTTCCACGAACTTTGATGGCTGGAAGTTTACTTTTGAAGCCCTAAACTAGGGATTGTACTTTATTTCTGTATAAAAATTACATATCAAACTTTTCAAACACAAGTTAATTAGTTTTTTAGGTTTCTCTGATCGGTATTATTTTAATCAAAAACTTGTAACATTCAACCCTAGCCTCCATCTTCTTCTCTGCTAAAGAATGTGGCACTCAGTGAGAAAATATTTTATGGACCTTTAAATTTTCATGCAGGACCACATTCATACTAAATGGACTTATTTTCATACATTCGAGGACTCTTTTGTATTAATTTCTCAAACTTGGCTACATTTTGGATTGAGGCCGCTGTTAATGGCCAGCTCGACCTTGGGTAAACTTTCAAAGCATCCTTCCTTTTTTAAATTCTGAAACCCAATTAAATATTGTCATTCACGAAGGGCAATGTCATAAAAAGTTTACCTCTTTTGAAGAAACAAAGGTATCTTCAGACTTCAAACCTTTTTTGAAATGATCAAAAATCACGAATGGAATCTTTCAAAGTCCACGGCGCTTCAAAATAATGACGTCGCAACCTTTTGAACCAATCACCGTCGTACACGCAAACCTAGATTGTTGACAGGAGGGATGTTTGTTAATATTATGAGCTATAATGTAGAGTTGACTAATTGCAAATATCTAATATAGAAAAAGAGATACTCAATTTTCTAAAAAGCATCTCAGGAAAGAAGCGCTCATGGAAAAGACTATAAAATAAAATATCTGAATGCATTCCAACATTCCAAAATTGTTCTGATTCTAAATGATTCAAATTGAATAATATGTGGATTATATATATACGAAATGCAACTTCCTGAAGATTAACAGAAATCGTTAAGCAGGCCAATCTGCCATCACTCATAAACATTGTGCAAATAATTAATTTTTTATCGTAGACCATTCTATATGCAGGAAACAATAATTTAACTCAAATTCTAACCATAGAAGTCAATACAATCAATCAAGACTCCATCCTCACTCAATAGATGCAGAAAGAGGTACAGTGGACCCTCGGTTTACGAGCACCTTGGAGTACGAGCTTTTCGCAGTACGAGCAAAATTTTTTGAAAAATTTTACCTCGGATTACGAGTGAAATTTCGCATTACGAGCAACTCGTGATGGTTGCCCCTCTTCTCCATTTCCACCTTTAGCGGCGGGATGAGGGTATATTTTTATATTAAATATTATTTTATTTATGGATTGTTATTAATCATTATAATATAAGTACAACAGTATATATATTTAATACATACTATAATGTATATATTCAAATTGATATATATATATATATATACATGTATATAGTATTTTAAAATTAAAGAAAACTTTTTTAATTTTTAAGATAACTTTTTCCATTTGTAAACAAAGGCTCGAAGGTGTTATTAAAATTTAAAAAGTTGCTATTAAAATTTAAAAAGTTGCTATTAAAATTTAAAAAGTTGCTATTAAAATTTAAAAAGTTGCTATTAAAGTTTTAAAGTTTTCTTTAATCTTAAAATACTCTGTATATCATTTTGACTAATTTTAATTCAACGATAAAATTATCTCTCAATGATAAAAGGAATAGCTTTTTTTTAATTTCTTATTTATTTTTTAGATTATATATGTATTTTCAAAAATTGGTGACAATTTCTACCTCTCTTGCTATAAAAATCCTATAACCACTGCAAAATGGGCCCCGTGAAGAAATATGTTGAAAGAGAATTGGGTAAGAAGAAGGATATTATCACAATGGAGGCAAAGAGGGAAATGATTGAAAAGCACGAACGTGGCATGCGGGTGACAGAAATAGCGAGATTTTATAAGAAGTCGACATCAATGATTTGCACAATATTGAAGAAGAAAAGGGAATTAAGGGAGTTAGATGCAGCAAAAGGAGTCACAAGACTATCAAAACAGCGTCCACGTCTTCTAGAAGAAGTTGAAAAATTGATTCTTGTATGGATAAACGAGAAGCAATTAGCAGGTGATACCATAACCCAGAATTTAATATGTGAAAAGGCAAAGACCTTGTACGCCGAATTCGGGAGTAAAATACCATGTACATCAATAGAGAACGAAGTACATGCAGACTTCAAAGCCAGCAAGGGGTGGTTCGAAAACTTTAAGAGGAGAAGTGGCATCCATAGTGTCACGAGGCATGGAGAGGGTGCAAGTTCGGATGCTAAAGCAGCTGAGACATTCACTGCCGAGTTCGAGAAGCTTGTTGTTACCGAGTGTTACCTCCCACAGCAAGTTTTTAACTGTGATGAAACAGGACTTTTTTGGAAAAAGATGCCGAAGAGAACCTACATTACAGCCGAAGCGAATACAATGCCCGGTCACAAGCCCATGAAAGACCGTCTCACCCTCTTGCTGTGTGCTAATGCAAGTGGAGATTTGAAAGTAAAGCCACTGCTCGTGTATCATTCTGAGAATCCACGGGCTTTATTTATACCAATTCAGTAATATATATTACATTTCATACAATTTATAGAGATTTACGTATTTATATAAACAGCGGGTGTGGATGGCTTTTATTGATTTATCAAGAAAATGGGTTGGCAAAATAACGGAACAGGCTATATCAATGTTTAGTTGATTTCTGTTCCACTAGATGGCGCTCTGCCATCTAAAGGCACATGTGCTCCTGGTCAGGATATGCCTTCTTTATTTTTAATGTATATATATTTACCATCTTACTAACAGTTTAATGTGTTATAACGGTGTAGATAAAGAAGATTCCATTCAAAGATCACTTTTATTTTCGTTTTTAAATAAATTGACGCAATCGCGCGAAACTTTATCTTTAATTATCTAGTAAAATTTGTTTTAAAATGATCAATCTGACACCCAATATATAGAATACTAGATACCAACATCTGAACGGAATCCAGAATAGATCTCCAATTCACACAGGACGGCCTACCTAAATAGCCAACACTTTTACCTTCCTTCCCTCCAATAAACACAACCCGCTCACAATAAGGGAAAACAACTCCCCACTTGGTGGCCCCAACGTGAGTCCATAGACGTGTATAGATAGGAGTTGGATATATCTATTGAAATGTGTCTTTGGAGATTTATTCTTGACTCTGCTCAGATGTTGCCATTTATTATTGGTCTACATATTCTATTGTGTGTCTGGTTGAGTCTTTTAATAAAAATTTATGAATAAAAATCGCCCTAGACTGATGAGAGACATAGCCCAAAACAATGGTCTCTAGGTGGACGCTTTTCAATTTGACAAAGCTGGTGTTATGGCTTAGTCGCCAAACCTAGACCGCTAGTTTACAGCGATGGTCAATAGATGGCGTCTTATTTTGACGTCTATTTTTACGGGAGAGGTGGCCTTTATTTTTTATAGAAATTCTGTTAAATTATTTGCACGATATTTATTGTAATCTTTAATGGATTCTCTCTATGTTTCTGCAGAAAGTATAAATAATATTTACATGACATATAAGTTCGAAGAGCATTTATGATGTATAAATGTATACTACTTCGAAGACCAATTGCATTTCTCAAAGTTGAAGCTTACTTAGCTCGACCCGTTTGACTGGTTTTATGATTGCTTTTTTTTTATTAAACTAATAAAATATTCTTAGAAAAGGAAACATTTGAAATCGCTGAGCTTTGCAAGTTGGGGAGGGGAACAAATGAAATCAAAATTGACTTAAAAACTAGACTAGCTTGTAATAAATACTTATGACAATCTGAGGGAGAGAGAACTTTGACAGTTATTACAATTTGCCACCATAATTGTTGTAACAACAAATCTATATTTTGATTAAAACTAGCGATAAGATACAAATAGAGATATTAAGAATCAGTTTATTAAGCCAATTTATATATAGCACGATGAAATTCGTAGTCATTTCTACACGCTCAACGTTTCTGACCGTTGTTTGAACACATTTTACACATTGCTAATTAAATATATGTTCATTTATGTAATTGCTAACCTTTTATTATAGATTTAAGTTAATCATAGCTAGGCGCGCTATATATAGAAAAAATATATTATAGAATAATTGTGCCAAATTGCCTAAAATTAAATTTTCCTAGTATTAAATACACGTTTTTCTAAATCGAACTTCTAAAGTTTAAATCAAACACATATACAATGTTAATAACTACTCAATATGCTGATTTTAGACTTTAGGAGAAAGTCACAACTGGTGTGACAGTATTTCAACCCTGGAGAGACACAAGTTGTCAAATTTTCCCCAAGTGAGAGAGAGAGGTAGAAAACTTTTTTAAAATAATTATTTCAAACTTTTCGCGATATCGGGCAACAGGATCTAATTAACTGAGGTCGGAAGGTCACTTCTTTACGGTGCTAATTTTGTGCCATTTCATTTTTTTTTCACAATTAAGTCTCACTAACAGATTCAGGGAAGGTTCTGGAAATATAAACTGGCAATTTTCAATGATTATCCAATACTAATTTTTTAATATTATTTGCCTATGAGCCGACTAAAGCTCAAATTGAATATTGCTATTTAAGATATTTGTTTGGAAAAAATATAGATTCGTTGAAGAGAAAGAACACTAATAATTATGAAGATCCTTTATTACTTAAAGGTATTCATAAACAATAAGGAAGGACAAGAGATTAAATAAATTGAACTTGATAAAATTATATGTACACCAGCTGCTCACACCTATCAGCGGCCTGTCCTACCCAATAACCGCTAGCCAACTACAACAATCTAACAAAGCTGCGATATATAGACAGAGATGCAAATTAGCATAGACAACATTACAACACTATGCAAATCACAAGAGTATTACATCATAGAAATATCCAGAATTGTCACTTTCAACAATCTTCTATACAATGACGTTGTACTTAACCCTCCTCAACTATAGACAACAAACCGAATTATATAAATCCTACATTGACTTTTCGCCTGCTACATTTGTGATGTCAATAAAAAACGGATTTTATTGCAACAAAAATAATATAATATTTCAGCTACACCGCCTTTAAAGAATTATATTTATTAAAATTTACACAAATAAATTTACTGGCAATGCGCTTCTTTTAAATATCATCAAATATTATCTTACTGCAATGATATGAGATATTGAATGAGAGGGCTTGGCTCATCAGTAGTGAACCCTCTCAGCGGTTTCGCCAAATTAATCTCTATTATAATTTATATAAGCAAAAATAAAACCTGCAGAAGACGATGTCGTATATATTGAGTGAAGAGGTAAAATATTAAGTAATATTTACAAACTTCTTCATCCGTTGTGACATACTAAATCATTATAAATTCAAAATTCATTATGATTGTCCTCCGCCGTTTCTATTTTTACTCATATAAATCTAATTATTAAAAGGCTCTAGCTCTGGAATGTTTAGTTTCTTCTTTTTTTTTTTAGGGAAATTAATAAAAAAAACTTTATAAAAAGCTATTCCATTAACTTATTTACTTAATTAAAGTTTAGCCTTGAATTTTTTATGTCCCAAGCATCTGAATTAAAATTAAAATATAAACAAAATATTTAAATATGGTATATTAGCCCGCTATCTGTTATAAGAATTCGAAGCTATTATAGATGTGTAGGATTCTTTTAAAAAGTAGAGAATTGTGTAATTTTCAAAAGAATCATACACGTCTTTAATAGTTTCGAATTCTCAAAATATTTAAATATTATCACATAAATATTAAGCCCATTACTTTCAATTAAAAATATTCACACACACTTTGATATTTTAGAATATTATTTTGTATAAATATATATTATACTAGCGGATGTGTACCCGGCTTCGCCCGGGTTTTATCCGAGTGAAAGTTTGCCTAACGAATATTATATATTATGAAGTATTATAAACAATGTTAAAGATTAGTTTTAAATATTAATCAAGATTGTGTGTGAATATGTGAGAAAGATGTAATATCGTTGTTGTTTTCTTGGCCGACTGTTTTACATATGGTGTTATCTTAAAATTGCTTGTTTTGAATATTTTTTTAGATTGAGTTGAATGAATTGCTGATTTTTTTTTGTATTTATATATAAATAAAATTAACTCTGTTGATTTTTTTTATTTAATCGATAACAGCGAAGTTACGCATGTTAAAGTTAGGAAAAATATTTTGATGTTAAGCAAAACCTGCTCCATCTCGTTTTACATAAATGTTGAAAATTTGGTCGAAATTCATGCATTGTAACGAAAGTTTTTAGTGAACAACACTTATGAAATTTGCATTTTATTAATATAGATATATATACGAGGGTTGTCCGTTAAATAAGTTCCACGGGGCACCACTGTCATGAGGATCGCTTTTAGGCTCGAGCCGACTGCACGGGCTCGTAGCTTGTTCTCCCCACTCCAATTTCCCACCAAGGACACGTCGCTGGTAAGCTTAGTTTTGGCTGAGCAGCCGTTTGTGATGGAGCTTCCCCACATGTCTCCCGCCAGCTGTGAATTACGGTCAGTAATTCGCTTTTTGGCCGCAAAGAAGAATTCGGCAAAGGACATTCATACTGAACTCTGTCAAGTGTATGGAGAAGGGTGTATGAGTTCCGGGATGGTGCGCAGATGGGTCAGAGAATTTGAAAACGGCCGAACAGGCGTCCACGATGAACCGCGTGCTGGACGGCCATCGGTTTCAAACGAAACCATTGCCAAAGTCGAAGCGGCAATGCTTGAAGATCGACGGGTTACTGCGCACCATCCCGGAACTCATACACCCTTCTCCATACACTTGACAGAGTTCAGTATGAATGTCCTTTGCCGAATTCTTCTTTGCGGCCAAAAAGCGAATTACTGACCGTAATTCACAGCTGGCGGGAGACATGTGGGGAAGCTCGATCACAAACGGCTGCTCAGCCAAAACTAAGCTTACCAGCGACGTGTCCTTGGTGGGAAATTGGAGTGGGGAGAACAAGCTACGAGCCCGTGCAGTCGGCTCGAGCCTAAAAGCGATCCTCATGACAGTGGTGCCCCGTGGAACTTATTTAACGGACAACCCTCGTATTACACGTTATTTGTTTTCTTGGCCGACTGTTTTACATATGGTGTTATCTTAAAATTGCTTGTTTTGAATATTTTTTAGATTGAGATTATTAGCTAGTATGTAAAAAAATTAACTCTGTTGAAATTTAATTTTGTATTTATATATAAATAAAATTAACTCTTTTATTAGAACAATAATGTTACGATGTACTAGAGCGCCATCTGTTATCAAATTATAAAACTATTTTAGAGGTGTAATATTCTTTTTAAAATAAAACAATTTCTACTGTCCTTACTGCGATGGAAAAATTAAAGGGAGGGCCTGGCTCATCAGTGGTGAACCCTCCCAGCGGTTTCGCCAGTTTAATCTACCATACCGCTGTTATATTGCATTTTTGGAACTTCCTTTTATAGGTGACTGTTGTAAGACTCTTGGAATGGGTATTTTAGAAGAACTATGGACATAAGCTTTTATGACAGCAGAATTAAATATAATTATAAATATATAATATGCTTCGAGCAATCGCTCTTCCGCAAATATCAAATTGTGTCTTTTATTAGAACAATAATGTTACGATGTACTAGAGCGCCATCTGTTATCAAATTATAAAACTATTTTAGAGGCGTAATATTCTTTTTAAAATAAAACAATTTCTACTGTCCTTACTGCGATGGAAAAATTAACTCTGTTGATTTTTTTTTTTGTATTTAATCGATAACAGCGAAGTTACGCATGCTAATGTTAGGGAAAAATATTTTGATGTTAAGCAAAACCTGCTCCATCTCGTTTTACATAAATGTTGAAAATTTGGTCGAAATTGATGCATTGTAACGAAAGTTTTTAGCGAACAACACTTATGAAATTTCCATTTTATTAATATAGATATAATTTTATATGTTCAAAATATTATAAAATGGCTATATAGATTCTATATGAATGATTTTAAACGACTATATATATATTCCTGGCTATATATTCTCACAATTATTCATACCTCTAGTTTCATTCTACCGATTCATTTTGATGGATGGCCAGTCGCTAATTACGCCACAAACTCCTGCGCTAATTTTCTCCTTTTGGTATATATACACAGATTCTCTAATCTATTCCAGAACAACACGGACATCTGGAAGTCCTATATGTTGTACACTTGCGTTTTTAGCTCGATTGAATGAGTCTACAAATTTTAGACTTCACGTGTGTGTTCTGGAAGAGTGTTAAGAATTAATCACAAAAGATATGTGGAATAAAATATAGAAATTAGTATATTTCCGACTTATTTTTCATATGACTTTAATTACAAAAATAGCACAGCTTTATTAAGACCGCCGATCTTATACAGATTCACCACAGGAAGAAAGGAAGCATAGATGGAGCTCCTGTACTCCAGGCAGCACAGAACCCAACAACAGCCTTCAGGTCCGACGCATGTCCAGTGGCTACACATTCTTTCGTGCATACGTCAAGGTTAGCGTATCATTGAAAGGCTAGTGTTGAATTAGTCGCATTCTAGTGTTCGCTTTCCTCTCATCGTATGACTTTAATTTAAAGGAGTAGTGATTCTCAGAGGCTTTGGGCTGTCTACAAGGTAGGGCTGCAGAAGTGAAGCAACGGAGACAAGGTTGGTGATCCACAGGAAGACGTTGTCACGAAGGACCAGAGGGAAAACATTGCGACAATTACCTTTCTATAGGTTGGTAGTTATCTTTACTTCTAGATTTGTGCTCTTATAAGTTTAATTGTAAACTCTTTGTTGTATTTATTTAATACATATTCTAGATAGTTGCATATGTCAGTGTATGAATCCTCGAATATTGATGGCATCTTGTCTGTATTTTACTTGTAGTTGCTCCCGTATTTTGCTGTCGCGCTTGATTTGTCTGGGATTTTGGAATTCAGTGTCATAGAGTTAAAATTTATTTGCGGTACATTTTGTTGTGACATATGTGAAATTATTGTCATATTTGTGGATGAGGAGAAAGGGACTGAAAGAAACTTATCTGGTCTCTTTATTTCTCTTGTCGGTTCAACTTCGTTGTTAAGCTCGTTTTTTAATTCAACGAGTTTTTTTTTTCTTCGTTAGGTATGCCTGCGTAATTTTTTATTTTGTGATCTTATATTGATGCTTTTTCCGCAGGTATTTTTTCACTCAATAGAAAGTTTCATTTTTTGATTTTGTCAGCTGGCTAGTCTGGTACATCTCTTCTTCTATCTTTTCTAAGTTTAAAGTACAAGGCCTTCTTTTTTTTTCCCTATATTCAAGCTCGATGAATTCTAAATCTATAAAATTTCTTTGGGGGATTGGTGGAAGGATGGTCTAAACCATTGGTTTTCAACCGCTACGACCCTGGCTCGATTCCCGCATTGGGAACTTTTTCTGATAAAAAAAACTGCTCCAATGGTTCCCGATTCTTGCAAAAGTCCAACCCACCAGCGAGTGCAAGTAACCAAACGGGGCTCTAGCACATTTTTAAGTGCAAAGTCGAATTGCTTTTCACATGTGTAGACATGTGGTGCACTTACAGTAAAAGCAGTCGCCTACTTCTACCCACCATGATTACCATGGCCTGTAACACTAGGGATATGCAAAAAAAAAATAATTCTGACTGAACGAGTTCCCACAATAATTAAGCGTTATATTATACCAGCTTTCTGGAGAGTCTATCTACTTAAAAAGATATAGTTTCGATAAAATAATCCCTTGTATCAATATAGAGTAAAATATCAAGTTTCCAGGGAAAAGTATCTTTTTCAAAAACCTTTTTATTCTCTAGATTTCGGGCACGCACACCCTTCTACAGGAATCATTACACCATGTTTTCTCCTGTAGAAGGGTGTTTGTACCCGAAAGCTAGAGATTAAAAGTGTTTTGAATAGATACTTTTCCCTGGAGGCTTGATATTTTTACTCTCAATATATATAGTTTATTTTTTCTAAATAAAAAGCATTATGTTGTAAAATTTGAAAATATTTTTTCATTATTTAATTATATATTGAAAAAAAAAGTTATATATTTTCATGGTAAGAAAACCTTTCTCTCTTGTTTCGCAAAGTTGTCTTATATTTGGTTAAAATTAATTCATCCTAACATGGCTTTAAGCGAGCAAAGCTAATGATGCAGCTTCCACCATTATACAGATCCATACCATTTGTATATATATAATTTAAAAATGATTTTTTGTTGATTTTAAAATATTGTTGAAATATAGAATTATTACTTGCTGAGGTTGTTCAAGGATACATGTGTATTTTGTGATATTGCAGTCGTGGTAATAAAAATAAAAGCAGTTTAAATCATTATTTGCTTTAATATTGAGCTGATAGACATCATCAAGAAAGAAATAATACCTTACTTATGGCGTGAAGAATGAAGAAAACAAAAACGTTACATATTTACAAAAAAAAAAAAAATTGAGCCGGCCAACGAGAAACAACAACGATGGGTTTATATAGGGGAAAGTCACGACATCTGGCGGTCGATTTTACAAAGTAGTTTGAATTCTAGAACAATATAATTTTTAATTAAATAATTTTTATATAACAACCACACACATATATATAAAGACGAGAGAATAAATTTATTTAATGATAGAGTGTGATTTTATATAATTGAATATTTTATTATGTACAGTATGTGTGATTCCCATCATGAGAATACTTTTACGCTCAAAATACAAATTTTTCAGAATTTCAGACCACTTGGAGGTTCCAGTACCTATAAAAATATCTACAGTAGTATCAAATTGATTTGTATATTTATATTTTTTTGTAGTTGTATTTCAGCTCAACAATATTTTTGCTGGGAACACATTTTCAAACGTCATGTTTAAGTCAACTGTGCTCCAAAAAGAATTGTACAGGACTTCTTCAAGAAAACTCTGAGTTAAATCAAATATTTAAAAAAACTGTGGAATTAACTACCCATGTGTTACGACTACTAGAGTAGTCAACTTTGTTTATGTAAATATAGTTTTGTAAATTAAAAACGAAGGAAGAGAAAAAAAGGCAAGTATGTAAATTTATTTTTCTGACCAATAACCACGTGTCTTGGAATATATAAATTAACCGTGTTGTTTAATACAAAGAGTTTTAGATAAGTGATAGGAGGCGTGATAGTCATTCTTTATTGGGTTAGAGCAGGCCTGTCAAACTCGCGGCCCGCGGGCCTCATGCGGCCCATAACGAATAAATTTGCGGCCCACCAGACAATATATTTTAATTAAAAAAAAATTATAAATAAAAAAAAAATTAATAAAAATTTGTATCCTAATTTTTAAAAATTGTAATTATACATAATTTATTTATTAATAACGAACCACTGGTCGCCATACATAAGTCGTAAGTTTTGATAATATTATACCTACATACATAACGTATGTACACCGCCATAAGTATTGTGTGCCTTAAAGTTTAAAGAATATATTCTTTCGGAGTACTAGAAAAACATTTTTTTTAAAGTTACGTTCAATAATTTGTGCAGTTATTCTGTGTCTGGTAAGTTAAAAAATATTAATTTTTTAAAATAATTTAAAATATTAATTTATGAAGAATGAAGAAAACAAAAACGTTACATATTTACAAAAATAAATTGAGCCGGCCAACGAGAAACAACAACGATGGGTTTATATAGGGGAAAGTCACGACATCTGGCGGTCGATTTTACAAAGTAGTTTGAATTCTAGAACAATATAATTTTTAATTGTAAAATTGAGAGTAAAATTAAAACGTTTTATTATTTTGTGTTAGCGATTACTAATTTTTTTTTCAGAACTTTGTATTCAATATGTCTTCATCAAAACCAAGTGGCAGTAAAACTAAACGAAAATTGCTGACGAACTTAGGAATTTTCAAGAAAAGTGGGAATTAGTGTTTTTTGCTCTGAAGTAAAAGATAAAATCATCTGCTTGATATGTAATAATGCTATTAGTGTACCGAAATTATATAACATTAAACGTCATTATGAACAACATAAATCAAAATATGATACCTACGAAGGTTTAATGAGACAAGAAAAGTTAAAAGAGTTCAAGTTGGGAATGAAAAAACAACAGTTTATGTTTACTAAAGTATCACAAGAGAGTGAAGCGGCGGTGCATGCAAGCTACGTTTTATCGGAGATGATAGCTAAACACTCAAAACCTTTTACTGAAGGTGATTTCATCAAGGAATGTTTAATTAAAGCTGCAGAAATTGTTTGTCCTGGAAGTGTGAAGACGTTTCAAGCAATATCTTTGTCTCGAAATACCGTTGTGGAAGGAGTTACTGATATGGCCAGAAATTTAAATGATCAGATAAAAGAAAAATCATCTTGTTTCGAAGCATTTTCCATTGCCTGTGATGAGAGTACGGACATGGTAGCAGAAAAGAGATGCCAAATATCAGGGAGAAAATATTAACTTTACTTTCTTTTTTCTTATTAGTATTTTTTAAAATAAACCTACATAAATGTTACTATAAAAATTTAATTACTTGTTTTCTTTTTTTTGCGGCCCACATAATCTTATTACTTTTTTATTTGGCCCGTGTTAGGATTTGAGTTTGACATGCTTGGGTTAGAGCCTGGAAGTCACAGAGCTGGACATAGTCAAGAGGTACCTCCGCCAGTCAAAACAATAAACACTAAGTCGTCTCTCAAGAGAAAGAGAGGCAGCTTCAATATTGAGAAGAAAGGGTTCTATAGAGAAATTTTAAGAGTAACCCCCCTCAATACCATCTTGGTCTTGAAGTGGGTAACGCCAGCTACTTCATCGACCTGCCCACTCTGTGGGAAAGAACTCTGGCAGTCCATCGGTGGCGGAGTCTCTCCCTCGGTGGGCACCACCAATGAAGACCTTGTATATATTTATATATATATATATATATATGTATATTTATCAATTATTCAATATATTTTTATCTATTTATATATTTATCATTATATAAACTTATTTATTCATACTTATATTTATTCTGTATTTAACCTTATATAATCTTATATTGTTTTGAAAATAGAACAATCCATATTTAAATCATTAGATGATAAAAAGGCATAAATTGGATTTAATAAAATATTTATTTGCCAATATTTCGGTTGACTGAACGCCAAACCTTTATCAAGGCATTACATTTTTGTATACACAAACTCAGTGCCGCATAGATAGACTCTATATACTATATAGAAAGATGTGATATTATAACACTATGCGGCGCTGAGTTTGTTTATACAAAAATGTAATGCCTTGATAATGGTTTGGCGTTCAGCCAACCGAAATATTGGCAAATAAATATTTTATTAAATCCAATATATGCTTTTTATTATCTAGTAATCGTATATGGACATTGTAATAAATCAATCTCCCCCTCAATACGATGTGAATCCCTCTAGCGACCATGGGATAGGTAGCAGAACCAGCCCTGGAATGGGGTCACGGCCTGGTTGGAGCCTCCCTTCACTGTGGAGTCACTCTCTGTGTCGGGCTGTCAACATGGTCACATCTATTGATACCTCCATTCGGATGCACAGATCTCATTTTTGACCATTGAAGATTCTTTGTAATGTGTCGAAATCCTCAATCCTGCCATAATGAACACAATATTATTAATGGATTTTATATAGAGAGAAATATTTATTAAGCACAAGACAACATGGTTTTACAAAATATAAATCAATTAATAGCCTAATCGGAAAATTAACGTAAAATATAATGTCATATGAACAAATAGAATTAATCTCATTAATGTATTTGAAAGATTTTCTAAATATATGACGAATATTTACAGAAGTTATCTGTAGCCATGGTCTCATGTATCATTCGTTGTATTTTTATTTCAAAAATAAATATTTTTTATGTAATTTTTTGTGAATAACTGAGAGATCTGAAGGAGGAGTATCAGAATGGGTAGTTACCTTCTCAATGGGAAAAGGTGGCGAGGTACAAAGGAATATCCTTCCATGCATCACAATAAAGTATCCACCCAGACGAGCCAGATACTGAGTGGAAACCACCTCAATTCAAATTTATGAAATGGTAGGATGAATGTCCACTCAAAAATCCTTCCAAACATCGCAAGATTAGATTATAAATGTCCAGCAAGACGAGAAAGACAGTGAGTGTGAACCACCCCAAATTGAAGCGATGTCTAACTTTTTATGTACTAGAACCTTCAAGTATTATTAAATCACTATCCCCGAACCTCTTTCGTCATTTTTAGAACGATCTATTCACTATCCCCTATCCAATGGCGTTATTTTCTAGAACTATTAATTAACGATCTCCGACACATCTGTTCAATATAATCTACGAATTCTGGGGATGGTTTTACTGTGTGGTAAAAGATGTTCCATAAGAGATATAATCATCAACTAGCGGCGCCAACATTCGTTCTTTAGCCTACAAACGGTGTTAGGTTGGATAGTGACTAGAAGCACTAGAAAATGACAACAGTGGATAAGGGATAGTGGCTAAATAGTACTGGAACATAGCGACAGTGGTTAGAAGATAGTGGCTAAATAGTACTGGAACATACCGACAGTGGGTCAAGTATAATTGCTAGATAGTACTGGAACATAGCGACAGTGGGTCGGGGATAATGTCTGGATAGTACTGGAACATAGCGACAGTGGGTCAAGGATGATGGCTAGATAGTACTGGAACATAGCGACAGTGGGTCGGGGATAGTGTCTGGATAGTACTGAAATATAGCGACAGTGGGTCAAGGATGATGGTTAGATAGTACTGGAACATAGCGACAGTGGGTCGGGGATAGTGGCTAGATAGTACTGGAACATAGCGACAGTGGGTCGGGGATAGTGTCTGGATAGTACTGGAACATAGCGACAGTGGGTCAAGGATGATGGCTAGATAGTACTGGAACATAGCGACAGTGGTTCAGGGATAGTGGCTAGTTAGTACTGGAACATAGCGACAGTGGGTCGGGGATAGTGTGTGGATAGTACTGGTACATAGTGACAGTAGGTCAGGGATGATGGCTAGATAGTACTGGAACATAGAGACAGTGGGTCGGGGATTCTGGATAGTACTGGAACATAGCGACAGTGGGTCAGGGATGATGGCTAGATAGTACTGAACATAGCGACAGTGGGTCAAGGATATTGCTAGATAGTACTGGAACATAGCGACAGTGGGTCGGGGATAGTGTCTGGATAGTACTGGAACATAGCGACAGTGGGTCAAGGATGATGGCTAGATAGTACTGGAACATAGCGACAGTGGGTCGGGGATAGTGTCTGGATAGTACTGGAACATAGCGACAGTGGGTCAAGGATGATGGCTAGATAGTACTGGAACATAGCGACAGTGGGTCGGGGATAGTTGCTAGATAGTACTGGAACATAGCGACAGTGGGTCAGGGATAGTGTCTGGATAGTACTGGAACATAGCGACAGTGGGTCAAGGATGTGGCTAGATAGTACTGGAACATAGCGACAGTGGGTCGGGGATAGTGTCTGGATAGTACTGGAACATAGCGACAGTGGGTCAAGGATGATGGCTAGATAGTACTGGAACATAGCGACAGTGGGTCGGGGATAGTGTCTGGATAGTACTGGAACATAGCGACAGTGGGTCAGGGATGATGGCTAGATAGTACTGGAACATAGCGACAGTGGGTCAAGGATGATGGCTAGATAGTACTGGAACATAGCGACAGTGGGTCGGGGATAGTGTCTGGATAGTACTGGAACATAGCGACAGTGGGTCAGGGATGATGGCTAGATAGTACTGTAACATAGCGACAGTGGATCAAGGATAATTGCTAGATAGTACTGGAAAATAGCGACAGTGGGTCGGGGATAGTGTCTGGATAGTACTGGAACATAGCGACAGTGGGTCAAGGATGATGGCTAGATAGTACTGGAACATAGCGACAGTGGGTCGGGGATAGTGTCTGGATAGTACTGGAACATAGCGACAGTGGGTCAAGGATGATGGCTAGATAGTACTGGAACATAGCGACAGTGGGTCGGGGATAGTTGCTAGATAGTACTGGAACATAGCGACAGTGGGTCAGGGATAGTGTCTGGATAGTACTGGAACATAGCGACAGTGGGTCAAGGATGATGGCTAGATAGTACTGGAACATAGCGACAGTGGGTCGGGGATAGTGTCTAGATAGTACTGAACATAGCGACAGTGGGTCAGGGATGATGGCTAGATAGTACTGGAACATAGCGACAGTGGGTCAAGGATGATGGCTAGATAGTACTGGAACATAGCGACAGTGGGTCAAGGATAATTGCTAGATAGTACTGGAACATAGCGACAGTGGGTCGGGGATAGTGTCTGGATAGTACTGGAACATAGCGACAGTGGGTCAAGGATGATGGCTAGATAGTACTGGAACATAGCGACAGTGGGTCGGGGATAGTGTCTGGATAGTACTGGAACATAGCGACAGTGGGTCAAGGATGATGGCTAGATAGTACTGAAACATAGCGACAGTGGGTCGGGGATAGTGTCTGGATAGTACTGGTACATAGCGACAGTGGGTCAAGGATGATGGCTAGATAGTACTGGAACATAGCGACAGTGGGTCAAGGATGAT
>CP092875.1:42485407-42518450 GCA_030710605.1 Cordylochernes scorpioides | reverse complement strand
TTAAAATAATTAGAGAATTTAAACGCGGAAAAAGTCTATTAACGAATAACAACGTTGCGAAAGTCCGTCCGCACCATCTTCAAATCAAAATACAGGATGTCGAAAAGATTGTAAAATGTTTTAAATAATTCTTATTCAACCTACAAATTTATAAGCAAAATTAGCTCAGTTTCAATTTTATAACATTGCATCAAGAATAAAGTAAGAAAGTTTCGCAGCCGTTAGGTGCCTATGAGCTCACCGAACACCGAAATTTAAAAAATAATAATAATTTTTTGTTACCAAGATATTCTTCGAAAGTTCAGATTCACCTCAAAAATGATCTGATGAAACTTTTATAAATTTAATAAACAAACTAAAATGTTATTTTCAGTCTTTGGTTGTTTGAAAATGATTATTTTCTTCAGAACTAGTAATGTTGTTAAAATAGCCTTAGAATAAGTAAAAATCAAATACTACACGTAAGATGGTTACCAGAGGGTTATCAAAGACCTGAATAAAAGACGACTAACATTATTCTTCACATAAAACTTAAAACACAAAACTTCAGATTTAAAAAAATCGAAATCATTTATTGGATATTCACCATATTTCCTTGTTCTTATCTTTGTGATTTTTATTCATTTCAAAAGACAAAGAAAGGATTCGTAAGATCAAATTTAAGAGTCTTGTAGCTGTCGTGGGGCGCTATTTGTAGGTATTCGAAGCTCAGCTGACTGGTAAAAAATTGGATACTAATTTCAAAGGATGAAAACATGTATTGAATGTAATGCTATTTATTTTGATTTTTAAAATTTTTTTTTAACATTTTTAGTTTTATTAATATTGCAAGCTGTCAGAATGGCTCTCGTTTTAAGATATAGAGCGCATCTCAATTGTTCTTTACTATACCGCCATTTAAGATGGATCCGATTTGTATTTCTAGTAAGTGGACGATATAAATTAATATATAAAGTGTCTTTAACTCTTTACATTATATTTGAAAATTACATATTCTCTATAAATGTCCCGGGACTGTGATAGGGTGTAGATATGAGCTACTAGCGGGTGTAACACTACTTCAGTCATGTTCGTGTGTGAACATGACTTATATTTTCACAAGGTTGTTTGTGTGTGTACAAGCAACCTTGTGAAAATATAATATGTACATCGAAACTTCATCTTAAACAGGCTATGCTAGAGTCTTGGATAAAAGCATACTCTAAACGGAATATTTTACAAGGTAAATCTACAATTTGGAACCAATAAAAGGGCAACTATTGGGATATCGTATCCTTCAAGCACCAAATTTGTCTGTAGCTCCAGTCTTGCCATTGTTTACGTGTCAACTGCGGGGATTTCCTCTAAGAGGAAAGTTCTGGAAATTCTGCAATCAAACAATAGAAAATTACTATATTCACTTACATCGTCCGGTACTGGAATTGATTTAGCCACTTCCATCCGGACCATCGTATATCCAACTTCGTTATACCGGAGCTTCCACTTTATTGAAGTTTATTAAATTCCTGCAATCATTGCATTAAAACATTTCTCTGTATATCTTATTTTCAATAACACATTTAACGTCATATAAAATTGAGGTATTATTAAAATATTTTTGGTGAAATCATATAAAGTATAATATAGAGGAAAGTGAAAATTTTCAAAATGTTATCATTACAAATATAAAAAATAATATCAATGGTTTTAGGCGAACCTCGGTAACATAGAGCCGCTATTTGTGAGGAATAATATTAGGTTTCCATTTCAAAGATGAGATTTCGTTGTTCTTTGCTCATCTTTTCCTTTCCACTCCATGGAGTGGCATTTAGTTTCGAGGTCATAGCCGTAAACCCTAGTTTCGTCTCCAATTATTGTTTTCCTTCCAATTAGGGTTTTGTTCGACCATTTAAAGCATGTTTCTTGAGGCATCAACACAATCATTTTTCTGTTCGAATGTCAACAGTTTAGGAACAAATTTGGCATCAGGTGTTTTCCTCAACTGAAGATCTTTAATTATCCTTCATTCTTACTAAAGATTTAGATATCCCCAGTTTCAATCGCGATGTCACGTAGCCCAATTCGTGGACTTTTCTTTATTAAATTCTCAAATTTTTGTGTGTTTTCAGGAATCCTGTGAAGGATTGGCCAGCCAAAGAACGCATCGTCGTCCCACTGATTCTCTGCCATATTGAAATCGTGAATGCCATTCATATACGGCTGATTTAAAAAAAATCATCGCCGAAGGCTATTTTTAATAAATTTGAAGTTTCGAATACAGACTTACCGATTTGTAATAAAATTTTATACAAATTCGCTGTTCAGTTTTTAAGTCCATTAAAAATTATAAAAGAGGCTACTTGAAATTATATTTTAAAATTATTTTTATTCACGTACTGCACATGAAAAATCGTAATGCTATATACTGCCGTGTTGCTAAAGCTTTCCATTTTTAAGAATTTGTGTTCTAAAATTGTTATTATTCGTATATAAAAAATATTGTAACTTTCCGGAAATTTATTGGACAGACCTGTATAACGATATTTTGGTGGGATTAAACCTGTCTGGCAAAGGTTATTTAGAAATTGACTGCAGTTAAAATTTAAAGAAGCATCAATTACACGTGATGTTTTGAAGAAAAAAAAAGTGTGTCTTATGTTAAAAGTTTAAATTTTCTACAATTATCCGGAGGTGAGCAAGAGGGGATTTCCTTACAACATTTCAAAACTCTCAGATTTAAAGAGAAGCTTTACTTTTAAAACAACTTCGGAGAATTTCAGCTAGCTAATGCTCAGGACATTACAAATATCCATTTTTTTAAACTAAAGTAAATACAAGAATCTCATGATTTCTACACTTTGAATAACAATTAGCAGATATGGTGTTGTGTTTGAGAATTTACATTAGTGACACAGTGCGACACATCACATTTATATATATAAATTAGGTAATTATTTTTGACTTTTATATCATTGATGTTCTTCTATGAATAAATTTCATTTACTTAGGCCTTATATTTTTATTTTTTTAGTTGGGGCACACGAGTCTATTCACTGTGTCTTTAAAAAAATAAAAAGAGACGTTTGTTGTTTTACTGTCAAGAGATTTGACAAGATATATGAAAATAAAAACAAATTTTATAGACGTACCGCGTATATAGAAATACATTTGTGTGTGCAACGATACATTGATGAAAGAGCAAGATGTAAAGAGACTGACGAACGTCGAGGAAGTCTAGAAATTATATTTGGGACGTCTGATCTCAAACAATCAATCAAACCCACCTCCAGACACTTGGGGGCCCGGCTGCTGTCTTTTGATGGACACTCTTTCTAACGACAGCCCAGTGTCTTTGGCTGAATCTTCCTCCATGATTGTGATTTATTAAAAACGCCACTCTCGCTCCCACTATTTGTAAAAAAACTCCTACAAGAATATTAATGGTAATCCTCTCTTCCGTAACTAACTTCCTTCAACAACATTCACACTAGCAACACAACAGTCCAAAGTTGTCATGTAGTGATTCAGCATATAATTGGATTGATTAATAGTGGAGATTTTTCCAATTTTCTATTTCATTTTAAAATTAATTTTCCTAACCTGATTAAAAGAGTATGGGGAATGTGTAATATTGTGTATATACAAATGAGCTAATACGATTTTAAAAAGTGTTCATAAAATTAATTATTCAAGGTTTTTAATATATAGTGTGATTGGTGTAAAATTTGTATAGAGCAAATGGTATTAATGGTAAGACAGTGCATGTGTCCCTAGGGGATATAGAGATTTGAATTGAAATAAAATAATAAAATGATATCATTGGAGAAAATATATTATTATTTAAATATACAGAAATTATTTTGATAATAATTTATTAGTTGAAGTAATTCTGAATTCAAGGTGAAATAAAACATGTTCGCTAGAGAGGACAAGTATTCAAAAGGAATGTTTAGGAGTCGGAAACTTTGTTTACAGTCAAACCTCACGGCAACGTTCCGCAGGTGACAGCTCGCATGAACATTCCTGGTGGTTCTTCTCACGTTCTTGGTGTCTCTTCATCGCCAGTGTCAGATGTTCCAATGGACTGAATAACATAAATTTGACAATCTCTGGACCAACGTAACTGGTTTAACTTGTAAACAGTTCCTCTTTTGGAAACGTTTCTATTTCCCTGAATATATGAAATCCTAATTTTTAAATATAAACTTGAAAATTCCCTGTTGTATTTTATATATATATATATATATAATAAAAAATATATATTCTTAATAATTCTCAAGATAGTGAAAGAGTGTTATTAATTCCGCGCTATTTCGCACTACAGTACTATTTGAAGATGTACTCGTCTAAAGTAAAGCTCGGCGTATTTTCCTGGATTTGATGTTTATTTTAATTGTAATTATTTTAAATTAAAGTTTTGTTTTACCATTTTTGTTTGTCTATATGTTAATTTTTAATTATTTAGAGTTTAGAATTTTTTTTTATATATCTTAGACATTCCTAGCATCTGTGCAATTATACCGTGAGTATACATCTGAGTATGTTTTCTCTCTCTTTCTTACTCCTAGATTTCCCATGTTCTATAAGATCCCGCAGATGTAGTACGTCCAAACCTTCTAAAACGATATCGTCATATATATAGTGTGAATTAGACAACTGTATATGTATACTAAATATACTGGTGGCTCTGTTCTATTGCTGTAGAGAAGTGAAACAGTAATACCAGTAAAGTGCACAGGTCAGACCGCACGAAACAAAAACAAAAGAAATAACTACAGGATTTAAATCCTTGTTGGTAAGTTATATACGATAAAAAAATATGAAGAATACCAATCTACCTCTCACCTTTACTTCACTATCATCCATACTGGCCTTTATGTGTGTGATGTCACAAACGAGGCGTTAACAGGCCATATAAAGCTATGTTTGAAAACAATCGGCACAGCACAGATACAATGCCATCTACTGGCTTCACAGAATGTAGTGCGAGGTTACGAATGAAGAAGGTAGACGGCCAGTCAGTGTCTACAAAGGCAGTCAAAGGTAGAAGAACGAACTAACCTTGTGGGAAGACATCCGTCAACGCCGGACAAACCTGTTCTGGCGGCCAGAGCAACCCGCCGCGCCACACAGCGGCCCACAGTTTGAAAATTGAGAGCGGTTCTCACATCAACTGCGTTCTTCTAGGATAGTCTTTTTCTCTTTTATAAACCTTTGGACGTTTTATACATATTTAAAATTACCGTCTTTTGTGTATCTTCTTACTCATCTAGTTCCTGGACGGCACCTATACCCGCCATTGTCCCCACCTCCCAGCAACAATAGACGTGGACAATAGGACACTCGGCTACTTGTGGCCAATACTTTCTCTGACAGCTAGATGAATACATTGTGACAAGGTGTCAAAAATTTGCCTGTCATCCCAACATTTCCACACACGGGCTGTCACATTGGTGTACACAGGCTGATAGAAATAAGGACACAGTCCTGTATCATATCCAATTTATAGAATTTGTCATTTAAATTTATTTTCTCAAAAGTTCTGAAATACGTATTGCTATTATTATTTTGCGTTAAAGTTGATTAGATATTTCTTACTATAAATGACACGTATATATCTAATAGTATATTGATGTTTAATACTTGTATATACGTTTTCAACTTTTTAAACAATATATAAACATAATTGATACATTTTGTATTTTTAAAAAGTGAAATAGCCATTATAGAATCCGGTCATAAATTTAATTAGTTTTTCATGAACAAACTAAGCATTAGCCCATCGAGAATTGCGATGGAGAAATACAAGGATATATACCATGGTATATCTACGCAAAATTTAAAATTCAATTTATAATTCATCATTCACATAATGAACAACGCCACCATCCTTAGCCAACATTTTTCTACCAATTTTTAACACGTAGTGTAACTAAAAAATTGCACGCTAAGAGATTTTTATTATAAAATTTAGGTTTAAAGTAGAAGATAAAAGTTTATGGCAAAATATTTTATTCCCAGATCCACCAATCCACCAGATCGTTACAAGTATTGTATATTGGTTCTGCTTATATAGTCTGTAATTGAAGGTTTCCTTTGGATGATAGTGTTTAATTAAAGTATGGAAATATGCTACTGAATTTGATATTTTGTTCTTTAAGAGGAAGAGCTGTGATCAAAGCTGAAATTTGTGTGAAATTTTTACAATTACAAAAGCACTTTTCCATATTTTCTTTAAACATTCGCTGACGGATCTTCTAATGTGTGTTTTTAGCCAGCTCCGGTACCAATAGACTAATCTAGTCTTAGTGGAAGTTTTGCACTAAGAGCCAATTTTTTTCAACATATGTGATTAAAATGTGCTAAAAAAGATATAACATTTGATTTTATGGATCATCAAACAATTTTCAAAACCATTTCAAGTACCTCTTTTTTTATGACATGCATGTGTGCTATCGGCACTGGTCATCAAAATGAATCTATATGCCGCATGACACACACTAATATGTGGCTGATAAAATTATTTTCAAATGGGCATAACGTGTGACAGACACTAAGCTTTATTTTGATGTATAAATTATATTTAGGGTTTTCTCACTTATATAACAAATTCAAATAATCAGGAGAGCCTTCATAAACCTTCCCTATATATAAATTATCTTTATTTTTCATTCAGAATACAAATTTAGCAAAACTCTACTAGTCACATACTAACTGAATCTTCAGATATTTTTGAAAAATACAGTCTCTTGATTGTTCCAGATTCCTATAGATTTGCTATCTAATTCTACAAGACCTATTTTCATATTGGAAACATATATGTTTGGACCAATTTGGTTTTGATTTTTTTAAGATTCTAATGAGACACATATTTAAATATATATATATATTCTAATGAATTTATATTCCTGTCTGTAAAAATGCATATTCTGACGAAATTCTTATGTGGGGATAATTTTGTTCAACACTAGAGGTTATAATAGTACATGGGCACAATATATGCATTTCTATTTATAATATATCATTCTGGGAAATGTTTCATATTCTTATTTGTGGTCACCTTGTATAGTTTTATAAACTTTGGTTGGTCCACGCGCACACACGTCATAGGTTTTTAAAAAATGAAATTTATGCATTGAAAACAATCAGTGTTAGATTTTTTCTTTCAATAATATATAGGTTAAATGAAAAGACACTTTTCCCTGGAGGCATGATTAATTTTACTCAATATAGGTTAAATATAATGCAGTTTATTCCTAATAAATGTCTTATATTACATTTATCTGAAAAACAATCGACCAAACCAACTCCACTATTTCTTGATATGGATAAATCAAGCATTTATAATTGATGTATATCGCTATTTATTTTATATTGTGTTAGCATTTTTATAAGTTGTTTTTCATAGATTAATATATTTATATTTTGACCAGATGACCGGACGACTTTATATGTATATATTTGGTTTTAAATGATGTAAATTAGTCAGTTAGTTATGAAAGTGATTTAAAAGTGTTAATTTTTTTTGAGGTGTTGGTGATTACTCTGCTCGATTGTAGAATAGGAAAGTCTTAGCACCTAACATATTGATATAATAAAATTTTTAAAGAAATTTAAGGAATTACTCTAATTTGTGAAAAAAATAGTGCAAATGTGATATTGTATTGGGATAAGGTTCATAAATTAAGAGAAGAAAAAACGGCATTTCCTTATGGAAAGGGCGCAAGCCATCAGCAACTATTAGTTGCACTATAAGTAGAAGCTCTTTTTTTATTTTCTTGAAAATGTTTATCGTTAATTTATAAAATTTTATAAAACCGCTCAATCCGCAGTCCAATCAAATTTGATTTCGACCAATTAACTTTTCGCCTACGACCATCTTCAAATTTAAAAACTTTTATTTAATAAAGAAATCCTCAAATTCCTCTCCAACTACTTCTTCCCTTCATCGTCAGGCAGGTTATCACAAATGGAGTCGTTTAAAAGTCATGGCGATGGACTAATGGCAACAATTATCCATACACAAGGGTCGCGTTGCATCACATTTCGTCGAAGCTCGTTACCTAAGGATGACTATGTCTAGAAACGCTACTAATCATTTCCCTCCTGCTTTGTCCCTACCTACCTCACTGCCTCTCTGACTGATAGTGGAGTTTCATACTGCGTATTACTCCGCCTCCTAATCCAGAGATACAGGATGAGCTGTGTTTGTACTCCATGTTAGGAGCGGCCTGCACATGGCGTCTGTTCCTCATGTCAGAGGTGGCCATTTCTTTTGGAGCTAAGTCGGCCTACCACTGAGTAGTGCTCCCAGTCTTAATAAAAAAGGCAGACGCATTCTACTTCACCCAGTCATGATGGTTGTCAAATCTCCCCATACTGCGGATAGTAGGCCATTCGTTTAAGTATCACCTACAAGGTTGTCCCAAAAATTCGTAAACACTTGCAAAACATTGAAATACCAATATTATTCGCCGTTATGTATAATGTCTTTGTATTATGCATAAGTAATCGTATTATGTATTATTATGTATTCGCCAAGTAATAAGAAAAACACGAACTATTGGTTCAACCTTATAAAATCTTGTGTTTCTTCTAAATTGATCTTGACTTTTTATATACAAAATGTTTGATCATTAGATTTATTTTTATTTTATATCTAATATCATCCTATTGTTTTTGACCCTTCTGTAACTCGTATTGCCGTACTTAGAATAATCAGAATATCCCTAGAATAATCAGAATTTAGTTATATACTCTTTTCTCCTTGTTACCGTATTATTTTACTTTAATGAAACCCCAACTAATTTGCCAACAAATAATATTCCTTACAACATTAAGTTGCGGGAGAATGATATTCATGTACTAAAAGCGGAACCTCTTCCTCTTATTATGCCTCAGAACGATGCGCTGTTTATCATCCTAGTAAAGAAATTAATAATGAGGATAAAGAATGAGCCATAACACTAGTTTTGGCAAATTCTTACAAAATTTCAGCCTGTATACCATGGTTTTGGGCTATGGCTCTTATCAGCACAGGGGCGGCTTCGATTTCATAACATCCTATGAGAGTTATCCCTCTCAAATTTAGCAAACAGTTGTTTAAGCTGGTGAAGTTCCGAGGGCCGATTTTTAGGCAATATTACAACATGAAGTTGCTGGAGGATAATATTCATGTACTAAAAGTGACAGCTCTAATTAGACATCGCTCTCTATAACGATGCATTGTTCATTACCCTAGTCAAAAACTTTACTAGTGATGACAAAGAATGAGCCACAAAACCAGTTTTGGCAAATCCAGACAAAAGGTTAACTTGTGTAGCATGGTTTCGGGCTTTAGACCTCATCAGTAACTGCTTCGATTTCATAACATCCTACGAGAGGGGTTATGAAATCGGTCGAATTTACCAAACAGGTGTTTAGGCTGGTGAAACCGAAGGGAAAAGTCTGGATGTGCTAGTCGCTATCCTGCCTTCTGAAGTGATCCGTCGCTGGATCCACAGGCGGCACAGGTGGCACGCCTCGAGACAGGATGGTCAGGATGTTTTAGGGCGTGGAGGGCCAGCCGTAGGGCGACATCTGCGTCGTGCCCCGAGAGGCAGTTTCGACCCAGGTCGGCCCAGAGACTGGAGCTGAACACATCTATGGTGAGGGTTTACCGGGCAACAGGATGCTCTTGCAGCCGTGCTTAATCCAATGCCCGGCGTGCTCTATGGCTGGTGAGGCAGGTAATAGGAGTATCCGATCTCCGCAGGACGAGGATCTTCTCTTCGAGCTCCAGATAATAGATGGAGCTGGTATTTTCCTATAGGAGAAGCTGGAAGAAGGTCCCCAGGTGCTGCACGTCCAGGACAGCGGCCCGTGTTGAGCGCGTTAGGGCAGGGGCGCCATCGGAGAAGTCACCAAAGTTCGCTTGTAGCCAGCGCTCGAGAGCCAGCAGGTCTTGTGGCCGCAGGAACCTGTTTTCGCCTCGGCCTCAGCCTGGCAGGATGTAGAACTCGGTGGTCCAACTCAAGGACGCTTGAGATGGCCTCCCAGAGACTCAGAAGTCTTATCATCCTCGGTGAGAGCCAACCATCAGGAGTCGGCGGGGTTAGCCACGCCCGGCTGCGGACCATCCAAGAGTAGCCGTTGGCGGCGTCGAGTGGTGAGGCCTGGATCCCCTTCAGGTAGGCGTATCGAAGATGACCAGCGATGTCAAGAAGGCTAACACCACCCTCGGTGACTTAACGAGCAAGGAGACGCCCTCGGGAAGCCACGCGACTCGGCTCGTACCCTACACGAAGCGCGCCATCCGCGTTTGCAGCTGACCGATGGTGGTTGCAGGTGGAACATAGCCGTGGAGGTGGTGCAGGATGGAATCCAGGACCAGGCTGTTGGCCGCGCAGGCACGACTTACCAGAGACAGGCCCCGAGTGAAGGGAGACCACCTCGCAATGGGCTTTCTCCAGCAGCTCCATCAGGTGGGAGGCCAGAGAGGCGACGGTATTCCGGGAAAAGATTGTGCAGCCCAGGATGGTCAGCGACTCGGACGTCCAGGAAATTTCCAGAGGAGAATAAGCCCGGTACTTCCCAGAACCGCACAAGAGCCCGCAGCTCTTGTCGAAGTTGACAGCCACCTCGGAGGCCATGCAGAACTCTTCGAAGATCAGGGGCACGAGCTCAAACTGAAGGTCGTCCCTGATGAAGAGTACGATGTTATCCGCATAGACGACCACGAATCCGCGGCTCAAGTTACTCTCGAGGCGGGCATAGCAGAGGTCCAACTCCGTTACTGAAGAGGGCGATGCTGAGACGGCAGCTCTGTCTCACCCCGTTGAGAAGCGGGAAGGCCTTGGTGTAGACCACCCCGACCCGGATGAAGGCGTCTGCTTCCCCGTAGAGGACAGCAATCCACCCGAGGAAGGTAGATGGTAAGCCCAGCTTCTCCAACAGAGCTAACAGGTAGCTCCTTCTCAGGGCGTCGAACGTCGACTTCAGATCTAGAGAGATGACGGCCAGTGGTGTGTCATATCTCGCTGCCCAAAACACTCGCGCAATGTTCCAGATGACCGCCCCGGAACGGCGTAGGTCTGACACTCGGGCATGAGGTCTCGCAGATGACGACGCAGATGGCTCATGAGCACGCCGCTGAAGACCCTGTAGTCGGTTGTTGGTAGGATGATTTCGGAATGCCTGTAGACTCGGACAATGCTGCGACTTCGTCAGCAGAATCATCTTGCTGCGCCTCGAAGATGAAGGCAAGGCCCCGCGGAGTTGAGAAGCCGACCATCCCTAAGCATGGCCTTTTGGCAAGCTATCTGGTTGCGAGAGATGTCGGCAAGAAAGAACTGGTCCCACTGGTCGAATTTCAATATGGTCATTTCAGCTAGGAAGTCGGCGATGGCGTCTGCCGAGTTTGGAGCCAGAGTGAAGCGACTACTTAAACGCTCCAGAAGGAAACGTCTAAACTAGCCTCCGGAGATGGCGTTGCCGTTGTCGTCGGTGAAAGTGGAAGGAGGGCGACGTCTAGCTAGGAGAGAACGCCCGGAGGATATTCGGAGCGGGCAGTGTCGTCCTCCAGTCTCCGTCTCAGAAAGTGGCTTGCTCTCTCGATGTATACACCGCCGTACTCGACGACGGCAGGTGCGAGTGTTCTCATCTCCGTCACCAGATCTACTCTGATCCTGGTCCATTGTTCCCATAACATCGGGGTTAAAAGTTTTCCAGGTCTTACAACATTTAATCGATAAGCGTTTCTATTCGATCGACGAATAGGTCTGACCGTAGAAGCTTGTTGGGTGACGCGGTCGCAGAAGCCTGATGAAGTTAGGATTCTGTCCAGACGACGCGTGTCGATCTGGCTCTGGATAGTGGCAACCCTGGTATGCTCCAATGCAACATCGAAGAAAGTGGCGACGTCGACGAGATCGGCTTGGTCCAATAGAACCGCGAGAGCTTCTACCGAACCCGATGCCAGCTACTTATGTGACTCCTCGATGTCCAGGTCACCGAGGATCCACGGACCTTCTTCGCACGCCAGAGCTGCGATGGTCTGAAGCTGGCGGCACCGCTCTTCGGAGCATGAGAGACGTGGACGTTTACGCACGTCATGGAGATTCCCCGGACGGTGAGATCAATGACAGCAATCTTGCCAGGCCATCAGTTCTGCTGCCGGTGAACAACGACCCCAGGCGCGAAGTGGCAGGCGAGGTCGGATTCCACGATGGTTGTTGCGGGCACCACGACATTACTGTACCCGTGGCAGAGGTCTTCTACGTTGTCCAGGGACACGACGTTGGGCTCATGCATGAAGCAGATGTCGATCTCACGCTCCTTTAGTAAATAGCAGAGCCGATATCCTTGGCGAAGAGCGGCGATGCCGCGTGTGTTCAGGGTTGCAAGTCGGAAACTCATTTGAACTGGCAAGCAAAGTTCCCGGCGCATGAAAGCTTATTTTAACGGGTATTACTGGTGTCCCCTGTCAGAGCCATTAGCGCCGTGGCCAAGGTGTCAATGGTCTGTCTCTGATGGACGTTTTAAATTGGCCAGAAGCTTATTCATGAGTCCGTTGTTGGTGAAGGCTTGGAGGAGTTGTTCTCTCTCCAGCCCCAACTGCTGAACGCTGGCGATGGCCACAGAAGCTTTGTCGTTCTTCATAAGAGCGTCCATTTGCCTCTGCGCAAAGGTCCGTTTCACTTGTGATGGAGGAAGCTTCTGGGATTCATTGGTCGCTCTTTGATCCACACTTGCCGTTTTATTTATAATGTCAGCAGGAGGATCTGCAACGGCTGTGGCGACGGTGGAAGCTGCTGGTGTTAGCGCAGCTGCTGGGAATACTTGAGAGGAGGAGGCAAGTTTCTTACTACAGGCGTTAGGGTGTGCAACGGGTGCCGTTCAGGGAAGAGAAACTTATCCTCGGAGCCGGTCCTCTGCGGGAAATTGGTGTGCTTGTGCCTCTGTCTGTGACAAAGGGAACAATGGATCCCATAGGTCACGTAGACGGGCGTGGTTACCCCCTTAGTCTTGATATCCGGCCGGGCAAGAATCTGGGAGAGCTTCAATCCGTCATGCAGAGTAATGAAGGCTTCCCGACGTGCGTCAGCCCAGGAGGAATTTCATAGCGCCACTATTTGCTGGACGATGGAGGTCACCCGGCCGTAAGGCTTGAGCGCCGCGATCAGGTCAGCGTCCGTTACAAAGAACAGGACGTTTCCCAAGGCGAGGCGTTCGGCCGGGTGGCGTCATCGATGTCTAGGCCATCTACGAAGAGCTTCACGTTGGAGAGGTCGACCAGGATGTGCCTCTCCATCTTTGACAGCTGGAAGACGCATCCTTTGCCCAGCTTTGCCTCCAGCGCCAAGAAGTATTGCGAATGGTTGAATTCTGGGGAGAATTCCAGCTAGACACACTGGTCTACCTGACCAGCCGCCGACTTAGCTCTGAACTCTGCCTGTTTGTGCAGAGTCTTGGTGAACCTCTGCACTCGTGACTTTTTCGCAGAGGGGGCAACAGTGAGCTTGGTAGCAGCAGGCTGGACGCGGCCCCTTTTGCTCTGCCGTTCTGCCGCCGCTTCAGAGGGTCTCTTTCGCTCATAGCTAACAATAATGAATCTATTGTCTTGTTCCTCCATCGGGAGTTGTCTGCCTTGATCGACGAGGTCAGCTCAGTTCGTCGAAGGCTTGCCTGTACCAGGCTGTGGTTCTACGTTGTTCCCCTCATTTACCAGTTACCTGAGATGTGCTGATGGCATCAGCAGGTGTAGAGGACGAATGGTTCTCAGTCAAGGTCATCGCGCCCAGGAGGGGTGTGGAATCCCCCATAAAAATAAATAAATCTTTCTTATTCTTTTTGAGGACGGTTGAAATTTTGAAGGTCTCCGTGTTGGGGCAGGAGCATGCACCTTTATTAAAATCTTTATTAAGGTCCATATTAAAATCCATTAATGGGATATCAACTTCGAACATCTTGGAAAATGAGTTAGTTAATGTTTGCAGATTTAAACAGCGTGCGCCATCTAGATATATGTGAGAAAAAATAATTTAAAAAAAAATTAAAAGATATATAAATGGAGACCTTTTTAGAACGATTTTTCTAATACAAAAAAAAAAAAAAACTTCCATTGTCTTTACTGCAATGGAAAAATTGGGAGGGCCTGACTCATCAGTGGTAAACCCTCCGCCAGTTTACTCAACCTTCCCTTATGATACTGCGTACATGCGCCTAATAGGTCTTTCCACTATATATAGATGGCCTGTTTAAAATATGTCTGACTGGCCTTCTGTGTATTGTTTGCGGAAGACCATTGCTCTTTGCAAGTGTGTATTTATTTATATTCCAACTGTTCTCCAAGCTTAAGCCCATATATATTCGCAGAATATATTTGCCAAGAATTCACCCTCAAGTGCCGTCTAAGTAAGCAGATTAGACTCCAATACAATATCATAGCGGTATGGATGATTAAACTGGGGAAGTAGCTGGAAAGGTTTACCCACTGATGAGCCAGGCCCTTCCACAATTATTTTCTATTGCAGTAAGGATAGTAGAAGGAGCTTTTTTGTGGCGGTATTTTATAAATATTTTCAGAGGTTTAGCTAGATATTTTTCCCATGTTGACCCTGTATTATTCCTGCAACCATCCTGGGACCATTGGCGTTAACAACTGAATACCGTTGAAATTTCTTTGGCCAATTCTTTCTGCGATTTGATGAGGAAATACCACTTTTTCTAAAAGACTTCATTTTTTTATTTCGAGTTCTTTTTCAAATTAAGAAGCGCTTTGAACGTTTTTATATTGGAGCATTTCTATTGGTGTAGTACTCTCGTACGATTAGCCGAGGCTATAATACTTGTAGTAAACATTCAATGGATTAAGTTAAAATTCCTTCTTGATTTTGTATTTTACTTCATATCTTGAAAATTAATTGTGTATAATTGAACAGTGCTGTAGTGTAGGAGAGCTTAAACCCCAGTTTAGAGTATAACCACAAGAGAATCACAAACTTCATCTATCGACTTATAACTTGCAATTACCAGTAGATTAGCCTTTTTCTCGTTTTTTTTTTTCTCATCGTAAAACTATCGTATATATCGAGGTCTTAGGTTCCATCCTGGATGTGAGTAAATTGGGATGGATACTTCCATTATTTTACTTGGAATCAGTGATATCAACTACCGTTGTCTTTTCATTTGGCAATGAACCATAATTTTTACTTAGAGTTGCCGAAACCTCGTTTAGATTTCTTCATTTGGAAGTCGGTGATGCACCTTTTATTGTTTTCAATTTGGAGTCAGCGATATAACTGTGTGTCTTGTGCTTCTATTCACTGGATATAATAAGTACAAAATAAAGTAAACAAACGCTCTTTAACTGAAGTCACCAAGTGGCTCAATGTTAAAAGAAATCTGGCTTATTATTTTTGGAGAAAAAATCAGTGAAATTCAAACCATCCAGGATAGAGCCGCATAGTCAATCCAAGAAGGCCACTATCTGATTCTAACTACTAAGCGCCCCGAGGGGAATGATAGCTACTCAGTTCTCCAATGGGCTCTCACGTGTCTCTGGAGCAACAATTTCAAGACAAAATGTTTATCGAATGTTTGAGAAGGGTGATATTCATGCAAGACGTTCCCCCCAATGATATATTTCTATCTAATCCTTTCTCATAGGAAAGTTCATTTGAATTGGCATTGTGAACATCAGTTCAGGATTCAGGATCAATGGGGCCATGTCTTTATTGAAAAATCAAAATTCCGCCTAGGTGACCAGAGAACCCGGCTTCCATCTCACTAACAACAAAAAGACCGCATTGGGTCTCGTGGTCTGGTCTGACTTCATTTCAAAGAGGCGTACAACTCCCCATGTGTTTGGGGGAGGCATAATGTCTAATTTACAGGACTGTTATATTGATCTCCTGTTCAATTTTATGAATGATAATTCATGTTACCTAGGGCAATGCTAGTCAATAGTTTTCTCAAGAGTGAGGGCATTCAGAGGATGGATTGGCCAACCAGATCCTGACTCCAATAAAACGTTCCTGGGTTGTCTTAAGGAATACTTTGAAGCACGTCAGCCCTTCCCAGAACTTTCCTCGAACTACAATCTCTCTCTCTCTCTCTTTCGTGTGAAGTGGGTTTTATATTGCCTCAATACCTCTCCAAAGCCTAAAAGCTCTTTGTGAGAATTTTATAGCTGCTTTAGAGATGAGCATTGACTTCTATTTCTTGGAGATATACTGCCTTTTTGTAAGAATTTTAAATAATTTTAAATTTACAAAATCTCTCTTTATGTTTTTTTAATAGTCTACTATCTTTATATAAAGCCTCACCAAGAACCAAAACAATTTGTCTATCATGAGGTATGTCTTTTATAAAAATAGTTTTTGAAATTTTGAAGGAATTCGCGATTTTGTTCTTTATATTGTAAGGCTATTATAAAGAATGGCTGTTACAAAGAAAGAAGACCGTAAATGAGACTTGGTTGATTAATTATATAATAAACGATTTTTGTACCAAATTTTTAATTAAGAAAGTGTTTGCTTTAAAATAAATATTTTATGTTTGTTCACTCAAATTTTGATACCAGTGTAAAATGAAATTATTTTCGTACGAAATTTTATCCAACAAGAACACATTTTGAGGGTCATTAAACAAAAGATAAATCTTGGGAAGGCCTGACTTATATGTAGCCAACCTTTTCCGAACAGTTTTGTCACTTTAATCCCTCAGGCTGTTACAAATACGAGGGTTGTCCGTTAAATAAGTTCCACGGGGCACCACTGTCATGAGGATCGCTTTTAGGCTCGAGCCGACTGCACGGGCTCGTAGCTTGTTCTCCCCACTCCAATTTCACACCAAGGATACGTCGCTGATAAGCTTAGTTTTGGCTGAGCAGCCGTTAGTGATGGAGCTTCCACTCGTGTCTCCCGCCAGCTGTGAATTGCGGTCAGTAATTCGCTTTTTGGCCGCAAAGAAGAATTCAGCGAAGGACATTCATACTGAACTCTGTCAAGTATATGGAGACGGGTGTATGAATTCCAGGATGGTGCGCAGATGGGTCAGAGAATTTAAAACGGCCGAACAGTTGTCCACGATGAACCGCGTGCTGGACGGCCATCAGGTTTGGACGAAACCATTGCCAAAGTCGAAGCGGCAATGCTTGAAGATCGACGGGTTACTGCGTGGAAGCTCTGCGATATGGTTCCTGATGTCATTAAAACCACCATCGACAAGATTTTGCGTGAACATTTAGGGTATTCAAAGGCCTCCGCAATATGGGTTCCGAAAATGCTGACTGAAGACCATAAACGGCAGTGGGTTGAAGCGGCCCAGAAATTTCTCGATTGCCAGGAAACTGACGGAGAGGAATTCTTGGATTCGATCGTTACTGGTGATGTGACCTGGGTACACTACAACACACCGGAGACAACGGATCAATCCAAGCAGTGGAATCACACTTTTCCGCCGAAACCTCTAAAGTTTAAAAAACACTTTCTGCCGGGAAACTTATCGCTACCGTATTTTGGGACCGAAAGGGCCTATTGTTGTGCGACTTTATGCGTCGGGGTATAACAATCAATTCCGACCGGTACTGTGAGACCTTGAAACAACTTCGACGCGCGATTCAGAACAAGAGGAGAGGGATGTTAACCAAAGGGGTGCGTTTTCACCACGACAACGCTCGGCCGCACACCGCCCATCAAACCACTGCCCTTATCGAAGAATTTGGATGGGAATTGGTGTCACACCCACCCTACAGCCCGGACGTAGCACCTAGTGACTTCCATTTCTTCCCCGAGTTGAAGAAAAACCTGGGTGGAACCCAATTCCAGGACGATGACGAGTTGGAAGAAGCGGTTTTAGGCTTTCTACACGGCCAGGCGGCAGAGTTCTTTGACTTTGGGTTCTATAAGTTGGTGTTCCGAATGCAAAAATGCGTAGAACGAAACGGGGAATATGTAGAAAAATGAAAAAAGTCTGATATTTTCGAAAATGTATAGTTCAGGGCAAATAAACCTGTTTTTCTGTATGAAAAACCTCTGTGGAACTTATTTAACGGACAACCCTCGTATTACTGTGTTGACTCTTTCAGTCTGCAGTTGAGCATTTTTGGTGGTGCTAAATGAAACTATACAGATAAAATGATTTTTGGTTTATTTGAATTTTATAGTAGCTCATAAAAGCATTCCTAAATTCATTGTACAAAAGTCAAAGATTCAAATTCAGACTATATAAACAATGAACAATACAACACTTCTCTTGTAGATCAAACTGGCCAATATATCGCGCGTTATCAAGAGAGTCAAGTAATGTTATTTTCATACACGTAACTAGAAACTAATGTTGAAATACTGCATTGTGGGTATTTAAGACTGCTTCTCTCTTGGATAGATCTACTTCTGGTTAGAGCTAGTGGACAAATACGGAGTACATATTGCTATAGGTAGCGACATTTGCGGAAGAAAGAATTCCTTGAATATAATAGACTTGGGGGTGTTTGCAGAATCTCTCTCTCGCTGGATGGTCTCAGATAACAGCTCATGAATATTCATTCGGAACGCAGCGGCCAATTTGCCGCTAAGGAGGTCACGGCTCTGGAGCCGTACAATACGTACCCTGATTTGTATGCCGGGTTTCTCTGATTTGAATAAACAATGGATGGCACGAATCAATAAGTCCCGCGCGGAAGTCGAGAGACTCTTGAGAGATAAATAATAACACTTCACCACACAACACCTACTAAATTCATATAAATGCATATGATTTGTTAAAACTTGTGTTGCCATATTTGAAACATTTTTGAAAGATTCATTTTATAGATTTACAATTGACATCTCCTGAAAGCTCTTGGATATATCTAGACCTCCTGTCTAGAACTCTCCAAACCGCACAATCTCATCGGCAATGGGAAACCAATGTCCACACATCAACTGGATAAAGAAAGAACGTGTTGTCAAGGGTAATTGAAATGTGTTTTGATGAAGGGGGGTTTCCAGTAAAGACAAGCTAACTCTTCAATCCTTTCTCTCTGTCTTTGTTGAAACTCCTTTATTGTAAAAATGTTTAAAACTGTTCGCCGATTACTGAACCTTTTAAAATTAATGTAAAGTTTGCTTTGAAATATACATTTTATGTTTGTTCACTCAACTTTTTACATCATTATATGCTGGAAAGGAAATTATTTTCGTGCTAATTTTAATCCATTGAGAACAATTTTTGAGTGCCATTAAACGAAAGATGAACCTTAGAAGTGCCCGACTCATGGTTGGCCAAACCTTTTTGAATTAAGAGAGAAAACAAATTGGGTAAACAGAGCCTGCAACAAGAACAGCAAAATTAAAGACTGCAACTTCTTTTGATATGATATAAGATATATAAAGAGATCGTGGATTTCTCCTCTTAGCTTTGAAGAAGTTCTCCTCTCAGAGTTTGTTTCAGGTTACTATAGAAAGGCGACAGAGAATTACTGCTCTGTAGGGATCCTCCAAGCGAACAAATCCTCTTTAAAGATATTTTTCCCAAAATCTGAAGATCGAGATATAAATTGAGGGATAAATTTTAGAAAACGATTGTTCCAGAGCCGTGTTTAAGATATCTCCATTAAAATAAATCGGGGATCCTCACGAAATTTAGACAGAATTTAGGAATGCCTAAGAGAGAAAAAAAGAGAAAACTCGAGACGCGGCTCAAGATAAAATGTTGGTCAATATCTTTAATTAGCGCAATAAATACTAATCAGAACTATCGTAAATAATTGCTCTTTCTGCTTGTTTAAATGAGGCGCAATATTAGGTTATAAAATAATACTCTTCTTTTCACAAATAAATCAAACTTATGTAATTCTACTGTCCTAAAAGCTTATGTCCATAGTTTTCTTAAATAACATATCTAAGATTCCACCCTTCAGTGTAACATATAAAAGCAGAATGATCCAATACAGTATTAGAGCTCTAGAGAGTGGTCTGGTGGATTAAATTGGCGAAACCGCTGGGAGGGTTCATCATTGATGAACCAAGCCTTCTCAATATTTTTTCCTCGCAGTAAGGACAGTAGAAGTTTATTTTATTTGTGAAAAGAAACATTCGCGTCTTAATGTTTTCATTTGTTATATAGAGATGGCGCGTTATTGTTTGTATTAATATTCGAATTGCTTATAAAAGGCAAACATAGAAACTTATAAAATAATAAAGAACATATGAGAATAAATATACAATGTTTCAGCACCAAAAGATGGCCGTTGAAGTAACAACTTACCAGTGTAAAGTGGGTTGGAGTAAGTTAAACATCATGTTTGTGAAATCAGGTCAATTGACGCGACCATATTCTTTGTCTTCGTTTGCATCAAGCTGATATTTAAAAATTATTCCTCTTTAAAATAAGCCAAAACACTTACGCGCTATATATTGATTGTTTCTTCGGATTCTTGCGCCAAGTAAAACTTGAAATTTTACAATATTTAGCAAAATATCGTCAAGTCCATCATTTCAAATAGCCGAAATATTGATGAAATTATATATATATTGTCACTGTATAATATTTGCATAGTTTTAACATATATATTTTAAAATTTGATAATGTTTTATAATAATGATTTTATGTAAATATATCACCAGAATTGATATTATAAAAGGAGACTTGTTTCAGCATGTATATAGTCAATAAAGTAGAAGACTACCTCGCGTGATTGTTATTGGTCGCGCTAATCCTAATACCCGTTGACAAGGGAAATTTGCGACAATATATATAAACTGATAGACATATACGAGTAGTTAGGTAGGGAAGACCCACTATTTCTATAGAAAATAACAACTAAATAAAAAAACATTTTTAACAATCGAGTTGATTGATTATTACTGGGTCGGAGGATGTCCGACAAATGGTCAACAATGGACCCATTTTAGCAACAATGGAACTCTCCTCTAATATGCTTGTATTCTTTACATCGGCAGCGATTTAAAAAAATTATTTGCCTAGAATTCAATCGTAAAATTCGCTATTGCGAACCCCAAAGGGGCTAAAACTTTGCACTGCTTATACCAATTGGTATAAATAGACAGGCCATGTACTTATTGTTTGCGGAAGAGCATTGCTCGATGCAAACATTTAAATGTAATTCTATATTCCTAAAAGCTTATGTCCATATTTTGCTTGAATACCATTTCTATGATTCCAGCCTTCAGTATAGCATATAAAATTAGAATGATCCAATACAGTATTAAAGCTCTAAAGAAGAGGTCTGGTAGATTAAATTGACGAGACCTCTGGGAAGGTTCACCACTGATGAGCCAAGCTCTCCCAATATTTTTAATCGCAGTAAGGACAGTAGAAGTTTGTATTATGTATTAAAAAAACATTCGCGCTTTAAATCCTTTTATTTTATAATAGAATATTATATTCTTGTTTTATTCGTGAAAATAAATATTCGCGTCTTAATGTTTTCATTTGTTATATATAGATGGCGCGTTATTGTTTTGTATTATTAGACAAAGTTGTAGTAAATAAGGCGAAAACAACAAGCTCCAGTGGTTGTCCCAGGAAGCCTTGTTGTCATCTTCATATTAATAAAGAGATCATCGAATTCGGGGATTATTTGATTTTTTCTATATAAGGGAAGGTTCGTTTAAAAGATGTTCTACGATATATCTCAAAAACTCTCCTAATTAATATATTTAGTTTAGGAAATCACAAGTTTTCTATTACGTAGCAAGAATATGCATAATCAAATTAGATTCCATTGAACATTAATCAACGGCGTGAAGGTATGTGTGATTCCTGGGAGAGGAAGAAAGACGTGAAGCGAGGGACCTTGGTCCAGCTAGAGCCAGGAAGGCCGCTCACCACACGCAGGCTATCGGGAAATAAATTGAATATCAACAACTTCTGTCTCAGTATAGGCGGTGTGTGATATGGCATTTGGGGATTGTTAGACCTGTTAATATTTCAGCTTAGGGGGGAACATACATCTGAAATATATATATATAGTACAGTAGAACCTCTCTTTAGCAGACACCCCGCTAGCGTACACCTCTCCACAAAGGACAGTTTTCATTTAAAAAATTACCATTTTTACAATTTATCAACTCTCCGGTAAGAGGACACCTCTCCCTAAAGGACACTTTGGCTCTGCAATTAGGTGTCCTTTGCAGGGAGGTTCTACTGTATATATATATTTAGAAAGATGAAAGTTATCTCCATAGATTTTGTGGCATTCACCGCCTTACTTCGATCCCAACTTGTAACACTTTGTATTTCAGGTAAAATACAAAATATGTTAATCGATTTCTCCGATTTTATTAAACCGCCTAATAGAGTGTGCGGGGAAACTACCCGGGACTTTTGTAGGTTCAAAGAGGATTGTTGTGTGTGAGAATATGTGGTTAGAGAAGAATTATTGTGTCTGGAAACAACAATGACTTTCATAGAAAGGGGGTGAAAGGAATTTAAAAAAACCTCACAATTTATAATATATATTATTTAATTATTCATTAGCGCGCCATCTGTTATTAAAATTTTAAACTATTATAGACGCGTATGATTCTTTTAAAAGAATCATATGCGTCTATAAAAGTTTAGAATTTTCATATTTTATTTTATTGATATTCATTTGACTTCTTGATCTTCACAAGGTTCTAATGCATAAATATTTCACACTGGCTAATTAGATTTATATGAGTTAATATCAACAGATTTGCAGTTAGATAAATACATCGTTTGCTGATCTTTACCTCAGATATTTCTAAGTCTACAAACTGCAATCAATGTCCGGAGGGGTTCATGGGATCCGACGGCTGAGTGTTAGAGCGCCGAGCGGCCTGTGACTCTACACTCGCTCCTTCCTTGCTAATATGTAAATACTTTTTAAAATAATTTGTGGACATCTTCCTCCTTTCGAGGAATCTGTATAAGACCAGGGGTTTTAAAAAATTGTTGTGTATATTATTCAAATGCTAAAATAAAAGCCGCGCGGAAAAAGACCATCATGAATCAGCTCCACTGCCTTTATTTTAAAACGAGGCGTTTTATTATATACATCAATAACTCTTGACAATATTTCATCAAATTTAATTTGCATTTATCTTCATGTATTAAAATAACGACTATTTAAATTATTTCATGTTATTTGTTAGGCACACAGAAAGTACTTTAGAAAAATTTCTGGAAAAATTAAAAATCTGACGTCAAAATGTTATTCCATTGATTATGTAAACTGCGCTATCAATCCTGGATGATCTAGCTAATGTGTGAACCGGACCTTCAGCCTCGACTAGAACACTGAAGTCACCACATCGCCCTACATATCCTGTCATATTGCCAGCCCGTCATCAATTCTGAATGATCTAGCTAATGTGTGAACCGGACCTTCAGCCTCGACTAGAACACTGAAGTCACCACATCGCCCTACATATCCTGTCATATTGCCAGCCCGTCATCTATCCTGGATGATCTAGCTAATGTGTGAACCGGACCTTCAGCCTCGACTAGAACATTGAAGTCACCACATCGCCCTACATATTGTTACTTCGTATCCAGACGCTATTCGTGTACTTTGTTTACTCAGGATGCCACAAAATACACAGGTGAATTCGAAGGGATTTCAGTTAAAGTTAACGCTTTTTTATGGCTATAAACAGAAGGAATACAATGAGTTGGATTTGCCTTCAACCTCCCCGTCAGAAGTATCCTTGGCGCTGCGGATGTCACTCTTGTGAAGCTTCCCGCTACACACTACACGTCCAGCCTGGACTACACCGCCTTTTAGGCCGCTCCGATGTCAGTTTCTCCTGGCGCCGTCTTACAGGATCATCCACACGCCCGGAGAGAAGTCACCACGTCTTCTCCTCACCGCAGATGTAGCCAGACTCTGTCCTCCCCCACTCCGGAGTGTTGTTTTAGCGCCTGCCACATGGCAGCGGGGACCGCTAAAGTTCACCCCTCTTTCCCCCAACTTTACTCTGGTATCTTGGTCTTGTCGTCCACGTTACACTGCCCCCCTTCCCAATCCTTTTCGTCCCGAAAAGGACTGATTTTACCAGCGGTACTGATCGGTGGCCCTTTGATCTCCCTGACGTCTCTGGCCATATGAGCTCGTCAGCCTCCCGGAAGCGTAGCGGCAGGATTAGCGTCAACCATTGTTTGCAGAACCACATCCTAATTCGGACTCTCTTCCCACTCTCAATCAGTTCTAACGCCACTGATTTGTCTTTCTTTCTAGCACAGGGCGGTGGTTCTCCACATGATGGCGGCAATATTTCACTGCCTTCGATGTTTTCATCAGATATTTGGATTTTTCCTTTTGAACATTCTGTAGCCGCAATGTACATTTCCAAAGGGTTGAGATCTTTTGTATTGCGCTTTCGCTGCTTCTTCCCACGACAGGGCGGTAGATCGTGGGTCTCTACAGTGGATGCGCTTTCTTGATCCACGCTGACCATACCGTGGCCTTCCAGCATGCATTCGTCCTTGTTAGACTTCCAGAGGTGTTCGGGAAAGTTCCTTTCTTCTGTCGGTTTCCCATTGTCTTGCTTTAAAATCTCTCTTCTTCCAAACACTTCAGACCTGGGCCTCTTCGTGCCGACCCCGCACTGGGCTGTGAACTCCTTAAATCTGCTGGAGGTGTCGGATCCCATGGTAGTGTCAACGTCGGTGAAACTCTTTCTAGGCAACGGCTGTTGGATCTGCACCTTTTCGGGCGAAGGAACGAGGATGATGGGTACACATTCTTGGCACATATTTTCAGCTTGCATTGCAGACCACGGCGCTGACACATTGCGTGCGACTTCCGCGTCACAGACATTGTCGTCGGACTTCCACAGAGCGTCCAATGCTCTATCCCGTTCAGTCGGGTCGCCGGCTCCAACTTTGGGGTGCTTCGACCATCTAGCCTTGTCGCACTTCAACGGAACACCCAGCTCCGTTCCGTCCAGTTGGATCGCCGCTGTATTCCCGGACAGTCTGTCACTGTCGCAGAGGTCAGCCACACCGTTGCACTGCAGCTCGCCAAGATCGTTGTTGTTCTCCTGGAGTATTTCAGAATGGATTCCAAGGGTTGAATTTCCGCACTGTGTATCACCTGGAGCGCTATCTCCTTCCGTCTGCTTGATTTGGTTCAAAACACTCGTGCCGCTGCCGTTGTCGGAGGCGATCAGCTCGCCTTCCTCCGCTACACAACCAGTCTGGATCATTTCCTGCTGTCGACATTCTCCGGACTTCTGGTTCACGGGAAAAATCTTCTAGAGTAGATTCTGACAGTTCACTTACGACGTCTCCCGACGTGATGGTCTTTGTTTTGATGGCCTTACCGGGATCTTCATCACCTGACTCGTCTTTTGTCCCCTCAGACCTTGAGTACGTGGGCTATTAAATGCTGTGATTGTTTTTGAAAAGCCATAAAGATTTTCTGGCTGGTGTTCATTGAACTTAACTTGGCAAGACATGGGTGAGGCACAACGTTTGACATTTCGAATATGCTCGAGTCGGCTCAATCGAGATTCCAATGGAATAATCCCATCTTTAATCGATCTAACGTCTTCTCCGACTCGTCTTCAGCCTCGACTAGAACACTGAAGTCACCACATCGCCCTGCATATCCTGTCATATTGCCAGCCCGTCATCAATCCTGGATGATCTAGCTAATGTGTGAACCGGACCTTCAGCCTCGACTAGAACACTGAAGTCACCACATCGCCCTACATATCCTGTCATATTGCCAGCCCGTCATCAATCCTGGATGATCTAGCTAATGTGTGAACCGGACCTTCAGCCTTGATAGAACACTGAAGCCACCACATCGCCCTACATATCCTGTCATATTGCCAGCCCGTCATCAATCCTGGATGATCTAGCTAATGTGTGAACCGGACCTTCAGCCTTGATAGAACACTGAAGTCACCACATCGCCCTACATATCCTGTCATATTGCCAGCCCGTCATCAATCCTGGATGATCTAGCTAATGTGTGAACCGGACCTTCAGCCTTGATAGAACACTGAAGCCACCACATCGCCCTACATATCCTGTCATATTGCCAGCCCGTCATCAATCCTGGATGATCTAGCTAATGTGTGAACCGGACCTTCAGCCTTGATAGAACACTGAAGCCACCACATCGCCCTACATATCCTGTCATATTGCCAGCCCGTCATCAATCCTGGATGATCTAGCTAATGTGTGAACCGGACCTTCAGCCTTGATAGAACACTGAAGTCACCACATCGCCCTACATATCCTGTCATATTGCCAGCCCGTCATCAATCCTGGATGATCTAGCTAATGTGTGAACCGGACCTTCAGCCTTGATAGAACACTGAAGCCACCACATCGCCCTACATATCCTGTCATATTGCCAGCCCGTCATCAATCCTGGATGATCTAGCTAATGTGTGAACCGGACCTTCAGCCTTGATAGAACACTGAAGCCACCACATCGCCCTACATATCCTGTCATATTGCCAGCCCGTCATCAATCCTGGATGATCTAGCTAATGTGTGAACCGGACCTTCAGCCTCGACTAGAAAACTGAAGTCACCACATCGCCCTACATATCCTGTCATATTGCCAGCCTGTCATCAAGATGTCAGCAGAACGGCCGTCCCACTTGGCCAAGTGCAAACACCGGCCAGAGGTAATAGCGCTGCGGGGATAAAATTAGAGGGCTGGTTGTTTGCAGGATTTATTTTAAATTCGATAGAATTTTCCTTAATCCAATCGTCAAGGCTGAGCAAGTTGACCTCAGAAGCTCCGTTGGATTGATTGCACAAAACCTTTTCCTTCCTTATCCACTAATCTTTAAAAATATCTTTTGGTACTTTTCGTATGTACGTTCCCTTCTTATTCATCGTTTTATATATTTCATACTCTGAAAACATTCTAGCTTTGCCTAGTAATCCTATAACATATCGAGATACATATTGAATTCTTGTTCGATATAAATCGAAATTTTTGCTAAATACCCCACTATATATTGTACTTATGCAAAGGTTTCCTTATATTTATACATTTCATTCAGTGCGATGATAGGTTATTCTGAATGCAACTTGGGGAATCTCCTGAAGACATTATTAAATGTGTATTTACAATACCTGCGTGATGGCCAGGCCACGAGAACACCATCGCTTCCTCAACAAATACCGCAGCGGTATGTCTTCTGGTTTGACAACGCTCGAATTACAAGATTTGTTAAATCAGAGGTGTTTTCGATATAAGATATTTGTCTTGAATATAAAAACATTCAAATATTAATGAATAAATTTCTCTACCACAGAATTTCTTACACGCTATTAATTTGGACTGGTTTTAATGATCCATTTCGAATTTTTAATCCCAGAAATATTTCAATTTACAAGCTCATTCTATACATATATTTAGAAAATGCGTCTCTGAATTGATTATTTGAAACATTGAACCATTTTTTGCAATATAAATGTCTTGTTCGTTTGCCAATTATCTTAATTTTACCGTTACTTATATTTATTTCGCTATTGAGTAAATGTATTTTTATAAAACACATAAATTCAACACCAAAAGGTTACAATAATAACATTTCTATAAATGTTGTGCCTATATGAAAATATTTTAAATATATAACTAACTCTTTTTTATATTTAAAACTTTACCAATAAATGTTACATTCTATTGGATTTTTCTCCTAGTCTCCTAGTTTGAATAGTTGAAATGTCTAGATATTCGAACCGTCGTGATGTTCCAGCCTCGAGGAGTCCTAGATAGGAGCAGACCACCGCTGAGGGCGGAAGTTGGCCGAACACCCTGCCGAGACTTGCTGACGTCGCAATGACAAGTCATCTACGTGCCCACCCCCCGCGACGGCTCGCTTGGGCTTTCTTGGGAGGACGTTCAAACACACTCTCTTGATTACCTTTAAATTGTGTCGGCTATGGGGTGCCTGCTCGGACTGTCAAACGGAATCTTTGACTCCTTTGTGCTGAGGTCAAGTGGCCGGCTAAAAATACGACGGGAGACTGCCGAGTTGACAGAGCAGCCAGACAATTGTCTGGATCGTAGAAATACAGGGAGGATAGTTCTGAGTAAGTGTTCTATAAAATGGAGGGTATGCATATTTCAAAACGGAATACAAAGTAGAGAAGTCATCAGTATGTCTTATATAGTTACTTATAGGTAAACACAAGGAATTAGGACATTTATAAATAACAAAAAATGTTCTCTCTTTCACACATAACATTTTATATATTCTATATATTATATTAGAAATAATGTTATGAAAAAAATCGAATATGCAAATATTTTCCTGTGCAAAAAATGCATCAATATAGAATGAAAAATTAAATTTATTCTAATTAATTGATATTCCATTAAGTTGATTTGCGTCAAAACTTTCAGTATATTGTCGTCTAGTGAGCGTCCCTTGGCCCCCCGCACAGTATTCGTTTGCTGTCAAGGCGTATTATTTAAATGGTAAAAAAATTTTGCGGTTCCACTTGCTGTTCACACTCCGACCCTCGCAACAACGCCATACGTACTTGGATAACCAACTTCGAGAAAAGATCTTCAGCAACAAGAAGGCTAAAGAACACTTGAAAAAACTGATGGCTGACAGGTTATTGATAGAAATCCGCGTAGCTCTGCCCGAAGTAGTTCATCCAAGAATAGGTAAAATACCATTGATAAAATCCTTTCAGTTGAACTTTGCTTTCATTCCTATAATATGCAGGTTTCACTGGCACTGACCGATTGTGATCAAGTCAGCTTATATATATAAATTCATGATCAAAAATGAAGAACGCCCTAAATGATCAAAGAGAAAACGTAATAATTTATGAATGTGAAATAGCAAATACACTAGAAATTCACTATAGAGATGTTATCCCCTTGGACATGATCACTAAATCTAATTTTAAAGTAGATATAAAAGCCCGTCATACCCGAAACTCATTTAATTCATCCACAACAGAAAATTTTTCACTGAACCCGTTACTCTACGAGTAAATGAACTGAACTACGTAATAGAAAAATCAGACATACAAAAAACTTGTATTTCAGATGATATTCAGGAAACAATGATTTATAAAAAAAAACTTCCTTCACCAGCTCTAGAATGGCTACTATACATATTCAATATTCTAGTTTGAAACAAGAAAAACTACCACAATGCTGAAAACTAGCAATCAATATCCCAAAACCAAAAAAACCAGAAGACCAACGTGGAAGCTACTGACCCATCTCCCTCACATCCATTCCAGGTAAAATAATGGAAAGAATGATTCTCCAGAGATTAAAATTTTACCTGAATAGAAAACCTGCTTCCGAATTATCAAGCTGCATTCAGGAGAAACTACTCAACCACTGACCAACTCCTAAAACTCACCCAAAATATTCACGACAAATTCCAAACCAACAAAATCATCAATAGTGGAATTCATAGATCTCATTAGAGCATTTTAAAAAGTGTGGGGACAAATATTCTTAGTAAAACCCTAATAAAATTGGTATAAAAACGGGAGAGTCTCAATTGGATCTGTGGTTCCCCTTAAGAGATTGAGCCATGAGAGTCAGATATGACAATATCTATTCCAAAAAGGTAGAAGTGAAGCAATGACTTCCACAAGGCAGCAACTTTAATTCTCTACTCTTCTCAATTTATATAGATCCTGGACTGAACACCAACATTTTACTATTTGCTGATGAACTAGCAGTATTTACCTCCCATTCATACTCAGACTCCGCTGAAAAAATCTTAATAGATCACTAACTAACTCTAAAAATTAGCTGAAAAACTAAACCTCAACTCAAGCAAATCAAAAACCTGCACATTCACAATCAATATAATCCTCTTAGATCTCACATACCTCAAATACAAATGGAAATCAAAATATCCGATACAATACAAACCCCAAAGATCTGGGAATCATACTGGACCCTTCTCTCTCCTTTAAAAAACAAACCGAATCTGTAGAAAAAAAACTAGAGAAGTAGTAGTGGTAAGATAATGGTAACCCAAAAACTAGAACAAAAAAGATTCGATGCACTAAAAAGTAGCTCTGGAAAAGACTGGGTAACCAATGCAAAAAACACACAAAAATTATTAAACAATCATGATCAATCTAGCGCCCTCTATCGCTAATAATTAGAAATATATTTTGAAATCGCTATTTTAAAAAATAAATATTTAAAATATATTTCTACAAGTCTTATTTAGAAATATTTAAAAAATGAAAGAGGGAAGGTATGGCTCATCAGTGATGAACCTCCCAGCGGTTTCCACATTTTAATCTCCAGACCGCTTCAATATTGTATTAGACTGAATTTGTATATACCTTGCATTTTCTATTGAGTAGAGTAAACTGGATTTTTTGATAGAACAATGGACATATGATTCTAGGATTGTAGAAATGTATATTTATATTAAATATATAAAGCATAGAGCAATGTTCTTCCGCTAAATCACAAAATAAGTCTGTTTGACAACACATAAAATATCAGCATCATCAAAAAATCTCGCAGGAAAACCAAATCACGTTCCAATGGATCCCCTCTCACGTTAACATAGACGGCAACGAGATGGCTGACCAGTTGGCTAAAGAAGGCTGTAAGGGCCAGCCTGAAATCTCCCAACTCACCTATTCAGAAGTTTTTTTCATCCACAAACAAAAAATAACTTCTCCCTGGAAATCCGCCCTAAATATTTCCTAAACAGAAAAACTCTATTTAAATAACCTATGTAAAGGTTCATGAGAAAAAAATATTCGATTCTTATAATAATTTAAAATTGTTCGTTTTCATTGTTCAACAAACGGTAACCAAATGGTAACGATACAAAATTAATTGTAATTTATATAAGTTGCTTTTCACCTAGAAAACTTTAATGTACTCGATGTTGTGAATATCCATTTATTGTCTCTCTTTTTGCCATACCCTGAACTATGGCAGGGGCCAACGTAGTAACTGGACCAACAGATTCTACAAATACTATGAATTAGGTAGTGTCAGTAGATGAAATATAAGTAGATTATACATATACCGTAGCATATAGGTTATATACGGTAGTGACAGTGCAGTAAACATATCTATATAGTCTACATATACCGTGGAATAGGTTTTATATAGCGGTTTAACTGTAGTAAGAATATCTATATTCTATATATACCATGGAATAGGATATATATGGCTGTGACAGTGATCATATCCATAATCTATATATACCGTGGAATATAGGTTATATATGGTAGTGACAATGCAGTAACCATATCTATATTCTACAAATACTATGACATAGGTACGATAATGATAAGAACCACAAATGTGTACTATGATATATGTCCGACAGAGAGTGAAATCTCAGGATGAAGTTTACACCACGAAGTATAACCAGACTGAGCGATCCATGCTTTATTCCACCATACACAGAGTTCACACAAGAAGTGAAGTTACTGCACGACCAGCTTCACTTTTGCTGGTTGCAGCATAATTCCCTTTGTGTGGGATCCTCCATTGTGTTTCTGGCCTCGATATCTGGGCTATCAACATTGAAGTCAATTTTGGAAGACTTTAGAATGGCCACTAGGAGGTTGGAATGACCAATTCTGTGACACGCGAACTTATAGTTTTATTATTAAAATATGCATATAAGATCCTAATTTCTAACTCTATATACTATTAAACATATCCCCCAGATTGTTTGAATAATGAGGAAAACATATAAGGAACAAATAAATGAATATACATACGTTATAAATAGATATGACTAGCGAATATACCCGGCTTCGCCCGGTTTTTACTCGAGTTGAAGTTTGCCCAACGGACATTTGTTAAAACTATATTTGCGGGGGCTATCATCAAATCCCTACTGAATCCATTCTTTTCGAGATAAAAATAGATGATTCTCCAACAAAACTACTTAATAAACCATTGAGAAATTTTGCATATAGGTTGCTGACTAGATATAAACATATAAGCTATTCAAAGTCTGAAATTAGACATAATACAATTTATTTGCATATTTTGGAGTTATAAAATTGTCATATATATTATATGCTGACTCTGAATGACCCAGCTTCACTCGGATTCTCCCACAGTGAATGTTTTCCAGGCGAACATATCTTTAACACATGTTATTTATTGTAATTATATCATTATCACTCTAATTAGTAGTCGCGAGGATTTTCCAATTGATTTTTGTTGTTATTATCATCATCATTTGTATTTCATTTTCAATTTTAATTTCTTAAAATTCACACACACATTTCACTTTAGAGGGATGTTAAGATACAAATATAATAAATAATATTCTATTATAAAATAAAAGGATTTAAAGCGCGAATGTTTTTTTTTATACATAATACGAACTTCTACTGTCCTTACTGCGATGAAAAAATATATTGGAAGGGCTTGGCTCATCAGTGGTGAACCCTCCCAGCGGTTTCGCCAATTTAATCCACCAGACCGCTTCTCAGAGCTCTAATACTGTATTGGATCATTCTGCTTTTATATGCTACACTGAAGAATGGAATCTTAGAAATGGTTTTCAAGTAAACTATGGACATAAGCTTATAGGACAGTAGCATTATATTCAAATGTTTGCATCGAGCAATACTCTTCAGCAAACTATAAAGATAAGGCCAGTTAGGCATAAATTAATACAAAGCAATAACGCGCCATCTATACATATAAAATAAAAGGATTTAAAGCGCGAATGTTTGCTGAAGAGCATTGCTCGATGCAAACATTTGAATATAATGCTACTGTCCTATAAGCTTATGTCCATAGTTTACTTGAAAACCATTTCTAAGATTCCATTCTTCAGTGTAGCATATAAAAGCAGAATGATCCAATACAGTATTAGAGCTCTGAGAAGCGGTCTGGTGGATTAAATTGGCGAAACCGCTGGGAGGGTTCACCACTGATGAGCCAAGCCCTCCCAATATTTTTTTTCATCGCAGTAAGGACAGTAGAAGTTCGTATTATGTATTAAAAAAAAACATTCGCGCTTTAAATCCTTTTATTTTATATGTATAGATGGCGTGTTATTGCTTTGTATTAATATTCTATTAGAAGAGAAAATTGCTATAAAGTATAAGATAAGAATATAAACAGTAGCAATGTGTTTCTTTATTC
>CP092875.1:42455418-42485307 GCA_030710605.1 Cordylochernes scorpioides | reverse complement strand
TGAACTCTGTTGATTATATCCTTGCAAGTTATAAAAATATGTAAAATATAAAATATAAAATACAAAATAAGATTGCCTTAACCAAAATGTATCATATTATCTCATATTAATTAGAATTAGTTTTTCCAAATCATTACACCTGCATGTAAATTTAAACATTTTAATATTTTTCAAATTGCGCGTGATATGCAAAACAATAGTTACGTGTATATAAAACCTATTTCAAACTAGTCGGATTATTGTTTCATTAATTCCTGTAGAAGGGCGTATGTGCCCGAAAGCTAGTATTATATTCGTTCTAATAAAAGATACGCAGCCCTCGAAGCTTTGTTTTATTCATTTATAAATCGTACAGGGTTTATCAATCGATGATTAACACATGTAAATTTGTAAATATTTAATTCTAAGTTCTAATTTGTTTGTTTCCTTTGTAATAGGTGTAAATACTACAATGTTGCGCCTGGTTGATTAACAAACAAATATAAAACTCCTAAATGTGAAGCCCATATTGGGTAAAAATATCTGTGCGCCAAAACACCCATGGATAAAATTTTGAATAGTAACTTGTTATTCTCTTATTTTGTATAAAATGTTTTTTTTTTTTTACTTATCCTTTTAGTCTAAATTAGACAAGATCTTGGAGGTCGTGCTCGTAAAGAAGCTCAAGAACTCTTCTTGGTTCTCTGTACAGGGATCTTTTGTCCTTTCCAATGCAATTTAGTAAATGTTGGGGAGTGGCCTCTTCGGTTTTGCACCTAGTGCACATGGGGAAGCTTTTGGCTCCCTCTTTATAGACTAGAGGGCGCAGGTGACCAGATTTCCATCTGGCCAACTGTGTCGATTCCCTTCTGTTTAGTTGGAGGGTCTGTTTTTTGGGGTTTTCTACCTGGTACCAAGAATGATGGAAACTATCTCTATGGTTCCTTATTAGTTGTAATGTAAATTCCACCCTGCATGTGACCTTAGGACCTAGCATTTATTTTAATTTAGCAAATGACCTTCCTATACAAAATGCACCTTTTTGAAACAACTATCACCTCTCATTAGCTGGGACTCTTTGGGAAGTAAACTTTTGTCTCAAATATGTATTTATGATACTATTGATTTTTTTCACACAAATTCACATAAAATAAAAACTTTTGTTATTGGGAAGTATTGATAAAAATTTTATACAACACTAGCGGACGTACCCGGCTTCGCCCGGGTTTTACCCGAGTAAAGATTCGTTTAACGAATCTCTCGATAAAGTGAACATTTTTTCCCGGTCCCTTGAAAAATACTCGATAAGTTGAATAAAATCAATATTAATTGGTTCCCTCGGTAATTGGAAGTTAAAGGAATAGTATCTTGCCTTGGAATTGTATCATTATTCTTGTATGGATGTACCCGGCTTCGCCCGGGTTTTACCCGAGTAAAGGTTTGTCTAACGAATCTCTCGATAAAGTGAACATTTTTTCCCGGTCCCTTGAAAAATACTCGATAAGTTGAATAAAATCAATATTAATTGGTTCCCTCGGTAATTGGAAGTTAAAGGAATAGTATCTTGCCTTGGAATTGTATCATTATTCTTGTCTCAAATAAATTGCCGTGTCATCCTGAATTTTGTCTTTCCTAATTTTCTACATTACAAAATCATCATATCATCATGATAATATTTAGAGCAGATTGTTGATTTATAATAGATAAATTAGAATATTTATCTTGATTATTTTTAGGCGAAAAGTTATTTCAAAAATTTTATTTGCTAGAAACCTTCCCAGTACTATACTAAATAACTTCCCAAAGTTTCATGGCGTTCCAATGAGTGGTTTGGTCAGGCATAAAGGACAGACACACACACATACATTCATTTTTATATATATAGACTAGCCATTAAGTTCCAATTAACAAGAATTGACTCTAATCTGTCGATTGATACAGCCACTCAAATATAAATAGCATTATACTGTTAGGCTGTTATAGAGTGAAGACTGTATATAGGGGTCCTCCTCTAGGAAGAAACATTATAATCTAGACACCAATCATACACCTATTTAACAGACCACATTATTTATCTTTGTTTAATTTCTCATTGAGTTTTGTAATAATTGACTAAGTTTGAGTCAAAAAGTGCAATAAATTGATGTAGAATCTCACAAAATATTTTGAGAATTTTTTTTTTTCATAGATCTAGGTACGCTCTTTTTTACATAAATTGACTAATTGCCGATAAAATATTGTAACAAAGTATTTATTAATTTTTATTATTTTTATTAACAGAGTGGTCATTTTTGTTTATATTTTGCTACTATATCTTCTTCTTCTTCTTTCTTATCTCCACACTGGGTGAAGTAGAATGCGTCTGCCTTTGTCATTAAGACTGGGAGCACTACTCAGTGGCAGGCCGACTTAGCTCAAAAAAAAAAAAAATGGCCGCCTCTGACATGAGGAACAGACGCCATGTGCAGCCGCTCCTAACATGGAGTACAGACGCTGCTCATTCTGTATCCCTGGATTAGGAGCCCTTACAGGGTACTATCAGCCGGGCCAGCTGAACCCAGGTTTTTTTAGCGAGCTTGTTACTGCTCCCCCTCCTCCTTTTTCATCCGGGCTTGGGACCGGCAAAGGCGGTAAATTTCCCTAGTGGCTTATCTTTTGTTTACCATGCATAGTATGTTCTTGCCTGAAATAAATTGTTGTCTCCTCCTAAAGTTTTTGTCTTCCCTAATTTTCCATGTGGCAATATGTTGAATTGTCCAACAGACTAGAGAATGGATGACAAAGTGCTGGTTGTAAAGGTGCCCCAGGTGGAGGCAGTCAACATGACAGTCCTCCTTGACCGCCTCACCCCGTCCAACCAGACCACTGGAGGGGGCGGGGAGTGTACGCTGGTGCTCTTCTTCTCCCCCTGGTGTCCCTTCAGCGCCAAGGCTGTCCCTCACTTCTCTGCCCTAGCCCGGGCCTACCCCGGACTCTGGCTCTATGCCATTGATGCTGTTAGCCACAACCAGTGAGTTGCCCCCTGTGGTACTTTCCTGTCCTAACCACTGAGGCAGCCTCCAGATGAAGTACGGCCTCATCTCCGTTCCAACCATTCTTCTCTTCCACAATGGGCGGGCCATCGCCAAGTTCAACGACTCTGTGCCTTCCCTGCCCAAGCTCAACACCTTTGTCTCCAGAATCACAGGTCTGTATCACAGTTGTATGGTAGCTCTCTCTGCTCCTCCCAAATAAGTGAGGGAAAGACATATTTCTGGATTTCAATAAATGAGAGGGAAGAGTTGTAACCCCCAGAGTAATAGTGTTTTGGTGAAACATCTGATGGCCTGGAAAATGATTAAAGCAAAAATTTGGATAAAAATTGAGCCTACCTCCACCTTGCCATCACCTATGGAAATGACTGCCTAACACACATAAATTTTCTTCTCCATTCTTTAACTGAACTTATGTTGGGTATTATGAGTTTATACTGAAGGAATTAGCACACTATCCTTATATAAGAAAAAAAAAAAAAGAATTAAACTAATACAAACAACAACAACAATAGCCTTTATTGGGCACACATGCCATACAGGATTCTCCCGGTAGGACAAAATAAATAAATAACAGATTAGCATCATAGTTATGTACAAATATTGGGTATTGACCTCGACCAATTATCGAGTTGGATCCGGTGACTGTGCTAAACATTTTGATTGAGCCGATTTCCAGTATTTATAAAAAGCGAATGCAAAGGGTCTGGATTTTTACGACTAATACAAACTTTCTACATTCCTTTCAGCGATGAAAAAAAAAAAAAAACATTGTGAAGTCTTGACTCATCTCAGTGGTAAACCCTTCATGATTTCTCCAATTTACTACACCATGTGGGGGGTCGGTGGAAGGCTGGTTAAACCGTTTGGTTTACGACCACTACGACCCGGGTTCGATCCCCGCATTGGACACTTTTTTCTGTTTAAAAAAAAATGCTACAATGGCCCCCCCAATTCTTGCAAAAGTCCAACCCCACCAGCGAGTGCAAGTAACCAAACGGGGCTCTGGCACATTTGTAAGTGCAAAGTCGAACTGCTTTCACATGTGTAGATATGTGGTGCGCTTACAGTAAAAAGCAGTCGCTAACTACCCACCATGATTATCATGGCCTGTACCACGTGTACTAGGGATAAGCAAAAAAAAACTACACCATGTTATGTTGTTGGCGTCCATAGAGTTCAATCTTAGGTAACTATATGGACAAATATTCTGCAATTTGATTCTGTTAGTGACTATCACTTGCAGCTCATTTAGTGACCTTCCAGTAGTTTCTTGATCCCTTCCAGCCAGCTCATTGCAGGTCTTCCTCTCTTCCTTCAAATTTCCCCTACATCAAAATTGTTTCTAAACCACAATCCACCACTTCAATATGGTATTGGACTATTCTACTTATATATCTGACACTTTAGAGGGATTCTTGGTCAAAGTATTTAAGTACCAGGAATATCAATCCTTGACTTTGGTAGGATGTTGGCTGATTCCAATATGAAAAAGATAACAGATCTAATTAGGGAATATTTATAGTTGCCAAAAGTCAAACTCTATGGATGCTAACAACACAACATGGTGTAGTAAATTGGTGAAATCATGGAGAGTTTACCACAGAAAGAGATGAGTCAAGCCCTCACAATATAGTTTTTTTCATATTCAGTTTCACATGATGCCACCCCCTTACAGCACCTCTTCAATAGCCATGTTACAAATTCCTCTTTCAACTGGTTGCTTTACTTACTGATCCCCTTTTCCTGACTATTTTACCAATTAAAATGTTTCCTGAAGGTGACAATTCGAATGAAATTTATGATTTGGATATAGATATGGAATCATTAGATTTAAATTGAAATGAATTTTTTTTTTTAAGAAGAAAAGTAAATTAGAGATTTTTATTGTTTGTGTGTATCCCTACCTTCTTTGACTCTCAAACTTTTTTTATTTGAGCAAATATCTGGCTCCTCTATATCATATTCCTAACTTAAATTCTCGTCTGCTTGATTAATTTTATAGTTTTTGAAGCAATTATATGAAAATAATCTGTGAATTTAGCAAGAAAATATAAATTTTAAATCTTGGAAGATAATTTGAAATTTTTTTCTTTACCTATGGCAAGAAATGGAAAGGGTAGTATTTTCCAGCTCTGCTGTGGTGCAGCAGGGCTGTATCCACTCTAGATACCCATTGTTGACATTTCCAGCTCTTCTGTGGTACATTAGGGCTATATCCACTGTAGATACCCATTTTTGACATTTCCAGCTCTTCTGTGGTACATTAGGGCTATATCCACTGTAGATACCCATTTTGAAATTTCCAGCTCTGCTGTGGTACATTAGGGCTATATCCACTGTAGATACCCATTTTGAAATTTCCAGCTCTGCTGTGGTACATTAGGGCTATATCCACTGTAGATACCCATTGTTGACATTTCCAGCTCTTCTGTGGTACATTAGGGCTATATCCACTGTAGATACCCATTTTGAAATTTCCAGCTCTGCTGTGGTACATTAGGGCTGTATCCACTATAGATACCCATTGTTGACATTTCCAGCTCTGCTGTGGTACATTAGGGCTATATCCACTGTAGATACCCATTGTTGACATTTCCATTCCTGCTGTGGTGCACCAGGGTTGCAGTCACTGGAGACAGAGGTACAGGACTGGGAGCACCAGCTGGAATGGGCCCATGCAGAGCCCCGCACTGACCTGGTACTAGGCCTGGCCTGGGCCTGTCTGCTGGTGGGTCTGGCAGCTGGCCTGGCTCGCTCCTCGCTGTGCCGGCTAGGCCTGGAAGCCCTGCAGGCAGCGTGGCGGGAGGCTCAACAACAGCATCCCCATCAGGACTAACATTAAACTACCATTTCTCCAACACCTCCTATTCTATGAATGACTATTTAGTATTTTGAAGCTCCACATGAAGTTACACTTTTTTATTTATCATCTCCAATCATAATCCTAGCTATTTTCTGGATGAGAGTTTGTTTAAAAAAGAATATATATATAAATACTACATCAACCGTTTCTTTATTTCCTGACATTTCAGAAACTCTGTCACCTCAAGGTATATATATATCCCTTGGTGACAGAGAGAGAGTCACATCTATATTATGTTTTATATTATATTCACATTGTTAGCAGGGAAGATTGCCAAGATCTGACAATATGGGGTAGCGTCTTAAAATTTCCTTTTCACAAGTGAAAACCTGTTAATACACACAGCTGAAATCATGTGGTCCCAGAACTACTTTGTTGATTTACTTGAATCTCTATTAAGTGGTAACCAGTCCTTTCCAGCCATTGAGTGGCCACTTGAGATCTACAGGTGTCACTATATAAATGTTTCCTATTTCTAAACACCTTTTTCACATCAACTTATATGAAGAAGACATGATAAAGCACAATTTGGATTATCCCTATATATAGTCACGACCGTCTTTCCTCATCGGCCTCTGTCACGGATGCGCGCACACAGGGAGGTCACCTGCTCACCGGCAGCCAATAAAAATAAAAATAAAAAAACTCCCTCGAGCCGAATTTGAACCAGCGACCTAAGGATCACCGTTATAACATCTACAGTCCTCCGCTCTGCCAACTGAGCTATCGAGGGATACAAACTGTATGAATAAGTTTACCTTATAAAAGTCAACTAATCCTATTTCTACACAAAATTATATATATAGTCACGACTGTCTTTCCTCATCGGCCGCCTCTGTCACGGATGCGCGCGCACAGGGAGGTCACGTGCTCGCCGGCAGCCAACGGGCGCGCGCCACTGGCAGGGGGGGGGGGGGGGGGGGCATTACGTCATAGATTATAAACACAAGATAATAAGGCCAAATAAAAAAATAGTGTGTGATAAGGCACAATTTGGATTATAGATTATAAACACAAGGTAATAAGACCTAATCCAAATAAATAAAGTGTGTGATAAGGCACAATTTGGATTATATTTAATACAGTTATCAGCGTCATGCACAATTCTGTCACGTTAAGTCACGTGTCAAGTTACGGTAAGTAGAAATTTAAAAATTAAAAAAAGATGCCGAAACCCGGGATCGAACCAGGGACCTTCAGATATTCAGTATAACGCTCTCCTAACAGCTATTTCGGCTTATTTTATTTATTTCTATAGAAGCTTCTATCTTTATAATTATATATATTTTCAAAAAGTCAATTCGCTCGCGCCTCTAGCGGTGAAAATGAGGGGTAATACCAGCTGACCTAATGTACATGTAAAGTTTGGAGCAGGACGTTTCACAAGAGTGACATCCACAGCTCCAATTTATAATTGTAACAAATAGTATTTGAATAAAAACATTCAATCGGGTAAAACACGGGCGTTGCCCGGGTCATTCGGCTAGTAGATTATAATACAAGAAAATAATACCTAATCCAAATAGTGTGTGATGTTTCGGCAAACAGCATTGTCACCATGATCAGACAAAAGAATAAATGAGAATGCTGTGATATTTTTTCTCATTTATTCTTTTGTCTGATGATGGTGACAATGCTGTTGCCGAAACCTCACACACTATTAAATTATTTGGATTAGGTCTTATTTTCTTGTATTATGAAGAAGACATGTCAATTTTCTATTATTATTTGTTACATCTACAGTCGTCTGCTCTGCCAACTGAGCTATCAAGATATTATTATTATTAATTATCCCATTGTATAATTATACAAGGTCATGGAGACTATATTCATAGATAAAATTTATAATCTTGGTAGGGTTGGAATATTGGTCCTGTCTTGAGGCTCCCATACATTCCAAGAGGTGGTCTGGTGAGGCCTCTTTGGAAGGGATATTATTTGTGTCAATGGGGATTACATCCAGGGGAGATTATTAGAGACAATTGTGTCGGTGAATTCTTTCAGCCTCAACCATTTTGAAGACAACTGACACTGTTGACTCTCCTAGTTAAAAAATAAATATATATATTTCAAATTTTACCATATTGCTCATTATTAGCATCTTTACACAAATATCTTGCAAAGGTGTTTAAAAATAAATTTGCCTAAAGATGAACTTTTTAAATGACAAACTATACCGTACTTAGGGGCAAAAATGCTCAAATTTTTTTAGGCCTCTCAAGTATGATACAAGCAGAATGAAATTCACTCTGTCATTGCTGTTGCTACCTAATTTAGCTAAATATAGTCAGTTCCAGGTCCTTAAGGTTATTTTGTTCATCTCTCTCTGACAGTGTTATTTTCAATAAATAAAAAATAATTCTGAAAATAAAGCATTCTATACTTAAATCATTAAATAATAAAAAGGCATATATTGGATTGAATAAAAGATTTATTTGCCAATATTTCAGCTGGCTGAACGCCAACCTTTATCAAGGCATTACATTTTTGTATAAACAAACTCAGCGCTGCATAGTGTTAAGACTATGTGTTAATACTATGCGGTGCTGTTTGTTTATACAAAAATGTAATGCCTTGATAAAGGTTGGCGTTCAGCCAGCTGAAATATTGCCAAATAAATCTTTTATTCAATCCAATATGTATTTTTTATAAGGCACAATTTGGAATGATGGAAGGCTAGTAAAATGGACCTGTATTCTAATCAATGTCACCACTTTACCAGAAGTGTACCATTCTGGGAACCAGCTAACACTGGTGGAAAACGGGCCCTTGGCTGTTAAAATCCGTGATGGCTTAACCATCATTGCAGGACAGTTGAGCAATGGAATTAAGACGATATCTGATTGACACCTTTTTTACATTCAGTACTTTTGTCTGAAGATGGTAACAACGCTGTTACCGAAACGTCACACACTATTTATTTATTTGGATTTGGTCCTATTACCTTGTGTTTATATGCATTTTTATTATCTAATAAAAACTAATATACTTTTTCATCTAGCTTTAGATTTTCTTAACCCTTAACTGGACGGGTGGATTTTTCTTACGTAACTGGACGGGTTGGGTAGATTCAACCCACATATGTAACTTTATGAAATAAGCGCTAAATAATGATTGAAATCAATATTTAAAAAATTATTTAATTAATATATAGTTAATATACAGATTTTGACTTTTAAAAATTCTGAATATAATCTATTTACAGTTTTCAAAAATTATAAAGAAATGTTATTGCAAATGCTTAGGTGACATACAGAGCAAAGGGTTTTTATTTTTTACTGCGCTTTTTGATGGACATTTGTAGCACCTTTTTGGAGTATAAAATTATTGTGGCATCGTAGATTCACTTGGTTTACTTGAACCATCATTCTTCTTGAATTCTCGCCTGTAATTGCAGTGGGAGAGAATTGAGATTATGTGTGATCAGGTGCTCATTAGTCAATGCTCTCCCAAGATCAACAATAAAATGACTCCTTTCTTTTTTACCTTTTTTTTATCAATCTGATTACCGATTTTCTTTTTTCTTTTTTTTTTTGGAACATAGGAGACTAAAGTGGTTGTACCAGAGAAACCAAAAATAGAGGTTCCTGATTCTCTATTAGAGTGCGGTTGAAATTGTGGTGAATCTAAGGTTTGTTCTTTCTCATCATTCCTAAATATGTATGGCCATGTTCTTTCAACTTATCAACTAATTCTACCGAAGTGAATCAATTGTCTGCTGGAATATTTCTTCCAAAGTGTAGTCGACTAATCTCTAAAACATATATATTTTGGGTTGGCAGGGATAGTTCTCTCTGTTGACTTGATTGATTATTCTACTTATCCAAAGAAAAAGGTGTTATTTTATAAAAAGGAAGCTAAAAATAGCGGTAGATAGAGACTCAAGTATGAGCCACGAGCTAACACTGACACGAAAAATTCTCACGCTTCTGGACGGGCTGGGCGGAATCCGCCCACACATGCAAATTTAACCCCCCTCCCAAAATTAAAATTTATAAACGATGGATGGAAAATGTTTGTATCACTGTAAAATTAGAATACATGAAAGCTGGTAGCTCTAGGTAAACAAAAAATATATATTTTTCTTATATTAAATTTATGCATGGGCAGAATCTACCCAACCCGTCCAGTTAAGGGTTAAGATTGTTTAATATTTAACTCTTATTTTAATTAAATCCCATTTGATAAGGAACAATTTGGATTATAGATTATAAACACAAAGTAAAAAATAGTGTGTGATGTAGCAGCATTGTTTCCTAAATGTCATACACTATTTATTTATTTGGATTTGTTCTTTTACTTTGTGAAATCCCATTTGATTAAAAGCAAGACATTGGGCCAGTATGCTAGAGCTGGTTGATGCTCTCAGAAAAATAATAAGAAACAAGATCTGTTAAGACATTTTGGGCTACATTTATAGATTTTAGTAAAATAAGGGAAAAAAAACTCCGCCTTTGCCGATCCCAAGCCCGGATGAAAAAGGAGGAGGGGGAGCAGTAACAAGCTCGCTAAAAAACCTGGGTTCAGCTGGCCCGGCTGATAGTACCCTGTAAGGGCTCCTATTCCAGGGATACAGGATGAGCAGCGTTTGTACTCCATGTTAGGAGCAGCTGCACATGGCGTCTGTTCCTCATGTCAGAGGCGGCCATTTCTTTTGGAGCTAAGTCGGCCTGCCACTGAGTAGTGCTCCCAGTCTTGATGACAAAGGCAGACGCATTCTACTTCACCCAATCATGATGGTTGTCAACTTTACAAGCTTGACACCCTAATATGATTGAGTAGAGATAAGAAAGAAGAAGGGAAAAAAGAATTAAATTGTTGAATATTTCAATGGACCAATCTTCCATCTTTTACAAGCTTTTTTTTTGTTTTGAAAAGCACAGCAAGTTGCCTGCTTCAGGTGAGCCTAGGACATCTCACAAGCTTATTAGCCGAAAAAAACCATCCATAATATACATTTTAAATATAAAAATAAATATAAACTGAAAAATAAACACAAGGTAATAAGACCAAATCCAAATAAATAGTGTGTGATGTTTTGGTAACAGCATTGTTACCATCTTCAGACAAAAGTACTGAATGAGAGAAAATGTCACAGCATTCAGTACTTTTGTCTGAAGATGGTAACAATGCTGTTATTGAAACGTCACACACTATTTATTTATTGGATTAAGTCTTATTAACATGAATCATGAAAATTTCTCTTATAGAATTGTAAATAGTTATAAAACGAAGAGAAAATTTTTTTTATTAAAATGCATGGGCTACAAGCTTTCGGGCTTCACGCCCTTCGACGGGTACCCGACGTACCCGTCGAAGGGCGTGAAGCCCGAAAGCTTGTAGCCCATGCATTTTAATAAAAAAAATTTTCTCTTCGTTTTATAACTATTTATTAAGTCTTATTACCTTGTGTTTATAATCTATAATATAAATTGTGCCTTATTAAAAAAGTTAATATATATAAATAAAATGTTAATAATTAAATATACATTTGTTATTTCTATAATTAATCAAAATATTTTTTTTTACATATCTCTCTCTCTCTCTCTTAATTATTGACATTTTATTTATACATATTACATACTTCTGTTTAAAATGTATAGCAGGAATGGGTTTTCTTTGTCCAAAAAGATTGAGAGACTTGCACAGCTCACCTGAAGCATGCGACCTGCTGTGCTTCTCAAAACAAAAAATCTTGTAGAAGATAGATGATTGGTCCTTCAAAAAATTGGATAAATAAAATAATTATTAAATAAAAAAAAGCCTTATTTTTTAAAATACAATTTTATATTTTAGATATCCCATTACCATTGGAATAATGTCATTTAGTATTTTAAGCTTATTTAAAAAATATTTTACCAACTTCCTAAATTTGCAAATGCTGCTCCACTGCCAACAAATGTGTACCATTATATAGGCCTTTATTCAACTTGCTTCCATGTCTGTCTATCCACAAATCTTGTTACGATTTTGAATATATTTACAGAGCGCCTAGAAGTATGAAATTTGGCATACTTGCTCAAACCTGATGACTGTTCAAAATACCAGGATTGCAAACAAGAGTTGACAGAGACGTGTATCCAATGGCACCCGATACTATCATTCCAGGTGATGGGCCAGTATGTCTATGTCAAATGCACTCTGGCAACGTGCCTTTTCCACAATGGCACCAAACACCGATGTGACTGTCGTGGTGCTGCAAACATAACCTGAATTTGTTTGAAAACATGACGTCATGCCATTCCTGCGTCCAGGTTTGTCGTTGATCACAACATTGAAAGCGATCTTGTCTGTGATGTAGCTTTAAGGGTAGCCGAAGCCATTGTCGCCAGGCTTACAGTGCATGCTGTTGCAAACGTCGTCGAAGGAGTTCGTGGAAACATTTCTTGACTTGAAAACGATCCCATTTCTTGACTCGGGGCTCTTGACATGGCTATACGATCTATCAAGGCCATACGGGTAATATGTTGACCTTCACGGCTGTGAACTCATCGTTATGAACTAATCAATTCCATATTCTGCTAACAGTCGTGGTATCTCGACCGGAGCGAGCAGCAATACTGCGGTACGATAAACCGCCATCCCAGTAGACTATAATTCTATCTCTATCAAACTCAGAAACCTTTTGGTAAGCATTCTTCTTCTTTAAAGGTAAAGACTCTTCTAGTAAGGTATATCAATTAAGAAGGTTCAGAAGATGAGTTTCTTTAATTGTAAAAACGCTACAAGCTTTCGGGCAAAAGCCCTTCGACAGGCAAAATATAACTGTACTAAGAAATATATCGATGGTTGTAGTGAATATATACACGTATTAATTTACATAAATATAAAAAAGGCATGCAAATGAACAATTTAACTATTTGTAAAAGTGAAAAAAGTACGAAAAATAAAAATTCTAGAGAGTAATTCAAGAAATGCAGAAAACATTAGCTGAAAGAAAAAGAATATCAATGAGGCAAATATATGACTGTAATGGATCTTCAACTGTATAACTAATTGTATCCAAGTAACTATTACGGGTGGATTTGTACGGTTAAAGGTTATGTTCTGGGCTACCATCTATGAAAATTGGTATTTAATGACTAGTGAGAGACAAAAACTGATTTGAACCGGTATGACTGAAGGTGGTGGGAAGGGGGGGTTATTAATATACCAAAGGTAGAATCTGAAAAAGTTTAATTGGAAATGTAGTTTGTGTAGACTGCGGGAATGTCTATTTTTCTATTTATGCTGTGTAGCTTGGATGAAACTATGGATTCCAGAACCAATCTCTGGTGTAGGTTGGAGATATTTTTGTAGTGAATGGTTGGGTTAGCAGTGTCAAAGGAATGGCCAGAAGATGCAATGTGTTGAAAATAAGGGAACGGGTATCTCGGTTGGTGATGTTGCGTGTGTGCTCGGACATTCTAATGGCGATGGTCCTACCGGTCTCCCCCCACATAGGTGGCAGGACACTGTTGGCATGAGACCGAGTAGACTGCTCCAGAAGATGTTAGAGGATCAGTGGAGGAGTCGGTTTTTGTGATGGGATGCCTAAGGAGTGAGTGGAGGTTAGGTGTGTTAGTAAAAAAGGTACGGATGCCAAAGGGTTTGAGGAAACGGGAGAGGTTAACTGAGAGGGGAGAGAATGGGATCACACATGTGGATTTGTAAGTTGCAGGAGGGTTAAGAGGAACAGGTGAATAGGTGTGTTTTTCTATAAAGGATAGAGGGAAACCTGAAATTGTAAGATGGGAGATGATGCGGTTCTTTTCAATATTTTTGAAGATGGGGAGTGAGCAGTGGGTTAATAGGCGGCGGGTGAGGGCTTTAACTATATTGATTTTGTGGGAAGTTGGACAGTGTGACCTATAATGGGTGTATCTGGGGGGGTGGTTTTTCTTGTAGTAGACTGTGGTATGGTAGGTATTTGGGGTGCGTATGACTAGGACGTCCAGGAAAGAAATAACATGCTCATGTTCTCTCTCAAGAGTGAATGTGATGTTGGGATTGTAAGTGTGGAGGTCGGTGAAAATGGTATCCTCGCTGTCGGTTTTGCATACGCATAAAATATCGTCAACGTATCGTCGCCAGAAGAAGATGTTTGAGGGGTGCCGGTTACAGATCCACTGGTCTATCCACTGGGCTCACGCCCCATCTTCAAAACTATTGAAAAGAACCGCATCATCTCCCATCTTACAATTTCAGGTTTCCCTCTATCCTTTATAGAAAAACACACCTATTCACCTGTTCCTCTTAACCCTCCTGCAACTTACAAATCCACATGTGTGATCCCATCCTCTCCCTTCTCAGTTAACCTCTCCCGTTTCCTCAAACCCTTTGGCATCCGTACCTTTTTTACTAACACACCTAACCTCCACTCACTCCTTAGGCATCCCATCACAAAAACCGACTCCTCCACTGATCCTCTAACATCTTCTGGAGCAGTCTACTCGGTCTCATGCCAACAGTGCCCTGCCACCTATGTGGGGGAGACCGGTAGGACCATCGCCATTAGAATGTCCGAGCACACACGCAACATCACCAACCGAGATACCCGTTCCCTTATTTTTCAACACATTGCATCTTCTGGCCATTCCTTTGACACTGCTAACTCAACCATTCATTACAAAAATATCTCCAACCTACACCAGAGATTGGTTCTGGAATCCATAGTTTCATCCAAGCTACACAGCATAAATAGAAAAATAGACATTCCCGCAGTCTACACAAACTACATTTCCAATTAAACTTTTTCAGATTCTACCTTTGGTATATTAATAACCCCCCCTTCCCACCACCTTCAGTCATACCGGTTCAAATCGGTTTTTGTCTCTCACTAGTCATTAAATACCAATTTTCATAGATGGCAGCCCAGAACACAACCTTTAACCGTACAAATCCACCCGTAATAGTTACTTGGATACAATTAGTTATACAGTTGAAGATCCATTACAGTCATATATTTGCCTCATTGATATTCTTTTTCTTTCAGCTAATGTTTTCTGCATTTCTTGAATTACTCTCTAGAATTTTTATTTTTCGTACTTTTTTCACTTTTACAAATAGTTAAATTGTTCATTTGCATGCCTTTTTTTATATTTATGTAAATTAATACGTGTATATATTCACTACAACCATCGATATATTTCTTAGTACAGTTATATTTTGCCTGTCGAAGGGCTTTTGCCCGAAAGCTTGTAGCGTTTTTACAATTAAAGAAACTCATCTTCTGAACCTTCTTAATTGATATTCTTCTTCTTATTCGAGGCCCCACGACAGATTTTCATAACAGAGCAACGCTGCAAATGCCATTTCTGTATAAGAGAAACCTGATATCTTCTATATATATAAAAATCAATGTTTGTATGTCCGGTATACAAATTCGCAGTAGTTCACTAATTCAAACCAAAATCTCCATACATAGGTAAAAAAAATACGGGGAAGACGATAGGCTATTTTAAAAAATATATAAATCAATTATTAAAACTATATATTCAAATTATTCTACTTAGCTCACGAACAGCGCCCTCTATCAAAGATTAGATTAAATTATGCCGATGCAAACAAATAGATAATGATAATAACAAACAATTATAAAAAAAATCTTATCTAAATATATATCACTCGGGTAGATATGCACACGGGTCAATCCCGGGGCGAAGCCCGGGTCACCCGTCTAGTACAATATATTATTTTCAACACATTGTAGGTGTCTCTACCGTCGCCTATTTTGCATAAATGTGTTGTAAATATAATCATATGTATATCAAAGCATCATCCTATCAAGTAAAGTTAACGTCTGTAGCGTGTCGCCTTGTTGGCCATTTTAATGTGTGAGGCCAGTAGTAAAATATATTAATATATGTTGTAAAATATGGAACCGACATCGTCTCAGTAGGCTCCTCATCCAACTTGCAGTCATAGGCAGAATCGGAGCATATCAGCCTGGAGACAAAATAAATTCACACGAATAGAAACATGGTTACCTGAGTTTAGGGTGGCACCCAGGAAGGTTAGATGGGACTACTGTCATGGGATCGCTGGTCAATCAGGCAACATGGCGAACGTTTACTGCTACTGTTCTGTCTGCAGCTGTCCCGTGCACTGCTACTGTGGGCTCAGAAAAACCCAGCTTATATTCTAATAGTGACATCAAAGAATGAGTACTTTGTTGTCCAATCAGAGACTTGCATAGCCGATATGTTTACGTCTTCCCTGAGTTGCTAGAACAATGTCAACGACCTGTTATTCGACCTTTCTAAGTGCCGCCCTTTTTTTTCCGGGTGTATTTTTATTTGACGCCATTTTCAAATTACATCATGTGGTGTTTCTATGTAAAACACACACATTCCTATGTACAGCATATAAAATTCGACATACACCAATACCTCGCTTTGCGTCGTTTCGTTTTGCGTTTTTTTTTCGAAGTTGCGTCGCTGCTTAATTTTTACTGATTTTCACTGTGCGTCGTTAGATTTTCGAAGTTGCGTTGTTTTGGATTCGAGTCTTTAATTTTTTTTTTTTTCGAATTTTTTTTTCTAAAATATGGCAGTACCTTTGTTTTTGATTGCGCCATGCCATCAAAATTTGGGGATTCCCTTTCTAACTAAAAATCAACGCAAATTTAATACAATTTTCACTTTGTTTTGCTTATTTTAGAGTTCAGTTTAATTACGTAGTGTGAGGTAATGTAGTGTGTTGTGCTTTTTTAAAAAGAGAATAATAAATTTACCTATATAAAGGTTTACGTGGTGTTTTTGGTTACAAAAAAGATACAAATATTTATATAAGATGTAAATATTTCCCCAATTTATTTATTGATGGTACACCAGCTGTTCGTCATGAAATTTCCAATTTAGCTAGAGAGTCTAATTTTGAAGGTATGGAGGAGACCGACATAAATGAATTGCTAACCTCGCACAACCAAGAATTCTCTAATAAAGAACTATTGCAACTGGGGGGAATTGCATTTTGGTAATGAAGAAGACGACAGTGACCGTTTAATAGAAATCTCCAAAGAACAAAATTTAACCTCCAAACAAATTTCTAAAGCGATGTGTTTAATTGACGAAGCTATGGAGATTAAAAAAAAAAAAAAAACGATCCTGACAGCGGAAGGAGTTTAAAAATGTCCCAGGCGGTAGCTACGAATATCAATTGCTACAAGGAAATCTATCTTACGTTGAAAAAAAAGCTGTTCAACAAACAATGGACCAATTTTTTGTGAAAGAAAGCCGACCTACGACAACAGCCACTATGGACTCATCAGACAGTGATTAATTTTAATTAAATTTTCATAAATTAAATGAATATGTAGTTAATTTTGTTTAATTGAATACGTTTTTTGTATATTATTTTTGTTTGAAAAAATTTTTACTTTGTTCAATTTTATTTTTAAAAGGTAGTATTTTCGTAAGCCTGGAACCTATCTTCGATCATTAAATGGTTTTCTATAGAAAATTTATTTTCACTTTGCGTCGTTTCAAGTTGCGTCGTATTTTTTTGGAACGTAACCCCGACGCAAAGCGAGGTATGGGTGTATAAATATTTAAAACTAAAGAAGCATATCCTGACCTCTCATGAGCATTTCAGATGGCGGTCTGCTATACTCATATACTGCCATGTTGCTCAAGCTTTATTAGAATTGGTGTTCGAAAATTTTTATTATTCGTATTTTAAAAAATATTGGAACCTTCCGGGAAATTATAGGAAAGACCTTAAAGTAAATTGAAAAATTAAGAACAAATTTTATTATAAAAATGCCCTAAAAAAAGAGGTAAATATATTTTTATATTCCCTCTCTGCACTTTTAAAATATATTTTTAGTTATATAAGTCAAGTTTTTAATGGTGATTGAGAGGCAAATATTTATTTTCTATTTTAGTGGATTTTTAATAAAATATTTATTTTAAAATTAAATAATTTTTCTATGTGACAATATTATTTAAAATAATACAAATAGAATGTAGGGACACCCCAAAACTACAAAGTACGATCAAAAAGTAACCCAACTTGAAAAAATTAAATATTAAAAAAAAAAAAAAAAGAAGGTTATTTTAGAATAAAGCCTGAACAACAAATAAGACTGGCAACACTGGTAATAGCGCATGTGTAAACATCATTGTAGCCATGGATATTTCATATGTAAATACTATTATGTAAACAATGCTATGTAGTTAATAATAATGTCTGAATAAAGAGTTTTAAAACGTAGGAAGATAAAGGTTCTTTGTGGATACGCTCCAGGAGCCTGGGTTACCTTTATGTTACGTTACTACTAAGGTTCATTGATTATAATCAAGGTAGCATAAAGATAATTATCGCTCGTGTCAGATTTTTTGTAATGTCGGCTTTTGAACGAAAATCTAACATTAAAAAATCGTTTGAAATTAAATATTTTACTGAGACATTAAAATTGTTAAAAAGGAAGCGTATGGAATTGAAACAATTTCAAACCACAACTACATTTCTGGTACAATAGATTTAACGTCAGAGTATCGAGGATGATCCAAGGTCCCCTCAACTTCGACGATGGAACACAACATCCAGCAGGTTAGAGATTTAATTTATGCTGATAGAAAAATAACTATTAAAACGATAGCGGAAACAGTTGAAATTTCATATGGTAGCTGCCAAAGCATCGTTCGTGAACATTTGAATATGAAAAACTTTGTGCGTACTTTGTTCCATGACATCTGACCTACAGCAAAACAGAACAGATTAGAAAATTTAGTGATTTAATTGAAGATGCAATTAATAACCGAGACTTACAAAAGCAACAATAACTGGAGATGAAACTTGGTGCCATCTTTATGATCCACAAACAAATAAACAATCGCTTGAATGGCATATTCCGAGTTCTCCTCGGTAGATTAAAAAAAAAAAAAGTTCGCCATGACCGATTAAAGGGAAAAGTGATGCTTATTATTGTTTTTTTTTTTTTACTACCAAAATTTTACAATATGAGTTCATTCTAGAGGGAACTTATATCAATTAAACGCGTAAAAAAGGTACCTGTGTTGCCTTAGAGTTTCAATACGAAGGAAAAGAAACCAGCTCTTTCACACAGTCTCAACAATGAAAGCTGCTTCATGACAACACCCCTGTCCATAAAGCCACCCTGGTTATGAATTATTTATCTAAGCACTCTGTGACTGTTTTATCACTTCTATCTGTAATTTATCTTATTTTCAAAGCTCAAACCTGCTTTAAAAGGAAGACGCTTTTCGTAATCTGAAGAGGTTATTGAAAATGCGACCGCTGAAATAAACAAGCTTAGAGAAATGGACTATGAAACCGCTTTTAAACAGTTTTTTGGCCGCTGGACAAATATATGTAGATAGTGAAGGGTTCTATTTAGAAAAAAGGGATTAATAAAATGATTTAACCATCATATTGTTGTTGTTTTTTTTTTCATTTTTAAAAAGTGTGTTCGGTTACTTTTGATCGAACCTTGTATAATAGTGAGGAAAGACGCGTAAAACTGCTGATGCATCAAGCCGGAAAGAGAAGAGAGAAAATAAAACTGGAATATAAAAGAGTTTTAAAGATTGTTTCATCAAGGACCATGTCGAGAAAATGAAGCTGGAAAACAACAAATGTCTGAGACGCAAAAATTACAAATTGATTTTGAAACTGGAGAACAAAGTACTTCAATGTTGAAATACAATCTGGGAATTATTTTAATATAAGGGGTTTTTATTTTTGGCATTCTATGCACTCTGGGCCTTAACATTATGTAATTAAACATTTTAGCGGAGTGAGAATAGTTATATTGTGTGCGCATTACGTTGGCTTTTAACTATTCCTGAAATGTACGTCGCGGCAGGTCCTATAGTTTAGCTCACTGTAAGCTTTAATAAGGTTCAGAACTGGCTGTCGTTCGTAGAACGGGTTAATGTTATAGTTTGTTCACAAAATTATTATATAACATCTTTATAAATAAAATATGTATTTGATGGTATATAAACTGGAAAAAACACTAACAGATATGTCAATTATAGGTATAGACTCTGGACATTTTTTGACTTGTAATTCCAAGGAGGTTTGAAACTGAAGCCTGACATTTTGGATTTACCTCAAGCCCGTTCAACAAACGAATCTAGAGCGACAGCCGGTCTTCAAGTTAAACCATAATAAAGCTTAATCATTTGTTAAGTTAAAAACACAACCAAGCATTAAATTTTCTTTGTCAAATAAAACAAATTTTCTGCCGTCCTTACTGCGATGTATGTGGTGAATCCTACCAGCGGTTTTAATCCACCAGACTGATTTTTAGAATATTGGGCGATTCTGCCTATATATGCGACATTGAAGAGTGAAATCCCAGTAATGACTATAAGCAAACTATGGACAAAAACTCTAAAAAGCGGTCTGGCGGATTAAATCGACGAAACCACAGGAAGTGTTCACCACTGATGAGCCGAGCCCTGCCAATATTTTTTCATCGCATTAAAGACATTTTTCTTTATTTGAAAATAAAATTTCGTGTTTAAAGGTTTATTTCTGATGGCGCGCTATTACCTTATTATATGTCTTTCTCGTATATTTCAAACTCTATTTAATGTGAATTAACGCGAAGAAAATGATTAGCCCATCAGTATGTTCCAACTTTCTCTTCTCTCATCGTTTACACTCGTTTAACGTTGTGCTGTTGGGGTGAAATCATTCAGGGCTAGCTCCTTTAATCACACTTATACATACTGAGACTGTGGGTACAAACACTGTGGGTTCGATTCCCATCCCTGGACACTTTATTTTCCCGTTTATCCTCCCTAAGGTTATAAATAATCGTTATTTCTCCTTAAAATAATTTTCGATTTTTCGTTCAAAAGAAACACATGCGGGATAATTTAAAATGTCGTTCTATAAATACTAAGAGCTGAATTTTGAAAATAGTTTCGAAGGCTTGGATCATCAGCTCTACACCAAGACTAGACTAAGCCTTCAAATACCTCCTATAAAATCAGAAGGAACAATAAATAGTTTCAGCGATCTGGTGGTTTAAATGGGCGAAATCGCTGGAAGGATTCAACACTGATAAGTCAAGCTTTCTTCAGTTCGATAATTGTAAAAATTCAGCTCTCCTAAATGATTTTAAAAAATTCAAGCCGAATAATTCAACCCTCAAAATGAATGTATGTATATAAATGTTTATGTAAAAACATACATCTATGTAAACGCTAACACCTTTATTTTTATTTTATGACACAATAAGGCGCTTCCTTTATAGGTATTTTTATATCTAATTTTTACCACTTACATATAAGGTTTCTAATATATCTTATTGTTTTTTAAATTTTATTTATTTTTGTATAATATGTTTATAACTGCTACTGTTTAAAAATGTAAATAGACGCATTTATCCCTAGCCGGGATATCGCGTTTTGTGTGTTGAAATAAATAAATAATTTTTACCACTTGTGTGCTCTCACTTAAAATAATGATTTAATTATTTCGAACTCTTTTTAAAATAAGGAAACGATGAGTCGTTCGATTAAAAACATAAAAAAATACTTGATATGGATTAGATAACAATCTTGGCATGCTTCCTCTTCCTTGAACCTCGCTCTAGAAGCTCACTAACAAATTACCAAGTTACGAAGGAGCCAGAATAAACTTCTACACAACTACATGGAATTGAAGGTGTAGCTGGTAGATTTCCCTAGAAGTAGGTCTAACCTCCCCGTATCTACAAGGTGGTAGTCTACGCCCCAGAAACCGACTCCCCTGGCATGCCATCCTAATGAAGGGTCCCCTGGGGCAGGTAATTGGAGGGGGAATTAAGGCTACGGACTTTTTAAACTAGAGCTGATAACACCGCGATCAAAGAAACTAATTATGTGCTAAAAAGTTGTTTCGAGAGGTTTTGTGATGCGTCGTTCTGAAGCGGGTCAGGCTGGGTCTTCAGTAGTCTGGGGGGCTTTGACCATTTACTTGTTTATGATACGTTAGCGCGCCATCTGTTAGGAAAATCCGAAACTATTATAGACCTGATTATATGAGGGCATACATTTGTGTATAAACACATTATTGATATGTGTGATTGTGGATCCACGCGGGTTTTCCTTATAGAATCGAGTAAGTATATGAAAATTCGACACTATTATAGACGCGTATGATTTTTCTAAATGAAACAATTTCTACTGCCCTTACTGCAATGGAAAAATTAATGGGAGGGCCCGGCTCATCAGTGAATGAACCCTCCCAGCGGTTTCGCTAGTTGGTAGATTAAACTGGCGAAACCGCTGGGAGGGTTCACCACTAATGAGCTAGGCCCTCCCATTAATTTTTCCATTGCAGTAAGGACAGTAGAAATGTTTTATTAATTAAAAGAATCATACGAGTCTATAATAGTTTCGAATTTTTATATACTTACTCGATTCTATAAGAAAAACCGCGTGGACCCACAATCACAGATATCAATAAGGTGATATACACAAATGTATGCCCTCGTATAATCAGGTTTACACGAAAAAAGCAATGAATATATAAAATTTGAAATTAAGGGAAGGGGTATCTTAAACCTATAAATCTTCATGTTAGGTATTTCATGTAACATCGACATGACGCTAGGACATATCCAGACGGCCGTTGGATTTATTAAACACTATCAGGATATTTCTGTTTAAATATAGACACTTCGGCCAGTAGAGGTTTTTATTTTCTCAATGTTTCAACAAAACCTGTTAGTATATTTCTTTAAAAAGTTTCAAAAATATATATCATCATGTATATATTTTATTTATATAGGTTTTATAATAATTTTATGGAAAAAAACTAGACCATTAGCCCGTTCTATGAACGGGTCTTGAGCAACAGCCAAGTTGTAAACCTTATTAAAGTTTACCGCGATATAAGTTCCCTCTGGAATAAACTCGTATAGGACCCGCTGCGACGTATAGTTCAGGAATAGTTAAAACCAACGTAGTGCGCACACAATAATAAATAAAAATAAAGACAAAAGATTTTTGTTGAAACGTTGAGAAAATAGAAACCTCTATTGGCCGAAGTGTATGTTGCCACGTGTAAAATTAGGAAAGACAAAAACTTCAGGAGGAGACAACAATTTATTTAAGGGAAGGACAAACTATGAATTGTAAACAAAATATAAGCCACGAGGGAAATTTACAGAGTCGCAAGATATAAACATAAAAAATGACCACTCTGTTAATGAAAAATAATAAAATTAATAAATACGATGTTACATAAATAAAATTAATAAATACGATGTTACATAAATAAAATTAATAAATACGATGTTACATAAATATAAATTAATGAATACTATGTTGCATAAATAAAATTAATAAATACTATGTTACATAAATAAAATTGATAAATACTATGTTACAATATTTTTAAAAAGAAATATGAATGCCGGCCAGGCAGCCTCTATCTATACCACTAACAGGATAGTAATATACAGATGGCCACCGCCATACTTACCGGACCATTTTATAGTCAACTTGTCTTGGACATACCTTTTTCCAGTGAAAATATCCCTCTCAAGACAGGTAAGGTACATTCGAAATAACAATAGTCTTTTGGCATTTTAAAAATAGCCTTCGGAATGCAAATTGATTCAAAGAGAATAAATTTCCAATCAAAATCAACTCGTTAATCATGAAAACGTCTAGAAAAAGAAAGCCCAAATTCAAATTGGGCGTAAGTAATAGTTTAATTTGGGAGAAAAAAAATTCAACTTGAGAGATTGATCAAAGCGTTAACAATTTTTTCTTAAATGGGGATATTAACACAATAAGCATTTTAAAAATATAAATAAAAGGGTAAAAATGTTTTTAAAATACACAAATAAATAATTATTTTATGAAGATTCCCTTATTTTTTGATCAATATTAATTTTAAAAAATAGTACTAAAATCAATTAATATAGAATATTAAATGCATTAGATATAAATCTATTTAATAACAATAACTGTTTTCCAATTATCAGGAAGTTTTCCTTTGGTTAAACTGGTGTCTATATTAAGAAAAAGACATCTCCTTATCGCGTAACTGAAAGTTGCTGATGGCTGGCGCCATCTATCGGAATAAATATAAAATATTCGCTGATTTTTTAATTATTCCAGAATTGGACAAATACCCATTCTTGATTAATCAAGAAAAGCTAACCACGTACGCGTTTCGGGTTGTTGGCCCTCGACAGAGTGGTGCAAGCTGTACCTCAACGGGAATACATTTTTTTACGGGTCTGCTAACCAAAATATATGATTATTGAGTCCCAATCTGCTTTTGCATGCCGAATCTCTTTTCTGTACCTCAACGACCCAAAACTGGTCATTCAGGCATCCTGAAAAATCATGAAACGGGTAGTTAAGGCCAGAATTGCGTAAGGACGCTAAACAATGTGAAAAATAGTACAAATGTGATACTGGGATAAGGTGATTAAATTAAGAAAAATACATCTCCTTATCATGTAACTGAAAGTGTCTGATTGCTGGCGCCATCTATCGGAATAAATATCAACTCTTCGTTGATTTTTAATTGTTCCAGAATTGGCCAAATAGTTGATATTTATTCATAGCGCCAGCCATCATGCAACTTTCAGTTGCACGATAAGGAGATGCCTTTTTCTTAATTTGTTCACCCCTTATTCCAGAACAATTTAATATTTGTACTATTTTTTTTTCTCATGGTGTATATATGTTATGTTTAAAATATTTTATTGATATCACATACAAGTCAATGGTTGAAAAGATGAAAAATAAATATTGTAACGTTTTTGTGTTAAATGTTGAAATATGTTTTTACATTGTTAGTTTGTTGTTGTTTATTATCGTATGTTTTTAAATACATCACATGTAATGATGATATATAACAAACGACTTTTTGATTTTATATACAAAAATCAGTGAAAAAAAAAGAAAAATAATTAAATATAAAATTCACAAATGTGACATAACCCTCGGCTTTAAGGATTTATTAATTTTCGTAAAATAAATGACTTTAGTTGTGAAACATGAACTTTAACTAAGGAGGAATCTTCTCTTGACAATTCGCATGTAACATTTGATATCACTCTTGATACTCAAAATGAACCCTCATACTTTGGTGATGTTTTGACCAAGCTTGGTTCATTAAAAGCAATTTTACGAAGGACCAAATCTCTAACTTTGAATGATGATGACGGATGTCTTGTATCAGCGAAAAAATAAATAATTAATTATAAAAATTAAAAACGTGACAATAAAAAGAATAAAAAGTTTGAAAAATATATTTAAAAATCGGATTTTTTTACAGGTAGGTAAAGTCCAGAAGGCTTCTCCAACGACAAATAGACAATGGAGAGATTCTTAAAGTTGTTGTCACCAAGTGTCACATCACTTTCCTCTGTTCCAGTTAATCCGCCCCTCAATGGGATGTTTGCTCTAGATGTCGACACAATGGTTTGTACTTTTATTTGACATCAACCTCATACATAATTGGATGGTGAGTTTGCATATCACATGTAAGATATGACAGCCTTCTAATAAAGTATTTTCCGAAGAGAATTTCTTTTTTTGGGGGGAAAAATAACACTGGTCTACACTGAAGAAGATGTTTTGATAATGCTGAAAAAGATGTTTTGATTAAACTGGCAAACCGCTGGGAAGGTTCACAACTGATTAGCCTGGACTTCCCATTATTTTTATCATTGCAGTAAGGCTACAGAAAAATAATTTTATTCAAAAGAATCATAGGCGTCATAAATAGATCAAATTTCCGATAACAGATGACGCGCTAATGAATATTGTTTATATTATTATATTTGTTTCTAACTGTGAATTTGAGGTATTTCTATAGGTATTCATGTTTCATAACATAACGATATACATAACAGAAAGATACATTATAAAGGACTGCGGCGTGTGATTATAAACAATATAATCACACGCCGCAGTCCTTTATAATGTATTATAAGTTACTTTAAGTATTATTTACGAACGGAGAAATACGTTCAGGGTAGCCTGGTGGACATGGCACCTGCCCGGTAAGCAGAAGGTTGTGGGTTCGATTCCCGCCCCTGGACACTTTTATTTTTCCCGTTCGCCATTACTCTTCATATTTCCACCCTTTCATACTTCATTCAAAAAAGTTAGAAATAGTAAATATTTCTCTTTGAAATAAATATTGATTTTTCATAGAAAAGAAACTTATGCGGTATAACTTTAAGAAATATATATATTTCAAAGATAAGTGTAAAGCTATTGTAACTCTCTGGTGGCACAGTATAGGATATAATGATAATATCAAACAATTTCACAGGGTTGTCATATTTGCACAAGATGATCGATATGTTTGAAACTTCACATTTACCCAAAATAATAAAAGCTTTTCTTAATTAATCAAGAAACGGTATTTGGCCAATTCTGGATTAACTAAAAATCACCGATTAATTGATATTTATTCCGATAGATGGCGCAAGCCATTAGTAACTTTTAGTTGCACGATCAGGAGATGTCTTTTTTTTCATTTATCTACCTGATCCAAGTATAAATTCACTTTTTTACTATATTTCATAGTAAAATGTGTGACGATAATCCATTTACTTCATAGAATGTAGCTGATCACACCGGGAGGAAATGACGATATATATTTTTTACTTTTATCAATCAAAAATTGAAAGAAATATAAGAACTATCACATCAATAGCTCTGTCTTGCTGGACATCTTCAGATGATAAAATTAATTAGTAGAAACACATACATTGGCAAGAAAGTTATTCACCCAAATTCTTAAATTACAATGTGAATCGAATATAATTAATAAAATATTTCATCTCTTCTCCCAGCTACCAAAAGACTATATTTTGATTAAAATATTTTAGATAATTTATTAAAGGGATTAACAATGACTTAATATAGTTTCTTGTTTTTAAAAATTTTGGCAGAATATATTTGATCAACACTATAATTTATATATCATATCTTCTATATATGTGAATATATTTTTATAATCGTCTATTTTTGATTTCGCATTTCGTGTGAATGAGAAGCAAAAAGAGGAAAATATGAAAAATCTCTCATTATTGGCATTAAAGAAAATTGATAGCCATCAAAGAAATTTGAAATTATACATCTATGACCATTAACTATTAATTATATATTGAACTTATTGATTTTCGGGGATAAGAAAGTTTCAATCAAGTGGCCCAATATTTGACGCCTTTCCGGTTGCCCCAGCTTGTTCAAACTTTAGAAGAAGAAACAAATTGTTACCACAGAACAAACAGTTCAACATTGAATAGGTTGAAGGTAAGACTTTCTATAATGACACACTGAGCTGATATGACACAATAACCACAGAAATCTTCCAATCTTTGCAGTAATAGCATATGTCACTTTGTTGGATTCTGGTCTCCATTGTCTCTTGAAGACTCTCTACTGAAGAGAGCTATCCGATATCGCATTATATATACTTCCTTATTAGACTTTGATTCCTCTTTTTCTCGCTGAAGACTAATTCAAAAGCAACAAACCTAGCTCGTGTTGGATGATATCATGAGATATGGAATTGACTAAATAATTGGTCAGAAGGATTTCAAAATCAAGATTAGATAACATTTTAGAAAATCTGAATCTGGATATCTATTTGAGAAATAATATTCATAATAAAATTTAAGAACTAGTAGAATGTGAAAGCCTTTTAAAATATTGTGTTAAATTTAATAAATCCCTTTCGTGGTTTCACATAAGATTTAATGAGTAACAAATTGGTTGTAGGTCGTGTTTTTTTAAAGAAAGTTGGCACCTTGTTTTACACAGACTTTATCTGATGGTGAGCTGAATAGTTATTCCAATTGGAAGATAGAGCTGGTGATGTGATCTTTGCTTAATTTTAGAACAACTCATTTAGAATCATGGGGAAAAATGTAAAAACTTTCAAACAAAAAAAAGGACTCGTTCGCAAAATATAAATCTGTTCAACATAAACACTGAATTCTGTGTATGTAAGTTACTGTGTGTAATAAATGTAAAATATGTGGAGTCACAACCACCTCGCGGCGTGAACTTCCGCTCTTAGACCTACTAACGGTGCTGAGGTTGGATAGTGACTAGATAGTCCTGGAATATGACAACAGTGGAACAGGGATAGTGGCCAAATAGTACTGAAAAATGACTACAGTGAGTCGGGGATAATATCTAGATAGTACTGGATCATGATGACAGTGGGCTAGGGATAGTGGCTAGATGATAGACGGTTAGATCTATTGTCGCTATGTTCCAGTCCTATCTAGCCACTATCCCCGCCCCACTGTCGCTATGTTCCAGTCCTATCTAGCCACTATCCCCACCCACTCTCGCTCTTTTCCAGTCCTATCTAGCCACTATCCCCGACCCACTGTCGCTCTGTTCCAGTCCTATCTAGCCACTATCCCCGACCCACTGTCGCTCTGTTCCAGTCCTATCTAGCCACTATCCCCGACCCACTGTCGCTCTGTTCCAGTCCTATCTAGCCACTATCCCCGACCCACTCTCGTTCTGTTCCAGTCCTATCTAGCCACTATCCCCGACCCACTGTCGCTATGTTCCAGTCCTATCTAGCCACTATCCCCGACCCACTCTCGCTCTGTTCCAGTCCTATCTAGCCACTATCACCGACCCACTGTCGCTATGTTCCAGTCCTATCTATCCACTATCCCCGACCCACTGTCGCTATGTTCCAGTACTATCTAGCCACTATCCCCGACCCACTGTCGCTATGTTCCAGTACTATCTAGCCACTATCCCCGACCCACTGTCGCTATGTTCCAGTACTATCTAGCCACTATCTCCGACCCACTGTCGCTATGTTCCAGTCATATCTAGCCACTATCCCCGACCCACTGTCGCTATGTTCCAGTCCTATCTAGCCACTATCCCCGACCCACTGTCGTTCTGTTCCAGTCTTATCTAGCCACTATCCCCGACCCACTGTCGCTCTGTTCCAGTCCTACCTAGCCACTATCCCCGACTCACTCTCGCTCTGTTCCAGTCCTATCTAGCCACTATCACCGACCCACTGTCGCTATGTTCCAGTCCTATCTATCCACTATCCCCGACCCACTGTCGCTATGTTCCAGTACTATCTAGCCACTATCCCCGACCCACTGTCGCTATGTTCCAGTACTATCTAGCCACTATCCCCGACCCACTGTCGCTATGTTCCAGTACTATCTAGCCACTATCTCCGACCCACTGTCGCTATGTTCCAGTCATATCTAGCCACTATCCCCGACCCACTGTCGCTATGTTCCAGTCCTATCTAGCCACTATCCCCGACCCACTGTCGTTCTGTTCCAGTCTTATCTAGCCACTATCCCCGACCCACTGTCGCTATGTTCCAGTACTATCTAGCCACTATCCCCGACCCACTGTCGCTATGTTCCAGTACTATCTAGCCACTATCCCCGACCCACTGTCGCTATGTTCCAGTACTATCTAGCCACTATCTCCGACCCACTGTCGCTATGTTCCAGTCATATCTAGCCACTATCCCCGACCCACTGTCGCTATGTTCCAGTCCTATCTAGCCACTATCCCCGACCCACTGTCGTCTGTTCCAGTCTTATCTAGCCACTATCCCCGACCCACTGTCGCTTTGTTCCAGTCCTACCTAGCCACTATCCCCGACTCACTCTCGCTCTGTTCCAGTCCTATCTAGCCACTATCCCCGACCCACTGTCGCTCTGTTCCAGTCCTATCTAGCCACTATTCCCGACCCACTGTCGTTCTGTTCCAGTCCTATCTAGCCACTATCTCCGACCCACTGTCGCTATGTTCCAGTCCTATCTAGCCACTATCCCCGACCCACTCTCGCTCTGTTCCAGTCCTATCTAGCCACTATTCCCGACCCGCTGTCGCTATGTTCCAGTCCTATCTAGCCACTATCCCCGACCCACTGTCGCTCTGTTCCACTACTATCTAGCCACTATCCCCGACCCACTGTCGCTCTGTTCCAGTCCTATCTAGCCACTATCCCCGACCCACTGTCGTCATGTTCCAGTCCTATCTAGCCACTATCCCCGACCCACTGTCGCCATGTTCC
>CP092875.1:42067438-42455318 GCA_030710605.1 Cordylochernes scorpioides | reverse complement strand
TACGGGAACATAGCGACAGTGGTTAGAGGATAGTGGCTTGATAGTACTGGAACATAGCGACAGTGGGTCGAGGTTAATGGCTAGATAGTATTGGAACATAGCGACAGTAGCTCGGGGATAGTGGCTAGATAGTACTGGGACATAGCGACAGAGGGCCGGGGGTAGTGGCTAGATTGTACTGGAACATAGCGACAGTGGTTAGAGGATAGTGGCTTGATAGTACTGGAACATAGCGACAGTGGGTCGGGGATAGTGGCTAGATAGTACTGGAACATAGCGACAGTGGTTAGAGGATAGTGGCTTGATAGTATTGGAACATTGCGACAGTGGGTCGGGGATAGTTGCTAGATAGTACTGGAACATAGCGACAGTGGGTCGAGGATAATGGCTAGATAGTACTGGAACATAGCGACAGTGGTTCGAGGGTAATGGCTAGATAGTACTGGAACATAGCGACAGTGGGTCGTGGATAGTGGCTAGATAGTACTGTAACATAGCGACTGTGAGTCGGGGATAGTTGCTAGATAGTACTGGAACATAGCGACAGTGGTTAGAGGATAGTGGCTTGAGAGTACTGGTACATAGCGACAGTGGGTCGGGGATAGTGGCTAGATAGGACTGGAACATAGCGACAGTGGTTAGAGGATAGTGGCTTGAGAGTACTGGAACATAGCGACAGTGGGTCGGGGATAGTGGCTAGATAGTACTGGAACATAGCGACAGTGGGTCGGGGACAGTGGCTAGATAGTACAGGAACATTGCGACAGTGGGTCATGGGTAGTTTCTAGATAGTACTGGAACATAGCGACAGTGGGTCGTGGATAGTGGCTAGATAGTACTGGAACATAGCGACAGTGGGTCGGAGATAGTGGCTAGATAGTACTGGAACATAACGACAGTGGGTCGGGGATAGTGGCTAGATAGTACTTGAACATAGCGACAGTGGGTCGGGGATAGTGGCTAGATAGTACTGGAACCTAGCGACATTGGGTCGGGGATAGTGGCTAGATAGTACTGGAACATAGCGACAGTGGGTCTGAGATAGTGGCTAGATAGTACTGGAACATAGCGACAGTGGGTCGTGGATAGTGGCTAGATAGTACTGGAACATAGCGACAGTGGGTCGGGGATAGTGGCTTGATAGTACTGGAACATAGCGACAGTGGGTCGGGGATAGTGGCTAGATAGTACTGGAACATAGCGAAAGTGGGTGGTGGATAGTTGCTAGATAGTACTGGAACATAGCGACAGTGGGTCGGGGATAGTTGCTAGATAGTACTGGAACATAGCGATACTGGGTCGGGGATAATTGCTAGATAGTACTGGAACATAGCGACAGTGGTTCAGAGTTTATGTTGAACAGTTATATATTTTGCTAACGAGTCCATTTTATGTTTGCAAGTTTATACATTTTTCCACTGATTCCTAATGAATGGTTCTAGTATTGAGCAAAGATTACAAGACCAGCTCTATCTTCCAACTGGAACAACCATTCAACTCACCATCAGATAAAGTCTGTGTAATACAAGGTGCCAACTTTCTAAAAAAACACGACCTACAACCAATTTGTTGTTCATCAAATCTTATGTGAAACCACGAAAGGAATAGTGTAAATTCAACAAATATATAAAAAGGCCTTCACACTCAACTAATTCATAAATTTTCTAGGCTAAGATTTTTAAAAATGTTATGTAATCGATTTTGAAATCCTTTTGGCCAATCACGCAATCAATTATATATATCGTGATATCATCTAACATGAGCTTGGTTGGTCGCGTTTGAATTAAACTTCAGCAAGAACGAAGAGGAATCAAAGTCGAATTAGGAAGTATATATAATGGGATATCAGATAGCTCTCTCCACTAGAGTCTTCAAGAGACAATGGAGACCAGAATCCAACAAAGTGACATGATATTAATACAAAAGTTGGAAGATTTCTGTGGTTTGTGTGTCATATAAGCTCGGTGTGTCATTATAGAAAGTCTTACCTTCAACTTATTCAATGTTGAACTGTTTGTTCTGTGGTAACAATTTGTTTCTTCTTCTAAAGTTTGAACAAGCTGGGGCAACCGGAAAGGCGTCAAATATTGGGCCACTTGATTGAAACTTTCTTATCCCCGAAAAAATCAATAAGTTCAATATATAATTAATAGTTAATGGTCATAGATGTATAATTTCAAATTTCTTTGATGGCTATCAATTTTCTTTAATGCCAATAATGAGAGATTTTTCATATTTTCCTCTTTTTGCTTCTCATTCACACGAAATGCGAAATCAAAAATAGACGATTATAAAAATATATTCACATATATAGAACATATGATATATAAATTATAGTTGATCAAATATATTCTGCCAATTTTTTAAAAACAAGAAACTCTTTTAAGTCATTGTTAATCCCTTTAATAAATTATCTAAAATATTTTAATCAAAATATAGTCTTTTGGTTGCTGGGAGAAGAGATGAAATGTTTTATTAATTATATTCGATTCACATTGTAATTTAAGAATTTGGGTGAATAACTTTCTTGCCAATGTGTGTGTTTCTATCAATAATTTTTTTCTTCTGAAGATGTCCTGCAAGACAGAGTTATTGATGTGATATTTCATAAATTTATTTCTGTTTTAAACAAATACTTTTTATTTGTCAGGATAAAACCTACAGTAGCAAAAGTTGTTTTAGGTAACAAGAGTATTCTTATCCTAAGGCTGGACTTGGCGCCCCTAACTCAATCCATACGTCCTATATATAGCTAGCACAAATAAGTTAAATAGCAACTATGCAAATTGTGCCACACAAAGATCAAACATGTTAAGAGCAAATATGCAAAGATACAACACACCTGCTTACACTTTCAATTTTTGATTGATAAAAGTAAAAAATATACTATATCGTCTCGTGGTGTGATCAGCTACATTCTATGAAGTAAATGGATTCTCGCCACACATTTTATTATGAAAAATAGTACAAAAGTGAATTTGTGCTTGGATCAGGTGAATAAATCAAGAAGACATTTCCTGATCGTGCAAATAAAACTTGCCGATGACTTGCGCCATCTATCGGAATAAATATCAACTGATCGTTGATTTTTAATTAATCCAGAATTGGCCAAATAACGTTTCTTGATTAATTAAAAAAAGCTTTTATTATTTTGAGGAACTGCAAAGTTTCAAACATATCGACCATCTTGTGCAAATCTAACATTCCTGGGAAATTGTTTGGAATTATCATTATATCCTACTGTGCCACCAGAGAGTTACAATAGCTTTACACTTATTTTTGCAATATATCATTCTGTTATATAACGTCAGGTTATAAAACACGAAGACCTATAGAAATACCTCAAATTCACGGTCAGAAACAAATATGAAAATATAAACAAGATTCATTAGCACGCCATCTGTTATGATCTATTTATGACGCCTATGATTCTTTTGATTAAAATTATTTTTTTACTGCCTTCACTTCAATGATCAAAATAATGGGAAGGCCTGGCTCATATGTTGTGAACCCTCTCCCAGCGGTCCGCCAGTTTAATCTACCGCTTTGTATTTTGCTGCTTTGCTTGTATATTGATATATTAGTGTAAATATGTATGCTATGGTAGATGAAACTGACGAAACTGCTAGAAGGGTTTACAACTGATGAGCCAGACCTTCCCATTATTTTTATTATTGCAGTAAGGGTTGTAGAAAATTTGATTTATTTAAAATAATCATACGCGTCATAACGAGTTCAAATATAATGACGCTAATATATTTTTAACATTACAAGCGTTTGGGGGAATCCCCATTATCAAGAAAAACTAAATACTCAATTAGTAAATGAAGTTTACTCATAGAATTATGTAATTGATGCTAATTGCGCAGCTATCCCGCGCATGTTGATTGAGGTATGAGAGAAGGAACTTGCAAATTTGCCGAAATTCGCACCTCTCTGTATGAAAGGGAAAGAATTTGATTTTTTTTTTTTTACTCAGAGAAAACGCTTAGTAGCAGAGAATGTCAGGCCGCCGCCAGCCGAGGCAGTTCCAGCAGACAGACGATTTCACGAGAGATGATTGGACTCAGAAGGGACGGTTGGTCCATATGTCAAATCTCAACGGACAGACACCTGGACGCGTCCACAGTGCACTGGCTATGGCGAAGATGGTTGGAACAAGGAAATGTGGCATGATTGAGGCATGCTAGTACGGTCAGATTGACGTCGGCATGCGTGGACCGAAGCGTCTGACAGAGGCGTTGGCGGTTCTACAGTCCACTTCTGTCGCCATTTTGCAGGATGTGCAGAACCGTCTTGATTCTCCCATATTGACCAGAATCATTATGCGCAAATTGGTCGCCTATGGCCTACAATCATGGCGCCCGTTAAGAAAAGTGACATTGACCAAACAGTACAGACACCTCCATTTTCAATTTTGTCGAGACAGAGTCACATGGACAGCGGAATGACGCAAGGTAGTGTTCTTGGATGAATCTCGCTTCTCTTTTAGCAACGACATTCACCGAGTAAGCAAAGTAAGAGTTTGGCGCCGTCTAGGTGACAGGTTCAATCCGGCCGCATCTGTGGAACGCCACACGACAACGCGGAATTGTGGTTTGGGAACCATTGTCTATGATGGCAGATCACCTCTGATTCGTATTGAGAGCACTATAACTGACAACGATACGTGGATGACGTACTGCGGCCGGTAACATTACTCTTCCTTAAGAGGATACCAAATGCCATTCTCCAGCAGGATAACGCCCGACCTCACACAGAACGCATCAGCCAACATTCCCTGCATGAAACCTCGATGCTTTCATGACCACCAGTCTCTCAAGATTTCTCACCTACATAACACGTCTGGGACCTAATCGGACGGCGTTTGCCTACGCTGCGACAGCCGCGTTTAGAATATGAACTGTGGCTGATGTTTGATACGGTATGGGCAGCCATTCCTCAGGACACCATCCACACTCTCATTGAGTCAGTTCCAATACGTGTTGCTTGTGGTGGTCCTACAACATATTGAGTGGACGGCGATTTCGCTCAGTGTCTATATGTGTTTTGTTCTATTTTTTATTCGTTATTGGTACTATCTTTATATGCATAACCGTTTTTATATTGATAAATCGAAGTTTTAGAAGAAATCGATTTTAATGTAAATATAATATGTCAGTCCATAAGTCTCCAAGATGGGTAAAAAGAGTTGCAATCGCTAGTTGGCTATCCAGGAGGTACCACATGACAGTCAGACTTTTCCCCCTTCCCCTAGTAGTATATAGAGATGTATATATATAGTAGTTATCTGAAACGTGTGTTTTCACTATAAACAACCAATTAAGATCATTCGTTCCAAAATTTAAACTGAATTACACAGATATATAAAAATACAATCACAACCTCAGATACCTAGGGGTCACTTTAGACCCATCTCTTTACTTTTAATAAACACAAAAATGATATCAAAATCAGAGCCCATATAAAAGGATAAACATCCTTAAAAACATCTCTCAGGAAGACTGGGGTGCTGAGCCAATACCTTGAAAACCATCTATACATTTAGATCTGGCCCATATTAGAATAGGCTTGTCTAAACTGGTTGGAAGCCTCCCAAACCAGCCTAAACAAATTGAAAATAATCTTACAAAATTAAGCCAAAATTATTTTTAACTACGAAACCCAACACCTAGAACTATTGCAGCACATGAAGCTGATCTAACGTTTTTGTAGCACCGATGGAAATAGCAACCGAATAGCATCCCTGACCAAATTTAGAGAAAAAAGAACAAATTTCAAACACCTTAGAACAAGTAATTTGATAAATAAAAGGCAACCCTCCTACAGAATATATTGAGATAAAATATACAATGCACACAATCCTGGAAAACAAAATCCCAATAAATCAACTGAACAAAACTATAAATAACCCGCCCTTCCCACCAAATCACAAGAGCAAAGAAATAATCTTTAATATAGATCTTCGCAATAAAAATGAAAATCTACATATACTCAAGTCCCTAGCGCTTGAAAGGGTAAATAAATATAAAACAAACTTTATAAAAATTTACAATAATGGCTCTAGAATGTTAGAAGGGAGTAAAGAGAGTGGTATGTTCATACAGGACAAAGACCAAAGTTAGAAACGCGAAGTCACCAATGAATTTGGAATCTCTGTGTTTAATGCTGAAGCTATCAGCCTAGCCTTAGAACAGATTGATATGGAGGACTCACATGTCTACTTCACAGACTCGCTGCCAGCTATACAAGCCGTAAAGCATTGTTGCACCAGCTCTAAAATGTTTCAGGACAAAATTGCTCTAAAAATTCAGATAAACTTCATAGACAAATCACCTTTGTAATCATTTTTTGAATATTAATAAATACAATACTCTCTCTCGTTATATAATAATATATTATATAATTAATATATTCTTTGGAGAAATTTTTACGTTCAGACGGATAAAAGAAAAACGAAAATGGCTGTTATTGATACTAGATTAATTATCTTTTAATACTTGTTTAAAATATTTTAATTGTAGAATCACCCATGAACAAAAATCACATTAAGAGATGTTTTTTTCTTTTTTCTTCACACAGGCGCTAGTTGAATCACCTTTCATCACTCTCGGCAATGGTGCAACTAGGGATGTATTGTTTACCAATCGTGTGAATAATTGTCTGAACTACATAAATTAACCTCTTCAAACAAAGTGTACTAATTTGTAATTAAGATTAATTTTATTAATAATTTTAATTAAAAGATTATTTTCTTATAACAAATGTTATTTGCAGGTTTAAATTGGTGGTTTCATATGTCTTTCTTCTATTCTAATTATTAAAAAGGGGGAGAGAGATTAAGAAACTGGTGCTTCTTTACTTTCATCACAAATGCACGCGTTTTTGTTTTTATTATTATTTTATTATTATTTGGATCCCGCTTCATGAGTTGAGTGCACAAAACCTTTTTACCTTCCTGAGAAGCTTCTGTGGACAATCCCCCATGTGTCTTAGCGCTACACTTGATGGTTATTGTTTCAATAATTACTTCACTCTCTTCTATTTCTCAATAACCTCTCCTCAGGCGCATTCTTCTCTCTTTATTAACTTACTTTAATGCTATATCCTATACGTGTCCATATTGTACCACAATAACTAACACTTCTCTCTATCAATTAATTTGTCTAAAATGTTAATTAATTTCCGCCCCAAAAAAGAACTTCAATTGGAAAAATTCTTTGTTAGAAGGCTGTCATATCTTACATATGATATGCAAACTCACCATCAAATTATGTATGAGGTTGATGTCAAATAAAAGTACAAACCATTGTGTCGACATCTAGAGCAAACATCCCATTGAGGGGCGGATTAACTGGAACAGAGGAAAGTGATGTGACAATTGGTGACAACGACTTTAAGAATCTCTCCATTGTCTATTTGTCGTTGGAGGAGCCTTCTGGACTTCACCTACCTGTAAAAAAAATCCGCTTTTTAAATATATTTTTTAAAAGATTTTTTTTAAAACTTTTTATTCTTTTTATTGTCACGTTTTTAATTTTTATAATTAATTATTTATTTTTTCGCTGATACAAGACATCCGTCATCATCAGTCAAAGTTAGAGATTTGGTTCTTCGTAAAATTGATTTTAATGAACCAAGCATGGTCAAAACATCACCAAAGTATGAGGGTCCATTTCGAATATCAAGAATGATATCAAATGTTACATGCGAATTGTCAAGAGAAGATTTCTCCTTAGTCAAAGTTCATGTTTCACAACTAAAGCCATTTATTTTACGAAAATAAATAAATCCTTAAAGCCGAGGGATATGTCACGTTTGAGAATTTTATAATTAATTATTTCTTTTTTTTTCAATGAATTTTGTATATTAAATTAAAAAGTAATTTGTTATCATCATTACATGCAATGTATTTAAAAACAAACGATAATAAACAACAACAAACTTAAATTAACGATGTAAAAACATATTTCAACATTTAACACAAAAACGTTACAATATATATTTTTCATCTTTTCTACCGTTGACTTGTATGTGATGTCAATAAAATATTTTAACATAACATATTGTCGCGTATATGAGCCTGAAAAACAGCTACAACCTCCTCCAATAGATGGCGCTTCAGCCTATTTCTGTTCTGGGAGTCGCTTACTGCTGTGGTCCTGCTTTCTGGAGCTAATAATTGTAAATAGATATTTGTATTGGCTCTGGATAATTGTTATACGAGTTATATTTAATATGGTTTAAAGATGACGATAAAGAGAGTATGGCAGACTTGTTTCCGGTTGCTGTTATGACTCTCTCGCCAACGCCACAGTCGCAACTCTTCTGGTAAGTCTCTCGTGTCCCCCCACCAGTGGTAAGGCCGAGAGATACTGCCAGAGGAAAGGAGATCCACTTGAGCGGTGTTTCTCAGAGGGTCTTTGGGTGGTCTGCAGGATAGAGCTGCAGAGGAGAGCAACGGAGGAGAAAGCGGCGTCGTCGCGAAGAACCAGAGGGGACACGCTCGAAAATATATACACTAGTTTAACCAAAGGAAAACTTCCTAATGATTAGAAAACAGCCATTGTTATGAAAGAGATTCTAATCTACTGCACTTAATATTCTATATTAATTGATTTTAGTACTTTTTTTGAAATTAATATTGATCAAAATATAAGAGAATTTCCACAAACTAATTATTTATTTGTATGTTTTAAAAATATTTTTACCCTCTTATTTATATCTTTAAAATACTCATTGTTAATCCCCATTTGAAGAATTAATTGTTAACACTTTGAATTTGATCATTATCTCAAGTTGAATTTTATTTCTCCCTATTTAAACTATTACTTGGGCCCAATTTGAATTTGGGCTTTCTTTCTATAAACGTTTTCATGATTAACGAGTTGATTTTGATTGTAATTGTATTCTATTTAAATCAATTTGCCTTTCGAAGGCATTCGCATCTATTTTTAAATTGCCAAAAGACTTGTTAGTTCGAATGTACCTGTCTTGAGAGTGATATTTCACTGAAAAAAGGTATGTCCAAGACAGGTTAACTATAAAATGGTACTGTAAGTATGGCAATGACCATCTATATATTACTATCCTGTTAGTGGGCATAGATAGAGGGAGGCTGCCGGCATTTATATTTCTTTTAAAAAATATACACTTCGGTCAGTAGAGGTTTCTATTTTCTCAACGTTTCAACAAAAATCTTTTGTTTTTATTTTTATTTATTATTGTGTGCGCACTACGTTGGTTTTAACTATTCCTGAAATATACGTTACAGCGGTTCCTATACGAGTTTATTCCAGAGGGAACTTATATCGCGGTAAACTTTAATAAAGTTTAGAACTTGCTGTTGCTCAAGACCCGTTCATAGAACGGGCTAGTGGTCTAGTTTTTTTTTCCATAAAATTATTATAAAACCTATATAAATAAAATATATACATGATAATATATATTTTTGAAACTTTTTAAAGAAATATACTAACAGGTTTTGTTGAAACATTGAGAAAATAAAAACCTCTACTGGCAGAAGTGTCTATATTTAAAGAGAAATATCCTGATAGTGTTTAATCAATCCAACGGCCGTCTGGATATGTCCTAGTGTCATGTCGATGTTACATGAAAAACCTAACATGAATATTTATAGGTTTAAGATCCCCCTTCCCTTAATTTCAAATTTTATATATTCATTGCTTTTTTCGTGTAAACCTGATTATATGAGGGCATACATTCGCGTATATATTATACCTTATTGATATCTGTGATTGTGGGTCTACGCGAGTTTTCCTTATAGAATCGAGTAAGTATATAAAAATTCGAAACTATTATAGACTCGTAAGATTCTTTTAATTAATTAAATAATTTCTACTGCCCTTATTGCAATGGAAAAATTAATGGGAGGGCCTAGCTCATCAGTGCTGAACCCTCCCAGCGGTTTCGCCAGTTTAATCTACCAACTAGCGAAACTGCTGGGAGTGTTCATTCACTGATGAGCCGGGCCCTCCCATTAATTTTTCCATTGCAATAAGGGCAGTAGAAATTATTTCATTTAGAAAAATCATACGCGTCTATAATAGTGTCGAATTTTCATATACTTACTCGTTTCTATAAGGAAAACCCGCGTAGACCCACAATCACAGATATCAATAAGGTGATATACACAAATGTATGCCCTCATATAATCAGGTCTATAATAGTTTCGGATTTTCCTAACAGATGGCGCGCTAACGTATCATAAACCAGTATATGGTCAAAGCCCCCCAAACTACTGAAGACCCAGCCTGACCCGCTTCAGAACGACGCATCACAAAACCTCTCGAAACAACTTTTTAGCACATAATTAGTTTCTTTGATCGCGGTGTTATCAGCTCTAGTTTAAAAAGTCCGTAGCCTTAATTCCCCCTCCAATTACCTGCCCCAGGGGACCCTTCATTAGGATGGCATACCAGGGGAGTCGGTTTCTGGGGCGTAGACCACCACCTTGTAGATACGGGGAGGTAAGACCTACTTCTAGGGAAATCTACCAGCTACACCTTCAATTCCATGTAGTTGTGTAGAAGTTTATTCTGGCTCCTTCGTTACTTGGTAATTTGTTAGTGAGCTTCTAGAGCGATGTTCAAGGAAGAGGAAGCATGCCAAGATTGTTATCTAATCCATATCAAGTAATTTTTTATGTTTTTAATCGAACGACTCATCGTTTCCTTATTTTAAAAAGAGTTCGAAATAATTAAATCATTATTTTAAGTGAGAGCACACAAGTGGTAAAAATTATTTATTTATTTCAACACACAAAACGCGATATCCCGGCTAGGGATAATTGCGTCTATTTACATTTTTAAACAGGATCAGTTATACACATATTATACAAAAATAAATAAATTTTAAAAAACAATAAGATATATTAGAAACCTTATATGTAAGTAGTAAAAATTAGAAATAAAAATACCTATAAAGGAAGCGCCTTATTGTGACATAAAATAAAGATGAGGGTGATTGCGTTTACATACATATATGTGTGTTTGTTACATAAACATTTATATACATACATTCATTTTGAGGATTTGGCTTTAATTCTTTTAAATCATTCAAGATAGATGACTTTTACAATTATTGAACTAAAGAAAGCTTGACTTATCAGTGTTGAATCCTACCAGTCATTTCGCCCATTTAAACCACCAGATCGCTGAAACTATTTATTGTTCCTTCTGATTTTATAGGAGGTATTTGAAGGCTTAGTCTAGTCTTGGTGTAGAGTTAATGATCCAAGCCTTCGAAACTTTTTAAAATTCATCTCTTAGTATTTGTAGAACGACATTTTAAATTATCCCGCATGTGTTTCTTTTGAACGAAAAATCGAAAATTATTTTAAGGATAAATAACGATTATTTCCAACCTTAGGGATGAAGTATGAAAGGATGAATTGTGAAGAATAATGATAAACGGAAAAATAAAGTGTCCAGAGATGGGAATCAAACCCACAGTGTTTGTATAAGTTTGATTAAAGGAGCTAGCGCTGAATGATTCCACCCCAACAGCACACCGTTATAAGAGTCTACACGATGGGAGAAGAGGAAGTGAGGAACATACAGATGGGCTAATCATTTTCTTCACGTTAATTCACATTGGGTACAGTTCGAAATATATATAATAAGGCAATAACGCGCCATCAGAAATAAACCTTTAAACACGAAATTTTATTTTCAAATAAAGAAAACTCTCTTTAATGAGATGAAAAAATATTGGCAGGGCTCGGCTCATCAGTGGTGAACACTTCCTGCGGTTTCGCCGATTTAATCCGCCAGACTGCTTTTTAGAGCTTTTGTCCATAGTTTGTTTGAATGCCATTACTGAGATTCCACCCTTCACACACACACACAATGTCGCACATATAGGCAGAATCGTTCAATACTCTAAAAAGCAGTCTGGTGGATTAAAACCGCTGGTAGGGTTCATCGCAGTGAGGATGGCAGAAAGTTTGTTTTATTTGACAAAGAAAATTTAATGCTTGGTTGTGTTTTTAATTTTTAAAATGATTAAGCTTGAAACCCGGCTGTAGCTCTAGATCCTTTGTTGAACGGGCTTGAGGTAAATCCAAAATATCAGGCTTCAGTTTCAAACCTCCTTGGAATTACAAGTCAAAAACTGTTCAGAATCTATACATATAATTGACATATCTGTTAGTGTATTTCTTAAAATCTCTTTCATATATATCACACACATCATGTATATATTTTATTTATATAGGTTTTATAATAATTTTATGAACAAACTAAAACATCAACCCGTTCGACGAACGGGTCTTTAGCAACAGCGAGTTATAAACCTTATTAAAGTTTACCGCGAGTTAAACTTTAGGTATCTACGTGCCGCGACGTACATTTTAAGAATAGATAAAACCAACGTAATGCGCACACAATATAACTATTCTCACGCCGCTAAAATGTTTAATTACATAATGTTAAGGCCCAGAGTGCATAAAATGCCAAAAATAAACCCCTTATATTAAAATAATTCCCAGATTGTATTTCAACATTGAAGTACTTTGTTCTCCAGTTTCAAAATCAATTTGTAATTTTTGCGCCTCCAGACATTTGTTGTTTTCCAGCTTCATTTTCTCGACATGGTCCTTAATGAAACAATATTTAAAACTCTTTTATATTCCAGTTTTATTTTCTCTCTTCTCTTTCCGGCTTGCTGCATCAGCAGTTTTACGTGTCTTTCCTCACTATTATACAAGGTTCGATCAAAAGTAACCTAACTTTTTAAAAATGAAAAAAACAACATGGTGGTTAAATCATTTTATTAATCCTTTTTTTTTTTCTAAATAAAACCCTCCACTATCTACATATTGTTGTATATATATTAATTAATTGTTCCACAGAGTGTGTGCAAGCTCACAAGTAAATAGGCGCTAACCGAACAGAAAAAAAGTTCCTTTGTTCAATATTAGTTTCCCTTTTATATTTTGTTCTCTTTCTTGTAAATCAATAAATATAATGTTTAATTAATAATTTTTGGAATCAGTTTCATTAAAAATTCTAAGCAAAGTCAACAATTGGTAGCAGAGCGTGGTTGTTCAATATAAAGCTCAAAAGCGAAAATATTTAATCTGAAGATTAAGCAAGAAGTTTATTCTGATCGGTAAACTGAAGCACTTCTGAGAAGATTAAAGGTATTCATATAGAATAAGTTAAATTATATCTATGTATTGCATGTTTAAAAGCTACCCAATATTTAAATAAATTTAAAATATATATTTGTTTTTAAATTATATTGGTTTGTTTATATTAGCTCAAAAGGCGAAAATGGCTGAATATAATTGTTTATCCCAAACAAAAATTGAACCATTAACAGGAACTAATTATCAAATATGGGCGTTGAAAATCGGCGCAGTTCTGAGAGGAAGAAAATTATTTAAATGTGTAATTTCCGATCCAGAACCTGATATAGAAGACAAAAGTTCTTGGGAGATTTGGAGTGATAAAAATGATGAAGCTTTTGGGATAATCATCACTACTTTGACAAATGAACAAGCTGGAATGTTCATAGGAGAAACAAATGCTAAGAAAGTATGGGACTCACTGAGGAAAACATACACAGGCAATTTGGAAGATAAAATTATTGATATAGGCTTAGAATTAAAGAACATTAGAATGAAAGATAATGAAACTGTAGATGAATATATAACAAGGGCAAAAAATATTGCTGCTAGAAGTTCATCATTAGGGCATCAATTTACCTCAAGAGAACTTTCATTTCATATTGTCAGAGGCATACATCCAAGGTATGAAAATATTGCTATTGTCTTACGATCAAAGAGAGAGGCAACAATTGAAGAGATTCAACAAACTCTAAGAGAAGAGGAGTCAAGAAGAAATATGAGATTAAATCAATCAGTTGAGAATGGGCATGAACAAGCATACAGAATTAAAAATAGAAAAGTCCAACAATTTCAGCCAAAAAGATGTTTTGTTTGTAATAAAAAGGGACATCTAGCTAATGATTGCTGGTTTCGAGATAAACGGAAACAAGGATATCAAAAGAAATGGACTCCTGATTATAGAAATCACAAATACAGTAGGGAACATTCAAATAACCTAGTGGATACTATGAAAAGTGGAATTAATGAGCAAGCATTTGTAACATATGTAAAAGAATTTAAAGATTCACCAGATGGGAGAAATGATAGGCAAATATGGTGTATAGATTCAGGATGCACCGCACATTTAACCCCAAACCTAACTTTGATGGAAGATGTGATAGATTATGAAAGTGAAATCAATCTAGCTGAGAAGGGCAAAACTACCCAAGCCATAGCCAAAGGAGATATGAGACTTACTACATGCACAGGTGAAGGCCAAGAAAATATTCGCATCAAAGATATCTTACATGTACCAAATTTAAGGAATAATTTCTTGTCAGTATATGAATTAGTCAACAAGGGAAATTCAGTTATTTTCAATAAGGATGGAGCAAAAATTTATAATGAAGGGAATGATTTAGTTGCTGAAGCATATATTAAAGATAGAATGTTTATGATGGAAACAAAACTAAGAAATGTATCAATAGCAAAAAATGAAAATGTTATGGTTATAAATACACATTTATCAAATAAAAATAGCAATATAAGTTTATGGCATAAGAGATTAAACCATGTAAATGAAGAATACATGAAAAAATGATTCAAGGACATACTGTAAGAGGATTGGATCTAAAATTTGAAAGCTTACCAGAGTGCGAAGCATGCATAATGGGAAAACTGGTTCAGAAGCCATACGTATAATATTACAGAAAATTATACAGTTAAGCCTCTGCAGTTGATTCATATGGATTTATGTGGACCAATGCCATGTCAATCTTTAGGAGGATCTAAGTATTTTCTTGTTATAGTAGATGATTATAGTAGAAGAATCTTTGTATATTTCCTGAGGTCAAAAGATGAGACCTTTGAGAGATTTGAAGAATTTAAAGCAAGAGCCGAAAACAAATTAAGTCTTAGAATAAAAGATGTAAGAACCGACAATGGAACTGAATTTTGTAACTCTAGATTTGAAGGACTTTTCAAGAGAAATGGGATCCATCACCAACTTACCACCACATACTCACCACAAAGTAATGGAGTCGCAGAGAGAGTGAATAGGACTCTTATAGATACAGCGAGAACCTTACTAATTGACTCAAAATTACCCAAGAAGTTTTGGGCAGAGGCAATTGCTACATCTGCATACATTAAGAATTGTACCCCCCACAGATCTATCAAGCACCATATACCTATGCAGAGATGGAATGGCAGGAAACCATCGGTCAAACACATTCGAATATTTGGATGTTTGACCCATTGGCTTAAGAGCAAACCAAGAAGAAATAAGTTTTCACCAAAGGGTAGAAAAGGGAATATTTATTGGTTATTCCATTAAAAGAAAAGCCTACAGAATATATGATATAATGACAATGGAATTCATGAAGTCAGATCAGTAAAATTTAGTGAAGATAAGAGAGGAATTGATTATGCAAATGATATTCAGGAAGATACTAATTGTGATAATTTGACCTATAAAGGAAAATTTGAAGAAATAGTTGCTGAAGACTTTCTTATCTTGAGAGAAGATAATCCTGTCACAGAGAGTAAAATGAAGTCTCAGGAGGATACTTCAGTAAAACCAGGTGGTGACTGTGAAAATGACTCATCACAAACTGAACCGATAGAGGAAAGATGCGTAAAAGGAGGAAGAAAGAAAGGAGAAACAAAGAGCATCTTAGAAGAACGGCACAAAGCAAGACTTGAAGAACAAGAAAGAAAATTGATCAAAGAAGGAGTTCGACGCTCACAAATAATAAAAGATAGGAATGATGCAAACTTAATTATGAAAATAGATCATTATATCCCGGAGAACTTTAAAGAAGCAATAGATAGTGGAGAAAGAGATGAATGGCTCAAAGCAATGGAAGAAGAGCTCAGTGAGATCGAGAAACATAAAGTATGGACACTAGTACCAAGGGAAAATGGCATGAAAGTCATCAATAGTAAATGGGTCTACAGTACGAAGAAAACATCAAATGACGGCATATATAAAAGAAAGGCCAGACCAGTTGCTGTTGGATGCAATCAAAGATATGGTGTGGACTATAAGGACAAACTACGGAAATGTGCAGATAGCCTTGGACTTGCTGATTAGGGCTTACACACAGGGGAGCGTGTGTTGTATATATATTAATTATTTGTTACCACAGAGTGTGTGTAAGCTCACAGGTAAATAGGCGCTAACCGAACAGAAAAAAAGTTCCTTTGTTTTAATATTAGTTTCCCTTTTATATTTTGTTCTCTCTCTTGTAAATCAATAAATATAATGTTTAATTAATAATTATTGGAATCAGTTTCATTAATAATTCTAAGCAAAGTCAACACATATTTGTCCAGCGGTCAAAAAGCTGTTTAAAAGCGGTTTCATAGTTCATTTTTCTGAGCTTGTTTATTTCAGCGGTCGCATTTTCAATTACCTCTTCGGATTACGAAAAGCATATTCCTTTTAAAGTAGGGTTGAGCTTTGAAAATAAGATAAATTACAGATAGATGTGATAAAACAGTCACAGAGTGCTTAGCTAAATAATTCATAACCAGGGTGGCTTTATGGACAGGGGTGTTGTCATGAAGCAGCTTTCATTGTTGAGACTGTGTGTAAGAGCTGGGTTCTTTTCCTTCGTATTGAATCTCTAAGGCAACACAGGTATTTTTTTACGCGTTTTATTGATATACTGTAAGTTCCCTCTAGAATAAACTCGTATTGTAAAATTTTTGGTAGTAAAAAAAAAAAAACCAATAATAAGCATCACTTTTCCCTTTAATCGGTCATGGCGAACTTTTTTTTTTTTTTAATCTACCGAGGAGAACTCGGAATATGCCATCCAAGCGATTGTTTATTTGTTTGTGGATCATAAAGATGGCACCAAGTTTCATCTCCAGTTATTGTTGCTTTTGTAAGTCTCGGTTATTAATTGCATCTTCAATTAAATCACTGAAATTTCTAATCTGTTCTGTTTTGCTGTAGGTCAGATGTCATGGAACAAAGTACGCACAAAGTTTTTCATATTCAAATGTTCACGAACAATGCTTTGGCAGCTACCATATGAAATTTCAACTGTTTCCGCAATCGTTTTAATAGTTATTTTTCTACCAATGTAAATTAAACCACTAACCTGCTGGATGTTGTACTCCGTCGTCCAAGTTGAGGGGACCTTGGATCATCCTCGATACTCTGACGTTAAATCTATTGTACCAGAAATGTACTTGAGTTTCTGAAATTGTTTCAATTCCATACGCTTCCTTTTTAACAATTTTAATGTTTCAGTAAAATATTTAATTTTAAACGATTTTTTTATGTTAGATTTTTGTTCAAAAGCCGACATTACAAAAATCTGACACGAGCGATAATTATCTTTATGTTACCTTGATTATAATCAATGAACCTTAGTAGTAACGTAACATAAAGGTAATCCAGGCTCCTGGAGCGTATCTACAAAGAGCCTTTATCTTCCTACATTTTAAAACTCTTTATTCAGACATTATTATTAACTACATAGCATTCTTCACATAGTAGTATTTACATATGAAAATATCCATAGCTACAATGATGTTTACGCATGCGCTATTACCAGTGTTGCCAGTCTTATTTGTTGTTCAGGCTTTATTATAAAATAGCTCTTTTTTTAATATTTGTTTTTTTTTTTTTTAAGTTGGGTTACTTTTTGATCGTACTTTGTATGTTTGGGATTTCCCTACGTTCTATTTGTATTATTTTAAATAATATTGTCACATAGAAAAATTATTTAATTTTAAAATAAATATTTTATTAAAAAAATCCACTAAAATAGAAAATAAATATTTGCCTCTCTATCACCATTAAAAACTTGACTTATATAACTAAAAATATATTTTAAAAGTGCAGAGAGGGAATCTATATATATAAAAATGAATGTATGTGTGTGTGTGTGTGGTCTGTTTGTCCTTTATGCCTGACCAAACCACTCATTGGAACGCCATGAAACTTTGGGAAGTTATTTAGTATAGTACTGGGAAGGTTTCTAGCAAATAAAATTTTTGAAATAACTTTTCGCTTTAAAATAATCAAGATAAATATTCTAATTTATCTGTTATAATTCAACAATCTGCTCTAAATATTATCATGATGATACGATGATTTTGTAATGTAGAAAATTAGGAAAGACAAAATTCAGGATGACACGGCAATTTATTTGAGACAAGAATAATGATACAATTCCAAGGCAAGATACTATTCCTTTAACTTCCAATTACCGAGCGAACCAATTAATATTGATTTTATTCAACTTATCGAGTATTTTTCAAGGGACCGGGAAAAAATGTTCACTTTATCGAGAGATTCGTTAGACAAACCTTTACTGGGGTAAAACCCGGGCGAAGCCGGGTACGTCCGCTAGTATAAAAATATATTTACCTCTTTTTTTAGGGCATTTTTATAATAAAATTTGCTCTTAATTTTTCAATTTACTTTTTATTTTTCAGTCATATAAGGTCTTTCCTATAATTTCCCGGAAGGTTCCAGTATTTTTTAAAATACGAATAATAAAAATTTTCGAACGCCAATTCTAATAAAGCTTGAGCAACATGGCAGTATATGAGTATAGCAGAGCGCCATCTAAAATGCTCATGTGAGCGGTCAGGATATGCTCTTTAGTTTTAAATATATATACACCCATACCTCGCTTTGCGTCGGGGTTACGTTCCAAAAAAATACGACGCAAAGTGAAAATAAATTTTCTATAGAAAACCATTTAATGATCGAAGATAGGTTCCAGGCTTACGAAAATACTACCTTTTAAAAATAAAATTGAACAAAGTAAATTTTTTTCAAACAAAAATAATATATATTAAATAAAAGGATTTAAAAGCGCGAATGTTTCTTTTATACATAAAACAAACTTCTACTGTCCTTACTGCGATGAAAAAATATATTGGGAGGGCTTGGCTCATCAGTGGTGAACCCTCCCAGCGGTTTCGCCAATTTAATCCATCAAACCGCTTCTCAGAGCTCTAATACTGTATTGGATCATTCTGCTTTTATATGCTACACTGAAGGATGGAATCTTAGAAATGGTTTTTCAAGTAAACTATGGACATAAGCTTATAGGACAGTAGAATTACATTCAAATATTTGCTTCGAGCAATGCTCTTCAGCAAACTATAAAGACAAGGCCATTAGGAATAAATTAACACAAAGCAATAACGCGCCATCTATACATATTAAATAATAGGATTTAAAAGCGCGAATGTTTTTTTTATACACAAAAACGTATTCAATTGAACAAAATAAACTACATATTCATTTAATGTATGAAAATTTAATTAAAATTAATCACTGTCTGACGAGTCCATAGTGGCTGTTGTCGTAGGTCGGCTTTCTTTCACAAAAAATTGGTCCATTGTTTGTTGAACAGCTTTTTTTTTTTCAACGTAAGATAAATTTCCTTGTAGCAATTGATATTCGTAGCTACCGCCTGGGACACTTTTAAACTCCTTCCGCTGTCAGGATCGTTTTTTAAAAAAATCTCCATAGCTTCGTCAATCAAACACATCGCTTTAGAAATTTGTTTGGAGGTTAAATTTTGTTCTTTGGAGATTTCTATTAAACGGTCACTGTCGTCTTCTTCATTAGCAAAATGCAATTCCAGTTGCAATAGTTCTTTATTAGAGAATTCTTGGTTGTGCGAGGTTAGCAATTCATTTATGTCGGTCTCCTCCATACCTTCAAAATTAGACTCTCTAGCTAAATTGGAAATTTCATGACGAACAGCTGGTGTACCATCAATAAATAAATTGGGGAAATATTTACATCTTATATAAATATTTGTATCTTTTTTTGTAACCAAAAACACCACGTAAAACTTTATATATGTAAATTTATTATTCTCTTTTTAAAAAAGCACAACACACTACATTACCTCACACTACGTAATTAAACTGAACTCTAAAATAAGCTAAACAAAGTGAAAATTGTATTAAATTTGCGTTGATTTTTAGTTAGAAAGGGAATCCCCAAATTTTGACGGCATGGCGCAATCAAAAACAAAGGTGTTGCCATATTTTAGAAAGAAAAAAAAAATAAAGACTCGAATCCAAAACAACGCAACTTCGAAAATCTAACGACGCACAGTGAAAATCAGCAAAAATTAAGCAGCGACGCAACTTCGAAAAAAACGCAAAACGAAACGACGCAAAGCGAGGTATTGGTGTATGTCGAATTTTATATGCTGTACATAGGAATGTTTTACATAGAAAAACCACATGATGTAATTTGAAAATGGCGTCAAATAAAAATACACACGGAAAGGAAGGGCGGCACTTAGAAAGATCGAATAACAGGTCGTTGACATTGTTCTAGCAACTCAGGGAAGACGTAAACATATCGGCTATGCCAGTCTCTGATTGGACAACAAAGTCCACTTTGATGTCACTATTAGGATATAAGCTGGGTTTCTTCTGAGCCCACAGTAGCAGTGCACGAGACAGCTGCAGACAGAACAGCAGTAGTAAAGGTTCGCCATGCTGCCTGATTGACCAGCGATCCCATGACAGTAGTCCCATCTCACCTTTTTGGGTGCCACCCTAAACTCAGGTAACCATGTTTCTATTCGTGTGGATTTATTTTGTCTCCAGGCTGATACGCTCCGATTCTGCCTATGACTGTAAGTTAGATGAGGAGCCTACTGCAACAATGTCGGCTCCATATTTTACAACACATATATTACAATATATTTCACTACTGGCCTCACACATTAAAATGGCCAACAAGGCGACACGCTACAGGCATTAACTTTACTTGATAGGAAGATGCCGTGATGTACATATGATTAGATTTTCAACGCATTTATGCTAAATAGGCGACGGTAACGATACCTACAATGTGTTGAAAATAAGATATTGTATGTCAGGTTTCTTATACAGAAATTGCATTTGCAGTGTTGCTTCGTTGTGAAAATCTGTCGTGGGGCCTCGTATAAGAAGAAGAAATGCTTACCAAAACGTTTCTGAGTTTGATAGAGATAGAATTATAGTCTACTGGGATGGCGGTTTATCGTACCGCAATATTGCTGCTCGCTCCGGTCGAGATCCCACGACTGTTAGTAGAATGTGGAATCGATTAGTTCATAACGATGAGTTCACAGCCGTGAAGGTCAACATGTTACCCACATGGCCTTAATAGATCGTATAGCCATGTCAAGAGCCCCGAGTCAAGAAATGGGATCGTTTTCAAGTCAAGAAATGTCTCCAGAGGATTTCAACGAAGTTTGCAACATTATGGACTGTCAGCTTGGCGACAATGGCTTCGGCTACAGACAAGATCGCCTTCAATGTTGAGATCAACGACAAACCTGGACGCAGGAATGGCGTGACGTCGTGTTTTCAAACGTATCCAGGCTATGTATGCAGCACCACGACAGTCACATCGGTGTTTGGTGCCATTGTGGAAAAGGCACGTTGCCAGAGTGCATTTGACATAGACATACTGGCCCATCACCTGGAGTGATAGTATCGGGTGCCATTGGATACACGTCTCTGTCAACTCTTGTTTGCAATCCTGGTATTTTGAACAGTCATCAGGTTTGAGCAAGTATACCAAATTTCATACTTCTAGGCGCTCTGTAAATATATTCAAAATCGTAACAAGATTTGTGGATAGACAGACATGGAAGCAAGTTGAATAAAAGCTTATATAATGGTACAAATTTGTTGGCAGTGGAGCAGCATTTGCAAATTTAGGATATTGTAAAATATATTTTAAATAGGCTTAAAATATTAAGTGACATTATTCCAATGGTAACGAGATATCTAAAATATAAAATTGTATTTTAAAAAATAAGGTTTTTTTTAATTTAATAATTATTTTATTTATCCAATTTTTTGAAGGACCAATCATCTATCTTCTACAAGATTTTTGTTTTGAGAAGCACAGCAGGTCGCATGCTTCAGGTGAGCTGTGCAAGTCTCTCAATCTTTTTGGACAAAGAAAACCCATTCCTGCTATACATTTTAAACAGAAGTATGTAATATGTATAAATAAAATGTCAATAATTAAGAGAGAGAGATATGTAAAAAAAATATTTTAATTAATTAAAGAAATAACAAATGTATATTTAATTATTAACATTTTATTTATATATATTAACTTTTTTAATAAGGCACAATTTATATTATAGATTATAAACACAAGGTAATAAGACTTAATCCAATAAATAAATAGTGTGTGACGTTTCAATAACAGCATTGTTACCATCTTCAGACAAAAGTACTGAATGCTGTGACATTTTCTCTCATTCAGTACTTTTGTCTGAAGATGGTAACAATGCTGTTACCAAAACATCACACACTATTTATTTGGATTTGGTCTTATTACCTTGTGTTTATTTTTCAGTTTATATTTATTTTTATATTTAAAATGTATATTATGGATGGTTTTTTCGGCTAATAAGCTTGTGAGATGTCCTAGGCTCACTTGAAGCAGGCAACTTGCTGTGCTTTTCAAAACAAAAAAATGCTTGTAAAAGATGGAAGATTGGTCCATTGAAATATTCAACAATTTAATTCTTTTTTCCCTTCTTCTTTCTTATCTCTACTCAATCATATTAGGGTGTCAAGCTTGTAAAGTTGACAACCATCATGATTGGGTGAAGTAGAATGCGTCTGCCTTTGTCATCAAGACTGGGAGCACTACTCAGTGGCAGGCCGACTTAGCTCCAAAAGAAATGGCCGCCTCTGACATGAGGAACAGATGCCATGTACAGCTGCTTCTAACATGGAGTACAAACGCTGCTCATCCTGTATCCCTGGAATAGGAGCCCTTACAGGGTACTATCAGCCGGGCCAGCTGAACCCAGGTTTTTTAGCGAGCTTGTTACTGCTCCCCCTCCTTCTTTTTCATCTGGGCTTGGGATCGGCAAAGGCAGAGTTTTTTTCCCTTATTTTGCTAAAAATCTATAAATGTAGCCCAAAATGTCTTAACAGATCTTGTTTCTTATTATTTTTCTGAGAGCATCAACCAGCTCTAGCATACTGGCCCAATGTCTTGCTTTTAATCAAATGGGATTTCACAAAGTAAAAGACCAAATCCAAATAAATAAATAGTGTATGACATTTAGGAAACAATGCTGCTACATCACACACTATTTATTACTTTGTGTTTATAATCTATAATCCAAATTGTTCCTTATCAAATGGGATTTAATTAAAATAAGAGTTAAATATATATATATATATTTTGCTTATCCCTAGTACACGTGGTACAGGCCATGATAATCATGGTGGGTAGTTAGCGACTGCTTTTTACTGTAAGCGCACCACATGTCTACACATGTGAAAAGCAGTTCGACTTTGCACTTACAAATGCCAGAGCCCCGTTTGGTTACTTGCACTCGCTGGTGGGGTTGGACTTTTGCAAGAATCGGGGGCCATTGGTGAATTTTTTTTTTTTTAACTGAAAAAAGTGTCCAATGCGGGAATCGAACCCGGGTCCTAGTGGTCGAAAACCAAACAGTTTAACCAGCCTTCCACCGACCCCCCCCCCCCCCCCCCCCCGAGTTAAATATTAAACAATCTTAACCCTTAACTGGACGGGTTGGTAGATTCTGCCCATGCATAAATTTAATATAAGAAAAATATATATTTTTCGTTTACCTAGAGCTACCAGCTTTCATGTATTCTAATTTTACAGTGATACAAACATTTTCCATCCATCGTTTATAAATTTTAATTTTGGGAGGGGGGTTAAATTTGCATGTGTGGGCGGATTCCGCCCAGCCCGTCCTGAAGCGTGAGAATTTTTCGTGTCAGTGTTAGCTCGTGGCTCATACTTGAGTCTCTATCTACCGCTATTTTTAGCTTCCTTTTTATAAAATAACACCTTTTTCTTTGGATAAGTAGAATAATCAATCAAGTCAACAGAGAGAACTATCCCTGCCAACCCAAAATATATATGTTTTAGAGATTAGTCGACTACACTTTGGAAGAAATATTCCAGCAGACAATTGATTCACTTCGGTAGAATTAGTTGATAAGTTGAAAGAACATGGTCTTACATATTTAGGAACGATGAGAAAGAACAAACCTTAGATTCGCCACAATTTCAACCGCACTCTAATAGAGAATCAGGAACCTCTATTTTTGGTTTCTCTGGTACAACCACTTTAGTCTCCTATGTTCCAAAAAAAAAAAAGAAAAAAGAAAATCGGTAATCAGATTGATAAAAAAAAGGTAAAAAAGAAAGGAGTCATTTTATTGTTGATCTTGGGAGAGCATTGACTAATGAGCACCTGATCACACATAATCTCAATTCTCTCCCACTGCAATTACAGGCGAGAATTCAAGAAGAATGATGGTTCAAGTAAACCAAGTGAATCTACGATGCCACAATAATCTTATACTCCAAAAAGGTGCTACAAATGTCCATCAAAAAGCGCAGTAAAAAATAAAAACCCTTTGCTCTGTATGTCACCTAAGCGTTTGCAATAACTTTTCTTTATAATTTTTGAAAACTGTAAATAGAATATATTCAGAATTTTTAAAAGTCAAAATCTGTATATTAACTATATATTAATTAAATAATTTTTTAAATATTGATTTCAATCATTATTTAGCGCTTATTTCATAAAGTTACATATGTGGGTTGAATCTACCCAAACCATCCAGTTACGTAAGAAAAATCCACCCGTCCAGTTAAGGGTTAAGAAAATCTAAAGCTAGATGAAAAAGTATATTAGTTTTTATTAGATAATAAAAATGCATATAAACACAAGGTAATAAGACCAAATCCAAATAAATAAATAGTGTGTGACGTTTCGGTAACAGTGTTGTTACCATCTTCAGACAAAAGTACTGAATGTAAAAAAGGTGTCAATCAGATATCGTCTTAATTCCATTGCTCAACTGTCCTGCAATGATGGTTAAGCCATCACAGATTTTAACAGCCAAGGGCCCGTTTTCCACCAGTGTTAGCTGGTTCCCAGAATGGTACACTTCTGGTAAAGTGGTGACATTGATTAGAATACAGGTCCATTTTACTAGCCTTCCATCATTCCAAATTGTGCCTTATAAAAAGACATATTGGATTGAATAAAAGATTTATTTGGCAATATTTCAGCTGGCTGAACGCCAACTTTTATCAAGGCATTACATTTTTGTATAAACAAACAGCACCGCATAGTATTAACACATAGTCTTAACACTATGCGGCGCTGAGTTTGTTTATACAAAAATGTAATGCCTTGATAAAGGTTGAGGTTCAGCCAGCTGAAATATTGCCAAATAAATCTTTTATTCAATCCAATATGTCTTTTTATTATTTAATGATTTAAGTATAGAGAATGCTTTATTTTCAGAATTATTTTTTATTTATTGAAAATAACACAGTGAGAGATAAACAAAATAAATGCATAACCTTAAGGACCTGGAACTGACTATATTTAGCTAAATTAGGTAGCAACAGCAATGACAGAGTGAATTTTATTCTACTTGTATCATACTTGAGAGGCCTAAAAAAATTTGAGCATTTGCCCCTAAGTATGGTATAGTTTGTCATTTAAAAAGTTCATCTTTAGGCAAAGAATTCACTGACACAATGGTCTCTAAGAATCTCCCCTGGATGTAATCCCCATTGACACAAATGATATTATCCCCTCCAAAGAGGCCTCACCAGAACACCTCTTGGAATGCATGGGAGCCTCAAGACAGGACCAATATTCCAACCCTACCAAGATTATAAATTAGTAATTAAAAAACAATAATAAACATTAAGAGGAGCCTCTTGTGTAAATTTCTTTAATACCGCAAGCTTTCGAACAAAACGTTCTTCAACGGGCGTGGAGTACGGTTTTAGTGGAAACGATTTCCACTATATTAGAAATTTGTATTACCGACATGGAAAGGTCCTTGAAAAGACCTATAAATCAATGAGAAATAAATATTTAAATAAAAGTAAAAAGGCAAAAAGAGCGAGTTGGAGAATTTTTATAGAAGAAAGTCATTCAAATAACTCATTTGGTAATGCTTATAGGATATTCAAGTCATTGAGATCGAAAAATAGAAATTTAGGATTACCACTAATAGATAATTTACCAGATCATTTAAAGACCGACAAAATAAAAAGTTTAATGAACGATCTATTTCAGGATGATATTGGAGGTTTGGATAAAGATGATCATATTTTGATTAGAAATTATACGCCTAAATATAAAAATAAAAGTAGTGTTTATATCGAATCTAAGGAAATAGAGGAAACAATTTTAAAAACAAATATTAAAAAAGCACCGGGCCCTGATTACATTAGTAACAATATGATTAGACAGGCTAAAATAAAAATAATCCCAATTCTGCATAAATTATTCAATAAATGTATAGAAATGGGATATTATCCGGATGAATGGAAAAAATCATTCTTAAAAATAATTCCAAAACCAGGCAAAACGAATTATGAAATAAATAAAAGTTATAGACCTATATCATTGACATCTAATCTATCTAAAACATTTGAGAATATAATAAAAAATAAATTAAGTAACTATTATTTAGAGAATAATTTAATGAGCTCAAGGCAGCATGGTTTTATGAAATCTAGATCAACAATTACTGGAATGGATAAAATTATAGAAACTATATTGAAACATAAACAAAAAGAATTGACTTCCTTGATAGCTATAGATATTGCGGGTGCATTCGACAATGCATGGTGGCCTGCTATTATAAAAAGAATGGATAATGATGATGTTCCTTCTGATTTAATACGGATCATAAAATATTATTTGAATAATGAAAGGGAGGTGAAATTTACATACGAATCAGAAACTTTTTATAAGAAACTAACTAAAGGATGTCCACAGGGTGGACCTTTTTCTCCACTTCTATGGAATATTTTGCTAAATGATTTGTTGATAAATTTTGATTCAATGAATGCAGATATTATATGTTATGCAGACGACGTTACAATAATTTGCTGGAATAAGACTATTGAAGGACTAAAAACCGCAAGTGAATACACCTTAAATTATGTGATCCAATGGTGTAATAGAAATAAATTAACGATCAGTACAGAGAAGACTAATATGCTATACCTACATAACAGACAAAAAATACCTATTAAGGTTAATAACAATATAATAATGCCGGTCAAGCAAGTAAAAATTCTGGGAATGAAATTTTCTAATCACAAATGGAAAAACAAAGTTAACTTTACACCGCATGTTAATGATATTCTGTGTAAGGCAGGACGTATGAAAAATTTATTATGTTCACTAAGTGGCAATATGTGGGGTTTAGACACTGAAAAGAGGTTAACTTTATTCAAAACAATCATTAGGCCTGTACTTACATACGGTTCTGAAATTTGGTTCAAATATTTAAACAATCGTTGTAAACAAAAACTGAACTCCATGCAGTACCAGATCATTTTATGGGCAGTTAGAGCTTACAAAACCACTTCATCAAACTGTGTGCATAGCTTGGCAAAAATTCCACTCCTAACAGATTATATAGAATCCAGAATAATCAAATTTGATCTAGCTCAAATGTCCATTGAAGATCTAATTACTTACGAACCCCATGCTCCAAGTATAGTCAAATCATTCTTACACGCAAAAATGAATGAAATTTTTGAGAACACTAATGAAATTTTCAGAAGCTTTTTCGTATTAGGAATTCCAAGATTTTTCCGTCCAAATTTTTATAATATCCAATTCATTACAGATCATGGCAATTTTGGGAAATTTTTGGCAACTATCGGCGCCGTGAAGGAACCAGGATGCTTCTGCGGAGATGAAATTCAAGACGCGAGACATCTACTTCTGGAGTGCCCAATTTTCCGGGATTTTAGGGAAAATAGATTTGGTCGTATTGGACAGCTTGATGAATTTGTAGACAAAAAAGAAAAGTATAAAAATTTTGATCAATTTTGTAAATACATATACAACTTTCTCTTGAATTGGAAAAAAGAGAAGGAATCTTAGAAAAAAAAAAAAAAGAACTGCGTTGCTTGCTCTGTGTGTTTTGCTTTGTTGTTTGTTTTTCTCTTTGGACAATTTTCTTTAGTTAATTTATGTAAAATAATGAATTGAACAGGATTGTATATAGCCGAATTGCTGTAATGCAGTGAAATGTATTGGCGCAAATATCCCTGAGTTTGGGATATCGCGTTTCATGATGTTAATAAAGTTAATTAATCCACGCCCGTTGAAGAACGTTTTGTTCGAAAGCTTGCGGTATTAAAGAAATTTACACAAGAGGCTCCTCTTAATGTTAATTATTGTTTTTTAATGATCGTGATTTTAAGAGTTTTAATCCTACAATTATAAATTAGATCTAAGAATTTAGTCTCCATGACCTTGTATAATTATACAATGAGATAATTAATAATAATAATAATATCTTGATAGCTCAGTTGGCAGAGCAGAAGACTGTAGATGTAACAAATAATAATAGAAAATTAACATGTCTTCTTCATAATACAATAAAATAAGACCTAATCCAAATAATTTAATAGTGTGTGAGGTTTCGGCAACAGCATTGTCACCATCATCAGACAAAAGAATAAATGAGAAAAAATATCACAGCATTCTCATTTACTCTTTTGTCTGATAATGATAACAATGCTGTTGCCGAAACGTCACACACTATTAAATTATTTGGATTAGGTATTATTTTCTTGTATTATAATCTACTAGCCGAATGACCCGGGCAACGCCCGTGTTTTACCCGATTGAATGTTTTTATTCAAATACTATTTGTTACAATTATAAATTGGAGCCGTGGATGTCACTCTTGTGAAACGTCCCGCTCCAAACTTTACATGTACATTAGGTCAGCTGGTATTACCCCTCATTTTCACCGCTAGAGGCGCGAGCGAATTGACTTTTTGAAAATATACGTAATTATAAAGATAGAAGCTTCTATAGAAATAAATAAAATAAGCCGAAATAGCTCAGTTAGGAGAGCGTTAGACTGAATATCTGAAGGTCCCTGGTTCGATCCCGGGTTTCGGCATCTTTTTTTAATTTTTAAATTTCTACTTACCGTAACTTGACACGTGACTTAACGTGACAGAATTGTGCATGACGCTGATAACTGTATTAAATATAATCCAAATTGTGCCTTATCACACACTATTTATTTATTTATTTGGATTAGGTCTTATTACCTTGTGTTTATAATCTATAATCCAAATTGTGCCTTATCACACACTATTTTTTTATTTGGCCTTATTACCTTGTGTTTATAATCTATGACGTAATGCCCCCCCCCCCCCCCCCCCCCCCTGCCGGCGGCGTGCGCCCGTTGGCTGCCGGCGAGCACGTGACCTCCCTGTGCGCGCGCATCCGTGACAGAGGCGGCCGATGAGGAAAGACGGTCGTGACTATATATATAATTTTGTGTAGAAATAGGATTAGTTGACTTTATAAGGTCAACTTATTCATACTACAGTTTGTATCCCTCGATAGCTCAGTTGGCAGAGCGGAGGACTGTAGATGTTATAACGGTGATCCTTAGGTCGCTGGTTCAAATCCGGCTCGAGGGAGTTTTTTTTTTTAATTTTTATTGGCTGCCGACGAGCACGTGACCTCCCTGTGCGCGTGCATCCATGACAGAGGCCGATGAGGAAAGACGGTCGTGACTATATATAGGGATAATCCAAATTGTGCTTTATCATGTCTTCTTCATATAAGTTGATGTGAAAAAGGTGTTTAGAAATAGGAAACATTTATATAGTGACATCTGTAGATCTCAAGTGGCCACTCAATGGCTGGAAAGGACTGGTTACCACTTAATAGAGATTCAAGTAAATCAACAAAGTAGTTCTGGGACCACATGATTTCAGCTGTGTGTATTAACAGGTTTTCACTTGTGAAAAGGAAATTTTAAGACGCTACCCCATATTGTCAGATCTTGGCAATCTTCCCTGCTAACAATGTGAAGATAATATAAAACATAATATAGATGTGACTCTCTCTCTCTGTCACCAAGGGATATATATATACCTTGAGGTGACAGAGTTTCTGAAATGTCAGGAAATAAAGAAACGGTTGATGTAGTATTTATATATATATTCTTTTTTAAACAAACTCTCATCCAGAAAATAGCTAGGATTATGATTGGAGATGATAAATAAAAAAGTGTAACTTCATGTGGAGTTTCAAAATACTATATAGTCATTCATAGAATAGGAGGTGTTGGAGAAATGGTAGTTTAATGTTAGTCCTGATGGGGATGCTGTTGTTGAGCCTCCCGCCACGCTGCCTGCAGGGCTTCCAGGCCTAGCCGGCACAGCGAGGAGCGAGCCAGGCCAGCTGCCAGACCCACCAGCAGACAGGCCCAGGCCAGGCCTAGTACCAGGTCAGTGCGGGGCTCTGCATGGGCCCATTCCAGCTGGTGCTCCCAGTCCTGTACCTCTGTCTCCAGTGACTGCAACCCTGGTGCACCACAGCAGGAATGGAAATGTCAACAATGGGTATCTATAGTGGATATAGCCCTAATGTACCACAGCAGAGCTGGAAATGTCAACAATGGGTATCTATAGTGGATACAGCCCTAATGTACCACAGCAGAGCTGGAAATGTGAACAATGGGTATCTACAGTGGATATAGCCCTAATGTACCACAGCAGAGCTGGAAATGTCAACAATGGGTATCTATAGTGGATACAGCCCTAATGTACCACAGCAGAGCTGGAAATGTCAACAATGGGTATCTATAGTGGATACAGCCCTAATGTACCACAGCAGAGCTGGAAATGTCAACAATGGGTATCTACAGTGGATATAGCCCTAATGTACCACAGCAGAGCTGGAAATGTCAACAATGGGTATCTATAGTGGATACAGCCCTAATGTACCACAGCAGAGCTGGAAATGTCAACAATGGGTATCTATAGTGGATATAGCCCTAATGTACCACAGCAGAGCTGGAAATGTCAACAATGGATATCTACAGTGGATATAGCCCTAATGTACCACAGCAGAGCTGGAAATGTCAACAATGGGTATCTATAGTGGATACAGCCCTAATGTACCACAGCAGAGCTGGAAATGTCAACAATGGGTATCTACAGTGGATATAGCCCTAATGTACCACAGCAGAGCTGGAAATGTCAACAATGGGTATCTATAGTGGATACAGCCCTAATGTACCACAGCAGAGCTGGAAATGTCAACAATGGGTATCTATAGTGGATACAGCCCTAATGTACCACAGCAGAGCTGGAAATGTCAACAATGGGTATCTACAGTGGATATAGCCCTAATGTACCACAGCAGAGCTGGAAATGTCAACAATGGGTATCTATAGTGGATACAGCCCTAATGTACCACAGCAGAGCTGGAAATGTCAACAATGGGTATCTTATAGTGGATATAGCCCTAATGTACCACAGCAGAGCTGGAGATGTCAACAATGGGTATCTACAGTGGATACAGCCCTAATGTACCACAGCAGAGCTGGAGATGTCAACAATGGGTATCTACAGTGGATACAGCCCTAATGTACCACAGCAGAGCTGGAAATGTCAACAATGGGTATCTACAGTGGATATAGCCCTAATGTACCACAGCAGAGCTGGAAATGTCAACAATGGGTATCTATAGTGGATACAGCCCTAATGTACCACAGCAGAGCTGGAAATGTCAACAATGGGTATCTATAGTGGATATAGCCCTAATGTACCACAGCAGAGCTGGAGATGTCAACAATGGGTATCTTATAGTGGATATAGCCCTAATGTACCATAGCAGAGCTGGAAATGTCAACAATGGGTATCTTATAGTGGATATAGCCCTAATGTACCACAGCAGAGCAGGAAATGTCAACAATGGGTATCTTATAGTGGATACAGCCCTAATGTACCACAGCAGAGCTGGAAATGTCAACAATGGGTAGTCAACAATGGGTATCTTATAGTGGATATAGCCCTAATGTACCACAGCAGAGCAGGAAATGTCAACAATGGGTATCTATAGTGGATATAGCCCTAATGTACCACAGCAGAGCTGGAAATGTCAACAATGGGTATCTACAGTGGATATAGCCCTAATGTACCACAGAAGAGCTGGAAATGTCAACAATGGGTAGTCAACAATGGGTATCTTATAGAGGATATAGCCCTAATGTACCACAGCAGAGCAGGAAATGTCAACAATGGGTATCTTATAGTGGATACAGCCCTAATGTACCACAGCAGAGCTGGAAATGTCAACAATGGGTATCTTATAGTGGATATAGCCCTAATGTACCACAGCAGAGCAGGAAATGTCAACAATGGGTATCTATAGTGGATATAGCCCTAATGTACCACAGCAGAGCTGGAAATGTCAACAATGGGTATCTACAGTGGATATAGCCCTAATGTACCACAGCAGAGCTGGAAATGTCAACAATGGGTAGTCAATAATGGGTATCTTATAGTGGATATAGCCCTAATGTACCACAGCAGAGCAGGAAATGTCAACAATGGGTATCTATAGTGGATATAGCCCTAATGTACCACAGAAGAGCTGGAAATGTCAACAATGGGTATCTATAGTGGATATAGCCCTATGTACCACAGCAGAGCTGGAAATGTCAACAATGGGTATCTATAGTGGATATAGCCCTAATGTATCACAGCAGAGCTGGAAATGTCAACAATGGGTATCTATAGTGGATATAGCCCTAATGTACCACAGCAGAGCTGGAAATGTCAACAATGGGTATCTATAGTGGATATAGCCCTAATGTACCACAGCAGAGCTGGAAATGTCAACAATGGGTATCTAGAGTGGATACAGCCCTGCTGCACCACAGCAGAGCTGGAAAATACTACCCTTTCCATTTCTTGCCATAGGTAAAGAAAAAAATTTCAAATTATCTTCCACAAGATTTAAAATTTATATTTTCTTGCTAAATTCACAGATTATTTTCATATAATTGCTTCAAAAACGATAAAAGTAATCAAGCAGACGAGAATTTAAGTTAGGAATATGATATAGAGGAGCCAGATATTTGCTCAAATAAAAAAAGTTTGAGAGTCAAAGAAGGTAGGGATACACACAAACAATAAAAATCTCTAATTTACTTTTCTTCTTCTTAAAAAAAAATTCATTTCAATTTAAATCTAATGATTCCATATCTATATCCAAATCATAAATTTCATTCGAATTGTCACCTTCAGAAAACATTTTAATTGGTAAAATAGTCAGGAAAAGGGGATCAGTAAGTAAAGCAACCAGTTGAAAAAGGAATTTGTAACATGGCTATTGAAGAGGTGCTGTAAGGGGGTGGCATCATGTGAAACTGAATATGAAAAAAACTATATTGTGAGGGCTTAACTCATCTCTCAGTGGTAAACTCTCCATGATTTCACCAATTTACTACACCATGTTGTGTTGTTAGCATCCATAGAGTTTGACTTTTGGCAACTATAAATATTCCCTAATTAGATCTGTTATCTTTTTCATATTGGAATCAGCCAACATCCTACCAAAGTCAAGGATTGATATTCCTGGTACTTAAATACCTTGACCAAGAATCCCTCTACAGTGTCAGATATATAAGTAGAATAGTCCAATACCATATTGAAGTGGTGGATTGTGGTTTAGAAACAATTTTGATGTTGGAGAAATTTGAAGGAAGAGAGGAAGACCTGCAATGAGCTGGCTGGAAGGGATCAAGAAACTACTGGAAGGTCACTAAATGAGCTGCAAGTGATATCACTAACAGAATCAAATTGCAGAATATTTATAGTTACCTAAGATTGAACTTAATGGATGCTAACAACATAACATGGTGTAGTGAATTGGTGAAATCATGGAGGGTTTACCACTGAGATGAGTCAAGACCTCACAATATAATTTTTTCATTATTGAAAGAAAAGTAGGAAGTTTGCATTGGTTGAAAAAAATATATATATTTTTTTATTTCTTATATAAGGATGGTGTACTAATGCCTTCTGTCTAAACTTTTTATAAAGTTTAGTTAAAGAATGGAGAAAATGCATGTGTTTTAGGCAGTCATTTCAATGTACAACAAGGGGTATCAATGCAATGGTGATGGCAACGTAGAGGTAGCTCAATTTTTGCTTTAATCATTTATCTGGTCATCAAATGTTTCACCAAAACACTATTACTCTGGGGGTTACAACTTCTCCCCCTCATTTATTGAAATCCGGAAATATGTTTTTCCCTCCTTACCAAAATCAGCAGAGAGAGCTACCATACAACTGTGATACAGACCTGTGATTCTGGACACAAAGGTGTTGAGCTTGGGCAGGGAAGGCACCGAGTCATTGAACTTGGCGATGGCCCGTCCATTGTGGAAGAGAAGAATGGTTGGAACAGAGATGAGGCCGTACTTCATCTGGAGGCTGCCTCAGTGGTTAGAACAGGAAAGTACCACAGGGGGCAACTCACTGGTTGTGGGTAACAGCATCAATGGCATAGAGCCAGAGTCCGGGGTAGGCCCGGGCTAGGGCAGAGAAGTGAGGGACAGCCTTGGCGCTGAAGGGACACCAGGGGGAGAAGAAGAGAACCAGCGTACACTCCCCGCCCCCTCCAGTGGTCTGGTTGGATGGGGTGAGGCGGTCAAGGAGGACTGTCATGTTGACTGCCTCCACCTGGGGCACCTTCACACCCAGCACTTTGTCATCCATTCTCTGGTCTGTTGGACAATTCAACATATTGCCACGTGGAAAATTAGGGAAGACAAAAACTTCAGGAGGAGACAACAATTTATTTCAGGCAAGAACATACTATGCATGGTAAACAAAAGATAAGCCACTAGGGAAATTTACATAGTAGCAAAATATAAACAAAAATGACCACTCTGTTAATAAAAATAATAAAAATTAATAAATACTTTGTTACAATATTTTATCGACAATTAGTCAATTTATGTAAAAAAGAGCGTACCTAGATCTATGAAAAAAAAAAATTCTCAAAATATTTTGAGATATTCTTCATCAATTTATTGCACTTTTTGACTCAAACTTAGTCAATTATTACAAAACTCAATGAGAAATTTAAAAAAGATAAATAATGTGGTCTGTTAGATATGTGTATGATTGGTGCCTAGATTATAATGTTTCTTCTTAGTGGAGGACCCCAATATATACAGTCTTCACTCTATAACAGCCTAACAGTATAATGCTATTTATATTTAAGTGGCTGTATCAATCGACAGATTAGAGTCAACTCTCGTTAATTGGAACTTAATGGGATAGTGTTGTATACATTTTTTATCAATACTTCCCAATAACAAAAGTTTTATTTTATATGAATTAGTGTGAAAAAAAAATCAAAAGTATCATAAATACATATTTGAGACAAAAGTTTACTTCCCAAAGAGTCCCAGCTAATGAGAGGTGATAGTAGTTTCAAAAAAGTGCATTTTGTATGGGAAGGTCATTTGCTAAATTAAAATAAATACTAGGTCCTAAGGTCACATGAAGGGTGGAATTTACATTTTATCTACTTATATAATTGCCTTATTCTGTCTGTGTGAAGTTCACGGATAGATTTGGTCACGGATAGAAATTTAAAAATTAAAAAAAGATGCCGAAACCCGGGATCGAACCAGGGACCTTTAGATATTCAGTCTAATGCTCTTCTAACTGAGCTATTTCGGCTTATTTTATTTTTTTCTATAGAAGCTTCTATCTTGATAATTATATATTTTTTCAAAAAGTCAATTCGCTCGCGCCTCTAGCGGTGAAAATGAGGGGTAATACCAGCTGACCTAATGTACATGTAAAGTTTGGAGCGGGACGTTTCACAAGAGTCACATCTACGGCTCCCATTTATAATTGTAACAAATAGTATTTGAATAAAAACATTCAATCGGGTAAAACACGGGCGTTGCCCGGGTCATTCGGCTAGTACAAAATAAAAGAATAACAAGTTACTATTCAAAATTTTATCCATGGGTGTTTTGGCGCACAGATATTTTTACCCAATATGGGCTTCACATTTGTTTATTAATCAACCAGGCGCGACATTGTAGTATTTACACCTATTACAGAGGAAACAAACAAAAAACAACAAACAAATTAAAACTTAGAATTAAATATTTACAAATTTACATGTATTAATTGACAGAGTTCATAAAATTTATATAAACAAAGTGGCTGATGTAAGAGAGGAGTTATTAGGAATTAATTATATATAATTTATATAGGAATATAATTATATATTAAGAAGTAAATAAAAATATCAAAGTGCTTCGTCACAAATTATTATACAGAAAGATGTCGCAAAATAGTTTTTTTCTGGAGAAATTTCTTTTTATAAATTTGAAATTTCAAAATGCGCAGGAATAATGCCACATGTTCTGACACCAAAAGAAGTAACTGTGGAATCTACTGTACCTCTATAATGGCATTTATCACATGACGGAGTACAATGCGGCCATTCAATCTACTGTTTAATGCCCCCATGACCCAGTACAAGCCACTCACCTCTCCGTCAGAAAGTAGGCGCAGGGTGCAGCTGATCTTGGAGTCTGTATCATTGGCTTTGGTGGTGTTGGCCTCAGCTGGGGTGATGGTGGCCTCAACTGGAGCCTCTGTGGTGGGGGCCTCCTCAGCCGGCTGTTCTGGGGGGATGTCTGTGGGAGGCTCTGGGCACAGACTCTATCAAATATAATAAACAGCTTCTATAATGTAAATGAAAATATTAAGACTCAAATATTTCTTTTATACATCAATCAAACTTCAACTGTCCCCACTGTGATGAAAAAATATTGGAAGGGCTTGGCTCATCAGTGATTAACCCTCCCAGCCCTTCGCCAATTTAATCTACCAGACCACTTCTTTAGAGTTCTAATACTGTATTGGATCATTCTGCTTATATATTCTACACTGAAGGGTGGAATCTCAGAAATAGTATGTAAGCAAACTATGGACATAATCTTTTAGGATGGTATCATTGCATTTAAATATTGCTTTATATTAGTTTCGATAATATCACACTCCAAACTTTGTAAAATTCTAGTTTAAAATGCCCAAGGCCACAATCTTTTAATGTGTTTTAAAACTACATTAGTACAGAAAAACCTGTCTATAGTGAACCCCAATGGGACTGAACCTGTAGTTAACTATAACCATGGTTCCTTATAGCCATAGTTCACTGTATTAAAAAAAAAGGTTATAAGGGAAAGTTGCTATATACCAGGTTCATTTTAGCAAGGTTTTACTCTATCTATAAATAATTTCCCTATTTTTTGCATGCCAGATTCCTACTGAATATCCTTCACTAGGTGTCCTTTACAGAGAGATTCTACTGTATTTAAATATAAAATTGATATGCAATATAGAGTACAAAAGTGAAATTGTACTGGGATCAGGTGGATAAATTAGGGGGGGGGGAAAGGGGCATCTCTTGATTATGCAACTAAAATTTGCTGATGGCTAGCACCATCTGACGGAATAAATGTAATCTTTTATTTTAACTTATTCTAGAGTTGGCTAAATACCATTTCTTGATTAATAGAGAAAAGCTAACCACAGACCTGTTTTGAGCTGTTAGCCCTTATCAGGATGGTACAAGCTGTACCTCAACGACAAAAAAAGCTCGTCTTTGGGGAATCCTGAAAATTATGAGGCCTATATTTAGGCAGGAAGGGCGTGAAAACGTCAAACAATATATACTAATCATTGATTTTTAATTATTCCAGAATTGGTCTAATACACTTTTGTGATTAATCATTAATGTAAATGATATTTGAACAATTCTGGAATAATTAAAATCAACAATTAGTTAATATTCATTCCGAAAGATAATGGAAGACATCAGCAACATTTAGCTGCACAATCAGGAGAGATGCCTTTTTTTTTTTTGTAACATTAATAGTTCAATAATTAAAAGTAATGATATTTTGTCTATTGTATGAGCCTGTGCTGAAATATTTGATTCTGTGTTTTTTTCAACGTAAATTTGAAGGTGCTTGCAAAATTTTGTCTGCTATTTCGGTGGCTGTTATAAAGAGAGTAGACTGTTTGTGCAGCCCTACTTCTTCAATTCAACGCTCTGAAAGATCAGAGTTCTCAGTTGAATTAAAGTAAATAGACTGATTGAGATTAGAAAACCACTTGAATTAAAGTAAGTGTTGAATTGAAGAGGTTAAACTGTATATACATGTGGATAGCCAAATAAATTAGTACATGTGAATAAATAGTATAAAGATGGCTAGTACAGTACAACAGCAAGGTGTTTATAACATCATAAGTCCCAATAACTCCGCCTTTGCCGGTCCCAAGCCCGGATGAAAAAGGAGGAGGGGGAGCAGTAACAAGCTCGCTAAAAAACCTGGGTTCAGCTGGCCCAGCTGATAGTACCCTGTAAGGGCTCCTAATCCAGGGATACAGGATGAGCAGCGTTTGTACTCCATGTTAAGAGCAGCTGCACATGGCGTCTGTTCCTCATGTCAGAGGCGGCCATTTCTTTTGGAGCTAAGTCGGCCTGCCATAGAGTAGTGCTCCCAATCTTAATGACAAAGGCAGACGCATTCTACTTCACCCAGTCATGATGGTTGTCAAACAGACACCATCAAGGGTTACAACTTGATACCCTAATATGATTGAGTGGAGATAAGAAAGAAGAGATAAGTCCTAATTGATGTAAACATGGTTATAAGAAAAAAATCTAGGTCCCAAGTGATATTGCTATAGCAAATTTTGGCTGTATATAGGTAATTTATATTGGATATGTAGACCTAGATAGTTGGTGACTTTGGTACACTCCAGGAATCCAGGTTACAACAATAGAGATGATAAGATACAATTTGGATTACAGATTATAAACACAAGGTAAAAAGACCAAATCTAAATAAATAAATAGTGTGTGACGTTTCGGTAACAGCATTGTTACCATCTTCATTCAGCACTTTTGTCTGAAGATGGTAACAACACTGCTACAGAAACGTCACACACTATTTATTTGGATTTGGTTTTATTACCTTGTGTTTGAAGAGGGAGAGGGGTTGTGAACACAGCAACTTTGCAGAGTTTGCTGAAATATCGCCAGAAATGACACAGCATATTTCCCAGCTGAGGATGCCAACTACAAAGATAGCCAGTGAAACCTGCCATGAAGTGGCCATCTGATGATGGAGAATACAAAGAGTAGTTAATAGAGAAGTAGACAAAATATCCAAGCAAAATAATGCACAATGTTTTTTTTTTTTTAATTTCAAATGTTAAATTTATATAGAAACAACCCTAGTGGGGGTCCAGATGTGTTCCGCCCTATATCCTTTGGCATTGCAAGGTGCAAAGTAAGCATATAGAGTAACTATAAAATACATGTGTACCCTGGGTGAATATACAGTATGTATAAAGTATAGAGAACATAGACAATAGGCAGAAAGAACCTACACAGGGAATATAAAGTACATAAATACTCCATGAAACATTACGTATACAGCCTTACAACCTCTTTAATTTGACACCCCAAGAGATCAGAACTTTGGTTTTGTAGTGTTTTTTTTTTTTTTTTTTTTTTCAAATTACCTTGTTTCTAATCTATAATCCAAACTGTGCCTTATTATCTAAGAATTTATTTTTATAATTGTCATCAGCTTCTACCCTTCTTTGAATTTTAAAATGTGAATAAACACTGTGAATGTTAAATTATTAGATAGAATGCAATATATTGTTTACTATTATAAAATCCTATTAATAATTCAACCCCATTGTTAAAAGAGACCACTTTTTTATGAACCTATTGTTAAAAGAGACCACTTTTTTTATGAACCTATTGTTAAAAGAGATAACCCTAGTATAAAAATGCATTAAGAAATACTCTATATTGTCAAATAGAAAAATAAAGGAAGATAAACTTGAGGACGAGAAGGTAAATTACTGAGTAAAAATATCGGGCCTGCAGGGAAAATTGTCTTTTCAAAAACTTTTTCATTCTCTAGATTTCGGGTACAAACACCCTTCTACAGGAGAAAACATGGTATAATAATTCCTGTAGAAGGGTGTTTGTGCCTGAAATCTAGAGAATAAAGACATTTTAGAAAAGTGTATTTCCCTGGAGGTCTGATATTTTTACTCCATATTGATACAAGGGATTATTTCATTGAAAGGTAAATTATTCTGATATCCAAACAATTGAACCTCATCTATTATTTGGCTAACCCATACATGGACATAAGGAGAGAGATGTAGTCCAGGTTCCTGCAGTAATCAAATAAGTGTATGTCTATATTATTATTAGGTTACCCAACTCCTCCATTGCCGGTCCCAAGCCCGGATGTAAAAGGAGGAGGGGGAGCAATAACAAGCTCGTTAAAAAACCTGGGTTCAGTTCGCCCGACTGATAGTACCCTGTAAGGGCTCCTATCCTTGGGTTACAGGATAATCAGCAGCGTCTGTTCTCCATGTTAGGAGCGGCTGCACAAGGCGTCTGTTCCTCATGTTAGAGGCGGCCATTTAATACCAGGTCAAAGTCCAAGTTACAAGACCTCGGGGAAATGTTGGATAAAACCAGCGCTTTAACGTAACTGGCATATAACCTATATGGAGTCGTGAGGATAAGTAAAAAAAAAAAATTAGGTTACCCAGGTTCCTTGTTGGGTACAAATAGAAGGGAAGATATATTTATAACCCAGGATCCTGGAGCATACTATCTCTCTTGATGTAACCCGGATCCCTGGAGCCACCACGTACTAAAGTCGCCAACTATCCTGACTGTCTATAGACTTCACATCTAATGGTGGACATCCAGTTTATCAGATGTACTGTACTTGGTTCTGTACAGGGGTAAATATACTTATTCCTAGGAGGGTGGCTGTTTGGAATCTATGAAGGTGGTAGGTGTGTGGTGGTCCACAGTTTGGTCTTCCTGGGGACAGTGTGGGCAGGTAGGGTGGTCTTTTGATATTTTTGCAGCATCGGCTTTGACAAAGCCATGACCTGTGAGGATTGTAGAGGCGGTGCCACAAAATTTTATTTTGGGTAGGATCGCAATGAGAGTGTTTTGGGATGCAGCTATTCTCCTGAGGTTTCTTGTTGAGTGATCTGTGTGGCATAGAGTTTGCTCCAAAGTTAGAGGGAATACTGTTCGCTACAGGCTCAATCTTTTTAGATTGAGTAGAATAAGATAACGGCAGGTGTTTTTTTTTTTTTTTTTTTTTTTTTTTTTTTTTTTTTATATTTCTAGTACACATGGTACAGGCCATACAGGATAGAAATTAATAATTAAAAAAAATATATTATTATCCCTGTATACCACACAGGTCATGATAATCATGGTGGGTAGAAGTTGGTGACTACTTTTATGTTCTACACATAAACACAAGGTCATAAGACCAAATCCAAATAAATAAATAGTCTGTGACATTTCGGTAACAGCGTTGTTACCATTATCAGACAAAAGTACTGAATCTTATAACCTTGTGTTTAGAATCTATAACCCAAATTGTGCTTTATCATATCTACACACGTGAAAAGTAGTTAAACCTTTGCACTACAAGTATGTCAGAACCCCATTTGGTTTTTGCACTTGCAGGTAGGGTTGGAATCAGGGTCATTGGAGCATTTTTTAATCAGAAAAAAAAAGTACCAATGTGGGATTCAATCTGAGGTCATAGTGGCCAAGAACCAACAGTTTAAACCACATGTCCACCGACCCTGGGTACAGCAGATTGAAGTGAGCTGTTGCTTTGGAAAATTGATCCACTTGCTTATTGCCTCCTATACTGCTGTGGCCTCTAATCCAGCAGTGCTGTACATTTAGATAGTTGAGATTGCCAACTGGAGCATATGTAGATTTCTACCAAATATTAAGGAGAGGCAAAGACTAAATTTTCTGAGTAACAAAATATCAAAAATATATATATGTATAATAATCTCTGTGGTTATATAGAGAATAATCTTCTTTCTTATCTCCACTCAATCATATTAGGGTATCAAGCCTGTAAAGCTTGAGACTTTTGATGGTGTTTGCCGGGGATGAGCTCATCAATGTATTTTGTAGAGAATAATAATTTTTTTTTTTATATATATAGAGATGACCTGGTTTTGTCTGCTACTGCTCGAGTAAATGTTTTGCTGTTAGAAACTTTTCCCTGCCTACTAAAAATGATGGTCGAGCTTCATCTGTGGTCTTTGGTAAATATTTCACGAATTTTGTTTCTGTTGATCAAACATGATACAGCAATTGTCATAATCATTTTATGACTAAAAATGAATTATTTTTGCCAAATTCTTAGTTAAAAATGCGACAAAAACTCTTCCAGATTTAACTCCATGTCCTGTTAAAATTCAGCCATATTAGTTATATATTGTGGACGCGCATAGCCGATAAACAAATTATATATATACATACATTTACTATTATATATAGAGAATATTTTTTCTAGCATGTCTGAATATATAATTTAGAAGGGATATTTACATATATGCAATGTAACTAAATAAGAAGGACTTTTTGTGTGTGTGTGTGTGCGTGTATGGTCTTTTAAAATTATTTTACCTTCCTGGGCGTATGATTTATGTGCTAACCCAAAAATTAAAATTAATATGAAAATTGACGCATTTTTCTTGCAAAGATATATCATGTCTTAACAAATAAAATATAACATAGTGAACCCTTGCAAATAAACAAAAACTCTATCGATAAACAGTGTGTTTAATAGTCAAATATTTTGATTTATTAAATCACTACTACATTGTTATTTTATATAGCTTAAATTTAAATATTGTTTTAAGAACTTGCGCTAATAAATATTATTAAATGTAATTTTCAGTTTTAAATATTTTTATTTTGCTGTTTATTTTACTATTAAATAAAATTTATTTCGTATTTTTTTTTCAAATTGATGTGAATTTATATATTTTTAATGTGAATTGTACAAATTTTAGAGTGTTTATTTCTCACAACATTTGCTTTAATTCTTCTTCTATACATATATATTTTACTTTTTAAATAAATAAAAAAAATAATTACAAATAAAATATTGCGGTGCAATGAATAAAATCTTGAGAAATCCGCTAACGACTTTAGGTTTGTATAATTTCATTAATACACCAAAATGTTTTAGTATGTATAAATACCACGACAAAGTTAAAACCATGTTTAAAGTCTGGAAATATTACCATTTATATTAAGGTCTAATGGTTTTATAAAATTATAATTAATGCCCCAACTTTTTACTCAATCCGATCTAGAAAAAAAATGGCATTTTCTGGCCAATAAACACAATGATCTAAAGTTTTTCATTTGACTACCAAGACCCGTTAGTATATTTATTTTAAAGAACTATTTCTGGAGGTCTCAGGACCATTTCCCATGTTTACTAAACCTAACTAAGACTAACTTGACCATACCAATCCTCATCATGTCTTGTAAACACCTTATACTGGATAGGTTTATCAAACATTAGTTCTGACCCTGGTTCCACTAATTCTACAATAAAATGCTTCCACATCCTCTATCCCCAATTCTTACATAAAATATGAAAAAATTCCATTTCAATTTTTTCTTTCACAAAATACAACAATTTTCTACTAAACACAAGGTAATAAGACCGAATTCAATTAAATGGTGTGTGACATTTCAGTAACAGTGTTGTTACCATCTTCAGACCAAAGTTGGTAACAATGCTGTTGCCGGAACGTCACACACTATTTATTTGGATTTGGTCTTATTACCTTGTGTTTATATTCTATAATCCAAATTGTGCCTTATCAACAATTTCCTACTGTTATGTTTTCTGCGATGGAATCATCATTTTGAGATCTGAGGACAAGCTTACTTATTTGTGCTTATACCTACCTACCTTAATAAAGTGTAAAATGTTTACAAACCAATATCTAGTTTGGTAAGTTCTGGTTAGGTTTGGTTTCGGATTAGTAAATCAATAAGCATGTCTGGAGACATAAATTGGGAGGGTCTGGCTCATTAATGGGGAACCATTCCAGAAGTTCACCACTTTATTTGACAACCATCATGACTGGGTGAAATAGAATGCATCTGCCTTTGTCATAAGACTGGGAGCATTACTCAGTGACAGGCCGACTTAGCTCCAAAAGAAATGGCCACCTCTGACATGAGGAACAGACGCCATGTGCAGCTGCTCCTAACATGGAGTACAAAGGCTGCTCATCCTGTATCCCTGGATTAGGAGCCCTTACAGGGTACTATCAGCCGGGCCAGCTGAACTCAGGTTTTTTTAGTGAACTTGTTACTGCTTCACTCCTCCTTTTTCATCCTGGCTTGGGACCGGCAAGCTTTACAAGCTTGATACCCTATTATCATTGAGTGGAGATAAGAGAAAAAAATAGAAGACCACTTTAATCTACTGTTGTATTGGTCTATTCTGTATTGAAGTATTGAAAGAACAATAGTGATGATAGATCCATCACTGATTCAACCTTCCCAATAATTTTTCTATAACAGAAATCACATCAGGAAATTGGCTCATTTTGTAAAAGGACTATTCTGTGCTTAAATAGCTTCCAACTTTCTATATTTTAAATTGTTTAATATTCTCCTTATATTTAATTCTTACATAGGTAAACAAACAGGGCCTTTGATAAAACACAATTTGGATTATGGCATTCAGTACTTTTGTTTGAAGATGGTAACAACACTGTTACTGAAACGTCACACACTATTTATTTATTTGGATATGGTCTTATTACCTTGTGTTTAAAAGAGAGGGCCTTTGTAAGTAATAAGTGGCAGAATATTTCAATGCTAATTAAATTCCAGACAATGATGAAACATTTCCACTCAGTTCCACTGTCACAAGCCAAATATTGTTTTTTTTTAGTAATCAAATAATATTTTAAAAAAACAATTATCTAATGTCAGAATTTGATGTTTTAAATGGTCAAATTATCATTGGTTATTTGATAGGCTGGAGATCGAGACATGAAAAAATAGCTGAATTAATGAGGATAGACTGTATATAAACCATTAAACACAATTTTTTCAAATGAAGCAAACTTTCTACTTTCCTTACTGCAGATGAAAAATATTCAGAGGGCTTGGCTCATTGGCGGTGAGCCCTCCCAGTGTTTTCACAAATTTATATATAATTCTAGTCCCTTAGAAGCTTATGTGTCCATCATAGTTTGCTTAAAAACATGACTGAGTTTCCACTCTACATTATCGTATATATAAGCAGAGTCGTCCAATGCAGTTTTAGAGCACTAAATGTGGTATTGGTGACTCCCCTGGGATGGTTCATCACTGATGATCCAAGCCCTTCCAATATTTTTTCATTGCAGTAGCTCTCTCTCTGATTGGCTGTTTACTGCCATATGACTCAGCTTCTGTATTTTTTTTAGCTCAGAGGTTATATTGAACAAGAAAATGTTTAAATTAAACATAAGATCATGGGTTCAATTCCATCAATATATATATATATTTTTTTGTCATTCTATTCAATGCTTTTTATAAATGCACACAAATTTATTTCAGGGTTGAATTTAGAATCATTGATATTAATACCTTTTTATTAACCCTCTCCAGTCTGTGCATGCCTTTGTTTCCGTAAGTGAAGAGGCTGCCGTCTACTGCAGTGCACGTAATACGATCTGCTCATGTATCTTCCCTTGAATCTCCATTTTATCAAAAATATCTATTATTTTTTTATGCTTTTTTACTAATGTATACACTAATAAATAAAAATGGCGTATCCTGACCAGGAGCACATTTGCTTTACAGAAGGCAGAGCGCCATCTGGTGGAACAGAAATCAACTAAACATTGATTTCTGTTCCACCAGATGATGCTCTGCCTTCTGTAAAGCACATGTGCTCCTGGTCAGGATACGCCATTTTTATTTTCAATATCAACCCCTGACCTTTTTATTTTTTCTATTATTTTTCAACATGTTAAGCGTATTTATGCAAGTTTGTCCTTAAATACCCATTTCTTGGTTTCTCAAGAAGCCTCTGGGACCAAAAAAATATTTTTGGTCGCAGTGGTACAGCCTACTCCACGCTGACGAGCGTCAATAGCGCGAAACATGTTCGTGGATGGCTTTTCTTGATTTATCAAGAAATTGGATTGGCCAAATATCAGGGAACAGGCTAAATCAATGTTTAGTTGATTTCTGTTCCACCAGATGGCGCTCTGCCTTCTGTAAAGCACATGTGCTCCTGGTCAGGATATGCCATTTTTATTCATTAGTGTATACATTAATACAAATACATTAATAAAAAAGCATAAAAAATGATAGATATTTCAAAAAAGTATGTGATATTTTTGGAAACCATTCCCCAAATTAAGAGCTGGTTTGTCCCTACAGGTTTCACAATAAAAGCCTGTTATTTTTCTATCCACCAGGTGTAGATTGGGAAGAACAGACTTTGAACTCTTTGACAGTCTGGATGTTAGCATTGTGGAACCGAATTTATATTCTTTCCAAGCTTGCTGAAATTGAAGCTTTGTTTCGTTTTGGACATTCATTCTGCCATGGTTCCACAAGCTCTTTCACCAAATGTTCGCGATATTCACTTCTAGGCCCCAGAAAAATAATTTTTTCTGCCATATTAGTTTTTCTGAGAAAGTTGTATGTTGTACAATAGTGGCCAGCAACATCCACACCTCCCATATTTGAAGTGTAGTCTAAAATGGCTGTTGGCTTCTGAATTTCTTCTGAACCACATCTAGTTTTCCTGGTGACTAGCTGTGGTGAATCTATGTGAAATGAAAAGACAAGATGGAACGCATGTTTGTTCTTCCAACAGAGTGCAAATACTTTTTACTTTCTGAAGACAAGAGTTTGCCCCACCGAAAGTCTTTTTTTTTTTTCAGTTCCTGTTGAATTCTTTGTCTGTTTGGCATAATGGTCCCAATTAGGTAACTCTGCATTCTAGAAAGTTCTTCAATATGGGTGAAATTTGTGTAGAATCTATTTATGAAAATATGAAAACTTTTCTAGCCCTTCAAGATGAGCTAGACTCTTAAATTCGTAAATTTCGGTAGCTTGGAAACTAATATCAGCATTAGAATCTTAAAGAACACTTCCAGTTGAAGAATAATATAAAAAAAAAAGGAGATTTGGAGCGAGCGGACAAAATAGAAACAACGTTGAAAAAAGTGAAAATGCAAACAATATAAGTAACAAATCGAGGAGAGATTTTATAGATTTTCTACAATTAAATAACTTTAAATTGATCATTAAAGATCAAGGTATTAGGTTTTATAAGTGAAATTTTTAAATAAGTTAATAAAATTTCCTAATTTATTCAGAATATATAAAAATTACTTGCTAAAATGTAAGCAAAAATAATGGTATTAACTAAGCAGAGTAAATCTGTTATTATTTATTTTTAGTTAAAACAAATATCATTTCTATTAGAGAGAGAGAGGCTATTTTAATTTCTAAAACAACTTTAATTTTTATCTTTGGTACATGAAAATAAGACCTAATCCAAATAATTTAATAGTGTGTCACATTTCGGCAACAGCATTGACACCATCATCAGACAAAAGAATGAAAATAATAAACATTTATTCTTTTATCTGATGATGGTGACAATGCTGTTGCCAAAATGTCACACACTATTAAATTATTTGGATTAGGGCTTATTTTCTTGTATCATAATCTATAATCCAAATTGTGCTAATCCAAATCATTTTCCTTTGGTAATTTTTTATTTGTATTACGATGCACTAGCGCACCATCTGTTATGAAAATTGAAACTATTTTAGACGTGTGAGATTCTTTTTTTTTTTTGCTTATCCCTAGTACACGTGGTACAGGCCATGATAATCATGGTGGGTAGTTAGCGACTGCTTTTTTTACTGTAAGCGCACCACATGTCTACACATGTGAAAAGCAGTTCGACTTTGCACTTACAAATGCCAGAGCCCCGTTTGGTTACTTGCACTCGCTGGTGGGGTTGGACTTTTGCAAGAATCGGGGGCCATTGGATCATTTTTTTTAACAGAAAAAAGTGTCCAATGCGGGCATCGAACCCGGGTCCTAGTGGTCGAAAACCAAACGGTTTAACCAGCCTTCCACCGACCCCCCTTGAGATTCTTTTTGAAATTAAACAATTTCTACTGCCCTTACTGCAATGGAAAATTTAATGGGCCAGGCCCTCCCATTAATTTTTCCATTGCAGTAAGGGCAGTAGAAATTGTTTAATTTCAAAAAGAATCTCACACGTCTAAAATAGTTTCTAATTTTTTATTTGTCTAATAGGGTGAATGTATTATATACAAAATTAATAAATGATGCATTGGGAAAGTGGCTATTGTTTGGAGATGTTCTCTAGCAAGAATGTCTGCTAGCATGAACATGGATTCAATGGATGGCAATTTTGGCTGTAAAAACTGGCCATTGTTAAGAGATGTCTGCTATCACCAGTGTCCACTAAGGGAGGTTCTACGGTATATATTTTTATTATTTTCAAATATATATACATTAGAGAACCTCCCTGTAAAGGACACCCAATTGCAGAGACAAAGTGTCCTTTGAGAAGAGGTGTCCTCTTACCGGAAAGTTGAAAATAGTTAAAATGGTCATTTTGAAAATGAAAACGGCCCTTTGTAAAGAGGTGTCCTTTCACTGAGAGGTTCTACTGTATATTTAATATCATTTAATGACTTTGTTTATTATAGGGATCTTGTGTGTGATGCAATATAAAGCCAGGATTGAAGGAGATTATACAATAGTGAAATTGCCTCGCCACAAAGGAATGCGCATCATAATTATACGTGCAACAATAGAGGTGAGATGTCAGTGACTAAAGTTGTGCTCCCTACAGGTTATGTGGTATTAGTTTGGAATTTAAAAAAAAAATAGATCTTCTTACTCCACACTGGGTGAAGTAGAATGCGTTTGCCTTTGTCATTAAGACTGGGGGCACTACTCAGTAGCAGGCCGACTTAGCTCCAAAAGAAATGACCAACTCTGACATGAGGAACAGACGCCATGTGCAGCTGCTCTTAACATGGAGTACAAACGCTGCTCATCCTGTATCCCTGGATTAGGAGCCCTTACAGGGTACTATCAGTCGGGCCAGCTGAGCCCAGGTTTTTTACCGAGCTTATTACTGCTCCCCCTCCTCCTTTTTCAACCGAGCTTGGGACCGGCAAAGGTGGAGTTAAAAAAATATATATATTAACATCTATTACTGAAATAAACACACTTTATCGTGGATGTCTCCATATATTCAGGTAAAACTTGGAATTTCATCAACCTGGAGATTCATGTGTCAGCCAACTGAGTGGGGAACCAGTGGAAAAGGAACCTATGCCATTATTCAAATATGTAAATAGTAATTCCATTTCCTACCATCATTATGTAATGCAAGTCATTTTTGTGGCCCTTTGTGAAAATGTGTGGTCTCATGAAGATAAACATTTCGATCAGGAGATCTTTGTGTCTAAATGCTCTCAATGCTCAACATCCAAACTTTAGTAGGAATCTATGAAGTGCCTCTAGTCTTAGCCTTCTTCCATTTATGGCGTTGGACAAATAAATTTGGCTCTTCTACCTTTTTGGATGATTTCTCACCCCAAGGTCAAAGAGAGTGTCCTTCATCACTAGAATGAAGTTGAAAGCTTATTTTGGCTTTCATTCTGTCCTCTTTTGTTTTAACCATCCCATCAGGATGTTGCCTGCCCTCTAACAGATGTACTCATGCTAGGAGGTACAAATAGGGCATTTTTCTATTCATTGGGATTGAGACCACACACACACACACACAAATGATATTTCTTAAAACTTGGTACTTTTAGAGAGCCTGCTTCATATATCTGTGGGCATTCTTCCTTAGTGATTCACTGTGTCAGAAGTATTGCAAATACACTGAGATGATGGATGCTCTGGTCATGGAAAGCCTCCATCCAGCTGTTGGTTGAACTGCCTGTTAACTTATATCTTGAGATTCTAAACCAGCCTATTTATTCTTCCACCACAAAGTTAATAATTTCATGGGTGAAAGAATTGTTCGATGTTCAAAAAGAAGGACCTAAATTGTTTTTCAGATAAAATGAAGAGATAGAAGACTAAATGTTAGGACCATTTAAAATATTGCCTGTCTCCACTCTTAGTAATGCAGAAACTCCTCAGCTACCCTAGAAGTTGATCTCTAATTGAATAATATTGCTTTATATATATATATATATGTTATATTAAAATATTATTCTATTTAAAATTATATTTGATAGATCCAAATATTCTGTTAAATCGACCGCCAGAGGTCATGCTTTCCCTATTAAAACTCGTTGTTGTTTTATCCCAATGGCCGGCTCAAAACCTTTGTACATTATGTAAATAATCTTTTGTTTTCCTTATTCTACTCGCCTTAAGCCAGGCAGTTCTTTTATCAAATTATATTCTTTTATATATTCCTCGGCTCAAATAAAGAAATCTCTGATCAAAATTATTTTATTATTATTATTTCAAGATTTTAAGCACGACTGCATTTCCATACCATAATCTTCAACATGATCTAAAATCAAGCAGAAAATCAAATCTCATTTGTTTTTATAACATACTAGCGGACGTACCCGGCTTCGCCCGGGTTTTACCCGAGTAAAGGTTTGTCTAACGAATCTCTCGATAAAGTGAACATTTTTTCCCGGTCCCTTGAAAAATACTCGATAAGTTGAATAAAATCAATATTAATTGGTTCCCTCAGTAATTGGAAGTAAAGGAATAGTATCTTGCCTTGGAATTGTATCATTATTCTTGTATGGATGTACCCGGCTTTGCCCGGGTTATACCTGAGTAAAGGTTTGTCTAACGAATCTCTCGATAAAGTGAACATTTTTCCCGGTCCCTTTAAAAGTACTCGATAAGTTGAATAAAATCAATATTAATTGGTTCCCTCGGTAATTGGAAGTTAAAGGAATAGTATCTTGCCTATGAATTGTATCATTATTCTTGTCTCAAATAAATTGCCGTGTCATCCTGAATTTTGTCTTTCCTAATTTTCCTCATTACAAAATCATCGTATCATCATGATAATATTTAGAGCAGATTGTTGAATTATAACAGATAAATTAGAATATTTATCTTGATTATTTTTAGGCGAAAAGTTATTTCAAAAATTTTATTTGCTAGAAACCTTCCCAGTACTATATTAAATAACTTCCCAAAGTTTCATGGCGTTTCAATGAGTGGTTTGGTCAGGCATAAAGGACAGACAGACCACACACACACATACATTCATTTTTATATATATAAGATAAGATATATACAGTTAAACCTGTCTATAGTGCCTTCCTCTCTATAGCGCCCGATTTTAAACATTAAAATTTAAACATTTTACATTAAAAGTGACCTGTCTATAGCAACCTATTTTGGTGAGTCCCAAGAGGAGGCGCTATAGAGAGATTTAGCTGTATATATATAAACAACTTGCAATAGTCATCAAACTGCTAGGTTGCTATCATCATGTATGTCAATATTGCACATATACACAGCCAAACCTCGCTATGATAACACCTTGTTGCTGTTATAATGAGGTCTACAGTGTCTGTCCTGTGCAGGTGCCTTCAATAATTTCTTCCAAAATGCTCCTCGTCCCTTGGACTCTGTTCTGCAATCTCAGGTAAGGTTCTTACACTGATGGTACACCATGTATTAACTATAAAAAACAGTCAACTCCTGATTTAGCTGGTTTACTGGGTCATCCAAGTCCAAAAGACTTCTTGTGACTAAGCAGCATTGTATAAAAAAACTTTGTGTAGCGTTGAAAAATAATTAAAATTTTTGCGGGCTATAAAATAAAAAAGAGAATTTTAGCAATGTGTTTCTTTATTGGTATGACAAACTTTCGTACATTTATGGCATATCCATAAGAGTTTTTTTTTTGCTTATCCCTAGTACACATGGTACAGGCCATGATAATCATGGTGGGTAGTTAGTGACTGCTTTTTACTGTAAGCGCACCACATGTCTACACATGTGAAAGCAGTTCGACTTTGCACTTACAAATGTGCCAGAGCCCCGTTTGGTTACTTGCACTCGCTGGTGGGGTTGGACTTTTGCAAGAATCGGGGGCCATTGGAGCATTTTTTTTTTTTTAAACAGAAAAAAGTGTCCAATGCGGGAATCGAACCCGGGTCGTAGTGGTCGAAAACCAAACGGTTTAACCAGCTTCCACCGACCCCCCCTCCATAAGAGTAAAAAGGTTTTTTTTTACTCCATAAGAGTAAAAATATGAAGAGGATACACACAAAAGTATACATAAACCGTAAAACCCCTCTATAGCAAACCCCAATGGGACTGAATATTTGGTTCACTATAACCATGGTTCACTGTATTATACAATAAAAATGGGAACTATTTCAGGTTTGTCATAAGGGAAGGTTCGTTTTAGTCTATAGCAAACCCCAATGGGACTGAATTTTTGGTTCACTAAAGTCACAGTTTGGCTATTTTCTTTAATCTCTTCTCAAAATATTTGGTTTGTATATTTAAAGGACAGCCTTACATACAGGAAAAGCTATCTCATAATATTGGTCACTTTGTTTTTTTAAATTCCTAAAATAGACCTATTTCCTTAGATTAATGCTGCTGTGTATCTCAAAATGGCTGGAAAATATCTCATGAAGTCCTATGATGATGGTTCTTATCACTTAGCATATACAGTCTTACAACCTCTTTAATTCAACACCCCAAAGGATAAAAGCTTTTGGTTAAATTAAAGTAGGTGTTGAATTAGTTAGATGATTTCATCACAACATTTACTGCTAGTAGACCTTTTTCTCTCGGATAACCAAATATATACAGTAAAACCCCGCTAATACAAACCCTGGATATAACGAACCCACGCCGATTCCCAATTCCATTCCATTGAAAATACCATCGTTATAACGAACTTTGCGATTTTTAGAATAATGAACTACCCCTATGACGAACCTATTTTGGGTCCCAAAATGATAAAATCTATTTAAAATACTATGCTTATAACGAACTTAGAATTGTAATTTAAAAAACAAAATTTTGAGCATGTTTCAGCTCGCGGATCGCGATTTCAAAACAATAAATTTAGCGGCATTGTTTGTTTAATTTTTTTTTTCACTTTATTTTTGGGGGGTCGGTGGAAGGCTGGTTAAACCGTTTGGTTTACGACCACTACGACCCGGGTTCGATCCCCGCATTGGACACTTTTTTCTGTTTAAAAAAAAAAAAATGCTCCAATGGCCCCCCGATTCTTGCAAAAGTCCAACCCCACCAGCGAGTGCAAGTAACCAAACGGGGCTCTGGCACATTTGTAAGTGCAAAGTCGAACTGCTTTCACATGTGTAGACATGTAGTGCGCTTACAGTAAAAAGCAGTCGCTAACTACCCACCATGATTATCATGGCCTGTACCACGTGTACTAGGGATAAGCAAAAAAAAAAACATTATTATATATACAGTAAAACCCCGCTAATACGAACCCTGGATATAGCGAACCTTCCCTTATAATGAACCCACGGCGATTCCCAATTCCATTCCATTGAAAATACCATCATTATAACGAACTTTGCGATCTTTAAAATAACGAACTACCCCTATAACGAACCTATTTTCGGTCCCAAAATTATAAAATCTATTAAAAATACTATGCTTATAACAAACTTAAAATTGTGATTTAAAAAAAAAATTTTAACAACAAAATTTTGAGCATGTTTCAGCTCACGGATCGCGATTTCAAAACAAAAAATTAGCGGCATTGTTTGTTTTCATTTCCATTCTATTTTTGCTGTATGTTGTATAAATTTTTACACATTATACTTTTATCTAATAGAATATCTCTGCATTCGACATTTTTGAAATAGAATAAAAATACAAATGGCTTCCAAAATAAAGAAAAGAAACAAAGAGTGCCGTTCTAAGAAAAAAAAACAGTGGCAGCATGTGCCCTTTTAGAAGTGTTCGATATCAAGCTTAACCTAGGCTAAAACATAATTCCAAATAATTTTAAAGCCAGAAATGGTTTGAATAACAGGTTAAAAACAAAATTTAATATACACTTCAGAAGAATATGTGGAAACTGGAATTGGAAGAAAAAGAAGGAAAAAAAAAAACCAGTTCCCCCAAGTTCCCCGTGTCTAATGAGCCACAAACAAATCTACTTATATATTTGCCTTATTCTGTCTGTTTGTTTGTCTGTTTGTCTGAAGCTCACGGATAGAATGCGCGCCCATTGGCTGCCAGCAAACACGTGACCTCCCTGCCCGCCCCCCTCTAGACAACCCTGTTATCAGCTGTGTGATACCTACACCTGTCTATAGCGGCCATTCTAGACAACCCTGTTATCAGCAGTGTGTTACATCCACCTGTCTATACAGACCACCCTGTCTATAGCGGTCACCTTAGGCAACCCTGTTATCAGCAGTGTGATACATACACCTGTCTATACAGACCACCCTGTCTATAGCGACCACTCTAGACAACCCTGTTATCAGCTGTGTGATACATCCACCTGTCTATACAGACCACCATGTCTATAGCGACCACTCTAGACAACCCTGTTATCAGCTGTGTGATACATCCACCTGTCTATACAGACCACCCTGTCTATAGCGACCACTCTAGACAACCCTGTTATCAGCTGTGTGATACATCCACCTGTCTATACAGACCACCCTGTCTATAGCGACCACTCTAGACAACCCTGTTATCAGCAGTGTGATACATACACCTGTATATACAGACCACCCTGTCTATAGCGGTCACTTTAGGCAACCCTGTTATCAGCAGTGTGATACATACACCTGTCTATACAGACCACCCTGTCTATAGCGGTCACTTTAGGCAACCCTGTTATCAGCTGTGTGATACATCCACCTGTCTATACAGACCACCCTGTCTATAGCGGCCACTCTAGACAACCCTGTTATCAGCTGTGTGATACATCCACCTGTCTATACAGACCACCCTGTCTATAGCGACCACTCTAGACAACCCTGTTATCAGCTGTGTGATACATACACCTGTCTATACAGACCACCCTGTCTATAGCGGTCACTTCAGGCAACCCTGTTATCAGCAGTGTGATACATACACCTGTCTAAACAGACCACCCTGTCTATAGCGGCCACCCTAGACAACCCTGTTATCGGCTGTGTGATACATACACCTGTCTATAGCGGCCACTCTAGACAACCCTGTTATCAGCTGTGTGATACATCCACCTGTCTATACAGACCACCCTGTCTATAGCGGACACTTTAGGCAACCCTGTTATCATCAGTGTGTTACATTCACTTGTCTAAACAGACCACCCTGTCTATAGCGACCACCCTAGACAACCCTGTTATCAGCTGTGTGATACATCCACCTGTCCATACAGACCACCCTGTCTATAGCGGTCACTTTAGGCAACCCTATTATCAGCAGTGTGATACATACACCTGTCTATACAGACCACCCTGTCTATAGCGACCACTCTACAGCTGTGTGATACATCCACCTGTCTATACAGACCACCCTGTCTATAGCGGCCACACTAGGCAACTCTAATATCAGCTGTGTGATACATCCACCTGTCTATACAGACCACCCTGTCTATAGCGGCCACTCTAGGCAACCCTAGGAATCAAGATGTATACAAGGTGTAGACAAGATGAAGATTAAAACGTTTTTAAAATATATTCGCACTCGGGTAAAACCCGGGCGTTGCCCGGGCCATTCGTCTAGTCAACTTATAAATTCTCAAAAACTACCACTACAGTTCTATTTTTAGAATGGAATTCTTGTTAGGTATATGACTCATTCAGGGTTCGCGGATATTCCCCCTGGCCGGCCGTTTTACCACCGATTTTGTGTTTACAAATTGGCATTTTTTATTCGCAATTTTACTGATCGCCCTATCGTATCAACATGTTTCACGTCCGATTTTTCTGAATTGGATACTTTTGATTCATCCTCAATTGATTCAGAATACATGGAGCTTTATTCCTTTGATGGAAATAACGATATTTTAAGACGATTCTGATTTTCAAATTTCACTTTGCACTTTCAAACAACAAGGTATTAGAGGCATTTTTTCAAATAAATATAGTTTTATATTATTTGAGAAAAATGTTCTAAAATACTCTTATACCTTTTAAATATATAATTAATAATGTTTTGCCTAGGGGATTTGGCTAAATTTTTAAATAATACATAGGTTTATATATAAACATGTATGCTAATGATAAGAAGAACCTATTAACAAATGACTTCTTTTGATATTCAGCATTACTGTAAAGAAATAGGTCAATTTAGGGAATTAAAACAAAGTGACCATTATTAAGTGGCTGCCTTTTCCTGTTTGTATGGCTGTTTTTTAATTATACGGTCTAAAAATTTAGAAAAGTTTTTAAAAAAAGGCCAAACCGTGGCTATAGTGAACCAAAAGCTCTGTCCCATTGGGATTCACTATAGAGGGGTTTTACTGTAATTAAAATAATATTTTTAGACAAATTTATTATATTTTAATTATTAATGTGAATTTGATACCATATTGGAACCTTTGTGAACAAAGGAAAAATTACAAATATTCTATATATTCTTCATCTCCTAATCAACTCTGTCACCGTTTGCTTTTTTTTTGGAATGGCGCCCTCCTATTGGTTGGCTACGATCACGCCACCTTTGTCCCCCCCCCCCCCCCATCATGCCTCCCCCACTCGCTTTTTCGTTTTTTTAACTATTGTGTTGGAGCAGGTCGCTCCTTAAATAAATGCATATATTAGTTAATAACTAAATGGAATCCTCTCTTTCTTTTTCCCAGTAAGGCGCCAAATTATAATTGTAACAAATAGTATTTGAATCAAAACATTCAATCGGGTAAAACACGGGCGTTGCCCGGGTCATTCGGCTAGTTATTCTATATAAGTGAATAAATGCAATGGTTAAAAAAAAGAAGAAATTTAGAAAATTTGTTGTCATTAGTAATTTAGCGGCTGCTCAAGTTAAGCCAAAATTGTCCACCGTTGGCACCGATTTTATGGCGCATATCATGCCCTGTATTCATACACTAACTATGGCCACTGTGTGCCCACCTTGTATTTCAGCAATAATATGCAAGTACTACACACAACTTCACATCCAAAGAGCCGTATATAGCTCGTGAGCCGCAGGTACCGACCCCTGGGTTCCATGTAACTGCACTTATGCTTTGCTTTACCTGAAGTTTATCCATAGTGTTATTGAGTGGAATAGCCTGGGTCAGCACCTGTGTTATGGCAGGTCAGGTTCCGGGCCAGACAGTCCACCAGGATAAAGAAGGAAAAGATCAAGCAGGCCAACAAGCTGAGGAAGCTGGCCAAAGAGGCACAGGAGGCCAAAACCAAAACCAATGTAGTCAACACAAAGTAAGTGGACACGTCTTCATGTGAACACATCCAGCCAACCTGCACTGCGCAGTGCCAAGCCCAAACGACCATTGTTTGATGACTCCCACCTGAATTGGGCTGTAGACAATGTCTACCCCAAGCATCTGTACAAAGAGCGGCCACGCACCATGCAGCAGATCTACAACAAGTTCAAAGAGACCTCCCACCCCACCGTGTACAACGTCCCTGATGGCCTGATCACCACCACTGTGGAGCTCAACTTTGGGGTGGTCACCAAGAGGGTGAGTCACTTGGGGGTTTATCTTGGAGGAACAATGCAGGAGATGTTGAGTGCAGAAACTGCAAGCCAAGAAGTTCAAAGGCCTGCTGTGCTATCCCCACACCTTCCCCTTTGGAATCGAAAAGAAAGTTTTGGCCTTTTCCAAGGTGAGTGCCACTTGGAACAATCCAATCATCCACCATGACAACAGCTGCTAAAATGACTGATGATCTTTCCTCATCAATTCCTCTTGGTCCCTTGATTCTACCATTGTTCCCTCTTTTAATGCTTTAAGCTCCCAAAAAAACACATTTGGACTTTCATTCTTGTATTTTTGGGCCACCATGAGCAGCATGTGTTATAGTCACCTTGAGTTATATACTCAGGCAAAATATAAAATTAGTTAATCCAGGTCATGATAGAAACCCAAGTGTTGTTGGTATAGTGAGGTTTGACTATACATTTTAAATGTATGTATAGGCACAAATGAAACCTCTCTCTAAAGGCAGAGCCAAAGTGAGAGGGGTCCACTCACCTTTGATGGTAATTGTAGAAAATTGTCCTGTGTATGGAGGTTTTACTGCCTTGATATAATTTTTAAAATACCTATATTTATTTTAATTTTGCCTTTTTTTTTAGAATACAGCTTTAAAAAAAAAAGGTATCTGAATAACTTTCCTCAATGTTCTTGTTATGGAAGCTGTACATTACATGCTGAAGGTAGTAGGATGTCTTCTCTGCCATCTCACAATGTCATGGTCAGTATCAATCAAGATTTAGAACAGGCCATCTCAAGCCATTGAAGATAGAAATATAACTAACCCACTTGCTGGGTACTATTAGTGTACCTTTACATTCCTCTATTTTATAATGGATCAGCTATGAGAATGATTCTCTAGACTCAGGTTCCAGACTCTGCTGGCTAACTAGATGAACCATGTGTGTGTTATATCAGGATTTGAAGCTCCAGGAGCTGGCCTATGAAGGTGGAGCAGTGAAGGCTGGAGGAATCATGTTGATGAAGGAGGTAAGAGCTGGCTCACACCTGCCAACCTCCTGTCTAACACCATGGGTCTCTTCCAGTTCCTGGAGGGCCGACTATACTTCAAGGACTTTGACCACGTGGTAGCTTCTCCGGATGTTTTGCTTGACCTCAACTCTATCCGGGTGCAGTTGGACCGCAAATTTCCTGCAGCAGCAAGAGGTGGAGTACAATGCAAACAATAATTTGGAAGTGTGACGACCTCTTGTTGTTCAGGAACTCTGGGGCCAGACATCAAAAATATGTGCCGTCATTTTTCCAAAGGTATTGAGTATTTCTCAGACTCCTGCCCAGTGAACATGAGCTTTGGCTGGGTGGAGGTGGTGCTGGGCCGGGTAAGTTGGATCACTGCATACAACCAGACAGACAGACTGACTGGATGGCATGTCTAGATCAACCAACCCTACGAACACATTGAAGAAAACATGCAACACCTGCTCCAACTTGTGGAGAGCCACAGGAAGGACGTAGAGCCAGGTGAGTTGTGGATTTGTCGGGTCCCATATAGGACATGGATAAATAACCTTTAAAAAGTGTTTAAAATCCAATCACACAAAGTAAGGATCATCATATGTCCAATTGTTATCTGTGTATGTGATTATTTTCTATCTTCATACTTCTTTTATTCTTCTCTTCATTCATATATTCAATGTGTACTTTATATATATACTTTATATGTACTTTATATATACAGTTAAACCTGTCTATAGCGCCCGATTTTAAATACGTAGTCCGATGCGATTTATATTAAAAGTGACCTGTCTATAGCACCCCCTCTCTATAGCACCCTATTTTGGTGAGTCCCAAGAGGGGGCGACAGGTTTAACTGTACTTGCTATGTGGGCACTTTCTTATATTTGATGTCTCCTAAAGTTTTTTTGTTGGAAAGTCAGTCAGTCCTGTAAACTTGCTCTAGTTTTATTTAGAAGTCTCTCTGGGGGTCGGTGGAAGGCTGGTTAAACCGTTTGGTTTTCGACCACTACGACCCGGGTTCGATTCCCGCATTGGCCATTTTTTCTGTTTAAAAAAAAAAAAAAAAATGCTCCAATGGCCCCCCGATTCTTGCAAAAGTCCAACCCCACCAGCGAGTGCAAGTAACCAAACGGGGCTCTGGCACATTTGTAAGTGCAAAGTCGAACTGCTTTCACATGTGTAGACATGTGGTGCACTTACAGTAAAAAGCAGTCGCTATCTACCCACCATGATTATCATGGCCTGTACCATGTGTACTAGGGATAAGCAAAAAAAAAAAAAGAAGTCTCTCTCCAACAAATATTTTCTAAACTTTATATATCACAACACATTCATTGGTGTTTAAAAATGCTTATAGCCCACACCAAATTTCAAAAGTATTTATTTTCTGCCACAGTTCTTTGGGTATTCTCCAACTTCACCTCCATACAGGAAAACTGACATACTAAAATATTTTCTTAGTAGCCTCTTTAAATATCGTCACACTTTATTTTCCAAATATATATTTCAACCTTGCAATTCTGACCCACTTCCTTTTTCAATCTCTTCCCTTCTTATTTATAATGCCTCTATGTGAATTTTAGTAAAGGATTTCACTCTGAGTCATTCAGCTAGTATGAAAGAATTATTGAGGAGAAGTGAAACAAGACTGCAGTTACAGGATTGTTACAAAAATGTCAAACATTAATTTGGTCTTGTTACCAAATGTTTCTATCTACCTTATCATCCAAGATCAAATACCAAAATCCTCAAAAAAAAAATCTCACAGGAAAACCAAATCAAGTTTCAATGGATCCCCTCTCACGTTAACATAGACGCCAACGAGATGGCTGACCAGTTGGCTAAAGAAGGCTGTAAGGGCCAGCCTGAAATCTCCCAACTCACCAACCCCAGGACTATAATAGAAAAGCTGAGACAATGGAACCTAATAGAGATCATTTAAATGACTTGAGGAATAAGCAACAACAAACAGTACCAATTCTAACACTGCAGTGTACACACTATATATTAGTTACCTGCATAGTAAATAACTAAGAACCTTGCACATGCTACATGCAAGGATAATTATGTGGATGTGCAAAATTCAATCCATTTTTACTCCACTGATATTTATTATAGAATAAATGTCAGATCTATACCAATATTTGTTTTTAGAGTAAAATTAAATGTGGGGCGGGGAAGAAAAATCGAATTTTGAAATATAAAGAGAAAATAGATTCAAACCCTGGATTGTTGTTAAAACTACATTTTACCTATATTTGAACTACTACTGGTAGCCTGTGTTAAAGGACGTCATAGTCTGAAAGCTAGCCAAGATTATACCACTCGTCACCGTTAGCTTTGATTCCTTCTTCGAAATTTAAAAAAATGAAAATTGCATTTTTGAAGAGTTTTTATTTATTAATTTTTTTTTTTAAACAACTCTTATTTTCATACAGTCCAGTGGACCATGCAACTGCAGAAACATCTGTCCTCAAAGTGTTAATATAATGGTGTGAGCAGGGGAGTTCATCAGAAGGGTGGTAGTGACATGTCCCCCCTCCACCCTGGAGCTCAAACTGGCCCACTGGGACTACCTGGAGGACTACACCAACCCTCGTCATCAGGAGGAGGAAGAAAGTGTTGCTAAACAATAAATATGAGACACAGTAGCCGGCAGATCAGCCCCATTTTATTCAGAGTATTGCACACTCCATTACATAGTACAAAGTATAAAAATAGTGTGTATAATGGGTGGGATATATATATATTATCTCAAGAGAGAAAAACTTATAAAGGTTATACAATAGAATATATATATATTTACAATGTCAGGGTAGTGTCAACAGCTATGGTACACTGGCAGTTTACATGGGAGGGGAGAAATAAGAGGAACCAACTACAACACACATTTATGGATAATTATATGGAAAACAATGAGAGAAATTCTACAAAAAAAAAAAAAAAGAGTACATGTAACTAATAGGGAAACTAAGACAAACAAAAAAAAAAGGAAACTTGGCGATAAATCCTTCTTCTTTCTTGGATTCTAGTTCTTTCTGTGGAGATCAGAGCAACTGGGTTTCCACCGCAGCAGCTGACTCACATGACCTCCACAGAACCCGATGTCACTGCCACTTGGCCTTCTGAGCAAATATGTCTGCGCGGAGGTTCTGGGCAAAACATATGCCCAGGATCTGGACACACACAGTGTGTTACTTGGATATTTTTTAATATTAAAGTATTTAATTGATTTTAATAGTAATTATAAAAATGGGTTCAAAATAGAAACCTAAAATGTTATCATAACAATCACTCCTTCCAAGGAGGTTTGAGAGCAATTTACACTTAGTTGTGGAGCTTGGAGTTATATACACTTTTTTTTTTTGCTTATCCCTAGTACACGTGGTACAGGCCATGATAATCATGGTGGGTAGTTAGCGACTGCTTTTACTGTAAGTGCACCACATGTCTACACATGTGAAAAGCAGTTCGACTTTGCACTTACTAATGCCAGAGCCCCGTTTGATTACTTGCACTCGCTGGTGGGGTTGGACTTTTGCAAGAATCGGGGGCCATTGGAGCATTTTTTTTTTCTTTAAACAGAAAAAAGTGTCTAATGCGGGAATCGAACCCGGGTCCTAGTGGTCGAAAACCAAACGGTTTAACCAGCCTTCCACCGACCCCTGTTATATACACTGAAGGGTAAATATCCTTCCCCTAAATCATTTATATTTACAATATTATTACCCAGTTTATAATCTGAATATATTTCAGATTACCTTTATCATAACCAAGTCCAGAATAGTTTAAAATCTGTAGTATGAAAAGTAGAGGGGAGTGGATCACTATAAGAACGGGTTGTGTCAGCATTCTGGGCTGGTAGTGAGTGGTCACTGAACACCCTTTTCTTAGAACTTCATTCATATATGAAAGTGTGGGTCCAGGGTTGTAACAGGTCTGTCAGTTCGGAAAGGGTTAAATATATTATTTACTATTACAACGCTAAGATATTACTTCCTATACGGGGGCTCTTGTGGCATTGGCCAAATTCTCCATAGTTCACTGTTGCAGAAGGGAAATTTTCTATAAAGAAATTGAAAGGAGCAAGACATTCCTGGTTAATGAGGCACAATTTGGATTGTAGATTATAAACACAAGGTAATAAGACCAAATCCAAATAAATAAATAGTGTGTGACGTTTCGGTAACAACGCTGTTACCGAAACGTCACACACTATTTATTTATTTGGATTTGGTCTTATTACCTTGTGTTTACATTCCTGGTTAGTTGTTTATATAGAATGAGGGAAGTGTTGACTTACCTGCAGTACGGCCACCCCCACTGCCACCCCAGCCACAGGGAGCAGGTTGGCTTCTATCCACTCCTCCCCTGATCTCAGACAGCCTTTCTCATAGATCACCATGGACTTGTCCCCTGGCTAACACAGGGCTCAGTCTCTTCCTCTTGTACTGTGTGCACCAATGATACTCACGTATTCTGACTTTCTCACATCATAGCCACACTGCTTGTTCTTGATGCCCTCCTGCAATAACACCTCAATACATATGGTAAGTGCTATTTTTATCATCTCAAGGTTTTGTTTGGCTCGGTAATAAGTAAGCAGCAGAGTGGCTTCAACTCCATTGAATTAAAGAAGCTCTATACATACATAACTTTTTAATCAATATTCAGAAACGATCAGGTTATTTTAGGAGGACAGTTTTATGGCAATACCAGAAAGAAAGATTTGGCAGATGACTGTTAAGAGATCAGGTGCATGCCAAGAATAGTTATTGAGGGAGAAGAACGCTTGTGGAAGGAAAACAACAGTCTGGTGAGGGTTGTTCAACAGCAAGGTTGGTGACTGGACTGTAGAGGGCAGATTGCTCTGTGGGAAGTGGACACTGGAACAAGTGTAATTTATAAATAGCGCACTGTAGGTAGTGGATGGAAATATTCAACACTATTGCTTTTTAAAATAATGGACAAATTTCTACAATTTTGAACTGAATATGAAAAAAAGAATTGGGAAGGCTTGGCTCATCAGTGGTGAATCCTCCCAGCGATTTCGCCAATTTTAGGGAAGGTTCATCACTGATGAGCCAAGACTACCCAATTATTTTCCATATTCAGTTCAATAATTGGAGAAATCCATCCATTATTTTAGCTGTTGAATGTTTCCATCCTCTATTTTTCAATTTTGCTGTAACTGGTTTTCTGGCTTTGTCTCACTCCAAGTCTGCTAGTCAGGATTGATGAGAGATGACTTTCTTATAATAATATGTTGGTTCAATATTAATAATACACATTAGAACCTCTTTCTATAGGACACCTATTTGCATAGTAAAAGAGTCCTTTATAGAGAAGTATCCTCTTACTGGAGAGCGAATAATTGGTTTTAAAAATGCTCATTTTAGCAATGAAAACTGTTCTTTGTATAGAGGTGTCCCCTAGCAGGAGTGCCTGCTCATGGAGGTTCTACTGTATAGGTGTGTAATTAGCAATTCTTTATAACAATAATTGAGAGAAAGAATTTTCATGTGAAAAGTAAAGTGTGAAAATTTCTCTCAAGAACAATCCAGTCTCAGGAGAAGAGAAACAAAACTAGAACCTCCAGGAAAATGATCACTTGTGTTTAACCTCTGGACACCAACACCTCTCACGTACCCCAGGGATAAGCTTGCAGCAAGAGAAAGGCACGCCACAGGCCTCTCGGCTGCCCACTTGTTCACTGGAACAGTTGAAATAGACATTCATGTCCCAATCCTTGGGGCCCTCGATGCCACAGCACTCCAGCCACTGCTCCTGGATCCAGTCAACCAGGTTCTGCTGGTCTGGGTCCTCCCGGTAGTACACAATGAAGGCCTGGAAGCCTCCTCTGGCCTGGTTCTTGATCTGTGGACATATCACACCTCATTACTACTTTCACTTTATAAAGGATGGATGGCTTGGGCTTCCGTGTAATTGGCTTCGCCACTCTCACAAGCGGAGCATAAGTTTTCAATATTTTCTGATGGCTACATTTAATGAAAAGCTACTGTGTGCCATCTATAATATAGCAGGCACACCTCTAGAGAAAGAACATGCACTCATGGACAAAATTTAAGGAAATGGAAACTCTTTGATGTTGCCAGTCGTCTATTTTTTTTTAGGGAGACTGAGGCAATTTTGTTCACATTTGGCTATCTCGTGTGTTTTCAATAAAGGTCACTGTGTATCAAATATCTTACAGAGTTATTATCTGGATTCCGACATACATGCTAAAAGGTACAAGTTCCACAAGTTTTGTCCATGAGTGTACATTTTCCTCCATAGTAGCTTTGTTAGCATACAGCAGGCTGGCCACCTAGCTAACTTACCTACCCCAGCAAGAGTTAAGTGCTGCCCAGCAACTTTTTAAAAATTCATCATAGACATCACATGCAAAAACACAAGGTAATAAGACCAAATCTAAATTAAATAAATAGTGTGTGACATTTCGGTAACAGCGTTGTTACCGAAACATCACACACTATTTATTCATTTGGATTTGGTCTTATTACCTTGTGTTTATAATCTACTAGCCGAATGACCCGGGCAACGCCCGTGTTTTACCCGATTGAATGTTTTTATTCAAATACTATTTGTTACAATTATAAATTGGCGCCTTAAATAAATGCATATATTAGTTAATAACTATAGCCTATGTGCTTTATCTGTCTATGTACTGTTGGCTTCCGTAGGAGTCTCTTACTGGGAAAAAGAAAGAGAGGATTCCATTTAGTTATTAACTAATATATGCATTTATTTAAGGAGCGACCCGCTCCAACACAATAGTTACAAAAACCAAAAAGCGAGTGGGGGGGGCAAAGGTGGCGTGATCGTAGCCAACCAATAGGAGAGCGCCATTCCAAAAAAAAAGCAAACGGTAACAGAGATGAAGAATTATTAAGAACGCATGACGCTCGTAACTGTATATAGAATAATCCAAATTGTGCCTTATCATCACATGGAAAATTTAAGACTTCCTTCTTTTAAAGAGCCATTGAAGTATCCCTTTTTTTTCTATCTTTGAGACTCACGATGCTTCTTAAGTCTGTTGGCATCCCAAGCTAATGAAGCAGTAGTCAAAACAACTTCGAGTGTTTCTGTGCACACTGATGTTACACCAATTTCTGGAGGTTGTGCACACATTTAGATTTTCAAAATCTCTTTAGAGCTCAGGAAGAGCTCCTTTTTGTTTGATCTGATGCAGTCTAGGATATGCTAGGAATGATATCTCTCACATTATCAAATGTGATCCTGTTCTAGATCAGAGAAAGTCAACGACACTGATGAATGCCTCAAGTGGGATTCAACTAACATCCTCTCTGAACACCACTTTTATAATATTACATCTTCCAGCATTTTACATGACTGAGAGACTTCATTTCCACACACATAAATATCTAAAAAGTTTGTTTTTATTTCCATTATTGCCTAGTGGAAACGTTTGGTTTACGACCACTACGACCCGGGTTCGAACCCCGCATTGGACACTTTTTTCTGTTTAAAAAAAAAAATGCTCCAATGGCCCCCCGATTCTTGCAAAAGTCCAACCCCACCAGCGAGTGCAAGTAACCAAACGGGGCTCTGGCACATTTGTAAGTGCAAAGTCGAACTGCTTTCACATGTGTAGACATGTGGTGCGCTTACAGTAAAAGGCAGTCGCTAACTACCCACCATGATTATCATGGCCTGTACCACGTGTACTAGAGATAAGCAAAAAAAAAAAAAAAAAAAGAATGATTGGAAATTTTTAAAAATCTTTAATAATATAGGCAATCTATAAGTCAGTGATTCTCAACCTTTTTTTTGTTGCGGCATTATTTTAAAGATTTGAAAATTTGGCGGCACAATTTTAGAATTTCGCGGCACACTTTTGCTAACTTGAATGCAAGAAAATTCAAATTATGTATCAATATTTCTATGCAAAATATAAGTAATATACATCTCTAACATTCAATTTGCTAATTTCGTTATTTTAAAAAGTAAAAAAATGAAAAAGAAAAACCAATACAAACGTGAACATAATCATATGACTAAAATTCGGCGGCACATTTTTAGAATTTCGCGGCACACAAAATTACCGCGGCACATTGGTTGAGAATCACTGCTATAAGTGCTTGCTAGAGGTGATAACATTTGATTTTTTTTTTAAATGTTTATTATTTTCATTTCAATGTTTTTATATGTAATGAGTACACTTGGCTTTATATTTGACCATATGTTAAAATGACAGACAAGCAAACATCCCACAGCTTCAAGGAGGTTCTCAGCTTCCAGGCTTGGAAGTAGGTGACGGCATGATCTAGGGCCAATTAAAACATTTCAGCACAAAATTTTAATTACAAATGTATAATGTTGAAATCCTTTTCTCACCTTCATTGATGAACAAACACGTATTTGCTATAAATAGTAGAGCTCTAACACTTTATATATTTAGAACAAACTGGCCATGCAAAACTCAAATTATTTTTTTTTGCTTATCCCTAGTACATGTGGTACAGACCATGATAATCATGGTGTATTGAAGTAGGCGACTGCTTTTACTGTAAGTGCACAACATGTCTACACACGTGAAAAGCAGTTTGACACTTCAAATAATAGTGAAAGTGCTCTCCCCCACACCTGTACAAATGCTACCTCAGGGAGAGCTATACAGTAGTATCTCTAAATAGAATCTGGCCATGTTAGATAGAAGGAGATCCTCTAAAACGCTCATCATGATGCATGAATTTGTTAAAAATAGAAACTATCTAATTATAAAGTACTCTTTATATACCAAAAATGCCTTCCCAATATTATTTGTCCAGTATTTGCAGCAGTGGGAGTTTATTTACTGCTGCTATCACATATCTGATAAGAGGACCATATCTTCTTGATTTTGGTTATATGCAGAGTTACTTGTGGACCTCTGCAATGCTTTATACCCACATCCTTTAGTCTAGTGGTGAGACTAAGCAAATCTACTTGCCATGAAAAAATGTAAAACTAACATTAGGAATTTGATTTTTGCCTAAAAGTAATACTTGACTTGCTCCATAATATATAAACAGTAGAACCTCCCTTACAGAACATTCTCACTAGCAGAAACCTCTAAATAGCCGAAGAGGGTCGGTGGAAGGGTGGTCTAAACCGTTAGTTTTATATTTAATGAAGAGACTTGGCTAGAATGTTTATATTGAATCACAAAACTGATGAAGTTGCAGAAGTTCCATGAAGATCTTGTATTAGCAGCAACATCATTAAACTTGAATAAAAAAGAATAGTTTTATTATAACCCATTTTATATATTGGACCTGCCTTCACCTGCTTTGCAAGTGCATTTTTGCATGGAACCAAAGACAAGTTTTACTGCCAGTTTTATGCCAGCTGAACACCTCTTTGGCAGATTGTAAAGAATTCATTTGATCCCTTGTGGATCTCATGGAATGAAGTCGGTCCTAGACTGATGAGGGCCAATAGCCCAAAACCATGGTCACTAGGTGAACACTTCTCAGTTTGCCAAAGTTCTTGTCATGGCTTTGTCACTGACCTTAGTCAGCTAGTTTGTGGAGACGGTCAGTAGATGACTCTTAGTTTTAGTCTTGATGGGAGGAGCAATCCTTGTTTTTAAATATATAAACTAGAACTATGATGGCTTGCACATGGAGCAACCACATGTCTACACATGTGAAAATCAATCCAACTCTGCCAGGGCCCTGTTTGTCTTCTTGCATTTACTGCTGAAGTTGGATTCATGCCAGAATGGGCTGTCTGTGGAATGAATTCTACTAAAATTTGATAAGGCACAATTTGAATTATAGATTATAAACACAAGGTAATAAGACCAAATTGAAATGAATAAATAGTGTGTGATGTTTCAGTAACATCAAAATGTCATACACTATTTATAAACAGTTAAACCTGTTTAAAGTGCCCCTCTTGGGACTCACCAAAATAAGGTGCTATAGACAGGTCACTTTTAATGTAAATCGCATCGTACTATGTATTTAAAATCGGGCGCTATAGACAGGTTTAACTGTATTTGGATTTGGTGTTATTGTGTCTAGTGAAAGTAGCTGTTCCAACATGATGAGTCAGTAAAGCTGCTACCCACCCAGTCCTTGAAGATGAAGCCCAAGATCCCGGCTGCAGTCTCCAGGAGCAGCAGGACAGAGAGGAAGATGGCGTAGGCAGCCAACAGACAGGTGTTCTCGCGCAGCGCCCCCACGCAGCCTGTGTAGCCGATGATGAAGGTGACAGCCCCAATGATGACCAGGGTGAAGGCGGGGTCCAGGGCGATGTTGGTCAGCCGGCTGACATTGTTGAGGATGTCTTTCTCTGACCAGGCCCAGATGCCCACCACCAACACCAGCAGGCCCAACAGCTGCCCACACATTCCAACATTCCTTACCATTATAGCTTGTTATAACATGCCATCTATATATAAAAATTGAAACTCTTAAAGCATGAAAGTTTATTTTTAAATATAAAACAAATTTCTACCGTGTCCTTACTGCGATTAAAAAATATTGGAAGGGCTTGGCTCATTAGTGGTGAACCCTCCCAGCGACAATTTAATCTATCAACCACTTTTTTAGAGCACTAATACTGTATTGGAGCTCTGAAAAAAAGTGGTCTGGTAGATTAAATTGGCAAAACCGCTGGGAAGGTTCACTCCTGAACCTCTTGTTATTTGTCTAGTGCTAACAACAAATTACAACATTATATTAAAACATTATTTTTTAGAATAAATGTCAGAAATCTTTATTTACAATTAAATTTGATGAATCATATAATATAGATTGAATTTCTCAAAGTAAATAATCCATAATTCTTTTCAAGAAACAATTAGAAAATAAAATGAGATGTTTTGATATGGCAAAGTAGTTGTAGTTCTTTGTTCAAAATGCACTTGATAATTGTGCTACAAAAATTTAACAACAAAATTCTTCATTTATAATATTTTAGAATTAATTTTTTTTCACCTTAATTATCAACACATCATTCAGTACTTTTGTCTGAAGATAGTAACAATGCTGTTACTGAAACGTCACACACTATTTATTTATTTGGTCTTATTACTTTGTGTTTATAATATATAATCCAAATTGCGCCTTATCATTACCTTAATTATCAAAATTGATTTTTTAATAGTCTCTCGTTAATAGAGAGGGTTGTTGATGGGGGACAGTGCAGTAGCTTACAATGGAAAGTCTTATTTTGTCCCACAAGGGTACATGGTATACTTGATGAGATGGAATTATAGTCCCTCAAGTGAGAAGGATAAAGAGGAGAATGACCTGTCAAGGACATCCAAGTTGAGCAACCTCCTGCCAGGACACAATGGAGAACCCCTCCCTTCCTACTCTCTGGGCCAGCTCATCTCCCAAACAAAAGATGATTCGTCAAATACAACTAAATGTTGTTGTTTCTTATCCCCTTGTGTAAAGATTACACAAATTCAATGATTTCATGCTCCTGCTGATCTCTAGCTGATCTCATAGAATGGGATGTAGGGGTGCAGCTTTCGTTGATCATGGCACCATGATCCAGGCACACTTTGGTAAAAGTCTGACTTTGCCTGTAATTTTAGGCCGTTCCTAACATGGAAGCAGATGCTTTGGCTGCTAACATGAGTACAGACGTCTGTATCCCTGGAGCTGAATACAACTAAATAAAACATTAATGCTCACTCCCTCCCACACACCTATATATACCATCTAGTCATCCAATTATTGTAACATCTGTGTAATCACTTTCTGTCTAAGTCCCTGAATGTAATAATATCTCTTTTGACTCAAATCTCTGTACTGGGTCATTTTCATTCTACTGTACAAGGAGTGAGATCAGGTGAGTATGGGCTTGGGGAATAATTTGGACTTATATTTTGGTCAAAAAAATGCAGAACAGAAATAGCAAGTCTGGCAGTATCATGGTGCAGGATCCAATTTTGTGATTTCCACAACACACAAATGCAGCAAAATATCAATGGGTGTTTGTGTGTCCTTCAGAGATGACCTCGTGGTGAAGAAGTGTCACCTGTAATCAAAGAAAGTCACCAGGAAATTTTGAGTTTTGACTTGGAGAAGAAGGTTTTCTATGGTTATTCTCTCCTGCACCATTCCTGTGATTGTTTCTAAGACATATCCATAGACCATGCCTCATCTTCTTTGAAATCTTTTTTTTGCTTATCCCTAGTACACATGGTACAGGCCATGATAATCATGCTGGGTAGATGTCGACTGCTTTTACTCTAAGTGCATCACATGTCTACAAATGTGAAAAGCAGTTTGACTTTGCACTTACAAATGTGCCAGAGCCCCATTTGGTTACTTGCACTCGCTGGTGGGGTTGGACTTTTGCAAGAATTGGGGCCTATTGGAGCTTTTTTTTTAAATCAGAAAAAAGTGCCCAATGCGGGAATCGAACCCGGGTCATAGCGGTTAAAAACTAACGGTTTAGATCATCTTTCCAATGACCCCCCCATTGTAATCTTCATTGGCAGCAATCATTTAAATCATTTCTTGGTAAGTTTCTAAATGCCTTTGTTTGTGATCTGGTACAAGGTGTCTAGGAATGAATCTTCTGGGTGTTTTCTTCATATTCAGATCATTATGTATAATGGAGAGGACCAATTCAACCCACTGGAATGGGAGAGTTTTCAATGTCAATCCTCTTAATTTTGTCAAAAAGGTGTTCTGTTATTTTCTCAACAGGTCTTGCGCCATTTTATAACAAGAAAGATTTTTATCCTTCTTTGAATAATTTAATCCATCCAAATACAGTTGTTAATTTTAAGGATGAATCTAGGTTTATATGAGCTTTTCAATGAGAGAAATGTAAACATTTTTTAAAATCATTTTTACACAAGCATTAATACATATTCCTTGTTCCAATATTTCTTCCAAAAGAAAATCACTGTGGTTGATATAGTTACAGTCACCTGTAGTTATTTATTGAGTGTTAAATGTAAAACTCTGTGCACAAGTATACAGCATGAGCTATTGAGCTATTGATTTTGCAAGCCCAATAGAATTTTTGGTAGGTACTCAGGTTTTACTTGCCCAATCTGGGTATTTACTGAACCATCAATCACACTATGTAGATCTTCATAATGCAAGTACTACAGTACATACTGTATACACACTAAGTAACAATTCGTAAAAAGAATAAATAAAAAGAATTTTGCGAGTTTCCAGATCCTTTTTTGCTCTTGACTCTTACAGTGTAACCTGTATTCCAACCCTACCAAGATTGTGAATTTGATCTATGAATTTAATCTCCATAATCTTGTATAATTATACAATGGGATAATAATAATAATTAAAAAAAAAAGAATATAAAAATAAAGTACTGAAAAAAAAAATATTATTTCTAAGAACCCTAAAATATTACTTGTTTTTTTTTTTTTCTTATCCCTTATACAAGTGGCACAGGCCATGATAATCATGGTGGGTAGAGGTAGGCGACTACTTTTACTGTAAGTGCACCACATGTCTACACATGTGAAACGCAGTTCGACTTTGCACTTACAAATGTGCCAGAGCCCCGTTTGGAATATTACTTGTAAAAATGAAGAAGTAGAAGAAAAAATGATAGATATAGGTAAAAGCAAATCTGTAAATGTCATTAATATTTCCTCTTTCTTCCATTTTTTTTTAATTGCTGCACATTTGAATGTAAAGGCTTCTTTAAATTGTATTTTAAAATAATTGTCACATAATATTTGTTTCAATCAGCTTGTAGAACATAGGCACTGGGACAAGGCTGATAAGAATTACTCAACAAACAGAAAGATATTTTTGGCAGAAAAATGGGCCATGAACAAATTTTAACTGTAGCTTTTTGGTCATGAGTTTATCATTGTCACATCCTTTTGGAAATTTGAAAGACCCAACAGGAAGTGACATCAAGAATATAATGTTATGGTGGTTTACAAAAGTGGACAGCAAGTTGTGTACTCGAGGAGACATCCTCCAACGGGAAGCAAGCAGTGATATACCCTCAGTCATTACTCTGTCTTGTTTCAATGTGGAATAAAAAGATTGCTAGGTCAATAGGAGAAAGATCCAATGTTGAATCTTTTTTTAAATTATTATTATCCCTAGTGCACATGATACAGGCCATGATAATCATGGTGGGTAGAAGTTGGTGACTGCTTTTACTGTAAGTGCACCACATGTCTACACATGTGAAAATCAGTTTGACTTTTGCACTTACAAATGTGCCAGAGCCCCATTTGGTTACTTGCACTCCTGGTGGGGTTAGACTATTGCAAGAATCGGGGCCTATTGGAGCTTTTTTTTTTTTATCAGAAAAAAGTGCCCAATGTGGGAATCGAACCCGGGTCGTAGCGGTTAAAAACCAACGGTTTAGATCATCCTTCCACCGACGAAAAATGTTAAATCTAAAGGTTATGAGTTGTTAAAAAAAACTCCATAGCTGCTAGTTCTTTCTAAGCTCCTGTGGTTAGGACAACTAAAAAACCTACATGACTCCTATGGTAGACCATCTTGGATTTTCCAACACCTATAATAGAGTTAAGAGCAAATAATTTTAACCAGGACTCCACAGAGATATACAAATACAAGCTGCAAATTGTTGCAAAGAATTTCAAAGGAAATAAACAAATCGGAGGCCGCTCAGACCACTTAAACCCATTCCTCTTGAAACCTCTCCTTTTCAAAGACTTGAAATGGATCTCCATGGAAGATCTCCCAAGTCTGATAGCGGTAATAAGTGAATCATAGTCTGAACTGATTATTTAACCTGATTTGTTATTAATAAGGCCTTACTCACAGGTGAGGCAAAAGAAGTTGTCAAATTCTTGATGTAAAATGTTGTCCTCAAAAATGGAGCCCCTAGATTATAGATAGAGGACAAGTATTTCAATCAAAGCTGATAAGGGAACATACTAACTAGTGTTCTTCCATACACAGGTTCACAATAGCTTATCATCCCCAGATGAATGCCCTAACTGAGGCACTGAACAAAACATTGGCGGGGAAGTTAGCCTTCCTTATGTCACATTTGCCTATAATTCAACAAAACAAACAGCATTTAAGTTGTTTCATGGACGTGAAGCTGAGACAAATGTAGATGCTCTATTCCTAAATCCAGGTAAAATGCCTACAAAAAATAAAATACAGTTAGAATATTTTTCAAAAAGAATTGCATAGGCATGGTAGATGTGACAGGATTGGAAAATTTAAAAGCCCAAGAAAAAGACAAAGCTAGATATGACTCCCAAGCACGAAGCGGTAGATTACATCATTAGCAATCTTTTGAGGTTGTATCAACTTGTACAAAGGTTGGCCTTCACAGGCTGGTCATTGGGTAAGGAAAAGCAGTCTCAGAGACCAATCAACAGTGTTGTGGGAGAGCTTGAAGTGGGTATATAAAATATAAAATGCCGCAAAACTCAATGACAATGCTGAGTGAATGGCAAAATTATGTCACCATTAAAAGTGAGCACTGAAAGCTGTGTGCATGCCAGGCCCAGCAGCAAAAGGAGCCATCTCATGGCACTGGTATAAGTTTGAATCCTTGAATTAAATAGTATTATAAAGTCAGGTAATATATAAACATGCTAGGAAATAAGTTGGCCAGGTTCCCACAAAATACACTCCAAGAGTGATTCAATGGTGAGTCAGATGTCCTTCCACTAAACAGATGCCTTAACTATCTTGTTATATGATCCTAGTCATGGTCCTACATTTCCTAGATATCATCCTTCCTGCTTATGTACCACCTTTGGTACCAGAATAGCCACATCTCTATATATGCCAATTTTTTTTTTCATTTCATTTCAATGTAGAAATAGAAAAAGTTTCAGTTCTGGGAGCCTCTTGTAAATATACAACATCAGGAAACCTCAAAAGTAATAGTGCTTACCAATATATGGCACCCTACAATTTTCTCAAGTCTATTGTTGCAACCGTGAGATCACTATCTTTACAATAGGATTAGGTACAATTTGAATTAGAAACGTACGTAAGAGTGGAGCTGGTTGTCTCCCAGACCTCCATGAATGCCAATTGTGGTGAATAGCTTGATTGTGTCATCAATCTCATGCTTCTATTACTTCTTTCAGCACAAGAGAGAATATTATTAGAGCTATATATTTATTTATTATCCCTAGATGTGTCATATACAGGCCATGGTGGGTAGTAGTTGGTAACTGTTTTTGCTACTCAGTGGTGGAGTTGGATTTTTTCAAAAATTGGGGTCATTGAAGCAATTTTTTTTTTACTGAAAAATGAAAGTGATCAATGCGGGATTCAATCCTGGGACATGGCTGTTGAAAATCGATAGTTTAAACCCCTTGTACACCATCTCCCATCTAATCTAATGGAGTGAGCAAGAGAAACAAAGGTATAGTTTGGATCATAGTTTAGAAACACACAAGGGGAGGTAACATGATCAAATATATAAATGTGACATTTTGGTAAAATTGTTGCAGTACACCACATATAATTTTAGGGGGTTGGTGGAAGGATGATCTAAACCGTTGGTTTTCGACCACTACGACCCGGGTTCGATTCCCGCATAAGGCAATTTTTTTTTTTTTTTAATGCTCCAATGGCCCCTCATTCTTGCAAAGGTCCAACCCCACCAGCGAGTGCAAGTAACCAACGGGGGCTCTGGCACATTTGTAAGTGCAAGTTGAACTGCTTTTCACATGTGTGGACATATGATGCACTTAGAGTAAAAGCAGTCGACTTCTTCTACCCACCATGATTATTGTGGCCTATACCACGTGTACTAGGGATAAGCAAAAAAAAAATGTTTTCTCATTCTTGCACCCTTTTGTTACAGCAGATATGACAGCAACTTGGTTATAACATCCTACTTGTGCTGGAGTTCCAATCTTGGTCCCAAGTGAGGTTATTATACCAAGAGATTTTGTTTCAACTGTAATTATATCATTTAAGACATTATATGGCGCGTTATTTATTTGTGTTAATTTATGCCTAACTGGCCTTGTCTTTATAGTTTGCTGAAGAGCATTGCTCGAAGCAAATATTTAAATGTAATGCTACTGTCCTATAAGCTTATATCCATAGTTTACTTGAAAACCATTTCTAAGATTCCATCCTTCAGTGTAGCATATAAAAGCAGAATGATCCAATACAGTATTAGAGCTCAGAGAGGCGGTCTGGTGGATTAAATTGGCGAAACTGCTGGGAGGGTTCACCACTGATGAGCCAAGCCCTCCCAATATATTTTTTTTCATCGCAGTAAGGACAGTAGAGTTTGTTTTATGTATAAAAGAAACATTCGCGCTTTTAAATCCTTTTATTTTATATGTATAGATGGCGCATTATTGCTTTGTGTTACATTATAACAAGTTGGATGGTGGTGTACTGGGTGGTTGCCGCTCTCCCATTGCTGAAGGCTAAAAGACTTAAAAAGAAACCTCTATTGATGGTAATTTTTAAATAACTACTGAATATTTGAATACACTTTTGAAATCTTTATTTTCATGTGATACACATACAGAAATGGCTTTTCCTGCACATCAAGTTTTTTATATATCCCAACTTAGGTAAAATTTATCAAATGAATTAAAAATATGCAAAAGTAAAAAGTGGAGAATTCACTAAATGGAAAGTATTTATGAAGCTGAAGGTTCACTAATGCCCACAATTCTGTCATCAAAGTTGTCTAGGGACCAAGTATCATGCTGGTTTAGTGGCTCTTTGTCTCAAACTGACCTGCTAAGGGAACATTTACACAGTGCAGGCCTACTTGTCAAGAGATTACATCATCTGATAGCTGTGGTGTACAATGTGGAAAGTTGGGAAGCTAACTTCCATCTTAGCACTGAGCATGCCTGGTGGTCTAAGTCTCTTCATACCAACATTTAATGATTAGGTACAATTTGGATTATAGATTATAAACACAAGCTAATAAGACACTAACCAAATAAATAAATAGTGTGTATGAATGTATAAATAGTGTGAATAAATAGTATGTATTTATTTATTTGGATAGTGTCTTATTACCTTGTGTTTATATCAACGTTTACCTCAGTAAAATGAAAGTGTACCCCAATGCTTAATGCTAAACTTTCCAAATGAATTAGCACAAGTTATGGAGATTTGAGAGTATTTTTGTCTTTGACCAGACTTTCCATAATGCCTCTATTCTGGGACAAGGGTAAGTTATAGTTTCTGTGCTTTATAACATGTCAAGTTCTGGTGTTCCAGGACAAGGGTACAACTAGACCAGCCTTCTTGCTGTTAAGATGCAGAAACCTTTGTTCTTACTTAAAATGGAGATGAAGCGATTATTTTTGTGAGTGTGTTCAATGTCTAAAAAGAGGCACAAAAACAATAAAACCCCTAGCTAGCATTAACCTTATATCCAAACTTTCTTTGAAATTTGCTAAGTGATGAGTTTTGTTTGTTTAAATTATACTTTATTTAGTTTCTCTACTATAAAAAAGTATAAATAATGGTGGTGGAAATCAAATAATCCATACAACAATAAAGGGACCTCTCCTTTTTAATAGATGCATTAAAACAATTTGATGTTCTCAGATCAAATGGTCAGGTTCAAGTGAACAAGCTGATATAAGCCTTCCTGTATCAGGCAGCTACAATGCCTAGCCAAATCTGCCAAAGAGGTATTTGAATGAGCACCACAAGTAGATGGTGCATAGTTTTTGTATCTTAGTTGGCTGGAAGAAATGGTAAATTTCCTCCAGGCAAAATTCCTATTTATATTTTGGCTGTATAATTAATCTAGCCAATTAAGCAGCTAAACATCTCCTTTGTCAATTTCATCTATTTCTTGTGGATGTCATGAAATCAAAGCCAACCTTGAATTCAAGGAAAAAGCCAGAAACTAAAACTCTGCCTTTACCGGTCTCAAGCCCGGATGAAAAAGGAGGAGGGGGAGCAGTAACAAGCTTGCTGATAGTACCCTGTAAGGGCTCCTAATCCAAGGATACAGGATGAGCAGCGTTTGTACTCATGTTAGGAGCGGCTGCATATGGCATCTGTTCCTCATGTCAGAGGTGGCCATTTCTTTTGGAGCTAAGTCGGCCTGCCACTGAGTAGTGCTCCCAGTCTTAATGACAAAGGCAGACGCATTCTACATCACCCAGTCATGATGGTTGTCAAGGCTTGATACCCAATATGATTGAGTAGAGATAAGAAAGAAGAAGAAGAAACTAAGGTATCTAGTTGGACCTACTGATTTGCCAAAGTTGTCACTGACCTTAATCTGCTAGTTTGCTGAATTGGTTGAAAGACTGTACACAGTCTCTTTGTGTCTTATTTTAACTAAAGTCCTTTCTTTTTATACATTTATAGTCAAACCTCTTTAATTCAACACCTCAAGGAAAGTTGCTTCCTGTTGAATTAAAGTAGGTTTTGAATTATATTTGTTTAAAGTAGGTTACTTGTGGTTGAGAAATTCCCAAATAGATTGAATTATAATAAGTGTTAAAATATTGTCTATGAATTAAAGAAGTTATGCTATGCATATATAAACATCTTCCTAATTTTGAATTGACCACACCCATAAAGTATTATGTTGTCAATGTTCAATATATAATGTTTTAACTGTCTTTTCTTTTTCTTTTTTTTTTTTTGGGGGGGCCCTAAAAGATTATAAAGCCTTCTTAATTCTGTACAATATGCATATAAAGGTTTTATATCTTTCAAAAAAAAGATATTTCTACATATATTTTTGTTATATTTGCTTCTTTTTTTTTATATTCTCTCCAAAAATTTAGATTTTAAAGATCTATTAACATATTTATGCATTTATTGAGCAGATATTTATATTAAAACTATTATTATATTTAACTTTCATTTTTTTCTTTTAATTAAGCAACTTTAATAATTTTTATGAATAAGGCTGAATACTATTACATGTGGGCACACTCTCCATGAATATAGAATAAAAACAAGCGTTGTATAAATATTGTTTGCAATTTCGTACGTAACCTTCGATGTCAAAATAACAGGAAGTGAGTAATATTGAAAAAATGTTAATTACCCAAAATATCACATTAAATCCAAAAATCAGATATTTCAAGCAACAGCTGACTTCACTTTTATCTCGGCGATGCTTTCTACCAGGCATTATTTAGCAAAATTTTGACGATATTTTTGAAGCCTGTAAAATAAACAGACATTAAACTTAAATTAAGAAACAAATGTTACGTAACGCCCTCTAGTTATTGTATTCTTTATTATTGTTATTATTATCTGTGTATGTATTTTAAAAATCTTTAATATATTTTTAGGGAAAAAATAACCTTATGATAAAAATGAAATTATCTTTATATTTCATGAAGTTTGATAAGATTTGTTTTTAAATTTCCGCAATATATATAACACTAGTTTATCAATGTTATTATAGCGTTTATTTCAGTTATTGCGGCTTTATTAATTTAAGACATCATTTAACACTTTAAATAACATAATTTTACACTTTAATGACAATATTTTTATTTAAATAACAAAAATTTACATATATTTATTACAACAATTGACATTTTTTATCACTATAGATTTCGATTTTTATTCTTTTACAATCATACCATGTATGATTTATAAATAATTAATATAAAATTATAAAACATGCTGAAGTGGCTCAGCACTGGACCAGGAAATGTGTAAGGGACAACATCGAGCCTAGTGTAAGGTCAATCTGTAAATAGCTGGAGAAAGTGGTCAGAAATCTGATTGAGGAGAAAAGCCTGAAGACTTGCCTGGCCTTTCCCACTCACTACCCTATCAACCACTGTATGACCTGATTCACCCTGACGCTTAGAATCCCACAGTATTGGAAGCGGGCCTGTGTGATATTACTTCAGGACTTGTCCAAGCTGGACAGCCATGGACTGCAAGTCCAACCAGGAGAAGCGGGCCATTAAGAACCACCCAACACATCATCCCAGGCATGCATTTATCTTTTGCTCCTGAATTAAAAAAAAAAACATATATTATATGAATAGTTGCGTCATAGCCAGACACGCCGTTTGTGTTCTTTGCCTGATCAGGATTATACAAAGATGACACGTGAATTTGTGAAAAGATGCAGCTAAGTTATAGCTTTATTAGATAATTGTAAGGGGGACAATATAAGGGACTTGCCTCCAACCTCCGCCATTGCGCCGTGGATGTCACTCTTGAGAAGCATCTTGCTTTACACACAGTCAATCTACACATGGCCTGGAAGATATAAACTTGTAAGTTGATCCGCTGCAACACAATCGTTCTGAGCAATCCGCTCGCTACAGTTCAGTGGCCAATATGGCCTGGGAAACTTCAGGGTATCTTCGCAGTAAGGCTAACAGCTATTATCCATCGAGCCTTCTTGCCAAGACCCCTAGCTGTCAAAATCACCTCACCATACTGTCGTTTTTCTCTCATGCGCGCTCCTCTGAACTATTCTTGGCGGCACACATGTTCTCTGGTGATCATCTGCTAAACTTGGTGAATCATTCTCTCTAGCGTCACCCTGTAACACAAGAGTAACATTATATATATATAAAAACACTTATATTATTAGCATTTTCTGGAATAAATTTGTTACAGAGTTTTAAACTAAGAGGAAGCAAAACAAATTTCATGCTTTGCCGAAAGATGGCGCACAATTCAAAAGATACAGTCGCCATTCCGCTAGCGAAAGATGCGCGCGGATAGGCCCCAAGGGGGTCGTTTTGTTCCTATTTTGACTTATTTAGGCCCGCGCACGTCGTCAAATTATTTGACAAACATTTTAGAGTCTTTAGGTTAGCTGGTGAAAAGGTTTTGTATTTGATTAGCGAACTGACATTCCACGTCTTCTCATTTAACAAATGTGGCCATGTTTGTACATATAAGAGGTTCAAAGGAATGCGAGCGGCTCTTCCAGAGAGAGTTATTGTGAGGAGACACTTAAAGCGTTCTCTGAATGCTTGGTACGTGTCTGATGATATCTTCGCATATCTGTGTAGCCCGTTCCGCTTCAACGCTGAATAAAAGATAAGTACTGGTTTTGTTATAACTCATCGTGTTTTTTCACGTCCTCTACTATTGTTGCTGTTGTTGTGCCTTTTGAGTGTACCCGTTTCTATGTGTAAAGATATTTTTTTTACTTTATGCCCTAGTACTCTCTCATTAAATTAACTTTTTTCAGTGCCACCATATATATCAAAGATTTTAATTTTAATATTTAAATATATATTTCTTAACACAAATTTTTGGTCTTTGAGGTACAGCCTGTTACAAGTTGAAGAGGGCCAACAGCCCGAAACGAACGGTTTTTGGTTGGTTTTTCTAGAATTTTCAGGAAAATGGGTTGACCAAATATTATTAAACAAGCCTTTAAGTCAATGCTTAGTTGATTTTTGTTCCACTAGATGGCGCTCTGCCACAAAAATGCTCAGGTAGGCGATCAGGATATGCCTTTTGCCTGATATGCATGATGATGAAACTGTGATAACCAGGAATGAGTGATTTCTTCCCAGATAACTCATATAAGTGAAGTTTCCATTAACAGCATTAGCTCCTGATACAGTTTCCTCCAACTTAAAGGTCTAGAGCCCAGCCATCCCCAGGCTGAAAAAGACCAGACTATTACTCAGTGGGTCACCACAATGCCAATCAGACCCTAGAGATGGAAAAGCATTTTCTCATATTCTGATTCAGAGCTACCAGCTTCTTTCGCGGAGATCCTGCCAAATATCAAAGACTTGCAGTAGCCACAGCACATGTAATAAGAACCCTGGAACTGATAACTACAGAGTAACCCATTAATCAATGTTATAAATTATATTTTATCTTATTTTTTCAATTTTATCATAGATAACACATCAAAACTAGATATTCAGTTTAATAATAATAATAATAATAATAATTAATATGAGCATTTTAAGGTATGTTATTTGTTTCAATATTCTATTGATAATTTTGGTATATGCGTAATAAATGCAATAAAATTCAGAATAAGTTAATTAATTCTAATTCTGAATTTAGGATTTATATCAAACTAGCTGAATGACCCGAGCAAGGCCCAGTTTTACCCCAGGGAATTTTCCCCTAGAGAACATATATGTAGACAAATGTTGTTTGTTTGATTCAAATACTATTTGTTACAATTATAAGTTATTATCTGACTTCACACACACCCGGGATCTTCCCAAGTGAATGTTTGCCCTAACGATAATGCTTGAAATTATATTATATACTAGACGAATGACCCGGGCAACGCCCGGGTTTACCCGATTAAATGTTCTATTCAAACACTATACAAAACTGCGCGCGCGCACAGGGAAGTCACGTGCTCGCCGGCAGCCAACGGTCGGTGGGAACTTGGACTGTCCAACCGGCCGGCAGCCGGACGATTACATTTTCTCGACGGGGGGGGGGGGGGGGGGGGGGGGGCAGGGGGCAGGGAAGTCACGTGCTCGCCGGCAGCCAACGGGCGCGCGCCGCCGGCAGATCGCCACGCGTTCTAGAGGGCGCTGCTCGTGAGCTAAGTAGATTAATTTGAATATATAGTTTTAATAATTGATTTATATATATATTTTTAAATAGCCTATCGTCACCCCCGTTATTTTTTACCTATGTATGGAAATTTTGGTTTGAATTAGTGAACTACTGCGAATTTGTATACAGGTCATACAAACCAACAGACAAACATTCATTTTTATATATATATATATGCTTGAAATTATGTTATATGGTATATAATACCAACAAAATATAAATGTGTCAAGCATTCTAAGATATAGTAATACAATTAAGAATTTGACAACAAAACTAAAGAAAATAACATAAATATAAAATCTTTTTAAATAATCGATAGTAAACTTTTAAACCATGCGACATAAACTAATTTCATCAAACTTTAATAAAAGATGTTGCCATAAAATATAATAATAAAATTGCAAAGTTTTTCAACGTTATTTGAAGATTGTATTTCTAAATCCTCTTGTCTTGAAGGGGCAACAGGCTTCCTGCCAAAACCGATACCTACCTCCAAACTCTGTCACTTCACACCTCCTTAATACAATTCTCGCAGTGAGGTTGCGAGACAAATTGGCAAATTTTTAAATAACTCCAAGGTTATTCAAAAGAGAGAGAGAGAGACCTGGAAATTAGAGTATAAGTTTCTCCAGATTCAACTCTATATGCTGTTAAAATTTCAGCCAGATTAGTTACATATTGAGGACATTGAGGACGTGTATAACTGAAAAAATATAAACATACATACGTTGATTTTAAATATATTGTAACAAAGTATTTATTAATTTTATTATTTTTATTAACAGAGTTGTGGAATAATGGAGATCTCTCTCCATTATTCCAGACGCCGTCCGGACGGCTCGGGTGACAGTAAACAAACAAGCCCCGGCGGCGCTAGCCGCCAACAAAGGATCAGAACACGGCCTGGTCTGCTACCGACCAGTTTGGTGTTTTCCTCTGTCCTCTTAAGATGTTTTGAATAAAGTTAGTTTGAAGGAGACTTTTACCCTCTCCTTTCTGCTATTCAGTGATCTGATTTAAATCCTTGCAACAGCCCACAAAAAGAATCATCACTGCGAATTCTTCTACCGAATTTCGCATCAGTATTTTGTGAAACGATTACCCGACATTTCTTCACAAAGTGGCGTCCCCGCGGGTGGGCTTCTGACAAGGCAAGATCAAGTGGATTAACGGCGGAGTACAAGTCAAGACTCAAGATAAGTACCTTTTGTTTTACCTTCTGTTTATAGTGTTTTTGAATAATGGAAATTTTAAAAAGACATAGAAATTTACTTAGAAAGCGACTAACTCGCAGCTTGAAGACGACAGAAGAGTTTCTGTCAAGTACTCCACCGATTGAATATAATAGAGAGATCATTGAAGAAACTCACAGTGAGATTCTTGTGATCCAAAGCAATATAAGAGACTTCATGCTAACTTCAGACGTTAGCGAAGAGGAACTAGAGCAAGACGATGAGGAAGCCTTGCAATATACCCAGAGATATAAGAGGATATATAAAAAATGTCTCGCTCTTGTTGAACCCAGGATCACTGAATCCAGTCCCACGACCAGTGAAGTGAGCTTCGCTTCTAGCTCACACCATAGAACTGTAAAACTACCCAAGATAGAATTAAAGAAGTTTACAGGAGAAATAAAATATTGGTTGGGATGGTGGGCACAGTTCAACAAGATACATGTCGATCCCACTTTAGAAGACAGCGACAAGTTTCAATATCTTGTGCAATCTATGTCGCCGGGAACCAGAGCTAGTAAACTGGTTGATAGTTACCCCCTGACTGCCGAGAATTACCCCAAAGTTATAGAAACTTTGACAGAAAGATTTGGAAGGCCTGAACTGTTGCAACAAGTCTATGTCAGGGACCTTATACGCCTTATGATCGATTGCTCCTCCAAACAACAGTTGAAGGTGACTTCGTTTTATGATGAGTTGGTGACTCATTTGAGAGCATTGGAATCTTTAAAGATTGAGGCCAGACAGATGTCTGTATTTATATTTCCAATGATTGAGGCATGTCTCTCAGAGGAACTCATGAAGGCTTGGCAAAGAAGCCCCCTCCATGATGTCAAGATTGATGCTAATGATTCGACTCAAACTAGAGTTGACCTAATTATGGAGTTTCTCCAAAAGGAAGCTGCAGCAGAACAAGACAGAGCCTTAGCTGGATCCAAGTTTGGACTCAAATCTCTGAAACAGGATAGAAACGTGGGCAGACAATCACATCCTGCTAAGATACCTACGGCCTCTGGACTATTTGCTGGACGTGCCCAGAAGTGCATCTTTTGTAATAAAGATCATAAAAACACAGAATGTCTTGCTGCGCGCAGAATGAGCATTAAAGAAAGAAGAGAGCGTATTGAAAACGCTAAATGTTGTTTCTCCTGCCTCCAACCAGGTCATATCTCTTCTAATTGTAGAAGTCGCATAACTGAATGTATTCGATGTAAGAAGAAGCACCTTGATATTTTATGCCCTCTTAATGCTCCTGGACGAGAGTCAGCGGATGAAGACAAGGAACAGGTGGAAGACTGTGACGTTTCTCCTACAGTTGAAAACCGAGTTTCATTCTCCGGTCTTAGCGCTTCGTCTCTGATTTTGCTACAGACTCTGAAGATTAAGGTCGAAGGTGCGACTTCGGCGAAAGTAGTGCGTGCCTTCCTTGACATAGGTTCCCAACGATCCTATATTTGTCTAAAACTGCCCAGGATCTCGGACTATCTCCCATCGGCCAGGAATCACTTAAACATGTGGTGTTTGGAGGTCAAATTTAAGGAGGAAACGATTACCCGACATTTCTTCACAAGAGTGGTCATTTTTATGTTTATATTTTGCTACTCTGTAAATTCCCTCGTCGCTTATCTTTTGTTTACCATTCATAGTTTGTCCTTGCCTGAAATTGTTGTCTCCTCCTGAAGTTTTTGTCTTCCCTAATTTTCCACGTGGTAATATAGAGATAACACATCAAAATAGCTTATTTTTTCAGTTTATAATAATAATAATCAATATGAGCCTAAAAAGAGCCATGTTAATTGTTTCAATATTCTTTTGATAATCAATGTGATCAAATTCAGAATTATTTACAACAACAACAACAAAAAGCCTTTATTCAGGGTCACTGACCCTATACAGGATTCACCAGAGGTATGCATAAGAACAAAGCAGTGAGACAAAGGAAATAAGGATATATACAGAAGAAAAAGAAAAAAAAAACATGAAAGAGAAAGAGGGAAGCATGAAAAACAACACAAAAAGAGTAGCAGTAAGAAAGTGAGGAGTGAGTGTCACTTGGTCTTCTTCTGAGATATGGACTTGTGGAAACCATAAAACGCCGTAGCAATATACTTATTCTGGGTCATATTGTCAATTATTGATGGATGTGAAGCACAGAGTTGCCCAGTTTTGAGCATAAGGGTTCTTCTTTCTTCTTTCAGAGCATAGCAATCAAAAATATAGTGAGTGATTTCATTTTTTAGTTTTGAATTACAGAAGGTACAAATCGGGTCCTCACCGCAGAGCATCTTGGTGTGGTTTTCTCTAAAAAAACTTGGAAAGTATTCTAACTTGTGCGAGTAGTCTTACAACCGGGAAAGGAAAATCCCCTAAAAGGTATCCCTCATTCAGAATTATTTAATATATACAATTTTTTTGTTCTGAATTTAGAATTTATATAAAATATCTGAAAAAAAAAAGCATTCATTTTAATGTAAAATATTTAAATTTGAATATGTATTTGTTTTAATTGTCATTTATTATATATTACATTTTCTAATACTCTGTTTGGCTTAATTTTCAAAAGTGTGGATGGAAGGTAACTCTGTTTTTAGGTGAGATTTTTTTCAGCACCAGGTAAGGGGCTTTAAGCTCCTTGAAAAAAAAAAAAAAAAAAACTGATAAAGGAATCAATATGATATGCATAAGGTAATTTTTTTTGAAGCAATCACTTTTATTCACCATCATTTTATATTCACCAATAGCCGACACAAATATGTGCTGATGTATTGTGAATGTAAATATTATATAAGATTATAGTTAGTATCACATTACATTGAATTATGTATAGACTATAATATAGTGAAGTTTGTGTTATAGGATGTTACACACTGATTTTCTCAACCGTTGATATGAAGCTTGTTAGTTTGCGAGAGCGTGTAAAAAGAAAATGCAGCGGTATGTTATATATGTATGTTACAATTTACGAACGTTATGTAAACAGAGAAAAAATATGGTTTTACGGGTAACTAACCAAAGTGTATGATTTCGAGCCCAAATGTAGAACGTTATGCATTATCCAGCCCTAACATGCAAAACATCACATCTCAACCCCTTTTTTTCAATTTGTAAATATTTTAAATGTGTCCCTACTTTATAAAAAAAAAAACCTTCCATTCCCTCATGTATTGTAACTAATCTAACCTCTTAATCTGTAACAAATGAATGAACAAAGATCAAAATAAAATTCGGCACTCTAACAAAGACGACAAGTAAATTATTTAAATAATCTGGATGAAAAAATTGAAGGGAACACAGTTAAAATGAGATGTTTCTTTCCCATCCAAACGTATCAGCTTCTGATATGACGTATCACCATCTGATTGTTCTCCCAAATCAGATGATCCTTAGGTCCAGGCCAGATGGTACAGGGGCATCAAACAGCAGAGTTTTCACGGTCAGCAGAGAGTACACAGTTCAGTCAAGGTCTTCACAGACAGCATAAGAATTTTTCAGGGGCAGCAGTCAGTAAACAGTTCAGTCAGCGCTGACAGAGAGCGGACAGCAGAAGATGAGCAGGACTCATAGTCCAGTTCCGACTTCACGCTAGTGGATCTCCCATCTCCTTCACGACATTTCGCCAACTTCTCTTCAAGCCTTGTGCACACCTCAAATCACCCATGGTTTAAAAACCATCTTATTTTAATCGTTTTTGTTTGGGAGCTTTTTTTTTTCTGAAATCCATCGTATGACTTGTCTTCTTTAACAAAAGAGAAGCCGCTTACACGCATGCTCACACAATTGTCACCATACAAAAACCTCAGAAACAATCCCAGCCACGCGCACACTTGCGGATCAGAGCCCACACTTTCCTCTACAATTTTTAACACTCCTACAACGGTACAAACACATATTCACACAAAACAAGTTCGCAGTCCCAAGCCTCAATCTAAACTATATCCAATAAAATAATAGCTTTGCCTTCATATCGAGTTCCGATTTGCGGCCAGCAGGAAATTCGCTCCCAGGTCCAGCAAATGCTGAATAACCACATCATTGAGCCTTCGTTCTCACCCTACTCCAGTCACCCTTGACATTAAACGGGACAAGCCCAAAAGGTTTTGTATAGACCTCAGGAAGGTGAACGATATCATCAGCCCCGATATTCATCCTCTCCGACTAAATAGAATGCATATTGGATTGGCCCTCCGATGCCAAATACTTCACAACACTCGACGTGTCATCCGCGTTCTGGCAAGTACCTATACACCCCGATTCCAGACCCTCACTAGCCTTCGTCACCATCGAAGGGTTGTATCAGTTTAAACAGCTTCCTTTTGGACTTCGTAAGGCCCCACTAGTCTACGAAAGGTCCATTAATCAGTTCTTGCAACGTCATGGACTTGATTGTGAGGTCCATAATTAGATTGTTTTATCATATTCTTCAAAACATAGGAGGAACATCAAACACATATGAGCAAATTTTCGCGTTTTTGCGAGATAGAGGTTGCAGCTCAACTTCGCGAAATGTCAATTTTTTAAGCAAACCATATAGAATTCTTGGGATATACAATCGGTGCCGGTATCCCCATTCTCTCATACGCAACACAGACATAATACACGCCATGCGACGATCCCACAATCCCAAAACATTAATCTTTCCTAGATGCTGTGAACGCGCGACGCGTTTATAACAAGTTCATCCCGGACTATGCCAGAGCACTCTACCCTCCAGAGTATATATTCCTTAACACTAGGGTTCATCTATCAGTCCAATTGCAAACATAAGTACAAACCCCCGATTACAAACAGTCTTATAAAATTTTAAAACCTTCAGAATCTTCCATTTTATTTCCCCCATTACCCTTTTAACACTACCTAACCTTGCTTTACCGTTGTCATTGGCCGACGTAGGACCATGTCGAGTGCCGCATGGACTAAAGGTGCACCTACTGGACCATCAATCACCTCTCACCTCGAGAGCTACTGTCAGGTGTACGTTATCATGCCCAAGAAGTATTGAGGGTTGAGCATCTGAAAGGTATTGAACCAACTGTTGATTGAGGTGTGGCTGCACTTGTGTCATAGACTTGACCTGGTTTGATTGTATGGCAAGTGAGAGGTGCTTCAATGTCCGAACATTTCTGAGAGAATAGTACTTTCCCCCCTTTTGCACCTCTAATTTGACACACGCTGCTAGATTTGTTAACTTTAGTTTGACTGTTGGTCCTTTGAAGGCACAAAGGTTCAATTTGTCCATCCAGTCCTACTGCTTCAGCCAGTTCCTCCTTTATCAGCGTAACATTCGAGCTTTCGTAGAATAGGGAAAAGATGCTGATCACCCCATTCTTACCTTTTACCTTTACTGGTGCAACTCTCAAGACCACCTTGTTGACTCCAGTTTCTTGAGAGACATAGGCATTGACTTCTGGCTCTGGTGATGGTACAGAAAGATATTCTGTCTTCCGCTCGAGATGGAGATGATTTTGTATATGCGGAAGAGAGAGTGTTGTGTCGACGGCTGCATCTATGAACTCAACAGATTCTTTGACTTTTGCAGTCACGTGTCCTGCATTGGGGAAAATGAAGCACAATCCTTTTTCTTTGGAAATTTTCCAGCGCTCACGAATCGCTTTTGATTTAAACGCGATGCACCTGTTAGTGCTATGGTTATCCTTGACGCATATATTGCAAATGTGTCGCCTTGTAGATTCTCTGGTCTGGTAGTGTGTCCTTCGTTTCTTTCCCCCTTTATCTGTTGATGATTCGGCGATGTTACATTGCTGACGATGTTAGCCGTTTCTTTAATCTAACTGGCGAAGTCTTGAGTCTTGAAGTGTAGCATTTTGTATTTTCATTATCTTCCTACCCCACTTGAATTTCATACTCTCTAGCAGCCTTTCCAAAAGTTCCTTAATGAGATAGGGATTCTGTGAATGCGCAGGAGCGTTCAAGGCTTCAATCATTGCCATAAAATTGTTGATATCGTCAGAGTACGGGATAATACTATGGAGGCTACCTTCCTTTGGAGCAGGTGCTCGCTTAGCCTTTTCGCGATTAGGTCTTCAATAATATACTAAGGTTTCTCGTATCGTCTCTCGTTCGATGGGGGTATTCAGGAACAATCCTTAGAGCGCGCACCGAGTTCCTGGCTCCCCCGCCTTCAGAGCCTTTTCAAGCCTTGTCATGTTCTAGGAAGGAGAATTCTCGGCGTCTTTGGTCAATAATAATGGATAAGGTTGGCCAATCCAAAAGAATTCCATAAAAATCTGGCAACTTGCTTGATTTGGAATTTCGGGAAATCTGGTCGCTATCGCCTGAGTTATTGCCTGTGCTAACGCATCAACTCCAGGCGTAGGTAGAGACGGAGGCTGCAGAGATGGCTGCTGATGAGATAGTCATGACACAGTGGGGTTGATGAGTCATTTGAAGCGAAGTCTCTGAATGGAGGAACCACTTCTGTTCGTAGTAGATTCTCCTCTATGTCCTGACACTCATATTCTCCGAGGTCTTGCGACGCGTTATCTTCTGCTTCAAGCTTGTGGATTTCTAATATTTTCTTCAGTATCTCCCTCCTCTCCTTTAAACTTTGTAATTTTAATTCTTTTTCCTGTTCTTCAATATCAGCAAGTTGTAACTCTAGTTCTAGTTTAGCTTTTAGTTTTGTACTTTTCTCCGAGGAGGTTGTTGAGAATGTCTTGTTCATTTTTGTTGATTATTCCATATTAGTAAGCAAGAGATAAATTTTAAGTTTCTAATTCTAAATCAATAGTTTCGGCAACAATTGATTTCTTATTATCAATATTTTGAAATTCGATTTGAAAATTCCTGGGTTTCAGTACCAAATGTCAATGAACAAAACTGCCATTGAGCGTGGTGTTGTCTAAAGGTCCCCCTTATGAGAACATCTTTCGAATGAAAAAATGCTAACATCAATCACGTGTTCAAAGTACAATATAAAAACAGAAAGAGAAAAACTTACAGGCTGTTGACGTCGTGAGAGATCACAAGGGATAGGTCGTGTGTTGACGTCTGTTTTCGATAGCAGGTGAAAATTCTAGACTATTGACGCCAGGTGTTGATAACAGAAAACAGGTGATAAGAGGAAAAAAGTTGGCGCTACCTGATCATTTTTCTTAATCCTTTAGGCGTCGGTAAATACCGACTGTTTATCGGCGACAGATGCAATAGGCGTTGGAGAGAAATAGGCGGAAAGTTGTTATTTGTTTAAGATATGGGGAGAGAAAAAATAAAGATCTGTAATCAAGGACGACTCTAAGTGAAGAGAATGAAAATGGGAAGGATTTAATGACTTGGAATACGGGGATCTTAGATGCTGACATCGCTGACCTTTGAGATGTGAGCAAGCAGGGTCCAGTGTCCATTTTACCACTGGAGTGGAGCTGCTTCATAGTCTGGATATTTATATTTTTGGAAAAAGGGAGAAACTTGTTTTGTTTCAAACGAAGGGCCTGTTTTTGGCATTTCATGTTTTAAAGGAATAGAATTTGTGAATTCATTGGGAAAGTTAGAGTACCAATTTGCTTTCTTGACAGTCGCCGTATGGGGCGTGAATTTTTCCATATTTTGGATAGAAGTCTTTATTGTCTTCATGTCTTCGGCAGGTAATCTTGTCGACTCCACTGTTGTGAAGATGTAGAGCCGACACCGTGGTAGGCTCCTCATCCAACTTGCAGTTGGGCCAGAAATGGGAGCGCACAGCTTGAAGACAAAATAAATTCACACGCATAGGAACGTGGTTACTTGGTTTAAGGAGTGGCACCCGAGAAGGTGAGATGGACTATGGAGAGTCCTGGGACCGCTGGTTGATCGGGCAGCATGGCGGCCTACTACATATGAATCTTGACTCCAGAGAACTCCGTTTCTGAGCTCCTGTTCTATCTAGAGTTTTGTGCTGGGTTCAGAAAACACAGCTTATATGCTAGTGGTGACGTAAAAGAGGGTAGACTTTGTTGTCTATCCTCTTCCAATCAAGGACTGACATTGCCGATATGTTCCTATCCTCCAGAGTTGCTTGGACAATATCAACGACCTGTTTACGACCTTTGCTGGTTGCCGCCATTCTTTTCCGCTGGTACTTTTTATTGGCGCCATTTTGCAGTTATATATGTGTTTGATGTTTCTATATATATGTATGTATAAAATATGACTTATATAATATATTTTAAATATTTCAAATTAAAAATATATTATAGTTTTACCATTAGCATTTTTTTTTGGAAAATATTATAATCCATTAGAGTTTAATTTAAATTCCATAAGGGAGCCAGTACGTTTTACAGGTGGGAGGTGCGCGATTTGAAATAGACATAAATGATCCAGCTAGCACAGGGCAAGAAGGCGTATGGCAAGAAGCCTTGCAGAGGCCTATTGAGCAAGTCCTCTTGCCAAGTCTTTTTGTTTTCTTAATTTGAAATTATTTTGGCTCGCCCTCCCCCTATATATAGTTATTGAAAATTTGCATTAAAATATATTTCAAGTATAATACGTTTTGCTAATTTAATTCTAGCTCCATCCTTCGAAATTCAGGGTCAATTTTGATAAATAATATTTTAGAATTTTATCTTAGAATAATATGTTTTAGTATGTGATATAACACGAATAACAGTTTGAATTAGGAGAAACTATTTTTTTATTTATTTTGTGTCCTTGAAGCTCTGACATGAATAAAAAGTTACGGCTGGGGTTAAACGTCTTTTACATATTCAAAAAGGAGATAATATGAAAAGGAAATATTCAATGGAGAATATTTTTAAATTATTGTTTATTTGTATAGACCCTAAGGTCTAATTGGTGTTACTAATGCAGGATACCAAATCACAGCCGCCCGCCCGTGCAAAGGTCGCTTCTCCCTGGCCCAGCTGCCCGTCGTTCAAAAGGTCGCTCCTCCAGCCCGACCGGCGTCTGATTTTGTTCCCAACAAAACCTCTTATGTATGTATATATGTATATTAATTAAAAAAAAAAGTATTATGGAGTAATGCTCAGTTGACAACAAGGGTATGTAATATTTGAAAGTAAGGTTTCTTGCTAGCCAAGAATGTAAAATTAGGCCAGTAAAAAATAATCCTCACTGTGATAATAGCCATTAAAGTGATATAAATAATGATGGCTAGCGAGAAACTTATAGAACAAGACAGGATCATCTGGATAGGTGGCGCCCACAGGAGGAGTGATAACTCTGAGGTTATGTAGAACTGTGAAAGGTAATTTAGGTTAACTTGGGATGCCAAGTAAACAGTGTTTAAAAGTCCTGGGATACTCTTGCGAGATCCTTAATGGAGAAATTTATTTCTAGTGGAAAAGTGTTAGAAGTATTGGCTTATTGTTCTCTGTAGAAAAATAAAAAAATCCACGATATCTTCTTCAAAACATTCATAATTAGATTCTCATGTATAGGTAGGATGCCTAAAAGTTGAATTTACATGGACCAGGGAGATAGACATTCCCTAAGAGCCAAAGGTCCTATCCACAGAGGAATAAGCTTGATCGAAAAATTCCATGGACAAAGAACATAGGCAAGTGACATTTAACACTGCCGCGATGTGGGGCTATCAATTGACCAGATGACCAAAATTAAGCAGCTTACGTGTAAATTAATTTTCATGATTTGACTTAATTGTGTGATGGAGACATTTGGTGTACAATGATTTTTGATACGAGTTTTGATGTGAAAGAAGAATAAAAAATATTTGTTAGATGCGTTGTTTAGAAAGTTATGGTTTCAACGAAGCATTTTTTTTCCAAGTCCGTTAGGGTGTTAAAAATCGTTAAAAGTATCTGGTGTTGAATGTAGAAGCGGCTCAAATGGTCTGGGAGGACTATGACGGTTAATTGGGTTCTCGAAAAGAGGTCTGCAGAATGATTGTTGAACAGTAATAAGTTGAGGAGTTTTCTAATGTGAGAATTTAACTTTATTGAGATTACATGATACATAAGAAAGTGTGATTATCATTACAATGGTTGCATGGTGAGGGTTGTAGGGGATTCCTTTTTTGAATGGTACTGTGAAGTATTATGGTGGAATGGCTGATAGGCATTGAATCTCCTATTGGGACTTCTGTTCGTGAGAGCGGTGCTCTGGCGGTCCCATGGAGATGTGTATGGGATCTGCTCCGGATATGGGTGTAGGTCAAGATGAAGGGGATGGAGCTAGATGCGAGGGTAAGATATTTGCAAGTTGTGTTTGAAAGTCAGTTTTCTTTTTTAAAGTAGCGTTATTATCATTAATTGACTTGTGAAATGGAATATTTTTATAGAAAGTACAATGATGAGGATTGGCCTGATATTGGGTGATGTGAATTGTTATTTATGTCTGTATCTGTGATGAGAACACTGAAAATTGTAAGTGATGGCTATACAATGTTTTTAGAGGGTAACACAGGCGTACTTTTCAAAATACCAGAAATTTGATTTTTTTTATTTAAATGAAAATATTTGCGTTATAAAATGGTTTTATTTAAATATGAAATTATTTTGAAACAAGTATCTAAAAGGGAATATAAGTATAACGTCTAATGATTGGTTAAGAATAATAGTTAAAATTGAGGAAACTGATAGAATATGGTCTAATAAATTAAAATAAATTGTTATCAATAAAATAGAAAATGGATGATAATTTGTAGGGTTTAAATTGAAATGAAATAATTGTAATAAAAATATACTTGAAATTCAAATACTTGTAAATTTAGGTTTAAATAAGTTGTACTCACTGTGCAAAGTGTTCATCATAGTGTAGTCGGAAGTTCGCACTAGTTCCATGGTCACGTCCTCGGTGATGGTTAGATATGGCACAGTCACGCAGGGGCAGAAGTTCATGTCGTTAGGTGAAGTGCTCATATTTGCGGCGAGCACGTTGGATTTGTAATGGCGAGTGGCTTGAAAGGTTTGTGGCCTTTGAAGGTGAGGTCTCGGATGTGTTGTGCCTCTATGTCCGTGGCTGTGGGTGGCATGGTCGTGATCTCTGACGTCGCTCTGCTATCCAGGTTCCATCCTCTTTGCTCTGTCCTTGGTATAATCCTGTCGACTGATTGGTGTGGTAGGCAGGCACTATGCAGTCATGGGGCCTAAAGTGGTTTCAGGCGTCAATGGGTAATACAAAAGGACGAGGCAGGTTGGATGTAACCTAAAAGAGAGGCCAGCACCGAAGACGCAAACAAGGTCCAGGAGGGTGTAATTACATGAGAGGGAGAGATGATCGGTTGTTGTCCGCCTTTTTGCTATTGTTCGCATTGGCGGTCGTAAAACTTATTGGAAGTTTCCTGGGAGGAAATGAATAATTTTGTGGAAATTCGACCCCTCGGAACCTCGCCGTGTCTTGGGTGCGGCGGACTCTCAATAAAACTTTCTTTCTTTCTTTTGTATTACATGATGGCCAAGCTGGCGCGTTGAATTGTATCGACATTTTGGGCCTGTTATACTATTATAATTATAGTACATACGGAAATCTAGTATATATTTGATACATATATATAGTTTTATAATGATTAAAGAAAGCCCCTTAGAGAGAGAGAATAAGTCGATATCAAATTGAAGGTATAGTGTCAGTATAGCAAGCTATTACCGAACAATGATATAGTGTTATATCTATAATATATGAAATAACAATAGTATAAGAGAAGGATTAAAGAAAGGTAAAGTAGATAAGTATTAAATTTGAAGGTATAAAAAAGGTTTTTGTATTTTTTATTATAAAAAAATTTAGGGCTATAACAAGTTTACGCTGAGGCCTCGGCAGTTAGGCGTTATATAAGCGGAACATAAGAAAAAAAAATTAGCCGATCCAATTATTCAGGGAAAAATACATTTTAAACTATGATTCAAACGTGTATTTGTCTGATGTCAGTATTGTCTTTTTTTTTTTTCATTTAGCCTCCTTGTCATAAGTCAACACTTGATTAATGATTTGCCCCAAAAAGTTTTGATGGTGAAATGAATGGAGTCACCTTCATTTATCATATAACCCAGTATTAGAATTTGTGAATTTTTATTGTTTTAATATTAATGGAAATTTTGGTTTTTCTATTAAATTTTTCTAGCATGATCATTTAACATATCATGACGATCTTCATGAATACGCACAATTGCGGATGTATACATGTCAAAATATATATAAGCACATAATAGTAATTCTACATTATAAATGTGCATTGATCACTAAGCGGAGAATTATTATATTTATTTAGAACTTATACACTTATTATATATTATAGGTAACTAAGGTTTAAATATGGGCATGGAGTATTCAAACGTATGAACTCTTGATGTATCGAACCTATGATTGTGATGTCAGTGCAAACAAAATCACACACACATAAGCACAAACATACAAAAACATACACACACACGCATACACATTGACACATACACACACTGAGTCCTGAAACATCTCTCCCTCCAAAATCTTACCCCTTCCTCTTTATTTTTATTTTGAATTTTACTAATCAAAGATTGAAGAGATTGGTATGACTGTAAAATAGAATGGTCGAAACCGTTGCCAGGTTTATTTTTGACAAGACCTGGCCTGATACCAATCTTTTTCCATCCCGGTTGAACCATGATGTTTTCCATTAATACGAAGCATAAACAAATTGACTTCAATTTGCACTAGCAATTTTAACATATATTATATTTTTAAAAACATTAAAAAAATAAATGTACTTTCTTTTTACGTTTAAGAGCTTGTGTTAAAATATTAACATGGTTTTGTCTTTTTATTTTTTTCTTATCATTCTATTTTCAAAGTGAAAAATAGTACAAATGTGATATTGTACTGGGATAAGGTGCATAAATTAAGAAAAAGGCATCTCCTTATCGTGCAACTGGAAGTTGCTGATGGCTTGCGTCATCTATCGGAATAAATATCAACTACTAGCGGATGTGTACCCGGCTTCGCCCGGGTTTTATCCGAGTGAAAGTTTGCCTAACGAATATTATATATTATGAAGTATAATAAACAATGTTAAAGATTAGTTTTAATTATTAATCAAGATTGTGTGTGAATATGTGAGAAAGATGTAATATCGTTGTTGTTTTCTTGGCCGACTGTTTTACATATGGTGTTATCTTAAAATTGCTTGTTTTGAATATTTTTTTTAGATTGAGTTGAATGAATTGCTGAATTTTTTTTTGTATTTATATATATATAAAATTAACTCTGTTGATTTTTTTTTGTATTTAATCGATAACAGCGAAGTTACGCATGTTAAAGTTAGGAAAAATATTTTGATGTTAAGCAAAACCTGCTCCATCTCGTTTTACATAAATGTTGAAAATTTGGTCGAAATTGATGCATTGTAACGAAAGTTTTTAGCGAACAACACTTATGAAATTTGCATTTTATTAATATAGATTCTCGTTGATTTTTAATTATTCCAGAATTGGCCAAATACCCATTCTTGATTAATCAAGAAAAGCTAACCACGGACGCGTTTCGGGCTGTTGGCCCTCATTATGAGGGCGCCATCAGCAACTTTCAGTTGCACGATAAGGAGATGCCTTTTTCTTAATTTCTATCTTCAGTTCTTCCTTTTTTTTTATGTTCCGCTTATATGACGCGTAACTGCCGAGGCTTCAGCGTGAACTTTCTATAGCCCTAAATTTTTCTGTTAAAAATACAAAAACCTTTCAAGATGCCTTAAAATGTAATCCTTATCTCCTTAAACTTTCTTTACTCCCCTTCTCTTATACCAATATATATTATAGATATAACAACATATAGATGCGCTCTGCCATCTAAAATGCTCATGTGAGCAGTCAGGAAATGCCTATTTTGTTTTTACTATCAACACCTGACCATTTATTATATACTAGACGTAAGGCCCGGGCAACGCCCGGGGTTTACCCGAGTGCGTATATATTTTAGAAATGTTTTAATTAAAATACTATTCGTTACAATTATAAATTGGCGCCGTGGATGTCTCTCTTGTGAAACTTCCCGCCCCAAACTGTGTGTGTCTTGAAAATATAAAATTAGAATTGTGGATTTTCATAAAGAGTGGTCGCTATAGTCAGGGTGGTCTGTATAGACAGGTGTATGTATCACACTGCTGTTAACAGGGTTGCCTAGAGTGACCGCTATAGACAGGGTGGTCTGTATAGACAGGTGAATTTATCACACTGATGATAACAGGGTTGTCTAGAGTGGCCGCTATAGACAGGTGGATGTATCACTCAGCTGATAACAGGGTTGCCTAGGGTGACCGCTATGACAGGGTGGTCTGTATAGACAGGTGGATGTATCACTCAGCTGATAACAGGGTTGCCTAGGGTGACCGCTATGACAGGGTGGTCTGTATAGACAGGTGGATGTATCACACAGCTGATAACAGGGTTGCCTAGGGTGACCGCTATGACAGGGTGGTCTGTATAGACAGGTGGATGTATCACACAGCAGATAACAGGGTTGCCTAGGGTGACCGCTATGACAGGGTGGTCTGTATAGACAGGTGGATGTATCACACAGCTGATAACAGGGTTGCCTAGGGTGACCGCTATGACAGGGTGGTCTGTATAGACAGGTGGATGTATCACACAGCTGATAACAGGGTTGCCTAGGGTGACCGCTATGACAGGGTGGTCTGTATAGACAGGTGGATGTATCACACAGCAGATAACAGGGTTGCCTAGGGTGACCGCTATGACAGGGTGGTCTGTATAGACAGGTGGATGTATCACACAGCTGATAACAGGGTTGCCTAGGGTGACCGCTATGACAGGGTGGTCTGTATAGACAGGTGGATGTATCACACAGCTGATAACAGGGTTGCCTAGGGTGATCGCTATGACAGGGTGGTCTGTATAGACAGGTGGATGTATCACTCAGCTGATAACAGGGTTGCCTAGGGTGACCGCTATGACAGGGTGGTCTGTATAGACAGGTGGATGTATCACACAGCTGATAACAGGGTTGCCTAGGGTGACCGCTATGACTGGGTGGTCTGTATAGACAGGTGGATGTATCACACAGCTGATAACAGGGTTGCCTAGGGTGACCGCTATGACAGGGTGATCTGTATAGACAGGTGGATGTATCACACAGCTGATAACAGGGTTGCCTAGGGTGACCGCTATGACAGGGTGGTCTGTATAGACAGGTGGATGTATCACACAGCAGATAACAGGGTTGCCTAGGGTGACCGCTATGACAGTGTGGTCTGTATAGACAGGTGGATGTATCACACAGCTGATAACAGGGTTGCCTAGGGTGACCGCTATGACAGGGTGGTCTGTATAAACAGGTGGATGTATCACTCAGCTGATAACAGGGTTGTCTAGAGTGGCCGCTATAGACAGGTGTATGTATCGCACAGCTGATAACAGGGTTGTCTAGAGGGGGGCAGGGAGGCCACGTGTTCGCTGGCAGCCAATGGGCGCGCATTCTATCCGCGAGCTTCAGACAAACAGACAAACAGACAGAATAAGGCAAATATATAAGTAGATTTTCCCTTTTTCACAATATATGTTTGTATTGAATGATTAACGATTATTTTGGATCAAAAATATTCATTATAACTTCCAATATTTCGATGAGGCTGTTCGCCTATCTTCCTATTATCATTCAAAGTATTTAAAATGGATGGCTCGATTTTCAACAATATATGTATGAATAAATGAATGTCTGTCTTTCATGCCTGACTAAACCACTCATAAAATCACCATGAAACTTTATGAAGTTGTTTAGAATACTGCCGGGAAGGTTTCTGATTTCAATTTGATTTGAATTAAATATTCGTTGCAGCTTTATTAACAAATTTGCCAATTTTACTCGCAAGCAGCGCCTCTGGGGCAATTTGGTGAAATTACATTTGTAAATTGTAGGAATGCTAAATGTGTTACAAAACTATATTTAAAAATATTTATGTATAAAAATGAATAATGATTGAATAGAGAGAGTAAAATATAATTTCTAAAACGACTTTTTAAAATTGAAAGGCCTGAAATAACTTTATAGTTGATTCAAATGTTATTAAGCCGTAGCTAGGATAAAAAAAAACCGTCCTACCAATAGCCAATCTTTCTGAAATCCCCCATACAGCTACGATTTCGAAAGAATCAATAGAGCCCTCAAAATATATATTATCAAAACTATATACCAGACACCATCCAACTTAAAAACCCTTCTCCGCCATTCCGATACCAAACATCAACAAAAGGATAGTAAAAAAAAAACCAAATCTCATCTATAGAAAACCATGCCACGCATTCCAAACAACATATATATAGGATATATCGGATTAGGAGATAGGAAATCAATCAACACCGGACCGCCCTCAAAAACTACAACCCTCTTTCCCTCTTAGTTGACCATGCCCTAAAATAGAATCACCATCCAAATTTTGACCCACAACTGGAATAGTTTACCAGAACTTAAAAAACAAGCACTTCGGACTTCTAGAAAGCTGGGCCTCAATAGAAGATTTTTAAAAAGCATTAATTAACAAAAAGCAATATATAAACAAACAAATAAAAAATTATAATTGAATATTAAAACATTTACATGTATAAAGCGACAGAGTTCATAATATTTATTTAAACAAAGTGGTTGTGTAATGTAAGATAATTGAATCAGTTATATCAGGGAACAATCGATGTCTCACTTCTGCAAAGTTGGGACAGTCATAGATAAGGTGGAGGGCAGTTTGTTCCGTTTCTCAGCAGGAACAATTAGAGATTTCTGATAGACCTCTTTTATGTAAGTAGTGCTGGAATTTTCCGTGTGATGTGACCAATACTACTCATAGCCACTTCTTTTCTGACAATTTGGGTTATATGAGTGAGGAGCAGAATGAAATATTTCACCATTACATCAAAACTAAGGAAGATCTATACAAGGGAACATAGGACATCCATATGTTGGCAGGTTACTGATGGACCTGCAAAGATACTGTTAGGAGGAGGTTCACTCTCAGAAATGGATAATTATTTGAGCCCACTGCGTTAATGCTGTTGTGTAAAATTACGTTACGATTTTTGAAAAGATAAAATATATGCGCGATGATATTTGAGGCTATTTAAAATAACAGAGATATTGGGTTTTTTAAAAATACATATAAGTGATTGTGAGTGCCCTTTAAATACGAAGGAATAACTATGGAAAGGTATTTCAATTACGACACGGCCCTGTGAATGTTAATGAAGAAGTTCAGAGCACGGTCCGATTCCTGCCTCACGGGCTAACAAGCCGAGGCCAATTAGGTTGTCGTCCTTTACTTGCCTGACTTCTTGTCTTGCCTGTCTCCTCGCCTGGCTTCTTGTCTACTTGTCCGATTCCTTGTCCTGTCTATTTGATCGCCATCTTGTCAGATCACCTCACCTGGCTTCTTGTCTGATTGTCCGATTCCTTGTCCTATCTATTTTATCGCCATCTTGTCAGATCACCTCACCTGGCTTCTTGTCTGATTGTCCGATTCCTTGTCCTACCTATTTTATCGCCATCTTGTCAGATCGCTTCACCTGGCTTCTTGTCTACTTGTCCGATTCCTTTTCCTATCTATTTTATCACCATCTTGTCAGATTACTTCACCTGGCTTCTTGTCTACTTTTCCGATTCCTTGTCCTATCTATTTTATCACCATCTTGTCAGATTACTTCACCTGGCTTCTTCTCTACTTTTCCGACTCCTTGTCCTATCTATTTGATCGCCATCTTGTCAGATCACTTCACCTGGCTTCTTGTCTACTTTTCCGATTCCTTGTCCTATCTATTTGATCGCCATCTTGTCAGATCACTTCACCTGGCTTCTTGTCTACTTTTCCGATTCCTTGTCCTATCTATTTGATCGCCATCTTGTCAGATCACTTCACCTGGCTTCTTGTCTACTTTTCCGATTCCTTGTCCTATCTATTTTATCGCCATCTTGTCAGATCACTTCACCTGGCTTCTTGTCTACTTTTCCGATTCCTTGTCCTATCTATTTTATCGCCATCTTGTCAGATCACTTCACCTGGCTTCTTGTCTGATTGTCCGATTCCTTGTCCTATCTATTTTATCGCCATCTTCTCAGATCACTTCACCTGGCTTCTTGTCTACTTTTCCGATTCCTTGTCCTATCTATTTGATCACCATCTTGTCAGATCGCTTCACCTGGCTTCTTGTCTATTTGTCTTCTGATCGACTAATCACAATTGCGGAATGGCAAGTTCGGATTGGGTTAGCGAGGCCTCTCTAGGGATATAGGCCCGTGCCGGACCTGCAGTCCTGGATCATTCCAGTTAGTCTCGAGGACCACGCCATCACCATCTCCTCAGCAGCGAAGCACGCGATTTAAGTTTTCTTCGTAGATCGCGAAATGCGTGGTGTCGCTGAAGACCCGTTGACGATTCTCGCCCAAACTCTGAAGCGGTGGCAGAGGAGCCATAATCACTGTATATAGTGTTATGTGTATAGTGTATATATAATTATCATTTTAAAATAATGCAGACAGTGCAATTTTGCATGATTTGACAAGATGTAAATAAAATTATGTCAATATATATTGTCTAATTGTCTAGGGATATTGAGAGTAATGCAGACCATCACTCTATGTCGTGGAACATTGACAGTGGGATTGAGGAAAACAGACAAATATTCCAAGATTTAAAATAAAATCCACATGTAAATCAGAGTAGTAAAGAAACACTGTCACAGATGTTTAAAAAAACAACAAAAAACGGTAAGAACACCTTTACTCAGCAGAAAAAAGCAAGGATCAACATACAAAAAGAGCCCTAAACGGCTCGAAAACCAATAAGTAGTTAGAAGTAAGGAGAAGTCATAAAATAAAAAAATAAAATGCAAAAAAATTGACTAGGAAAGGGGTGACAACATACAATACCAAACAATAAAAAAGATAATAAATGCCATGAACGACAAGGATGAATTGTAGTATCAAATAATACAAAAAAAAAAAATGGCAATGAATGTCAGAAGACAAGAACATGATTATTTGTAACGAGAGACCAACAACACCAAACCACAAAACAAACATTAAACAACAGGAACGGTAACAATACACTATATAGTACGAAAAATCACAAACACATCAATAGATGACAAGAGTTGTAAAAAATTATTATCCCCTGTACACCTGTTTCAGGCCATGATAATCATGATGGGTAGTTAGTGACAGATTTTACTGTAAATGCCTATACATGTGGAAAGCAGTTCGAATATGACAAATGCAACAACATTAACAACAAACAACGATTAAGAAAATACGACAATAATTACCGATAAAGCACATAAACAACAATGATAAATAAAATTGATAAAAAAACAATAAAATATATAACAACTTAAACAATAAAAAATAACAAGAACAACAATAGCTACACACAATAATTGAAGAAATTTAAGAATGAAAGAGATGGAGGCACACACACATAAAGATAGCTTAACTACTGTAGGATGATCCCCAGCAGACGAACAGCTCGAGCAGCAATGAGCAGCTTGCAGCAACGAGAGGCATCTAGGCTAAGTGACAGCGCTCCTCACGACGACTCCAGCAATAAAACCCGGGTTTCATCACAGGCCTTGTACCCGCGACCTCGGCACATGTCATTTGAACTAGGACAGGGGTTTCAATACACATGTGTCTTTGTAAAGGTTCTCATATATCCATAAATGCTATAATAGATGTCTAAGATTTAGAATATATGTTCTCTCGGCTTAAAGGTATTCTGCAGGAGTTATGAATAACGCTTTATGTTGTGTTATATGTGTGTTGGTTGGAGAGTTTTATTTTTGCTGGAAATCCATAATTAACGCCTGAGTTGTACTCACCTCTTTGTTTGGAAATCTGAGAAAAATTCATTCTAACACTTTTCTATATCCGATTTTCTTTAAATTAGAAAGAGATTGACACGTTTACTTTATTAAATATATTTGAGATGTCCAAAACTAACTTTTGGAACTCTCATGAAATTCGAATCAAGAATTCAAAAGTGTTTTGTGTCTGTGTGTGTGTGTGTGTTGGGCATGTAAATATTATATGATTATTATTAAATTATATGAAAAATCACAATTTATATTAGAATTTTTAATACAAATATGATTGAAATACGAAGGTGGAGGAATCAATACTTTTAAAGAAAGATTTGATGTGCAATTTATAAAAAACAAAATGTTCGTTTGGTATGTCATTATTTTAAACACAATAGAAACTTTGACGTGGGAAGTTTAAAAAAAGTCAAATAAATTAATTTGAGTTCCAAATAAGGAATTGACCCATAAAACTATTGAGATGACCTACACAAGTTGTGGACAAAACTTACATTGTTCCGATGGCGGTGTGATTCCACGATCTTCATCTGAAGATCCTGGTGTCGTTATGTTTAGTCAGCCACTCGAAAACAGAAGTGGTGGGATCTAACTTACTGGATACAACATAGAACTCTTCAGGAGTAGAATTCACATATACTAATTGAAGAACCTCTGTCTTTAAACTATGCATTGAAACAATGCATTTTGTCTTTTACCCCAGTAAAGGTAGAGATAAAAAATGAGTTAAAACATCAGTTTTGTCAAATATCAAAATTCCATGGTATTGGAGAAGAGAATGCTAACTATTGGATGTTTCTCTATGCATGGGGTTGGACTTTCACGAAAATATATTTTCTTTTGTTTAACACCCCCGGCAGTGTGCTTAAAAGATAAATAATTTAGGAAATTTCTAAGGCAAAAATGTAATAAAAGGAAAAAAATTAAATTGATAGAACATAGAGATCAGAAGGGAAATAATTATTTATGAGATGAAATTAAAATTATTAACTTTTCATAATAAGATGAATCGATAAGAAGAATAGTTAAGCAAATAAACCAGAGTGAACTCTCTCGGCCACGTGGCGCGCGACTTGGAGAAAATGAAGATGAGTAAAGGAAATGAGATGCTGACGTGAGAGAAGGCTCAGATCCAATTGAGCTAGCTACAATGGAGGTCGAGTAACTTCGAAAATCGATTCAACAAAAATCCTTTGAATCATGAAGAAAAGAAAGGGCATATGAAAATTTATCCCTGGTAAAAGGCGAAAATGTAATTCAGGAGAGAGAGAGAGAGAGAGAGAGAGAGAGAGAATCACAGTAAAATAATAAATTATCAAAATTTTTTGGCATGTCAGGTTGAGGCCGCGGAACTGGAAAAAAATCTGCATCTTCACTCCTTGTACGGCAGCATATAGGAACCTTAGGAGATTACGAGGTCGGACGCCAGCACCCCAAAACCAAATGGGAATAAACGAATGATTAAAAGATATTCCGTTAGCCGTTGTCAAGAACACCAGGCAGCAGCAGCAGATAACCAAGGCCAGATGAGCGGCAGCATCGTTCGACCAGTGCTACTGTGTTGAGCGGTGCGCTGACCTCCATCCCTTACACTACATGGATACTTTGGAGGAGATGCTGGGGAAATGATCTGTCTTCCAGCTTAGGAAGATTTCTGGCCAGGTTCTAGTCGGACTGGCCAGCGGTAAGAAAGCGGAGCGCCTGATCGATGACGGGCTAACCTTAAGAGACACCATCTCAAGGAATGTACAGGGAAAAAGGCGGAAAATATCGTTATCGGGAACCTGCTCATCACGGTAAAGGAAGAGGACATCGTAGCAACTCTACGACCATACTGTCGAGTTATATCTCTGACCTCCGAGGTGGTGAGCTGTAAAGGCTTCTCATGGACCACAGACAACAAGGAGGCATTCATTTTTATATAAAAAAGTAGGGAAGATCAATCAACTCCCTTGGAAATTGGACATAGAGTCCAAAAATGAGATTACGCCCAAAAATGAGATCATACATAGCCTTAAATACAGTAAATGTCACTGTCCAGACAACAGCGACAAAAATTACCCAGGAGCGACTTGGAAGAATATCCAGCTCCGTAGTCTACCTCCCAAGGTCCGACTCAGCTTTTCTTCCAACAACGCTCTCTTCTGCTTCAACCAAAAATTCATCAGCCGCTGTAAGCACTTTACAACCTCTGCAGATCCCTAAACCCTATGAAGAAGAGCAAAACCCGAAAATAAGGTGGCCATCCAGGAATCTCTGATTCAGGTCTCTAAGACCCAGAAATAACAATCTCCTTAGAACATTCAAGACAAGGAATCCTCTCAAAATTTTTCTGAGTCGAAGTCCGAAACATGCAAACAGCTAGACCTAGTGCTTGCGCGGGCCTAACAGAATCTGTTCAGGGTAATTATAAGATCTCGGCTTAAAGAGTGATGGGGGAGAGATAGGCATAGTGGGGGTCATCATCTCCTGTTGCCACGTGTTGCCTGGTGGCCCAGAAGCTGAATAGAGCTCTGAATTATCTCTCTCTGGCCAAATAATTCGCCTAATGGAGGACAAGACCTGGAACTTCCACCAGCGGCTCCATACCTTGTGCGAGCTGCAATATATTAGAACCCATCACGTGCTCCCGCATAGCGTGCCTCAATGTGCGCGCCATTGTCGTTCGCACTAAGAGTGTGGAAATTTGCTGCTTCTTGAAGAACAACGCAGTTGATGTTACCTTCGTCCAGGAGTGGAAGGTCCGGTACCTCTGCCTCGGCTACAGCGCCGTCTTCGCGCCTTTGTTGACTCCCACGGGATCAGGTCTTGAGGTCATTGTGGCGCCAAGAGTCACCGTTTTCTGGCACCGCGTTCTGCGGCCAGGCAAGATCGCCATTCGCCAACAAAAACATTCCGGTTCCCGTGATCCGCGTCATCAATTCCACAATCCAGGAGAACGGCATATCCTACTGCAGATAATCGCAGAAGAAGCAATCAGGGAAGATTCGTGAGTCCTCGGTGACTTCAACATCCCCGAAATTCTTCGAGCGACATCGGGTCTGGATCCATGGACCATCTTCACAGAGCTCCTGGACTGGACCGCCCTCGTCGACAACGCCCCCATTTTCGACGTCGCCCATATGCCTATGTGAATTGTCAGTTATAGATGCCGGGTAAACGCTGCCAGTCTGGATTGAGTTATAGTACTATCAAGGCTCTCCGGACGCGCTACCCTTTACTGGACCCTCAAGTTCCGCTGTTCGGACCACCGTGCCATCCTTCTCCAAGTGGCGGATCTCCCTTCACCATATATACCATCCGTATCCGCGCTTCTTCGATCAGAGTCAATCGTCGAGAGAGTTGAGGCGTTTCTTTGGGAAACATCGTGGAATATCGGAAACCTCATTCCTGGAGATCTATGGATAAAATGGGGAAGCTGAATAGAGAATTGGTCTAAACATTAAGAGTCTCTCCATTCCCCACGTTGAAGACAAAACCCACGACGGTAGAGAAAGCAGGTTCCTGCGCTCCAGGCCTGTGACCGATATCGTAAATGCCAAATAACCTTAACTGTCTGCGCTTGGGCGTGGCTTGTGCGTTTGCGCGAGCTCGCCAAGGGTTTCGAAGACTATTTCGGAGGGATCATACATCGAATCCAAACTTCGCGGAACTCTGACTAAATCCTCGAGGAGAAACATCACCTGTCTCGTCCATAAAGGGCACGCTGGTTTGGTCCTAGGCAGTTACCATTCAATATATCTACCAATGATAGAATACATAATTGTCAGTGGCGGTACTAGGGGTCGTCTACGTCATCACCTGCCGGCCATTGTGCCGGAATGTCTGATCTACGCTGTTCCGGCATGATGTTCTTCCTGGAATATCGCGTGCGTGTATGGCAAGGTGGCCCTCAAGAACAAGTTTCCGCTGTCAGTCATCTATCTCCACCGACCTGCAGTCTTCCTTTGACAACGGAGACCGAGAGTTCCTGGTCTTTTAGCTGTGCAAAATCGCATGACTCCGCCCTTGGTGAAATGGCGCCAGCTTCTCTACACGGAGGTCGAAGCGACTATTAAGATCGATGAAAATTTCGACCACCCATTCAGAATAAGCAGAGGGCTTCAACAGGGTTGCGCCTCCGTTGAATTCCTATTTTCCATCTTAACTGATCCCCTCCTGCGCCAACTGGAGAGAGTTCTAGAAATTGAAAGCGTACGCTGATGATATTATCTTGCTGATCTGTGAGGATTAGCATTACGAGAAAGTCAAAACCATATTTGACGAATTCCAGCGTGCGTCATGAGTAATCGTGAACATCCCTGAATGTAAGGAACTGTGGTGCAGTACCCTCAGTACTAGCTGACTCCCAGTTAGGCATTTCGCGGTCCACATCTTCCATCAAGGTGCTGTGTGGGCTGAGAAACATCATTGGGTCATGGAACATCGGTCCTGAAAAATATCCTACTGGGTATCTTGGAGAGGGTGTTCTCTAGGTGGTCCCTATACGTCCATGGCTTTCCCCTGGTTGGAAAATCGAGAGCGGTAAACTCCCTGGTGCTGACGTCGGTACTTCACCATCTGCAGGGCTACTTTTCACCAACACTATCATTTCCAAATATCAGGCCAAGTTAACGCTGTTCGTCTGGGGGTCCTGATATTGCGCCGCCTGGTTTCTGGGTGCTCTAAATGATTGTCCAGTGACTGTGGATTGCGTGGACCTACTGAAAATAAGTAACCAACTCTCACATGCTACAAGGGAATTAAAGAATGCACGCAGAGTTGGAGGAAAGAGCACCTCTCATTATAGGCGGAGTCCCGAACTTGAATGGCCCCTCTTGTATTCGGGTTCCTGGCTGCCGCCCCGTCGCCTTTGGCTGTTGGAATTGAGGAAGCTGGCCTTCCTCCATCATGGAGCTAAACCACCGGATGGTGACCACTTCCAACCTACAGAATTTGCTCCTCGTCGGCGACTTCAGGTTTCTTGCTACGCGATTGCTTCGAGCACCCCCGCGGTGGAAAGGTGTGCGCGTCCGTGACCCGGCGGGCCCTGCTTCGTCGTTCATCACAAATACCCCGAGTGTGCACAAAGGCTCAGCTGCCGTCTGTTTCATCTGCTGGTTGAGAACTCGCGAAGCTAATATAAGGAGAGGAGCCTGGAGGAAGCAGTGATGCCTCGTGGCGGCCAGGCCGTTTCTACGCGTTAGCACACGCACTGCGCCTTCGTATATTCGACGCTAGGCGCCCATGGCCGACGTGCCCTCCACCAGCGCACCTCCTTTTATCTCTCCGTCGCCGCTCCATTGGGAGATATTGCTCTGCTGCTGGCCCTACAACTTCTGCCTCATCCAGGGTCATATATAGGGAATGAAGGCATTAAAGCTTCAATACTTTCATTTCTTAAATATTATATCCATTGTTGACAATTTCTTTATAGATAGTTTTAATATCTTTTATTGATGAATTTAACAAATTAATAATGTTATATTGTCACTCGAGTAGATACCTGTCAAGCTCAATTTTATAAATATTATAATAAGTATTAATTTTAAAGTCATATTTTTTGCTGAAGTTTGTAAAATGGTTTTTGTTTTTAATTTATAGAAGTATTTTTAAAATTGAATATTTTTGGGACTGTTTTTCTCTCTCATTTATAAACAATCAAGAGATAATATAATTAACGCAAACACAATTAAGAAAATTTTGATGTATATTCACAGTTTACAGTTATTCTCAAACTTTAGTTTGTAGTTTCAGATTGAAATACCGTCTACATTTCTGATATGTAGAAAATTGTTAATTTTACGATACAATACATTTTCATTAGTATGTATTAAAAACAAAGAAGGAATATCCTGACCAGGAGCACATGTGCTTTTTAGATGGCAGAGCGTCATCTAGCGCCATCTAAAAAGAGCATATGCTCCTGCTCAGGATATGCCTTCTTTGTTTTTAATATCAATACCTGACCTTTTTATTTTTCTATTATTTTTCACATAGGTATGTATGTAGAAGTATTGATAGGTTAGCTAGGAAAGGGCTGGAAAAAGTTCCCATAGGAATGCCATTTATATTTTGATAGAGTTTGTGGTTGAACTTTATATAATTGGAGTTTTAAAATGTATTGAGTTAGTTGATGCTTTCATTGGAATTAACCTTTAGGTGTCTGTGGTGACTTTTCAGAGCGAAAGGATTTTATAGTCTTTGCCTGTTAGATGTTCAATAGCGGAATCTGATATCAGCCGGAGAAAAAATCGTTAAAATTATTTGAAATAGGCGTAGAGTGAGAAGTTATTTTGTTAGAGCCGGTTGAAACGTTTAATATTAAGGAAGAAATGTAGTAATACATAGTGCATAGTAAGTTGAATTGCTGCGTTTTATTTAAATAAACATTTCAACAAATGCTTAAGTCAAATTATTAAAGGTCGTCCACTGTTTTTGATTCCATTATCGATCTGTATTTGACATCCCGCCAAACGTTTTCATTATTCAAATCTGATAAACATTGAAATCCAGTGGGAGGGCCGCAGATAAAAAAAGAGCAACCAGGTTTGACCTTCACTGCTGGACTGTTACGTAACATGGTACAAGGTCGTTATTTCTTACCATATTGACATTGGAGATCGACCCCCGCTTTGTCCCTCGGTGGAGTTGGCCGAGTGCTCCTACTTCAAATATGTCTCATGGCTCAACATTTTTCAATTTGTAACTACGAAGAAAATTATACAATTTAACATATTTTATTAATGCAATCGTGCAACTGAAAGTTGCTGATGGCTTGCGCCATCTGTCGGAATAAATATAAACTATTCTGTTGATTTTTAATTATTCCAGAATTGGCCAAATAGATAAGGAGATGCCATTTTCTTAATTTATCCACCTTATCCCAGTACAATTTCACATTTGTACTATTTTTTCACTTATTCAATTGTTACAAAAAAAAAAAAAAGAATTCTCTCGCCTAGAATTCAGGAATGAACAATTCTAAGAGAATTAAGCCTCATTATATTTGTGTCTGGGAAGAGGGCAAAATATTTTGAAATATTATCAAAAATAAATGTCGTTTAAAATCTTCGACATAAATCGAATTCTCATATTCAGAGTACTTTGTATTTCGTTCATACTTAGCAAAATTTTCTTTTTACTATTTTGTGTATATCTGTTCATATTAGGAGTTTACACACGGAAAAGGGGGCTTGGTTTAAATTTATATTACATATACCAAGACCCTATACTACCTCAATGAATCATTCAATACAAATACCGTGTGGGAATGTACCGAGGGTGAGCTGAAAGTTTTGCCATAAGCCTTAACTACATAGGCCCTAACTTTGTAAGAATTATACTTGGCGTTCAAAAACCTAGGCTCGCCCCCAGCTCGCCTAATAGTCTCCGAGCGCTGGTTGTGAGATTTTCCACCAGTTTGGCACAGGGCGCGCGGCCTGACGGACCTTAGGTTATCTTCAAGATTCCTGTAATCTGAGAGAAATTTATTGAACTACCTATATAAATGGGGATCTGTGATTCAAGAACCTTTCCCTTTAGCATGAGAAATGTTTCTTGTTGCTCTTCATTTCCCAATTGAAACTTATAAAGTAAAAGTTCTAAAAACGTTACCTTTACATATTGCAAACCTTTCGTTTCACCCTGTTTATAAAGGAAAGAGATAATTGACATTTAAATACTTTCCTCAATCAAGAAAGTGCATAATAACAAAATTAATTAATAGAAATATCGAGTAAATTTATGATAAAATGACATTGAAAATAATTAAATAAATGCTATATGCAATGAATATGTTCTTGGCGCCTCTGCAAACGCCAGCAGAGTTCGATGGAATATCGTCAGAGGTTTCCAGCGACCCCAGACATTTCACGTACACGTGAACCGCGTGCTCCGCTGACAAGGGATAACGTGATTCACGAGACCCGCCGCTAATATTATAGAATGAAGTTCCGGCAGCCGCTCGATGATGAGGAACGCCTTTCGATTTTACGCAGGCGATGCAGGCAGGCCGCGATGACGCCGGATGCCCCGGATGAGCAAGAAGGTGCAGGGCCAGCCGCAGAGTAATACCCACAGCATATTCCCCGAAAGAGCAGCGACAAAGAGATGCGAAGGGCACTCTGGTAGAGAACCTGTCGACCACGAGCGCCCAGCGCCAGAGATACTGTGAGAACGGCGGCCAAGCGTTCCAACCTGCGATGCACTCTGCGTGTGCATAGACGTAAGAAAGGCGTAGCGGTTCTGCTCATCATAAATGATTCCTCCAAAGTTCTTTCTTGGTAGACGCTCCTATCATCACGGACGCGCAATCCATGCCACCGTGAGGGATCCCGCAACGGGGAGGCGTCTACAGAAACATGCAGGCGCCGACGAGGAGCGAGCAGGCTAGGGTGCTAGTGCACACCACCCGGAGCCACAGGATGAAGGAGGCCTGCTCCTAGAGTTCTAGAAGCTTACGGTGACTGGGAGGTAGCCAGGAACCCAAAGGGAAAGGGATCATCCAAGTTAAGGATTCCGAGAGGAGGAGTAGGCGTTTTTTCCTCCAGTGTTCTGGGTGTTGACTTTACCCCCCTGAATAAAACGAGCTGGAGTTGGGACCTTATGTCCAACAGACCCACGTCACCGACAGATATAGGACAAGACAGTAGATCACCAGGCGATGCGATAGCAGAACTCCCAGACGAATGGCTTCAGCCTGACCTGCTATTTGGCGAAGGTAGCGTCACCGGCAAGTAGCCGTGAAGATGGTGGAGGACCGACACCAGCACAAGTTGGCGTTTGTCTTCTCGCCTGTCCGACTATGGGGAAGTCACGGACTAATGGGTTTCACCTAGAGATCGTCCTCTCTATGATACCAAGCTGGTGATATTCCTAGTCCAACATTCCATGGCTCTATGATATTTCGCAGCTCAGCACTGTGATGGAATCATCACGGGATGACCACGAGATGCCCAGTGGCGAGTCGGCGCGGTTCCTTCAGGAGCCGCACTACGGTCCGTTACCATTGTGAAATATCACGCAGACCGGAACTCATCAAAGATGGCATCCAATTTCTCTAACTATCAATCATTAGGATCACCAGGAGAATAACATCAGCGTACGCCATGACGTTTTCTATTTATAGTACTCTCCAGTTGACGCAGGAGGATCCCAATGAAGATGGAGAAGAGGGTTGCACTGGAGACATCGTCGCACTCTGAATAGGAGGGTGAAATTTCCATCCCTGGTTGCTCGCTTCGGCTTTCGCTTAGACCAGTTGGAGCCATTCCACGAATGGTGGAGACAAGTCGATGAAGCACAGCTGGAAGGCCAAGAACTGTCGATCCACTTTGTCAAAGGTGGACTGCTGTTCGGTGGAGTTAACTGTCTGCGGCGACTTGTTTTTGAAATTCAGAGCTACCTCGTTAGGCACACACGCGATGTTCCAGGAAGGACATATCCCCCCGGAACTGCCTAGGTTTGGTATTCTGGCACAATGGCTGTCAGGTGGAGACGCAGATGACCCAGAAAAACGCCTCTGACGAGTCTGTAGTCCGCCGCAGGTAAGGATATTGGCCGGTGGCCGCTTAAGCCCGGAATTTCATGCGATTTAAGGAGGCAAACGATATTTCTTCTCGAGGATTCTGGCAGAGTCCGCAAAGCTTGGATTCGACGAGGACACGATGTATGGTACTGCGAAGAAGATCAGCTTGCAGGGCACGCTATCCCAAACAGCCAATTTCCTTTTTAGCAGTCGGCTGAAGGCATCTTCAACCTTATTCAAGGAGATATCTCCTCAATGAAGCGGGTCACTGTCCTCCAGAGTAATGCCTTCTATAGCTCTATCCAGAAACCCAGCGATGTTTGCTGGGCTACAAGTAGATCTGAAGAAGCCTTCTCCGAAGGTGTTGAAGATGGTGTGTCTCAGGCTCTTTCCCTTGTCGGTGTTCCCCTGGGCTTCTAAGACGGTCGTCGGTACTGAGCGATTCTGACGTGCAAGGCACGCCCAAGTTCAGGCACTGAAGGGTTATTTGGCCTCTACGAGCCTAAATTTCAGGAACCGGCTTGCTATGGCCTCGTAGTCTTCGTCTTCGACGCGGGTAATAGAGAGGCACTTGAGGTATTCAACCAGGTCCCACTTATGCTTTTCCATTTTCTTCATAGACCTAGAGAAATTATTCTGACAATTCGCGGTGCTTCTACAATAAGTATTTCTACTCTTTCGACGACTGGCGCTGATCGGAGAAGCTAGGAGACAGTTGGCTCAGATGGTGAAGGGATTCCTCCACTTCAAGAAGGATGACACGGTGGCCCGAGCAACGGTACTTGAAGTTCTAGTAATGGGTGACGCGCCCAAAGAACCTTTATGGTATTAGGACTTCATACAGATGGATAGCGTCTACTTGACTATCGTGGCTGAAAACCTCGTAAGCAGATGAGGGTCATCGAAGACGAGGGCGGTCCGATCAAGGGTCTCCGAGAAGGCTTCTACTGCTACAGGCCCTATGTTGCCCATAGACTCCTAGGAGATGTCGTAGTTGCCGAGAACGCACGCATATTTTGCGATGACATGCAGTAGGAGATGCCGTGCTTCAGAAGTGTGGAGCAGGTGGCAATTTATGACGCGGGAATCGAGACCTCGGATGTTGATGCTGGCAATGGCGATCTTGTCTGACAACAGGACGCGGTGGCAGAGGATGATGATCCCGACGCCACGATGACGGTGAAGCCGGATCGCCTGGGAGATGACACTGGCGGGAAGATGGCGTTGTATCCGAGGCAGAGGTCTCAGACGATATTCAGGGCTTGTATGAACGCAACATCAACTACGTGCTACCTCAAAAAGCATCACAACTCTCACTCCTTTCGCGAACCGCAATTGCTGCACACATTGTGACATACCATTCAGAATCTCATAGAATAAATCTTGTTATTGTTGTTTGAAAGGTGGAGAGTCTTTTGTAGAGAGTGCAGGTCTATTACTCTACAAGTGCTATTAATCTACCGAGAAGTGTGTATCTTATCCCTTCATATTTTCTCCAGTTCAACACCCTTAAATAGAAAGTTTGGGGCATGTTTAAGAGCTTCGTCAAGCTGCTGATGGGCTTCTGATTTACCAAAATAGGGATCCTAGGAATGTATTTCTTTGTCCTTTCTATCAAGAGGACCCTGGTTGGTGTCCTCAGATTTGGAGGCAGTGTTTGAACACAAAGCGTGAGCTAATGCTTCAGGTTTTAATATTGATTCTTTACGGGCGGGGTAGAGCGCTGGTGGTGTCAACGTGAGAAACAGCCTCAGGTAATTGATGCCTGGAGCGGTTCGCAGGCGATGGAATAGTTGCAGGCTTCGAGGAGGACTTGAGCAGGGCTGGTGGAGGGGACCTAATGGACCTCGTGGGATAGGATGTTGTCTCTGCCATTCCTCATTGGTTGGATGAGGATAGTTTGCTCGCCGATTGTCCCTTTGCATTTTGAACATATCACACAGTACCTGATATACGGAGGGGTGACCGTTCTCTTGGACTTGATGTCGATCCGCGAAAGAAGCTGATGGATCTTGAGGCCTTTGTTCAGAAACACAAGGGCTCTCCACTTTTTATTATAAGTGTAGGTTTTCCTCGACCCCAGGCGATCTCCTTTTTAAAAATTTAATAAACGACCATTATTGGGATTGACATTTTTATCACTTCGTAAACCGAGCCCTTTCTCAGCAGTGTTTCCAGGGCTTTAACATACTCCAAGGGGCCGAAGTCTGCTCAGTGCTCAATGATGGTAGAATGTGGCAGCGTCCGTTTAGGCTTTGCACTGGGTCTGTTGCCGCCTACTGATTGGATTTCTCTAGCTCCAATTTTCGTCCTAGGAACTTAAGATGTCTTCCTTTGTACAGCCTTTACAAATTTTGAGGCTTTGCTGGTTTAATATTGTTTGGAAGGTTACCAATCTTCTTTTGAATCCTCTAGGATTTATGAAAAATCCTTCGCTGATTGGAAGCTACTCTGAAAAATACTCAAGACTCCGTTAATCCAGCCAGATTTCTTTCTTCTTCCGAGGCCTCTACTTGTTCGGCCCAATATGGATTTTTGCAGTTTTTACTGTGGCGAGATTTTTTTTAACTTTGAGATTTTCTTTGTTGCCTTTGGTAAATTATCGTTTACCATGAAATTTTCCATTTACACTGATATTTCGGCCATTTATTGTTCTTTCAAAGCAAGACTTTCATCAGTCAAAACCTCTCGACTTGCGCTTTCTGCCAATATGGCATATTGATTAGGTATTTCGCCGCGTGGCCGCACGGCCGAGAGAAAGAGAGAGGTATCTAAATCAAAATAACCTACCCAAAGAGAGTGATTTACATTTAAAATAGCGAATTTGAAAAGCCATAAAACCTTTTCAAAATTTAATTTAAGTTTAAGATTTCCTGATCAGTAAAGAATTCAACGATATGTTTCCATGGAACTAATTTTTGTATATCCTGATATTTGATTTTTCAAATCCTCTAAATAACTTTTCCAGAAGCCGTCCACTGTACTCGGTCTATTTTTTTCGTAGAATTTTTTTTTAGTAATTCACAAATTCATAAAAATCTATATATGAATGGTTTCAAGTAATTCTGAAAGGAGTCTTAGAATATGGAATAGTAAAAATGATCGTTTTTTAAAATTCGTTTGTGGGCTATGTAGTACACAAAATGAACAAAAAAATCTATCCCTCAAATGAACAAAACATTTTCTGGGTTAACTTTTTGTGCTGATTAACGCGGTATTGATTTTTTTCGATTAGCTCAATTTTTCAAGTTATGGACAGAGCATTTTACCGATGATATTCATCTTTTGGAGAACACACTAAACATATCATTATATAAATAATTATATAAAAGCCAAATATATTGAAAATTTGAAGAAATCATTCGAGCATGACGCGGGCGATGCCAGACCATAATTTTTAATAGGCAGGAACAAGATCCTTTTAGTGAAACCTCCACTCGAGTAGAACACGGGCGAAGCCAGGTCATATGCACTCATGGACAAAATTTGAGTAAGTTGTACCTTTTAGCATGTATATCGGGATTCAGACAATAACTGAAATATATTTGATACATAGTGACCTTTATTGAAAATACGCGAGATAACCAAGCGTGAACAAAATTGCCTCTGTCTCCTTAAAAAAAAATAGACACCCGGCGACATCAAAGACTTTGCACTTTCAGAAATCTCAGGTACCAGAGGGACTAATAGGCGATGTCACGCACTGCCAAGCAACACTTACAACGTCGTCTCATGCTGGAAATAAGGGTGTCCAGAAGTTCATTTGGGATTAAATCTCATTCTTGTTCAAGAGCAGTTGTCAGCTCCTGGGTGGTTCTTGGCGGGGGCTGATACCCTCCTCCCCAGATAACATGTTCTATGGGATTGAGGACATCGCCGGCCATTCCATTCTGTACGTGTCTTCGGATTCCAGATATTTATCAACTAGACCGGCTCTGTTTGGGGACGCGTTGTCATTCATAAACACGAAATCCGGGCCAACAGCCTTCCGGAAAAGCCAGATATCGGATTCTAAGGATCTCGTCCCGCTGGGCATTCAAAGTCCCGCCGTCGAACACATGGAGGGCCGTGCGGCCATTTGTCACGATCCCTGTCCAGACCATAACACCGCCATAGCTATCCTTTTCTACGATGTTTGGGGGGTGGTAGCATGTGCCACTTTCTATACAGATGTAGGAGCCTCGGAAATCATTATTCAGGCTGAACCTGGATCCGTCTGAGAACAGAACCCGACTCCATTGGTCATGCTCCCATTTGGCGTGTTCTCTGCACCATGCAAGGCGGCGCCTCTTCTGGAGTGGGGTCAAAAAGACGCGTATCGCAGGCTTCCTAGCATAAAGTAAGACGGTTTTCCGGGATACAATTCTGTATGTCTTGTAGGTACTTATGCCAAATTTATGTTTATTTTTATGATTACGAATTGAGGTTTAGTAAATTGATTTTATATTACAACTATGCTCTTTTATTTATTTTTCAATCTTTTTCGCCTATACGGCGATGAGCCAAATTCCACCATTATTTTTATAATTACAGTAAAAAGGCAGTAGCATTTTTTTAAATTTAAAATAATCAGAACAGTGTCATAAGTAGTTCAAATTTCCGATATCAATGGAGCGCTAAGGCATCGTGTTTATGATAAGATGCGGTGCTTTATAGACAGGAGATGTAATAAATAACATTCTAGGTGGGATCTACATTCTATATTGTTGTGCGACTTATTGAAGGGATTTCTGATAATATGGCGTGCGGTTCTGGGGCTATCAAATATGCATCGTATCCCATAATTCACAATTCACGGTACAACCCCTTATTAGTAGGTAAATATTCTATTTAGAAGTGTGTGCGGTAAACTTTGTTTTTAGGGAGAAAATGGTTATATTGGATGAAGTCTATTGGGTAACCATTTTCCCGATATAGAGTTCTGGAGATTATAGTTTTCTATTCTATTTCTCTCTGAAGGATTATAGAAAAGAAGGTGTGTAGATAAGTTTGTGTGGTTAAGGTTTTCACTACAGATAGTTTGAGTCCTATGTGTTTTATAATGTGTTTTATTATATACTGTAGTGTGTGTATAGCAGTTCTGGTCAGGGTTTTAAGAATGTATAGGAAGAGGGTAAAACCGATTTGGTTTCTACTTCTATTATGAATTTAAACTGGGTATTATAACTAATCAGAGTGGTCAGGATCAGTCGTTCGTTGCATTCGCTGAATTCGCAAAAAAAAAAAACATTATCAATATATTTAATCTATTTTATAATTAACTCTCAAATTCTTGAAAAAAATCTAAATCCATATATCCACTCTTGTCATGACGATTTCTGCGGCAACTAGTGTGAGTGGCTTCCCATAAGAGAATCCTATATAGGAGAAAGCTAGATGTTTTGTAATAGAAAGAAGCATCTTCCAACACTTTTACAACGTATTTTGTAAGTAACTTTAGAGTACTGTGTATATAATATGACATTTATTTCTAAATGGATGAATATTTTGGGAAAACCGATGCGAAATAAACGAAATATGCAAATAAGGTGAGATAGGGTTCATTTTCATATTACGGCGTCAAATCTATGAGAGAAACACTCTGACTAGATGTAGTTTATATACTTTAGAAAAATAACCCGGCTTCTCAACAAAGTGAACATTCAAATTACTCTTTTATCGCATGTAACGGGGTTGGAATTCAACATTGAACTCTTCCTGACCCAACTTTTATATCGTCACTAATCCGGATAGGTCAAATATTTTGGAAACGCATGCGGAACAAAAGAAATATGCAAATCAGCTTATTTTCGAATTAATTTGCACATTTAGAGGTCGAAACTAGGACAAGTATTCCTTCCATCCCAAAAGTGTCATCGTGACAACGTTTCATCTATATATATATATCATCAATATATAGGTGAAATATTGTCGAAACGTATGCGGGATAAGCGAAGTAAGCAAATTAATCTGTTATTTGATAATTTCCATATTCCCAAGACTGAAACTATGGTGCTACTTATTTGTATAGATTCTAAGGTTTTTTTTTAAAGATTTAGTAAAATATCATCATTTAGCATGGCGTTTTGTAGTCATTGTTCATTTGGAGTCAGTATTGTAGAGGGTGATTAACGACGTTAGAGATGCTCTCAGAGGGACAAACGCCATACAACAGAGTAAAGCTGCAATTTTAAACCTGATTTCCAACTTTGAAAACACCTACCTCGCGGAGATTGAATACTCTCTAACATGGCAGAAGCAGCCAATTGTCTATACGCTAGGTTTTCCTAATCTTATTTTACAACTAGCAAATGTGTTTCTATAGCATTGTTGTAGCACATATAGTAACAATGAAATTATAGTTTAATAGGACGAGGGGAAGGGGTATACACAATGTGTAGAGGTCAACAATAGAAAAAAGGAAAGACATTATACTAAAGAAAAGACCGTTCCAGGCATTGTTGCTGTAGTCACAAAGTCAAATGTTACTTTGAAAAGAAATTTATTTTCTTTTTAGATCAGTTGTTTATAAGTTTGTCGATTTTGTATAATTATTGTTCTTATAGAGGGGAATTTTATAATTTGTCTAATTATTGGAGAGGTTGAACGTTTGTTTTGTGCGTGCCTTTGTGATGAGGATTTCTTAAGGTTCTATCGGAAAGCCATCTCGGGTAAAGCCATATCGGCAAAATTCTTGATCCATCGCTAGCTGATATACTTATTTTAGGTTCATAGACCTACAGGAGATGAGGAACAACCTCAAAGGGTCTACGGGGGAAGCTTGACACATTCCTTTGTCGCAAAAAAGTGCTAGGTATGGAAGAAATTAATGTCATAGATTGCACCTCGAATATGCAAATTAATTCAATAAAACGCAATTTGCAAATATCGTTTGCTGAGCATACGTCTCCACAATTACATATCATATTTGATAAAACACTTCGACCCAATATAAAGTCATGTCTGTAAGGATTTACTGTCAAAGCTTGACCTCGTAACATACAAATTGTCCGAACAACCAGCTAAATAAAACATACTATGAAAAATTATTTTTAAAATATAAAAAAAGTTCAGGTGATGATATTAAAAACAAAATAGGCTTCAACAGCACAAAATGAGCGCTCTGCCATCTAAAAAGCTCATGTGAGCAGTCAGGGTATGCCTATTTGGTTTTAATACTCAAATGTCTGAAAATTATTTCTCTATTTAATTGTTTTAACACGTCCAACTGATTTCGGAAATAAAGATGACAATTACCGATAATGATATTAGAAATCATTAGAATGTCAAAACTTCGTTTTCGCTCTCTTGCTAGATCTGTTCGTAGAATGGAAATTCTCTTATCAAAAATATAATATATACTCGTCTTTATTTTATTTTGAAATTGAGTTTTATATTTATATTGTTTTTATGTTTTACCGTAAGTTAATTTTTTTTAAATTTTAATTTATTATTTTTTATTTTATGATTTTTAATCTATTACACACTGAACAACACATATTTTGTTGCCGAAGATTTGGGACATGTGGCTTTGTGATGTTGATGTGCTGAATCCAGAAATGTTTGTTTTACTCTATCAGCTCTCGTTTTAGAGATACATACACTTCCTTATATTAATGTGAGCTTTCTATAATGAGTGGTTATCTATTACGATAATAATTATAAAAATAAAAAATAAAATTTTTACATAAAAATACAGTAACAAGGAGAAAATAATTCTACATCAGCTAGCACTACTAAACAATAAAATCAAAGTGGCGAGGCACGATCATTATGGTATTTGAACTTAATGTGATTTAATGTGGAGCAAATGATGATCGTGATTTTAATAACCTAGTTATTGGTACAAGTTTTATTGTAGGTAGAAGTTAAATAATTTTAAATATTAGGAATACTTTATTTATATGAATATGTATATTTTTACAAACACAAAGGATTTTTGAAAGTCTGGTCATTCGGGGCCTTGGAAGCTTCGCTAATAGGATTTGCAGATTTCTTTGCAGGTTACAGCAGTAATCTGCCATCATGTGGGTGTCCCATCTTTGACCAACCCAATTTTTTGATAAATCTTTAAAAGCCAACCACGTACGCGCGTTTTGCGTCAGCGTAGTGCAAGTTGTACCTCTACGACCAAAATTTTGGCCCCAGAGGTTTCCCGAGAAATCAAGAAATAGGCATTTAAGACCAAGTTTCCCTTAAATATGAATAAAAATAAATGCTAAAAATATTAATTTATCTAAAAATAATAACATAATTTTAATTACTAAAATGATAAATGAAACCTTTTTCTCATTGAAATATATGCATAAAGATATTTTGTTAAGAGGATTTGAACTCTGCGTATACATATGATAAGTCAATATTCTATACTTTATTTTACCTTCTAATAAACTCCAGCTTTTCAAAAATAAACGACAGTGATTCTCTTTGATATTATTCGATGTATTATTGATGCTTGATCGATGTCTGGAGTGTGGCTATTGACAAGGGCATGATCTACAAGAAGTGATGTGGGATATTTTAGTGCTGATTTATGTTGGTTAATTCTTTCTGATGCAGATTGATGAAATATATATACGATATCTTATAAGCGTGGCTCGTTTACAACTTTCATTATTTCTCTCTTTTAAAAAAAAATATTTCGACATAGAGCGCTATGTCCCCCTAGGGACGCTTGCACTACAAAGGTAAACTAAACATTGAAAGAGGAAAGAAAGATATTTGAAATATGTACAAGAATTAGTATGCAAGTTTTAGTTAGATGAAAAGGGAAAAATATCAAAACAATTGAAATATGTACAAGAATCATAGAATATACTTTCATTTTAGAATACAAATATTAATCATATTCGAAATACGTATGTAAAAAATTACCTTTTGCTCGACCCGAGAAGAATAAATAATTTGGAAATTTTTAATCAATTATAATACCAGATAAAAATATACAAAAGAAAACTCTTTAGTTAGTAAATAAGCTATATGAGATATATAGACAACACTCAGGCTCCTGGAACTCTGAACGCCAACTACCCGAAACTATATAATAATATATACCTGGTCAAAAATATTGAATAAATGACTTACCGAAAATTATTGCAGTAGTTTTTATATAAAATTTAAAAGAATTGCGATAAGTCATTTATTTAATTTTGTGTCAACAGAAGCTTTACTTTTAAGTATTTTAAATTTTATAAAGCTGCGAGTGATATTGGAAATAACTTAATGAATCCGGTGGCTTCTACTGAACAACTGGGTGAATGAACAAATTAATTAACCCCTAAGATAGCTAAAAGACAATAAGACCTAATCCAAATTAATTAATAGTGTGTGACATTTCGGTAACATCATTGCTAACGAAACGTCACACACTATTAATTTATTTGGATTAGATCTTATTTTCCTGTAGCTATAATCTATAATACAAATTGTGCTTTATCATTAACCTATAATACTTTATATTCCGACTTTAGATAACCCTCTACCCTTGATCCATCCATGTATAAAACTGTATAGATGTCTGATAATTATGTATATTTCTGTCTCAATTTTATAGTAATTATTGTTCTTTAAGAAAAAGAACAGCTTGTTCTCAAATGACTGCTTGTATATAAGTTTGTGCTAAGCCCTTCCTTTCTTTCCTCCCCTTATTTGATACACTGTAAAAAAAAAGGTGATTACTGGTACTACTTGTATTACTGATAAATCACAATTTGGATTGTACATTTTATAAATGCAAGAATTATTTTTTATTCTTTCTTTTGTCTGATGATGATAACAAAGCTGTTACTGAAACGTCAGACACTATTAATTTATTTGTATTAGGTCTTATTTTCTTGGTACTATTACTGTTATTCCTACATGTATCCTACATTTCTGAAAGGAGATTCTGTATAAGACCAAAAGGTTTTAATAAAGCTTCTTGTTGTTGTAATTTTGTGTTAACGTAGTATAGCCCTCAATTGCCAAAAATTAAAATATATATCTTTTATCTTATAGAGAATACTATACCTGGGAGGTTGAGAGATTATGAACAACATACAAGATGTAGACTCACGTATCACCCTTCTAAACGTTTATTGTCCTTCCACCTTTGAAAAGTTAGACAGGGAGAGTCGCCGAAGCGTCTCACAAAAAACCTTTTGAAGGTCGATGAAACTACAACTTATATTTGTTCTAATTGGGATGGTTGGGCGTCCTATGTTCAAGGAACATGGTGTTAATTTATATTTATCTTTCACATATTTTATCGAGTCGAATTATCCAACAGAGAGCAGTAGCCAAATACCAACCAAAAAGCGTTTTCAGTTTGAAGATGGCGAATCCCTCTTAGCTGTAAAGCACAGGTTCAAATTCAACGGCACGGCCAACTCGAAACAGGCCAACATCATTCCTCTACCAGACCTTCCAGAACATTTATATTGGCCCACTTCAAATTTCAAGTCGCCTCCGACTCAAGTTACTACACACCTTTGGTCATTGTTGCGCGAAGCAATCTTCTTCCCATCTTTCTAATCGCTCGGGACACCGCCATCATCTCTATTGCCATCTATTGCAATTTGCTCAAGTTACTGGCATGGTCATATGTCAGAGGAGAATTTCCTTTCTCATTTGAATGAACGGATAAACAAGACTTCAGTTCCTATGATCCTTGGTATGGATGCTAATGCCCACACCTGGATATTTGGTGAAATGCTGGACACCCGTGGAGTAAGTCTTGAATATTTCGCCCGCTACAATGACCTCAATTTACTGGGCCATCCTGTAAACTTTACGTGGCTAATGATGCGCTTCTAGAATATTTCTTGAGCAAATTGTCTTCCATGGCTACATTCCGATATAGAAAATGTTTTTCGACATGCTCAATATTGAGGAAACTTACCAGATTTGTGTAATTCTAATGAAAGCAAGACACTTTCAAGTCTTTCCTAAATTTATCTCTCCATCAATCCCTCCTAAATGCATGTTCTATATAAGAAACCATAGTCGACAGTTCTCCTGCTTCCTTCCATCCTGCAGGTAGCCTGTGAATCCGTCACGAGACGTTGCAACACTTATAGACCATCAAACCATTGTAGATCCCAAGCTGAGCCTGCTCAGCAAGTTGTCAGTAACTCTCTGCCGCGCACGCGCAGTCGGAAAATCCTAATCTCTATTATTAACTTTTCGAAGGGTTATATCAATGGTTTCACAATAGGCTCAAAGCGGCTATCCGAAAAGCCAAACGCCATTACTGGCTTAACCTCTACGAGGAGGTTTCAACCGCGGCATAAATTGCCGTTCGAAGTTTTATCGCCCGCGGATGCAGCTCCCCAAGAGGCCCGCCTCTTCTCAAACATGATAAGGGCTCACCTTTCTTTCCTGAACAGACCTACCTCTCTCTTTTAAATAATTTTAACCGCAAGATACCAGTGCTCATTCTTCAAAAGGTACGCATTCAATATTTCCAGATCAACCCGACTCCATACCTTTTAAGGACACAAGAGCCAATTAGATGGCCTCAGTTTCCAGATAGCTAGAATATTCAACAAGTGCTTTAGACTGGGTCATTCCCTCGTCCATGGAAGGAAGGCTGCATCATACATCTTCCTAGGCGTCCAATTCTGCCAGAAGTTAACTGGCGAAGTTCAGACCCATCGTTCTCCTGAACACAATGGCCAAAGTTTTTGAAATATGCATCCTGTCCAATCTGCAATGGCTCGCCGATTGCTATGAATATCTGTCTGAAACCCAATATAGAATTTTGCATGGCAGATCAGCAGAAGGGGCCCAGGCAAAAAAAAAATACCCAGTACAATTATGAAATGCCCTTTCACTAATGAAAGACTTTGGCCATCAGCTTGGACATTAGCAAAGGTTTTGACACTCTCTGGAGACCGGCCATCATCCAAAGCCTCTAACGCATGGCTTGCCCCAGTTCACTGATCTGTCTTGTGTTTTTTTTTTGGATGACAGGAGATGTTGTCATTCTCTGCGTGAAGAGTAAAGGCCATCAAATTTTCTTAGCTTGGCACTCTCCAAGGTACATCGCTGAGACCCCCCCCCCTCCCCCCCTTTCTCTCTCTCTCTTTTTTTGTGGAATATCATTGCCCCCGGTCCCTTTTCATCATATCCCCATGAGGAAGAGTTTATTGGTTGCCTATGCTGATGACTTCACCCTATGGACTCAAGTTCGTTGTCGTCATCCGGACAAACTGTTAACGACTCTTTCTGCAGAAAATTACTACATGGAGCACTGAGAATGGACTCAAGTTGAACCCCAAGAAGATGCAGGCTTATAATTTACAATGGTGAATATTTCGTACCAACCCCGAACTAGAACTCTAAATTCTTGACCAGCTTATTGGGAAGATCATCACCATTATGGGAGTGGAATATAACTTGATATGAGAATATTATCTTATCTATCCAAACTCATTCGAAGAAGTCGAGCAATTGTTCCATGACTAACTAACTTAATCCATAGGAAATTCCTTATTTCCTATTCTACTGCAATCAAAATTCTCCAGTTAGTGGTGTTCCCACCTTCTTTCCCGGAGTGTCAGCCTGGGATCCTCATGCTTTGTCCAATGAGGGTGTTCGTCAGCTCTGGGGCATCCATTGCACTTGCCACTAGCCATCTACCTGGCTAGTAGCCTTCCTCTTTACATCATAATTTACACTCGGCTGACATTTTTGGAGGAGATCAAAGAGGGGAGCTAAGAATCAAAGCCTGGCGCTACCTTTACCCCATTCAGACGACCTCTTTCCTTCGGTCTGAACCTTGAGAAGGTAATAACGCCACTAATCTTCTCTGATGGATCAAAAAGTGTTTTAGGAGTTTCAGGAGTATAATTATCCTTCCATCCCAAGGACAACAGCCAGTTCTTCTACGGCTCCACCCAAGACTGAATAGCCTTTCAAGCTAAATTTCTAACAATTCTCTGAGCTGCTCACCTTGCGAATATTAACAAAGGAAGGACCATTGTTTCGGACTGCAGATCCCTTCAACAGCTATCTTCACTTATCGACAAGTACACTAATCTTTATTTGCGGAAATAATAATACTCCTGAACAGAGCACCCCACACCAAGCTCTGCTGGGTACACGGAGACAGTGGAATCAATGACAATGAACTAGCAGACAGAGCTGCAAAAATGCCGCTGCTTCTGTCTTAAAACAACAAAAGCTTTATTAGGGACACTCGTCCCATACATGATTATCCTGGTTGGGTGAACAGCTGCTGTCTTAAAACTTTCATATTCAATCTTGCCTCGAACTCGTGCTCGAAACATATCGTGTATTTGTGCTCTAGCGTTCTGGATAGATAGATATATATTCCGAGGACTACTCTAAAATATCTCTCAGGATAATCGCCTCCACTCCAGACTGTCTCCTGAAATATCTGCCAAATATCTGCCTTGGAGAAACCACCGCCATCCTTTTCCGGGCTGATCTTGTACCTGAGAATCCCGAAACAGTTCCAGCCTGCCCTCACTGCTGGGGAGAACACCAGACAGTCGATAATTTCTTCTTAAGCTGCCCTGCTTTCCTTAAACGGAGGATGTAAACGGCTATTCTGATTGGACTTACCCACCACAATCCTACATCTACGACTAGCCTCCTATACTCGACTTCAGCATGGAACCTTTTGGCCAACTAGTTCATTTCAGCAATCCACAAAGTCGCGATCAATAGTGCTTTGGCATCTGTACTAGTGAGCTGGACATCTCGGGTAGTTGTCCTTCTGCACTCCAGGAACATGGGTTATTTAGGTTTATTAAGGCCAGTTAGGCATAACAGTACAGTATTAGAGCTCTAAGAAGCGGTCTGTTATATTAAATTGGCGAAACCGCTGGGAGGATTCACCACTGATGAGCCAAGCCCTCCCTATTGTTTATATTGCTGCGTTCTCTACGAAAAGCTTTGTTTGTCATTTTGGATATAATGGAAAATCATTGATGTAAATGTTGAATAGATAAGGTCACACACACAAAATCTGTGTTGGCTTTGCCATGGTTATGAAATCCCCTTGTTTAATGGAAAAGGTCCTGTCCTGGAAATAGTTTTTCAAAAATTTGAAAAAAAAATCCATTAGAAATTTATTTTTGATATTTTTGTCATCAAGCCGTCATGCCACACTCTATCAAAGGCTTTCGTGATATCTAGAAAAACAGCGCCTACTACCTCCTTGTGTGAATTTCTTATTTGTATATAGTCTATTACACTGTGTGTGTGATTATAATCAGCTATAATTATAGCTGATATGTTTTGGAGTGTCCTTTTCTGAATACAAATTGTATTGGGAGAATGATAAAGTCTGCGAAGTACAATCCTCTCGTATACCTAGGTAGAGAGAAGGCTGATTTGTCTAAGATATTCTGGTGATTTGGCAGATGATTTTTCCGGATGGTAATGATAATGGCATGCTTCCATGTCTTCGGGACGTATCACAGGTGTGATGCAGCATTAAAGATCCCAGCGAGAAAAACTATCCATTTGATAGAAAGGTTTTTGTCATTTTTGACGTAATATTGTCATTGCCTGGAGTTTTATGAATACCTAAGTTTTTCATCACTTCCTCTTTACTTAATAGTATTTTTTCTTGGTGATGTTGATGAGTGTTATTGCTTAGATAAGATGAAGCCTCATCCTTCACCTTGGAAATGTGTTTGGAGAAATGTTCTGCAACACAATTTCTAATTTATTTGATGGTCAGCAGGGTTTTTAAGTTTATGTTTAAACTGGTGATATTGTCCGTTTTTTTATTAAATTAAATATAAAATTATATATTTTATTAATTTTATAATTATTAAATTATATATTTTTATAAAATTAAAGATTTGTCAGCTTCTCCGAATATGCAGGTAAGTAGCTCTATGAGCTGGATCCCAGGTTGCTTTCCAGCTTTTCCGAGCTTTATCTTCACCCTTATTATAGTTTTGGTATGTAGTTTTTTTTTCAATTTGGAGAATGACTATGGATTTTTCAAGGATCTATTATTGATTTTCTCTTCAAATATTAAATTTCTGAATCTATGTCTCCTTTTGTTTTTAAGGAGAGTCTCTAGGGCGTGGTAGTTGAAAATGAACCCAATTAGTTACTCGACTGATCCTAGTTTGAAATTAATCCTTTGGTCAATTCATTTCCAAGATCACAGGGAGATGGTCAGATCATAAGTCGTCGGTGGTTCTGGCTTTTGGGGTCCAGGGAATGTTTTTAAAAACAGCGAAGTCTAGGAAATCGGGAATACCGAGTGGGCTGTAATATGCGTGGGTGAAGAAGGCGCGACAATGTCGAGAGGTTTTCTCTTTCAGAAAAATTGTACAATGTAATTCCACTGTTATTAGAAAACGTGAGAAAAGATCTCTGAAAATGTTTATGATATTTTGAGCTGTCGTCGAATTCCTCATTCAAATTCTGTCCATTTAGAATAGCTGTACAGTACTATTAAAACATGTTATTTATAAATGGGCTAGCGAAATCAATGTCGATACGATTACGAAGTGTAGGAGCAGTTTCCAGTTTATGAAAACTCTTCTTTTTTATGTCGTGATTAGCTTATTTAGTTCTACAATTTCTGGATATTTATTTCATTTCGTGATCTATTCCAGGCTACCAAATGAAATTATGGGCCAGAGCTTTCATTTTGACACTACACACCTATATGTATCATTGATTTAATTCACATTTCACTTTAGCCCTATATTTCTATGGAATGAACACTCTAGTGCAGTGATTCTCAACCTTTTTTTTGTTGCGGCATTATTTTAAAGATTTGAAAATTTGGCGGCACAATTTTAGAATTTCGCGGCACACTTTTGCTAACTTGAATGCAAGAAAATTCAAATTATGTATCAATATTTCTATGCAAAATATAAGTAATATACATCTCTAACATTCAATTTGCTAATTTCGTTATTTTAAAAAGTAAAAAAATGAAAAAGAAAAAAAGAAAAACCAATACAAACGTGAACATAATCATATGACTAAAATTCGGCGGCACATTTTTAGAATTTCGCGGCACACAAAATTACCGCGGCACATTGGTTGAGAATCACTGCTCTAGTGCCTTGAAGTATAATTCACTGTTCAATAGTTAAGTCATATTTTCTCAAGTAAAATGGGAGCAATTAGGGAGGACTTTTTTCTTTCCACAACCATAAAACATAGTATAATAAACTACCTTCAAGATGGAATCCATATAAGACTCTTGCCTGATGTGTATAGATATCAGAGGCATTTCTCTACACTGTTGAATTATATGAACTGAATTTAGTCCATCATCTAATTTTAATTTTTCATATTCCTTAAGGAAAATATTATTAAATAATTTTAAAAAAGCATATTTCGTAAGGTTTCTCGAATATTTTTATAAAAGTAAATCGCAAATTTCCTATATCTGAAAATTAAGAGAAATAAGTCTCCCAAGTCCATCTGCGTTACAATGGTCAGTTGTCTTCCTACATTCAATTTCGAAGTTATCCGAAGAAAAAATTGAAGACTATTTCTGCAAACGCGCAGACATATTTAATAATTCTTCCTTGGGATTTAAGATATATTATTCAAAGACTTGTTATCATTTATTATCCCGTGAATTATCTTCTGAATATTAATTATTCAGTTTCTTTAGTGCCCAAATTCAATGTCAATTTGAGGATATTTCTTTTCAGCTTGTGATAAGGTCCGCGAGATGAAATAAATTGGTCGTTCATTTCCCTCAATATATTAATGTGCGATAACACCGATTCCATAGCTGCTTGAATCTCAGGCTAAGCGAATTGGCAATTTAGGACCGTTAGCCATTAAATTTTGGTCATTAGAGATATTCTCTTTAATTTTTCTGAAAGCAACTATATGACCCCACTTCCACTTAGTTCCCTTTTTGAGAAGATTATATAGCGGTAACAAAAAAAAAAAAAAAAACTTCCGGAGAGTTTGGAATATATTGATGATAATATGTAACAGAACCTATAAATGCACGGAGCAACGTTATATTCAAAGGTTCAGGAGCATCCATTATTGCTCTAATTTTATCAACTGATTTATGCAACCCATTCCGTGACCAATTATATCAACCCAATATTCCAGACGCTCTTGAAATAATTTACATGCTTCTTTTATTAGCCTTAAAGTCATACTCATTCAATACTTAAAAAAACCTACTCTATGATCAGTTTCTGTTTTACCCGTGAACAATATTAAGTACAAGTAAACTAGCGTACTTGGTTTCCCTGCTAAAATGTGTTCAATAATCCTTCGCCAACTGGTTAGGACTGAAACTATGCCAAAGGGTAGCCTATTAAATCTATAGAGGCCTTTATGTGTATTCATCACAACTATTTCTCTTGATGTTTCGTCTAGTTATAATTGCAAATAGGTCTGGGATAAGTCCATTTTTGCTGAATTTAATTCCATCTCCAAGATGGGTAATATATCTTCTATCTTAGGTAAGGAGTATTGGTCCACCTTTAATATATATTTAGTTATTTCAAAATCGACGCAAATGCGGACTTCACCACTCTTTTTATTATTGGCACAATTGTTTTTGTCCATTCACTTTTTTCTACTTTAGTTACCACACCTTGGCTTTCTAATTTATCCAATACCTTTTCTATCGCATTTTCATAACAAATGGAACGTCTCTTGATTTGAAGAATTTCGGATTAGCATCCTTCTTAAGAACCAGGTGGATTTGGTGATTTTTCACCACCCCACTGTCTGAAGTGTTGAAAAAAAATTGAATATTCATTCAGAAGTGTAACACGAGAGATTTCATTGATCGAATTTATGTCTGAAAATTTGAATAAATATTTTGGTATACATTCAATTCAACTTGTGCCAAGTAATATCAGCCTATTAGCTTTCGTGATTATTAAAGGAAGTTTCTTATTTATTATAATAAAAGTTAAAATTTAAAAAAGGCATATTATGACAACGCTTACATAAGCTTTTAGACGGCAGAGCGCCGTCTAGTGGAACAGAAATCAACTAAATTTTGATTTTTCCTGGTTAACGTTTAGTTGATTTCTGTTCCACTAGACGGCGCTCTGCAATCTAAAAAGCTCATGTGATCGTAGTCAAGGATATGCATGTTTTATGATTTTAATACCAACACCTGACCTTTCTTATTATTTTATTGGTTTTTTTTTCACAAATAAAGTTAAGATTATTTAGAGTATTTATCTTCCCTCACAAATACGTCTATTTTACCTATGATATTTATCTTGTATGCGAGAAGGATCGAATATTTAAATTCACACGGGAGTGAAAGAGGCAACGTTTTGGTAAACTCGATAGATTTCATACCCATCTCGTGGGATGTTATAAAATCGAAGCTTCTCCTGTACTGTAATTAAGGAGTTTGAGTTCTGCTTCGTAATAGTTCACCACATATGGGAAACTGGCCATTCTTCAGACTTCAATAGTACCAGAATCCTCCATAAAAATTACACAACTAAAACCCAAAGACTCATTCTTGAAACAATAGAAACCATGAAGAACCCTAAAACAATAAACAGAAGTATACAGCTACCATCACAATATGTTTTCCTCCTACCTTAACTTTATATGTGAAAAAAAAAAAACAATAAAATAATAAGAATGGTCAGGTGTTGGTATTAAAAAAAAAAAATCACAAAACATTAATATCCTTGACTACGCTCACATGAGCTTTTTAGATGGCAGAGCGCCGTCTAGTGGAACAGAAATCAACTAAAAGTTGAGCAGGCTAAATCAAAATTTAGTTGATTTCTGTTCCACTAGACAGCGCTCTGCCGTCTAAAAAGCTTATGTGAGCGTTGTCAGAATATGCCTTTTTTAAATTTTAACTTTTTTCATATATAAATATACACATATATAAAACAAACAATAATCATTCTTCGTTCCAAAATCACTTTATTAGGTATTGCTCAAAAAGAGCAGCCTAGTTTATGATAATTGCAACAATGTATAAACTGCGAAGGTTATTCACATATTAAACAAAATGTTAACGCGGGATTCAATCCCGGTTCATGACTGTTGGGAATCGAAGGTGCTACCCACTCGTAATAATAATAATCATTCAATTTCTCTACTTACTGAGTTTATAAACCCAGTCTTCACCCAGCTCTCGACGAGTAAACACCTATCAAGACCTGCTCCTGAAGGAAGGTAAATTTTCTATACTTTAACTTTGAAACCTACCCCAGAACATAGAAGAATTTATTCGCTCAATAGCGACTACTAATATACTTATATTTTATTTACAATTTATTTGCCAAAATTTTAAAAAATGGACAAGCGCCTTCTCACCAAGGTCCAATCGGTATTTCCTTCTTTTTGCCTCTTCATGGAGAACTTAGAAGAACTAGTGGGCTTGAAACCTAAAATGCTGGAAGATGCGAACATTAAAAAACTTTTTAAATCTACTGTTATCAATGCGAAAGCCCTCCTAGAGACCTTGCCCCAGGATATAGGACAACTCGTCGTTCAGGAGCGCATTGACAGAACGTCAAAAAACATGCAAACCATAGAGAACAATGTAAAAACCACCTTTTTAGAGGTGAAGCAACTAGGCGAAAAGTGCGATAGGTTCGAAAAGACCCTAAATGAAGGCTTCGGGTCTCAAAACGCCGAGATAGCCAATTTGGTTCAAGAATCAGTACAGGGCGGGATCGATGAAACAGTGGTGCCACTGCTTAAAGAGACAGAAAAGAAATACAAGAGCAAGATAGAAAAAGTATTTTCTTCTAAAGTTTTAGAAATAGATTCGCTGATTGAATCAAAAAATGAAACCATTATGTCCCGTCTGGAGAGCCTCGCTAAGGAGGTCTCCAACATAAAAGGAGTTATGTCGTCCTGTTCAGCGGAGATTTTGGAGAATTGCTCCAAAATAGTTAGTTTACCGGACCAGTCAGGTATAAAGGAATCCATAAAAGAATTGGAAGAAAAGACGATCTCTAACATCGCGAAGGAGCTGAAGGGGCTTAAACAAAATAACCCTACAACTTCATCCAGGACCATTCAGCACAACGAACGGCCCCATCGCAATGTTATGAAAGGAAGGGTCACTGTGGATGCAAAACATCCTGACCATACCGACCTGCAGGCAATAATAAAGAAACGTGTCCCCCTAGTTGAACTAGGGATAAGTAGGGCCAAACTATCGACCCTCAAAAACAAAGGGTGCCTAATTGAGGTCCCTGAGTTGAAGGATGCGCAAAAAATTGGAGACATTCTTATGAAATCTGTAGACGCCTCAAAATTGATAGTCAAGATACCAAAAGGACCAGTTCCGGTCATAAAATTGATCGGAATTAACAAGGATATGAACAGGGAAGATTTAATTGATTACGTTAAAAAATTGAGCAGCCTCCCGAATATCGACATCAGACCTTTCAGGCACCACGAAGATAGGTTCAACAGGAACACCTGGTTCGCCACAATTGATGGAGATTCTTTCACCTCACTGAAGACTGCCTCAACCCTGGAAAATGGCCTGCTTAGGCTACATGGGAACTGGACCTCCCTTAGCTGGACGGAAGACTTCTCACCACGGAGATGTGGTAAATGCGCTGGCTTTCACGGAACAAAGGTCTGTCAAAGAGAGGAAACATTATGCCTGAACTGCGGGGCTTCAGACCATCAGAGCGCCAATTGTAAAGAAGCGCCCAAGTGCGTCAACTGCACCAAGGCCAACATTGCCAACCCAGCTCTGAAACTTGACACTAACCACCACTCAATGGCATATAAATGCCAATGCTACAAGAACAAGGTCACGGCACTAAAAAATTTTAGACTTTAACAAATTGAAGAATACTCCACAAAATGCCAGGATTTAAAAATATGAAAGTAAATAAAAAGGCACAAAAACTTAATAATAATACCATGTCTAGCCTAAACATTTTTTCTCAAAACCTGGGCAGGAGCTATATCAGTATGGATAATCTCCTGCATCACGCCGCCCTTGGTGACGCAGATATAATCTTGATACAAGAACCCCCACCTAATGATGAACGATACAAAATGACGTGGCAGAGGATTTCAAGCCATGATAAGAAGTCTCTGATCTTTATCAACCCCATGGTACGCAGTTTCTGCGTTCATACTTCCACACATACTTCCACCATCCAAATCCTAAAAGAGGGAAGATCCACCTTCATCACCAACTGCTACGTGCCCCCTGTGGACCCAACGCAAGAGGACAGCGCCTTCTCTACTCTCTTAGATGACCTGGAGGCTGCATGTAACAAGGTAGGCCTAGATAACCACATAATAATGGGAGACTTCAATGCTCACAACAGTCTTTTTGGTGGCAATCACAACGACCTTAGAGGAGAAAAACTTCTCGACTTTGTTTACACAAAACAATTAGAAATAATTTCTGATATATCTCGCCCTACCTTTGACAATACAAGACATTTGTCTCATATTGACCACACATTCTCCTCATTCAACATCTCACAGTCCCTCTCGTGGACAGCAGAACCATTTTTAAGCACTAGCGATCATGTTAGCATTCTTTTAAAACTCACTACACCAGACAGCCAAGAAACACCCTCCCTGGATAGACCCAGGTTTAACGTTAATTACGCTAAGAGGCAACGTTTCATGAACCTACTTAATACACAAATCAATAACCTACCCATAATTAACCCACAGAATTGCAATACTGGCAACCTAGATGAATACATAGATTTACTAACAAACATCATTGGTTCCTCTTGTAAAAAAATAAATAAACAAACTCTCAACCCTCCAAGATACAAAGAAAGACACAACCCTTGGTGGAATGAGAATCTCCAGACATTAAAAAATAAGGCAATGGCTCTTAAAAGATTATACAAAGCCACAGATAACGACGCAACACTAAGACTTAACAGGGTCCAAAGATTTAGGGTAGCTCTGGCCATATATAAAAAAGCAATCAGGAGGGCCAAAAATTCATTTTACAAAAAACATTTTGAAACTATCACAACATCCAATCCGTTTACAGGTCCATACAAAATCATCAGTGGGAAGAAGCTTAGGCCAACAACCTTTCACTCTTTTAGAAAAACCAACGGGGAATATACCAAAACAGCTGACGAAACTTTTGCATACTTTATCTCCCAAAAGTATCTGGACACAACATCTGACACAGTTACGACACCCTTTGAGTTACAAGACCCAGGCCAGCGACACTACTATCCCCTCATCTCCATGGTGGAAATATCCAGTGCCATCAGAACAATGGGTCACAAAAAGGCCCCTGGGCCTGACGGTATTATGAGAAACCCCATACTATTCCTTAATGACGAACACCCCGTGATACTTAATAACCTATATAACGCCTGCCTGTTTCTGGGTTACTTCCCACAAGCCTGGAAAATTGGTCACATGATATTTCTACAGAAAAAAGACAAAGACCCTCGCGACATAACCTCCCTGAGACCTATCACCCTCCTGAACTTATTTGGGAAAATCCTCGACAAAATTATTGTCAACAGGATTACATATCATCTACAGGTCACGAACCGTCTAAACGACTCTCAGTTTGGATTTAGGTGGGGTAAATCGTGTGAAGAGGCCCTTAGGAAAGTTAAGGACATCCTACACAAATCTAGGTTGGCTAATAACCACTCGATAGTCATCTCTATGGATATCGAAGGAGCGTTTGACAACGCCTCTTGGGATATCATCAGAGAATCTCTAAAGGAAAAGGAAGTCCCCCCTTATCTCAGGACTATGATACACAGCTACCTGTGCTCCAGAAAGGTATCCTCAGACACTAGCCCACAGAGTCTTATTGACCCATTACAAATCACAAGAGGCTGTCCACAGGGCAGCAATAGTGGCCCTCTGTTCTGGATTCTATATATGGACCCGATCTTTAGTATCCTTAAAGACGAAAACGTCCATACAATAGCATATGCGGATGATCTGCTTCTCATTTGCACAAGCACAAGCCGCGTTAAGGTCGAAAATATTACCAACAGAGCTCTGGAGACCCTCCATACCTGGATAACTTCGAGAAAACTAAATATCGCCCCGAAAAAAAGCGCTGCCTTATATGTCGCTCCAGCAGGCCGAAACAAAGGTACGGGAAAAGGAGGCGTCAGAAATCCAGCTATAAGAATGGACGGCAACCGTATTCTCTTTAAAAATACCCTGAAATTCCTCGGGGTAACATTTAATAGACACCTAACATGGGTCGATCACGCAAAATCCATAAGGGATAAGGTTCTATCCAAGGGAATGGAATTGAGGAGACTGACGAGGGAGAACCGCGGCCTGGCGCCTTTGGTCACAAAAAGACTCTATAAAGCAGGCTTCGAAAGAATCATCTGCTATGCCGCCTCGGTTTGGTGGAGACAGGAAAACAACAGCTTGACGCACAAGATCCTTAGCTCAGCGCAGAGACCATTCGCTCTTGCTATATGCAGGGGCTACAACACTCTTAGTACTGACGCCGCACTGGTCCTATCAGGCCTGGTACCTATTAACAATATCCTAACGCTCGAATCCAAGAGGGCGGAATTAATACGCCCAGGCTCTGATATGGATACAGATCCCACCCCAGAACAGGTTGACTTACCCCCTCTACAATGGTACTGCCATCCAGCAGAGGTCCACCTCATTACCTATGATAAATCCATTCCAGACTCATCATCTCTTACCATCTACACTGACGGCTCAAAGTCTGATGATGGGGTGGGTGCTGGTTGGTGCCTATATTCCAGAAATATCCTTCTACTGAAAAAATCGTACATTCTCAGAGAAGAAAATTCGGTTTTTCAAGCAGAATGCTTGGCAATATTCAAGGCTCTTGAATGGTTTTTAGAACAACCACACCAATCAATCACGTTAGCGTCAGATAGCCTATCTTCCCTTGAATCACTGGCTAGTCCATACACTAAAAGCTGGTCGGTAATGAGAAATAAGATTCTTGTTAATAATATTATTAACTCGGGCAAAACAGTCTCTTTCCACTGGGTCAAGGCACATGTGGGACTGGAGGGCAATGAAATGGCGGATTCCCTGGCTAGATTTGCATTTAAATATCCCGCCCCATACGTCCCTATCCCCACCCCTAAATCATGGTTTAATTACTCCGCCCGCAAAAAAGCGATCTCAGATTGGCAAACATCTTGGGATGCCTCCCTCAAGGGTAGATCCCTGTACAATTGGATCAAATTCGTCAGGGCGGACAGGATCTACTCTTCCAGCGCCCTTAACTCCATCCTAACAGGCCATGGCCCCTTCTCTAACTACTTTCAACGCTTTAAAATAAAAACCCCATCCCCCTGCAGGTGCGGATACGCGAACCCTGACTCTGACCATTTCCTTTTAGCGTGTCCTCTTCTGGACTCGAGCAGACCAAGGTGCCTTAAGAAGCCTAATCCAAACAAACCACATCTACTATCAGATCATAGGAAGGCTCTCACAACCTTCTCAGAAATCGCCGTAGCATTCTCAAAGGATCTATACCCCCCTACTCATCATTGAACACTTTCATCGTAATATAAGGAAGGTCCATCTGCGTCTTTATCATCATTAACCTACTCTATCCCGCAAAATATTTAAACCCCTTCAAATATACCAGATGTATATATCAGGATTATTCACGTGCAATTTAATAAATTCCCATGTACTCAACCAGATTCGGAATTAATAGGACACGTTCTTTCCGGTTTTATAACTATGGTACAGTTGAATTCTCTTTTTCAAATTCCCTATAGTTCGTGTGTACCGTTTTATAAACATATAAATAACACATCTTTAAAACGTTTTAGTATTTCGACATTAAAAAAAAAAAAAAAGTTCAAACGCACTTATTAAATAACAAGTCACTTGTTATGATGACGCAGCCGTTTCTGATGACTCGATAAGAATCGAAACCGCCTACCCCATGATTTGCATATTACATATTCTGCGTCTTTGTATCGACCATATTCAACATATACATATACTTCAAGACACAGTATATGAGAATTTAAATAATAGACCTTAATAATAGATAGTTCACGCATTTGCGTCAGGAAACCATAAAAACATGACCAAAACTCAAAGGTTTACACATTGATGCTGCATGATCACCTAGCATCCTCCAGCTTTAGGTTCTACATATACTATTTAAAATACATACTTTCAATAAGAATACACCTGTTGGGAATATGGTTTTCCACTATGCTACCACATATACTGCTATTAACCACATTAAAATTCTCTCCCATTATCATGGAGTTGTCTAGACCTTTCATGTTTAGTTTAGTTTACCTGATACGTCCTAGAATAAGATCCTCCTTACATGTACAAATCCTCTATAACTATATAGCTGCTCTCTCTTATATATCTTTGTTATTTGTACTCTGTATATAACACAATAGTTAGGCAGCCATTAATTAACAGCCCTCCATAGATTTCTACCTCCCTTTTATTATTATTATTTTTTGTTCCATGCTGTCTTTATATATCTCACTTCTTTCATCAACACCCCTCTTAACTTGCCAGTTCATTATATCTTCACTTTACTACCTATCTTCAATTCTAGATACCTCTTTGCCTTCTGTATATAAAACTTCACTTAGCAATACCCCTCTTAGCTTGCTGCTTTAATATGTTTTCTCTTTTACTATTTATTTATACTTCTAGCTACTGATTTGTGCGGGATGCAAGGACATTACTGTCTATATCATCCCTGGTCTTCGTTGTATGGAGCCTAAATAAATTTATCTGAGTTTATAAACCTGTTCCTGGTTAATTCTTCAAATTTATTCAATTATGTAAATTTGTATGTCCTATATTTACATACATTTTTCTTTAAAATGCTACATAATCTCTCTATTGCCTTTGTCATACGTTCTAGCTAGCTGAAGAAAGGATTTCCCGAAAGCTTCCTTTGATCAGGTGAATAAAAAAGAGTTGCGACGTCTTATGTTTTTTGTGATTTGTCAAAATCCACAATCCTGTAATAATGAATAAGGACATATGTATTTGATCTATTCTTCCACAGTATGCACACAGGCCACCCAAATCCATAATTTTTATTTAAGCCATATAAAAAAGGAGATTTAGATATTTGAATATTTAATCATTTTTTCATCTTCACTCGCCATGACAACTTATTAATTGAATTTTTGTGCTATTTTAAATAATGGAATCACAAACCATTTTATTAAAAATATAAACAGCCGAATGAATAAGGGTTTACCCAAGTGAATGTTTAATGAATGTATATGTATAAAATAGAAGGATGCTTTAAGTTAAATAATATTCATTACATTTATATATTGTGATCCTGTTTCACCCCGGTTCTCCTCGAGTGAATGTTTGTCCAACGAATAATGCTTTGACAAATGTTATTTATATTTTATATATAAAAGTCAATGTATTTATATCGTTTATTTTTATTCGTTCATTTTACATTTCCTAAATATTTAACCAATTTGGCTGAAATTGTAACAGTACACATAGAATGTGAAAAAATATTACAAATATGATATTGTACTGGGATAAGGTGTATAAATTATGAAAAAGAAAAAGGCATCAAAGTGTATAAATTATGATTAATAAGAAGGAATCTAGGTGCATAAATTATGAAAAAGAAAAGGCATCTGTTGATATTTATTCCGATAGATGACGCAAGTCATCAGCAACTTTCAGTTGAACGATAAGGAGATTACTTTTTCTTTTCATAAAGTACACATAGAGTTAAATAATTGTTGCTAATTGTCGCATTTTAAACAATGCAAAATTAAAAGTTTTCAAGTTATAGGCTAATTTATTTCTTATTCAGAAAATGATGATAAAAATATTAATACATCATGTTTAATGGAGAGAAATAAGATTCTGAGAAACATTCACTAAGGCAGCATATATACAAATAAAGATAGTTCATAGAGCCTCTTCAATCTTTTCCATTATAAATCATCTGAATAAAAATTCTAAATATAACAATACTAGTTATTTTAAAATACAATATAACGCGGCTGATGATTGTAAAACGAAAATTGCAATTATACCGCGAATGTTTCTTTTATACAAAAATCGAAATTTATTTCAAAGAGAAATAGCGACCATTTCTAACTTTTTTGAATGAAGTATGAGAGGGTGAAAATATGAAGAGTAATGGCGAACGGAAAAATAAAAGTGTCCAGGTGCGGGAATCGAACCCACAACCTTCTGCTTACCGCATACCTTCTGCAGAAGGTTGGGGGTTCGATTCCCGCCCCTGGACACTTTTATTTTTCCGTTCGCCATTACTCTTCATATTTTCACCCTCTCATACTTCATTCAAAAAAGTTAGAAATGGTCGCTATTTCTCTTTGAAATAAATTTCGATTTTTGTATAAAAAAAACATTCGCGGTATAATTGCAATTTTCGTTTTACTACTTATTTTGTTGAATATATATTTCAAGTTTAACTAATTAATTGTTCCCACAGAGTATGTGTGTGTAAGATCACAAGAAAATAGGCGCTAACCGTAAGAAGAAGTTTTTTGTTTGTTTACTATTGTAATAAGTTGTTCTATTGTTTTTCTCTCTCTTGTAAATCAATAAAGATAATGTTTTATTAATCTCTTGTTGGAATCTGTAACTTTAAAAACTCTAGGAAAAGTCAACAGGTATATATATGAAGTTAAAGTTTAAATTATAGGCTATTAAAAAGAGCCTAATACAATTAAAAAAATAAATAATTTATACTTATTATGATAGAAACATTATAGAGTTAGGTTTGGAAGGAATTCGACCCATAATTTGAAAATAGTCGAATTTCAGACTAAATTGTTTAATTTGGAGTCATATACAGCTTACTGCAGATATTACTGCATTAATCCTTTAAGAATGCATTTTATTATACTACTACTAGAACATGGCCTGTTTACGAACATTTCTAGACCACCATCATTACAAAACCTTATGGAAATATTTCCTTAATAAAGCTAAAACTAAAGTATGCGCGAGACTATATTTTCACTAGTGAATTTCCAACTTTTAACACCAAATGTAAGTTAATGATAAAACTGATTTTTAGGTTATAATGTTTCACTTAATTGTTTTATCTATTCTCCTAATATATATGATGACATCTTGTTCCAAAAACATTTTATTAAGTACCTCTCAAAAAGAGCAACCTAGCTTATGTTATTTTTATAAAGTACACATTGTGTTAACTAATTGTTACCAATTGTCGAATTTTCAACAATGCAAATTTAAAATTCTTCAAGTTCTAAGCTAATTTATTTTTATTCGGAAATTATGATAAGATTATTAATACATCATGTTTAATGGAGAGAAACAAAAATCTTCCTGCGAAACTCTCACTCAGTCAGCGTATATGCAAATAAGGATAGTTCAAAGGGCGCCTTCACTCTTTTCCATTATAAATCATCTGAATAAAAATTCTAAATACTACAATGCAAGTTATTTTGTTGTATATATATATATATATATATTTAATAACCCACAGTTTAAAAACATAATACCTGAAATATATCCTAAATACTTGAAACTTAAGAACAATGAAAAAATTAATAGAAACAAAAAAGTTAACTTTTTAGACCTAAATATAAACCTTACAAATAATGCTATTAAAATTTATAATAAAAAAAGTAATTATAATTTCAATATTATAAAATACTGCAATATAAATTCGAATATATCATTAAATTGCTGCAAAGGTATATATTTTGGTCAGTTTCTAAGATTTTATAGAATAAATAATATATTAAAAAATTTCATAGAAGATGTTAAAAATTTAAACATGGAATTTATTAAAAACAAATTTAGTATTAAACAAGTAAAATATTTCAACAGTATATCAATTATAAAATACTTTTAAAAAAATAAATGGAAATATCCATTTATTAAATCAACTTTTTATAATTTCTCTCAATAATAACTAATACAAATTTATAATCTTTAACAGTTAATTAAACTTAAATTATATAACTAATTTTAAAAAATTTCACAATACTTTTAAAGTAATATTATATAGAATTCATTTTATTTAATCTCCAATTTCTCATGGAGGAAAATGGAAATTAAATAAAAATGAATTTTCAAAATTAATAGCTTTATTAATCATCTAATAATTTACCTTTTTAAAGGAAAATTAAAAGATAAATAATAATTAAATCAGTTATATTAATATAACTAACTGTAAAGATTATAAAGATTAACTTTCTTCCCTTATCTATTTTCTTTCTTATTCAGTTGTCTTATTGATCTGAAATTTCTGAGAAAGCAGTCTAATTTTGAAGGGACGAACATGTGTCCCCCCCGCAACAGATGTTAACCAGAAATAGCTGTTTACAGAAGAAGGCGTCACAGATGAGGTAGGTGACAGTTAAAATTTCTTAACACTTGTATTTGTTAAATCTGTGCATATAAATGTTTCACTAAAACAACTTAATATTAACACATAAAATCCGGTCGAAGAGAAATATATGGCATTATAGAGCAGGAGTGAAATGTCGCTGGATTTCTATTTGAAAATCTCCGGTCCAGCAGATTTCTCTTTCCACTAATTAATTCATTTAAATTTTTTTTGTATATGTCTGGTCTACCATTAGGGTTTCAAAACATAATAACCAAATTTATAACAAAAGTTAATTCATATTATAGATATATTACTAAATACAACTAGATTTATTCATATTATAAAATAAAAAAATTAAAAAATTATAAAAAAAGGATAAAATATAAAATTATAAAAAATATATATATATACTAACAATCTTATCTACCTTCTTTACAATTTTTTTCTTATTATTAGTTTGAAAAAAGTGCATGGTTCTGTCTTTCTCTCTTTTCTCTAACTACTAAAATTTATACTATTAAATATATTCTCACTTCTATTATTCTATATATAAATTAGAGTATGTCTAAATGACGGGTAACAGCCGATTGCAAAAGACGTTACGTTGTTAAATTTTATTGTTATTAATTATAAATATATATGGATGATGTGTAAGAAGTAAAAATTTTTTTTTCTCTCTCTATTAAATAATAACAATTTACAAATTTTATAATTTGAATTTAAATAATCACAAAGTAATAAAGATAATTTTAATACAAAACTAAACTATAAAACTAAACAACTATTTATTTTTATTATTAATTTAGATTTAGCTTGCTAATCTAATCAAATCTACTTGATATAAATTATCATTCTCATCAGTTTACTCTTTAAATTTTAAATATAGAATCACTATTATATTTTTATTATATAGGTTTTACACTATATATATATATAAATGTTTGAATTTTTATTCGGAAAATTATGATAAAATTATTAATACATCATGTTTAATGGAGAGAAACAAAAATCTTCCTGCGAAACCCTCACTCAGTCAGCGTATATGCAAATAAGGATAGTTCAAAGGGCGCCTTCACTCTTTTCCATTATAAATCATCTGAATAAAAATTCTAAATATAACAATGATGGGTATTTTGTGATATATATATATTTTAAGTTTAACTAATTAATTGTTCCTACAGAGTATGTGTGTGAGATCACAAGTACAATGGGAAATATAAACAGGTTCTTCGCATATAAAAAAGTGTCCAATGTGGGATTGGATCCCGGTTCATGGCTGTTGGAAATAGACGGTTTACACCACCGGACTATTTAAGTATATCTGATGACATCTAGTTCTAAGATAACTTTACTAGGTACCGCTCAAAAAGTACAACCTAGTTTATGATATTTGCAACAATGAATAATATATGAAAGTTATTCACATATTAAAACAAAGGGTCCAACGCGGGATTCGATCACAGTTCATGGCTGTCGGGAATCGAGGGTTTTGTCCACTCGTCCACTGACTCTTATGATGACATCTCTCTGTCACCCTCACTTTTATTTAAGTCGTATAAAAGCTATTTATATAAATTTCATAATTTTGAAATTTCATTTCAAAATGCTCTAACTCGCAATGAGAATTCAATTATTCAGATTTTTTTTTTAATGTGTCATATTTTAAATAATAGAACAATGATCCAATCCATCAAAATATACGTAACTAGCTGAATAAATAGGATAACGCCCAGGGGTTTTAACTGATCGAATTCTTATTTGTGAGGATTTATGTAGAAAATATTATTATTTATTATAAAATAAGAATATAAAACAGTAGCAATGCGTTTTTTTATTAGTTCAAAGTTGAAGCTTTCGGATCTTTATAAACCTTCTACAGGCATCTGTGGAAGGATTATAAAGATCCGAAAACTTGCACTTTGCACGAATAAAGAAACGCATTGTTACTGTTTTATATTCTTATTTTATACTTTATAGAATTTTTCTCTTCTAATGGAATATTATTTATTATATTTGTATCTTATTATCCCTCTAAAGTGAATATGTGTGAATTTTAAGAAATTAAAATTTGAAAATGAAACACAAAATGATGATGATAATAACAACAAAAATCAATTGGAATCCTAATGGATACTAATTAGAGAGTGATAATGATATAATTACAATAAATAACATTTGTTAAAGAAATGTTCGCCTGGAAAACATTCACTGTGGGAGAATCCGAGTGAAGCTGGGTCATTCAGAGTCAGCATATAATAAATATTACAATTTTTAACTCCAAAATATGCAAATGATTTGTATATTATCTAAGTTTATACTTGGCTTATATGGTTATATCTAGTCAGCTACCTATATGCAAAATTTCTCAATGGTTTATTAAGTAGTTTTGTTGGAAATTCATCTATTTTTATTTTGAAAAGAATGGATTCAGTTGGGATTGGATGCTAGCTCGGCAAATATTGTTTTAACAAATGTCCGTTGGGCAAACTTCCACTCGAGTAAAAACCGGGCGAAGCCGGGTATATTCGCTAGTCTCTCTATTTATAACGTATGTATGTTCATTTATTTGTTCCTTTTATGCTTCCTCAATATTTAAACAATCTGGCGGATATCTTAATAGTATATAGAGTTATAAATTAGGATCTTATATGCATATTTTAATAATAAAACTATAAGTTCGCGTGTCACAGAATTGGTCATTCCAACCTCCTAGTGGCCATTCTAAAGTCTTCCAAAATTGACTTCAATGTTGATAGCCCAGATATCGAGGCCAGAAACACAATGGAGGATCCCACACAAAGGGAATTATGCTGCAACCAGCAAAAGTGAAGCTGGTCGTGCAGTAACTTCTCTTCTTGTGTGAACTCTGTGTATGGTGGAATAAAGCATGGATCGCTCAGTCTGGTTTTACTTCGTGGTTTAAATCTCATCCTGAGATTTCACTCTCTGTTGGACATATATCATAATACACATTTGTGGTTCTTATCATTATCGTACCTATGTCATATTATTTGTAGAATATAGATATGGTTACTGCATTGTCACTACCATATATAACCTATATTCCATGGCATATGTAGATTATAGATATGATCACTGTCACAGCCATATACAAGTTGTGTCCAATAAATAATGAGACTGGTCAAAAATAAAGAAAAAATAGAATGATTAAAAAAAAAAAATAGTATTTTTCAAAATAGTACCCTCCCGCATCTATACATAATTTCCATCTCTTCTACCATTATTTAAAACATTTAGAAAAGGCATCTTTCGGGATGTTCTTCAAGGCGTTTTTCGAATCCGATATGATGGACTCTCTAGTGTCAAATATCCTTCCTTTTAGAGCCATTTTGAGTTTTGGAGAGAGAAAAAATCATTTGGAGCTAGGTCTGGGGAATAGGGAGGTTGTGTTGAAATATTTGGATGCCTTGTTTAGCCAAATAATTCAGTACAGATGTAGCGGTGTGTGGTGGTGCATTATCGTGATGGATAATCCAATTTTTGGAACTCCACATTTCACTTCTTTTCAGACGATTTGATTCACGTACACGTCTCATAATGTTTAAATAAGACTCCTTATTGATTGTTTGACCTTCCTCTAGATATTCATAATGCACAATTCCCTTTATGTCAAAGAACGTGACCAATAAGACTTTGTTTTTTTGACTTGCAAAGTCGGGATTTCTTCGTTCTTGGTTCATCTTTTCCTTTCCACTCCATGGATTGACGTTTTGTTTCCGGGTCATACCCGTAAACCCATGTCTCGTCTCCAGTTATTACTTTTTCCTACCAATTAGGGTTTTCTTCCACCATTTCAAGCATTTTTTTTTGGCAACTTCAACGCGATTCTCCTTTTGTTGGATTGTGAGCATTTTAGGGACAAATTTTGAAGGTGTTCTATTTAACTGCAAGTCTTCTATAATTATCGATCCAACTAAGGATTTTGATATCCCTGTTTCTTCCTCAATGTCCCGTAACCCTATTCGTGGATTTTCTTTTATCAAATTTGAATTTTGGCTCACCTTTTCAGGGCTCCTGTGCAGAATTGGACGTCCAACACGTTTCTCATCTTTCACCGATTCCATTCCATTTTTAAATCGTGAAAACCATCTAAATGTGGTGGGCTTATTTACATTTTCATTTCCAAATGCCAATTTCAACAAATCTAAAGTTTCTGAAGCCGATTTCCCAATTTTGTAGCAAAATTTAATACAAATTCGTTGTTCGAATTTTCTATCCATTACAAATTAAAAGTTGTTATGCAAGGCGTTCTTTTTACAAGCTTACAATTTATCGACTGCGCGCGCAATCACGTGATGTGATATACCGCAGTATAGCTGAAGCCTTCTTTTTTTATAATAGAATTTAAAAAAATATCATTTCATTTTTCCTTTGTTTTTGACCGGTCTCATTATTTATTGGACACACCTTGTATATCCTATTCTACGGTATATGTAGAAAATATATAGATATGGTTACTGCATTGTCACTGCCACATATAACCTATATTCCACGGTATATACACTGCGTGACATTGAAAATGGAACACCAAAAAATAGAGGCCAGAAAATTCTGCAAATTTCAGGGTAGACGCGCCTAACCGAGTTATGCAAATGATGTAAAATGCGCAGCTCTCGTGCGCACATGGAGTAAGATATAAGGGAAGGAACTTGCAGAAAGGACAGTATTCGTGTCGTTATTTCTTCAAGGAAAATCATTGTAGAAATTTTGTTCTTGTGTCAAAAGACACGTGTAATAACAGAGAATGCCAGGTCATCGTAAACGGAGGCAGTTCAAGCAGACAGACGCTTTTACGAGGGGCATGGTGATCGGACTGAAAAGGGCAGGTTGGTCCATACGTCAAATCGCAGCTGATACACACCTTGGTGCGTCCACGGTGCACCGACTGTGGAGAAGATGGTTGGAACAAGGAAATGTGACAATTTATAGGAATGTCGGTGCAACCAGAGTGACGTCAGCACGTGTGGATCGGCGTATCCTTCGACAAGCAGTGGCGGCCCCACAAGCCACTTGTACCGCCATCCTGCAACATGTGCAAGACACCCTAGATCATTCCATCTCGACCAGAACCATTTCCCGTCGATTGGTTGCTAATGGCTTGCACTCATGCCGTCCGCTAAGAAGACTGCCATTGACCCCACCTAATAGGCGCCAACGTTTGGAATGATGCCGGGCTAGATCGACGTGGATGACGGAATGGCACAGGGTCGTGTTCTCAGATGAGTCGCGTTTCTGCTTGTCCAATGATAGTCGCCGTGTACGCGTGTGGCGTCGACGTGGAGAAAAGTCCAATCCGGCAGCAATTGTGGAACGCCCCACCGTGCGACAACGTGGAATCATGGTTTGGGGCGCAATCGCGTATGATTCCAGGTCACCTTTACTTCGTATTCAGGGCACTATGACGGCCCAACGATACGTTGATGATGTGCTGCGACCGGTGACACTCCCCTACCTTCAGGGGGTACCCAATGCCCTTTATCAGCAGGATAACGCCTGACCGCACACTGCTCGCATTAGCCAACAAGCTCTGCAAGATGTACAGATGCTTCCCTGGCCACCGTACTCTCCTGATCTCTCACCAATCGAGCACGTCTGGGACATCATTGGACGCCGTTTGCATGCCTTGCCACAGCCGCGTTCAGAAGACGAACTGTGGCAAATGGTTTAGAGGGAATGGAGAGCCATCCCTCAGGACGCCATCCGTACTCTGATTGACTCTCTACCTATACGTGTTGCTGCGTGCATCGCCGTCCGCGGTGGTCCTACTTGCTCCTAAGCCGACGCCGTTCTCGCTCTGTATTATGACTATCATTTTGAAATAAAGATCACTTATTGTTCGTCCCTGTCTCTCTCTGTCTGCCGAGTTTCATCACTTTCTGGCCACTATTTCTTGGTGTTCCATTTTCAATGTCACGCAGTGTATATACTATATAGATATGTTTACTGCATTGTCACCACCATATATAACCTATATGCTACGGTATATTTATAATCTACTTATAGTTCATCTACTGACACATACTACTCTTTCTAATCCACAGTATTTGTAGAATCTGACGGTCTGGTTTCTCCAGTTACTAGGTTTGCCTCTGCCATAGTTCATGGCGGGGTAAAAAACGACAATAAATGGATATTCATAACATTGAGTACATGCTGGTTTTCTAAGAGAAAACAACTTATATAAATTCCAGTTAATTTTGCATCGTTACTATTAGGTTACCGTTTGTTTAACAATGAAGAGGAACAATTTAAAATAATAATAAAAAGTCGAATATTTTTCTCATGAACCTTTACATGGGTTATTTAAAGACAGTAATGTCTGCCTAGGATAATTAATATATTTCTAATATACAGCGAAAGAGAATGCTAAGTTGAAGATGATATTCTAAATGTTGCCTAACTGGCTTATTTGTGATTTCACGAAAGAACATTGCTCGATGCATTATATCTTTAATTTCTATATACATTTCTACAATCCTAGAAGCATATGTCCATAGTTCTTTCAAAGAATCCAGTTTACTCTACTCAATAGAAAATGCAGGGTATAAACAAATTCAGTATAATACAATATTGAAGCGGTCTGGAGATTAAAATGGCGAAACCGCTGGGAGGGTTCATCACTGATGAGCCATACCTTCCCTCTTTGTAGAAATATATTTTAAATATTTATTTTTGTTCATAAAGGGCACATCTTGGATTCAATAAATAATCTTTTTATTTCCGATATTTCAATGGGCTAAACGACCATCTTTTTCTAGGATCTCATCCCTTTTCGCGGCAAGCCGCGCGCTACACTCGAGACACGGGCGTCTCACAATCTCCCCGGGCGAAAATCATCCAAATGAAAATGTAATGCACGCAAACAAACATGGTACAATACTAATTAAAATAAATGAATAAATAGAGTGAAAAGTAAATATCTATATATACAAAATAGATATTTAAAAAATAGCGCTTTTAAACTATATTTCTAATTTTCAGCGATAGAGAGCGCTCGATTGATTATGATATTTTGATTATTTTATTTGTTTCTGCGTTGGCTCTCCAGTCTTTTCCAGAGCTACTTTTTAGTAAATAGAATCTTTTTTGCTCTAGTTTTTGGGTTACCATTATGTTTCTACTTTTCTAGTTTTTACATATTCGGTTTGTTTGTTAAAGGAGAGAGAAGGGTCCAGTATGATTCCCAGATATTTGGGGTTTGTATTGTATCGAATATTTTGGTTTTCATTTGTATTTGAGGTATGTGAGATCTAAGAGGATTATTGATTGTGAATGTGCAGGCTTTTGATTTTCTTGAGTTGAGGTTTAGTTTTTCAGCTATTATTTAGAGTTAGTTAGTGATCTATTAAGATATTAATATATATTCTAAGTATGAATGGCAGGAATACACTGCTAGATCATCAGCAAATAGTGAAATCTTGGTCCAGGCTATCTAGGTAGATCGAGAAGAGTTGAAAACTAAAGATGCTGCCTTGAGAAAGTCCCTGCTTCACTTCTACCTTTTTGGAATAGATATTGTCATATCTGACTCTCATCGTTCTATCTCTTAAGGGGAACCATAGATAAAATTGAAGACTTTCCCATTTTTATACCTATTAGGTTTTACTAAGAATCTTTGTCCGCACACTGTCAAATGCTCTAATGAGACCTATAAATGCTACTATTGTTGATTTTGTTGGCTTGGAATTTGTCGTGAATATTTTGAGTGAGTTATAGGAGTTGGTCAGTGGTTGAGTAGCTTCTCCTGAATGCAGCTTGGTAATTTGGAAGCAGGGTTTTATATTCAGGTAAAAGTTTAATCTCTGGAGAATCATTTCTTTCCATTATTTTACCTGGAATGAATGTGAGGGAGATGGGTCGATAGCTTTCAGGTTGGTCTTCTGATTTATTTGTTTTAAGTTTTGGGATAATGTGATTGCTAGTTTCCAGTCTTGTGGTAGTTTTCTTGTTTAAAACTAGTATATTGAATATGTATAGTAGCCATTCTAGAGCTGGTGAAGGAAGTTTTTTTATAAATCATTGTTTCCTGAATATCATCTGTACTAAAAGGTTTTTTGTATGTCTGATTTTTCTACTTCATATTTGAGTTCATTTAGAGTAAAGGGTTCAGTGAAAAGTTTTCTGTTCTGGATGGATTATATGAGTTTCGGGTATGACGGGCTTTTATCTCTACTTTAAAATTTGATTTAGTGGTCATGTCCAAGGTGCTAACATCTCTGTAGTCTTCTTCTTTCTTATCTCCACTCAATCATATTAGGGTGGCAAGCTTGTAAAGCTTGAAATTGACAATCATCATGATTGGGTGAAGTGGAATGCGTCTGCCTTTGTCATTAAGACTGGGAACACTTCTCAGTGGCAGGCTGACTTAGCTCCAAATGGCCGCCTCTGACACGAGGAACAGACACCATGTGCAGCCGCTCCTAACATGGAGTGATTTTCTAGTGTATTTATTAGTTCAAATTCATCAGTTATTGAGTTTTCTTCTTGATCATTTAGGCCGTTTGTTTCATATTTGATCATGAATTTGCACAAACTGACTTGATTACATTCAGCGGGTGCCAGTGAAAACTGCATATTATATGGAATGAAAGTGAAGTTCAACTAAAAGGATTTTATCAATGGCCTGTTACCAATCCTTGGATGAACTACTTCGGGCAGAGCTACGTGGATTTCTCTCAATAGCCTGCCAACCTTCATTTTTTCAAGATTTATTTTAGCCTTCTTGTTGCTGAAGCTCTGTCCTCGAAGTTGGTTATCCAAGTACGACTGGCGTTTTTGCGAGGGCCGGAGTGTAATCTATTAAAGTGGAGCTGCACACAGGAAAATATATGCTTATTTGGATTTTTCATAAGCTGCATTTTTCATAATTTTTTTGTATATTTTTAATTTATTATAAAGAATATATAAATTTTTGTATGTGAAAGAGAGAACATATTTTGTTATTTATAAATGCCCTAATTCATCGCGTTTAGCTATAAGTAACTTTATAAGACATAACGGTTACTTCACTACTTTGTATTCCGTCTTAAGAATATGCATACGCTCCATTTTATAGAATACTTACTCAGAACTACCCTCCCTGTATTTCTACGATTCAGATAACTGTAGAGTCTGGCTGCTCTGTCAACTCGACAATCTCACGTCGTATTTTTAGCCGACCACTTGACCTCAGCACAAAGGAGTCAAAGAATACGTTTGACAGTCCGAGCAGGCACCCCATAGCCGAACCAATTTAAAGGTAATCAAGAGAGTAAGGCTGTGTTTGAACATCCTCCCAAGAAAGCCCAAGCGAGCCGTCGCGGGGGGTGGGCACGTAGATGACTTGTCATTGCGACGTCAGCAAGTCTCGGCAGGGTGTTCGGCCAACTTCCGCCCTCAGCGGTGGTCTGCTCCTATCTAGGACTCCTCGAGGCTGGGACATCACGACGGCTCGAATATATAGACATTTCAACCATTTAAATCAGCTACTGACTAGGAGAAAAATCCAATAGAATGTAACATTTATTGGTAAAGTTTTAAATATAAACGAGTTAGTTATATTTAAAATAGTTTCATATAGGAACAACAAATAGAAAAATGCTATTATTGTAACCTTTTTGAGATGAATTTATGTATTTTATAAAATACATTTACTCAATAGCGAAATTAATATAAGTAACGGTAAAATTAAGATAATTGGCAAACGAACAAGACATTTATATTGCAAAAAATTAGTTCAATATTTCAAATAATCAATTCAGAGACGCATTTTCTAAATATATGTATAAAATGAGCATGTAAATTGGAATATTTCTGGAATTAAAAATTCGAAATGGATCATTAAAACCAGTCCAAATTAATAGCGTGTAATAAATTCTGTGGTAGAGCAATTTATTCATTGATATTTGAATGTTTTTAAATTCAAGACAAACATCTTATATCGAAAACACCTCTGATTTAACGAATCTTGTAATTTGAGCGTTGTCAAACCAGAAGACATACCGCTGCGGCATTTGTTGAGGAAGCGATGGTGTTCTAGTGGCCTGGCCATCACGCAGGTATTGTAAATACACATTTAATAAGGTCTTCAGGAAATTCCCCAAGTTGCATTCGGAATAATCTAGCATCGCACTGAATGAAATGTATAAATATAAGGAAACCTTTGCATAAGTACTATATATATAGTGGGGTATTTAGCAAAAATTTCGATTTATATCGAACAAGAATTCAATGTGTAGCTCGATATGTTATAGGATTACTAGGTAAAGCTAGAACGTTTTCAGAGAATGAAATGTATAAAACGATGAATGAGAGGGAACGTACATACGAAAAGTACCAAAAGATATTTTTAAAGATTAGTGGATAAGGGAGGAAAAGGTTTTGTGCAATCAATCCAACGGAGCTTCTGAGGTCAACTTGTTCAGCCTTGACGATTGAATTAAGGAAAATTCTATCGAATTTAAAATAAATCCTGCAAACAACCAACCCTCTAATTTTATCCCCGCAGCGCTATTACCTCTGGCCGGTGTTTGCACTTGGCCAAGTGGGACGGCCGTTCTGCTGACATCTTGATGACGGGCTGGCAATATGACAGGATATGTAGGGCGATGTGGTGACTTCAGTGTTCTAGTCGAGGCTGAAGGTCCGGTTCACACATTAGCTAGATCATCCAGGATTGATGACGGGCTGGCAATATGACAGGATATGTAGTGCGATGTGGTGGCTTCAGTGTTCTAGTCGAGGCTGAAGGTCCGGTTCACACATTAGCTAGATCATCCAGGATAGATGACGGGCTGGCAATATGACAGGATATGTAGTGCGATGTGGTGGCTTCAGTGTTCTAGTCGAGGCTGAAGGTCCGGTTCACACATTAGCTAGATCATCCAGGATTGATGACGGGCTGGCAATATGACAGTTATATGTAGTGCGATGTGGTGGCTTCAGTGTTCTAGTCGAGGCTGAAGGTCCGGTTCACACATTAGCTAGATCATCCAGGATAGATGACGGGCTGGCAATATGACAGGATATTTAGGGTGATGTGGTGACTTCAGTGTTCTAGTCGAGGCTGAAGGTCCGGTTCACACATTAGCTAGATCATCCAGGATAGATGACGGGCTGGCAATATGACAGGATATTTAGGGTGATGTGGTGACTTCAGTGTTCTAGTCGAGGCTGAAGGTCCGGTTCACACATTAGCTAGATCATTCAGAATTGATGACGGACTGGCAATATGACAGGATATTATAACGTGGACGACAATATCAAGATACCAGAGTAAAGTTGGGGAAAGAGGGGTGAACTTTAGCGGCCCCCGCTGCCATGTGGCAGGCGCTAAAAACAGCACTCCGGAGTTGGGGAGGACAGAGTCTGGTTACATCTGCGGTGAGGAGAAGACGTGGCGACTGGCCTCCGGGCGTGTGGATGATCCTGTAAGACGGTGCCAGGAGAAACTGACATCGGAGCGGCCTACAAGGCGGTGTAGAGTAGGCTGGACGTGTAGTGTGAAGCGGGAAGCTTCACAAGAGTGACATCCGCACCGCCAAGGATACTTCTGACGGGGAGATTGAAGGCAAATCCAACACTTTGTATTCCTTCTGTTTGTAGCCATAATTAAGCCCTAACTTCAGCTGCAATCCCTTCGAATTCACATGTGTATCTTTGTGGTATCCTGAGTAGACAAAGTACACGAATAGCGTCTGGATACGACGTAACATTTGGTGTCAGAAGTGGGATTGCAGCTTAGTTCATTTTAATTGAAAATTTTATTTTGCGCTATTTGAAAAAGAAAAATGCAAGAACTAACCGACCTCGAAATTGAAAAATTCAATAAATTGCTCAGTGTGAAAAACCAGACAGTAGGTGAGCTCGGAGAAGACGTTAGATCGATTAAAGAAGGGATTACTCCATTGGAATCTCGATTGAGCCGACTCGAGCATATTCGAAATGTCAAACGTTCTGCCTCACCCATGTCTTGCGAAGTTAAGTTCAATGAACACCATCCAGAAAATCCTTATGGCTTTTTAAAAACAATCACAGCATCTAATAGTCCACATACTCAAGGTCTGAGGGGACAAAAGACGAGTCAGGTGATGAAGATCCCGGCAAGGCCATCAAAACAAAGACCATCACGTCGGGAGACGTCGTAAGTGAACTGTCAGAATCTACGCTAGAATATTTTCCCGTGAACCAGAAGTCCGAAGAATGTCGACAGCAGGAAATGATCCAGACTGGTTGTGTAGCGGAGGAAGGCGAGCTGATCGCCTCCGACAACGGCAGCGGCACGAGTGTTTTGAACCAAATCAAGCAGACGGAAGGAGATAGCGCTCCAGGTGATACACAGTGCGGAAATTCAGCCCTTGGAATCCATTCTGAAATACTCCAGGAGAACAACAACGATCTTGGCGAGCTGCAGTGCAACGGTGTGGCTGACCTCTGCGACAGTGACGGACTGTCAGGGAATACAGCGGCGATCCAACTGGACGGGACGGAGCTGGGTGCTCCGTGGAAGTGCGACAAGACTAGATGGTCATGGACAAGATGGACAGAGTCTGGTTACATCTGCGGTGAGGAGAAGACGTGGCGACTGGCCTCCGGGCGTGTGGATGATCGTGTAAGACGGTGTAAGGAGAAACTGACATCGGAGCGGCCTACAAGGCGGTGTAGAGTAGGCTGGACGTGTAGTGTGAAGCGGGAAGCTTCACAAGAGTGACATCCGCAGCGCCAAGGATACTTCTGACAGGGAGGTTGAAGGCAAATTCAACTCATTGTATTCCTTCTGTTTATAGCCATAATAAAGCGCTAACTTCAGCTGAAATCCCTTCGAAATCACGTGTGTATCTTTGTGGCATCCTGAGTAGACAAAGTACACGAATAGCGTCTGGATACGACGTAACAATATGTAGGGCGATGTGGTGACTTCAGTGTTCTAGTCGAGGCTGAAGGTCCAGTTCACACATTAGCTAGATCATCCAGGATTGATGACGGGCTGGCAATATGACAGGATATGTAGGGCGATGTGGTGACTTCAGTGTTCTAGCCGAGGCTGAAGGTCCGGTTCACACATTAGCTAGATCATCCAGGATAGATGACGGGCTGGCAATATGACAGGATATGTAGGGCGATGTGGTGACTTCAGTGTTATAGTCGAGGCTGAAGGTCCTGTTCACACATTAGCTAGATCATCCAGGATTGATGACGGGCTGGCAATATGACAGGATATGTAGGGCGATGTGGTGACTTCAGTGTTCTAGCTGAGGCTGAAGGTCCGGTTCACACATTAGCTAGATCATCCAGAATTGATGACGGGCTGGCAATATGACAGGATATGTAGGGCGATGTGGTGACTTCAGTATTCTAGCCGAGGCTGAAGGTCCGGTTCACACATTAGCTAGATCATCCAGAATTGATGACGGACTGGCAATATGGCAGGATATGTAGGGCGATGAGGTGACTTCAGTTTTCTAGTAGAGGCTGAAGGTCCGGTTCACACATTAGCTAGATCATCCAGAATTGATGGCGCAGTTTACGTAATCAATGGAATGACATTTTGACGTCAGAATTTTAATTTTTCCAGAGAAATATCAAAAGTACTTTCTGTGTGCCTAACAAATAACATGAAATAATTTAAATAGTCGTTTTTTAATATATGAAGATAAATGCAAATTAAATTTGATGGAATATTGTCAAGAGTAGTTTGATGTATATAATAAAACGCCTCGTTTTAAAATAAAGACAGTGGAGCTGATTCATGATGGTCTTTTTCCGCGCGGCTTTTATTTTAGCATTTGAATAATACACACAACAACTTTATTAAGACCCCTGGTCTTATACAGATTCCTCGATAGAAAGAAGATATTAACAAATTAGTTTTAAAAGTATTCACATATTAGCACGGAGGGAGCGAGTGTAGAGTCACCGGCCGCTCGGCGCCTAAACACTCAGTCGTCGGATCCCATGAACCCCTCCGGCAATTGATGGCAGTTTGTAGAATTTGAAATATCTGAGGTAAAGATCGGCCAACCTTGTATTTATCTAACTGCACATCTGTTGATATTAACTCATATAAATCTGATTGTCCAGTATAAAACATTTATATATTAAAACCTTGCGAAGATCAAGAAGTCAAATGAATATCAATAAAATAAAATATTTTATAATTGTGAAGTTTTTTTTTATTCCATTCACCCTTTCTATGAAAGAAAATTGTTGCTTCAAGACACACAAGTTGTTCTCTAACCACATATTCTCACACACAACAATCCTCTTTGAACTTACAAAAGTCCCGGGTAGTTTCCCGCACATTCTATTAGGCGGTTTAATAAGACCCGAGAAATAAATGAACACATTGTGTATCTTGCCTAATATACAAAGTGATACAAGTTGGGATTGAAGTAAGGCGGTGAATGCCACAAAATCTATGGGGATAACTTTCCTCTTTCTAAATATATATATATACAGTAGAACCTCCCTGCAAAGGACACTTAATTGTAGAGCCAAAGTGTCCTTTAGGGAGAGGTGTCCTCTTACCGGAGAGTTGATAAATTGTAAGAATGCTAATTTTTCAAATGAAAACTGTCCTTTGTGGAGAGGTGTCCGATAGCGGGGTGTCTGCTAAAGAGAGGTTCTACTGTATATATATATATATTTCAGATGTATGTTCCCCCCCTTAGGCTGAAATATTAACAGGTCTAACAATCCCCAAATGCCATATCACACACCGCCTATACTGAGAGAGAAGTTGTTGATATTCAATTTATTTCCCGATAGCCTGCGTGTGGTGAGCGGCCTTCCTGGCTCTAGCTGGACCAAGGTCCCTCGCTTCACGTCTTTCTTCCTCTCCCAGGAATCACACATACCTTCACGCCGTTGATTAATGTTCAATGGAATTTAATTTGATTATGCATATCCTTGTTACGTAATGGCAAACATGTGTGATTGCGTAAACTAAATATATTATTTAGGAGAGTTTGCGATATATCGTAGAACATCTTTTAAACGAACCGGGGATATATAGCGGACATTTCCTTATATAGAAAAATCAAATAATCCCTGAATTCGATGATCCCTTTATTAATATACAGATGAAAACATCAGACTTCCAGGGACAACTGCCTGATGCTTTCACTTCATTACTACAACTTTGTCTATTAATACAAAACAATAGCGCGTCATCTATATATAACAAATGAAAACATTAAGACACGAATGTTTCTTTTCACAAATAAATCAAACTTCTACTGTCCTTCCTGCGATGAAAAAATATTGGGAGGGCTTGGCCCCCAGCAGTTTCGCCAATTTAATCTACCAGACCTCTTCTTTAGAGCTTTAATACTGTATTGAATCATTCTGATTTTATATGCTATACTGAAGGCTGGAATATTATAAATGGTATTCAAGCAAACTATGGACATAAGCTTTTAGGAAGGTAGAATTACATTTAAATGTTTGCATCGAGCAATGCTCTTCCGCAAACAATAAGGACATGGCCTGTCTATTTATACCAATTGGTATAAGCAATGCAAAGTTTTAGCCCCTTTGGGGTTCGCAATAGCGAATTTTACGATTGAATTCTAGGCAAATAATTTTTTTAAATCGCTGCCGATGTAAAGAATACAAGCATATTAGAGGAGAGTTCCATTGTTGCTAAAATGGGTCCATTGTTGACCATTTGTCGGACATCCTCCGACCCAGTAATAATCAATCAACTCGATTGTTAAAAATGTTTTTTTATTTAGTTGTTATTTTCTATAGAAATAGTGGGTCTTCCCTACCTAACTACTCGTATATGTCTATCAGTTTATATATATTGTCGCAAATTTCCCTTGTCAACGGGTATTAGGATTAGCGCGACCAATAACAATCACGCGAGGTAGTCTTCTACTTTATTGACTATATACATGCTGAAACAAGTCTCCTTTTATAATATCAATTCTGGTGATATATTTACATAAAATCATTATTATAAAACATTATCAAATTTTAAAATATATATGTTAAAACTATGCAAATATTATACAGTGACAATATATATATAATTTCATCAATATTTCGGCTATTTGAAATGATGGACTTGACGATATTTTGCTAAATATTGTAAAATTTCAAGTTTTACTTGGCGCAAGAATCCGAAGAAACAATCAATATATAGCGCGTAAGTGTTTTGGCTTATTTTAAAGAGGAATATTTTTTATCTCAGTTTGATGCATACGAAGACAAAGAATATGGTCGCGTCATTCGACCTGATTTCACAAACATGAGGTTTAACTTACTCCCAACTTCACACTGGTAAGTCGTTTCAACGGCCATCTTTTGGTGCTGGAAACATTCTTTCTTTATTCACATATGTTCTTTATTAGTTTGGAAGTTTCTATGTTTGCATTTTATAGACAATTCGAATATTAATACAAGGCAATAACGCGCAATCTTTATATAACAAATGAAAATATTAAGACGCGAATGTATCTTTTCACAAATAAATCAAACTTCTACTGTCCTTACTGCGAGGAAAAAATATTGAGAAGGCTTGGTTCATCAGTGGTGAACTCTCCCAGGAGTTTCGCCAATTTAATCTACCAGACCACTTCTTTAGAGCTCTAATACTGTATTGGATCATTCTGCTTTTTTTATGCTACACTGAAGGGTGAAATCTTAGAAATGGTATTCAAGAAAACTAGGGACATAAGCTTTTAGGACAGTTGAATTACACAAGTTTGATTTATTTGTGAAAAGAAACATTCACGTCTTAATGTTTGCATTTTATAAACAATTTGAATATTATTTTATAACCTATTATTGCGCATCATCAAAACAATTTAATCAAGCTCAAGACAGGTATTTACGATAGTTCGGATTCGTAATCATAGCGCTAATTGAAGATACTGAACAACATTTTATCTTGAGCCGCGTCTCGAGTTTTTCAATTTTTTCTCTCTTAAGCATTCCTAAATTCTCTCTAAATTTCGTGAAGATCCCCGAGTTATTTTAATGGGGATATCTTAAACACGGTTCTAAAACAATGGTTTTCTAAACTTCTTCGATAAACTATAAACTCGATCTTCTGGTTTTAGGAAAAATTTCTATACAGAGGATTTTGTTCGCTTGAAGGATCCCTACAGAGCAGTAATTCTCTGTCGCCTTTCTATGTAACCCAAGACAAACTCAGAGAGGAAAACTTCTTCAAAGCTAAGAGGAGAAATCCACGTTCTCTATATATCTTATATCATATCTGAAGAAGTTTCAGTCTTTAATTTTGCTGTTCTTGTTGCAGGCTCTGTTTAGCCAATTTGTTTTCTCTCTTAATTCAAAATGGTTTGGCCACTCATGAGTCGGGTACTACTAAGGTTCATCTTTCATTTAATGACGCTCAAAAATTGTTCTTAATTAATTGTTCTAAAATTAGCACAAAAATAATTTCCTTTTCAGTATATACTGGTGTCAAAAATTGAGTGAACAAATATAAAATGTATATTTAAGGGCAAACTTTACATTAAGTTTAGATGATTCAATAACCAGCGAACATTTTAAACATTTTTACAATAAGGGAGTTTCAGCAAAGACAGAGAGAAAGGATTGAAGAGTTAGCTTGTCTTTACTGGAAACCCCCCTTCATCGAAACACATTTTAATTACCCTTGACAACACGTTCTTTCTTTATCCAGTTGATGTGTGGACATTGATTTCTCATTGCCGATGAGATTGTGCGGTTTGGAGAGTTCTAGACAGGAGTTCTAGATATATCCAAGAGAGCTCTTAGGAGATGTCAATTGTAAATCTACAAAACGAATCTTTTAAAAAATGTTTCAAGTATGGCAAAGCAAGTAATATTGTAAATATATTTTGGATTTCATTAAGAAAAATGGTCTTTGATGTAACGATCTCAAGGAAATATTGGACATATTATATGGTTGTAAATAATATATAGGTGTATGCGTATATATGTGTGTATATATGTATATATTTTAAATTTAATGATGTAACTGTAAATAAAATTCAAAGAATATCTCTATATGTAAATAATATTTATGAATCTTTCTAAGTAACTTTCTGTGTATCTTTCCATGTTGAATATTTTCTTTGTTATATTTGTATGTACATTTAGCGCAAGTGTCCCTAGGGGGACATAATTTTGAATTGAAATAAATAAATAAATAAAGTTTTAACAAATCATATGCATTTATATGAATTTAGTAGGTGTTGTGTGATGAAGTGTTATTATTTATCTCTCAAGAGTCTCTCGACTTCCGCGCGGGACTTATTGATTCGTGCCATCCATTGTTTATTCAAATCAGAGAAACCCGGCATACAAATCAGGGTACGTATTGTACGGCTCCAGAGCCGTGACCTCCTTAGCGGCAAATTGGCCGCGGTGTTCCGAATGAATATTCATGAGCTGTTATCTGAGACCATCCAGCGAGAGAGAGATTCTGCAAACACCCTCAAGTCTATTATATTGAAGGAATTCTCACTTCCGCAAATGTCGCTACCTATAGCAATATGTACTCCGTATTTGTCCACTAGCTCTAACCAGAAGTAGATCTCTCCAAGAGAAGCAGTATCAAATACTCACAATGCAGTATTTCAACATTAGTTTCTAGTTACGTGTATGAAAATAACAATACTTGACTCTCTTGATAACGCGCGATATTCGGCCAGTTTAATCTACAAGAGAAGTATTGTATTGTTCAGTGTTTATATAGTCTGAATTTGAATCTTTGACTGTTGTACAATGAATTTAGGAATGCTTTTGTGAGATACTATAAAATTCAAATAAACCAAGAATTATTTTATCTTTATAGTTTCATTTAGCGCCACCAAAAACCCTCAAATGCAGACTGAAAGAGTCAACTCAACACAGCAATATTTGCCTGAAAGATTAAAGTGACAAAACTGATCGGAAGAGGTTGGCCACATATAAGTCAGGCCCTCCCAAGATTTATCTTTTGTTTAATGACCCTCAAAATGTGTTCTTGTTGGATGAAATTTAGTGCGAAAATAATTTCATTTTCCTTTTACACTGGTATCAAAATTTGAGTGAACAAACATAAAATGTATATTTTAAAGCAAACACTTTATTTATTAAAAACTAGCGGATGTACCCGGCTTCGCCCGGGTTTTACCCGAGTAAAGGTTTGTCTAACGAACATTTGTTAAAACAATTCTCTATAAACTTATATAAAAAAAAGATATATTTTGATAATTTGAAACTCGTAAATTTGAATCTCTCGATAAAGTGAACATTTTTTCCCGGTCCCTGTGTGCCGTGTCATCCTGAATTTTGTCTTTCCTAATTTTCTACATTACAAAATCATCGTTTTATCTAGTGAACATTTTTTCCCGGTCCCTTGAAAAATACTAGATAAGTTGAATAAAATCAATATTAATTGGTTCCCTCGGTAATTGGAAGTTAAAGGAATAGTATCTTTGCCTTGGAATTGTATCATTATTCTTGTCTCAAATAAATTGCCGTGTCATCCTGAGATAATATTACTTTTGATAAACAATCTTTAAGATAATAAACTTAGTGATAATAAAACTTATAGATAAAAAAAACTTGTTATCATCGTCGCAATGGTGGCGCTGCTTGAGAGTTAAATCTACAAATCTGCAAATAACTCTAAAGATATTCAAGAAATTATTTTTCAGAAACCTTCCCAGTACTATAATAAATAACTTCCCAAAGTTTCATGGCGTTCCAATGAGTAGTTTGGTCAGGCATTAAGGACAGACACACACATACATTCATTTATATATATATATATAGATTTGATACAAAAATCGTTTATTCTATAATTAATAAACCTAGTCTCATTTACGGTCTTCTTTCTTTGTAACAGCCATTCTTTATAATAGCCTTACAATATAAAGAACAAAATCGCGAGTTCCTTCAAAATTTCAAAATCCATATTTTATAAAGGACATACCTCATGATAGACAAATTGTTTTGGTTCTTGGTGAGGCTTTTATATAAAGATAGTAGACTATTAAAAAATCAAATTCATGTTTATAAATCAATATGTATAATTCCCTATTCCCATAGTAGTACCAATATAGCCAGAATTTTAAGCAAACACGGTATAAGAACATATTATGAAAGCAACCCGAGTATAGCAACCATAATAAGAAACCCCATTACCAGAAACAGTATTCCTATATCAAAACTATACAATAGCAAAGCCTTATATTCCATACCAGGCAACCAATGTAATAATGTATATGTAGGTGAAACAGGCAGACATATAAAAGACAGAATAGACGAACATAGAAGAAATATTAAAAACAAAGACCCCAAATCTCTAATAGTACAACATATCAGTAACACAGATCACGATTTCAACCTAGCAAACCCTAATATTCATTACACAAACATAAATAGTAAATACAAAAGATTAATACTGGAAGCACTGATTTCATCAAAATATAATAGTATAAATAGACACATAGATATCCCGGAGACATATGATAGGCTGGTCCAAAAACTAAAATAGAATTATTCGTTTTCTCTTCATCACACCACTTAACAGTTTTGCATTTAATAATATCAGCCAATTGACTAATTTACATTACAATAATTTTTCTTAAATAATAAAATAAAAACCTCATAAATAATCCTAGATATGCAAAAATTAGCTTATATATACATTATATACATTATATACATTGTATATGTGTACATACATGTCTACTTGAAATTGTATCCATTATTCCTGTAGAAGGGCTGCTTGCGCCCGAAAGCTCGAATCGATTTTACAAATAAAGAAACTTATCCTTTTTTGAATCTATTCGTTATTATAATATATTGAAAGGATTACTCGTCTTATATCTTAAAAAAGTTAATTTCTGCTCTATAAAAATGAATACAGAAGCTCATGATTCCGAAACCCGTCAATACATGAATCTAATCCGAAGAAATTCCCTCAAACTTGCAAAGTGGAGAAAGCATCTCATATTTAATAGGATTTGTGAAGTCAACAGTTTTATACCACCAACGCTCAGAATAAAAGATCCTGTCAAAAACCATTTTTCAAATTCAAATATAAAAGATACCCAATTCAAACTGCTCAGATCTAGAACAAAAGGATGTTACTCAAACATAAGACTTATTTCAAAAACCATAAAAGATCTAATAAATATAGTATCTCAAAGAATCCCCCCAACAGAAATGCTACAACTTATCATCTGCACCACTAAGGACATCAAGTCATTAAACTCCACCATAGAGAAGAAACACCAAAAGAAACTTCAATTCTGGTCTAAGAAATACAACATCCAACTCATACCACCTGAAAACCAGGCCAATATTCTCAACTTATCGAGCTATGATCTCTCAACTGATGAAATTAACTATTTATCAAAGGGGACCAAACATATATTCCCCATGAAAACAGATAATTATAAAATAATTGCAGGAGTCGAATCGGCAATATCTACCCTAACACACAATGAACAATCCAAAATCAGAAACCTAGTTACAACTTCCTTAGAAGAATCTTCAAGATCGCCTACCTTTAAACCCAATAATCAAAATATAGCCAATTCACTAAGAAGCAGGAAAGAAATAGTAATTACAAAAGCAGATAAAGGATCCCTAACAGTTATTATGAACAATCTAGATTACATATCAAAAACTCCAATGGTTCCAGGATGGTTTCAGGAATAATACCGGGTCAACATGTGATAAATATCTAGCTAAACTTCTGAAAATATTTATAAAATACCGCCACAAAAAAAGCGCCTTCTACTATCCTTACTGCAATAGAAAATAATTGGAAGGGCCTGGCTCATCAGTGGTAAACCCTTCCAGATACTTCGCCAGTTTAATCATCCATACCGCTATAATATTGTATTGGAGTCCAATCTGCTTACTTAGACGGCACTTGAAAGTGAATTCTTGGCAAATATATTCTGCGACTCTATATGGACATAAGTTTGCAGAACAGTTGAAATATATATAAATACGTGCAATGGGCTTCCGCAAACAATACACAGAAGGCCAGTCAGACATAATTTAAACGCGCCATCTATATAAATATATTCTTATATAAATATCATTGTACATAGTGTATATAATGCATATTATCTTTTTTTTAATAGTGCAGACTGAGCACTTTGCATGTATTGACAAGATGTCAATAAAATTATTTTAATTGTCAAATTGTCTATATAAAGTGGAAAGACCTATTAGGTGCATGTACGCAGTATCATAAAGGAAGGTTGAGTAAACTGGTGGAGGGTTTACCACTGATGAGCCAGGCCCTCCTAATTTTTCCATTGCAGAAAAGACAATGGAATTTTTTTTTGTATAAGAAAAATCGTGCTAAGAGGTCTCCATTTATATATCTTTTAATTTTTTTAAAATTATTTTTTCACATATATCTAGATGGCGCTCGCTGTTTAAATCTGCAAACATTAACAAACTCATTTTCCCATGATGTTCGAAGTTAATTTCCCAACGAAGGATTTTAATATGGATCTTAATAAAGATTTTAATAAAGGTGCATGCTCCTGCCCCAACACGGAAGCCTTGAAACTTTTAACCGTCCTCAAAAAGAATAAGAAAGATTTATTTATTTTTATGGGGGATTCCACACCCCTCCTGGGCGGAATGACCTTGACTGATAATCATTCGTCATCTACACTTGCTGATGCCATCAGCACACCACAGGTAACTGGTAACCGAGGGGAACAACGTAGAACCACAGCCTGGTACAGGCAAGCCTTCGACGAACTGAGCTGACCTCGTCGATCAAGGCAGACAACTCCCGATGGAGGAACAAGACAATGGCTTCATTCTTGTTAGTTATGAGCGAAAGAGACCCTCTGAAGCGGCGGCAGAACGGCAGAGCAAAAGGGGCCGCGTCCAGCCTGCTGCTACCAAGCTCGCTGTTGCCCCCTCTGCGAAAAAGCCACGAGTGCAGAGGTTCACCAAGACTCTGCACAAACAGGCGGAGTTCAGAGCTAAGTCGGCGGCTGGTCAGGTAGACCAATGTGTCTAGCTGGAATTCTCCCCAGAATTCAACCATTCGCAATACTTCTTGGCGCTGGAGGCAAAGCTGGGCAAAGGATGCGTCTTCCAGCTGTCAAAGATGGAGAGGCACATCCTGGTCGACCTCTCCAACGTGAAGCTCGCCGAGAAGCTCTTCGTAGAAGGCCTAGACATCGATGACGCCACCCTGCGGGCCTTTCCTCTGAGGAAAAAGGCCGAACGCATCGCCTTGGGAAACGTCCTGTTCTTTGTAACGGACGCCGACCTGATCGCGGCGCTTAAGCCTTACGGCCGGGTGACCTCCATCGTCTAGCAAATAGTGAAGCTATGAAATTCCTCCTGGGCTGACGCACGTCGGGAAGCCTTCATTACTCTGCATGACGGATTGAAGCTCTCCCAGATTCTTGCCCGGCCGGATATCAAAACTAAGGGGGTAACCACGCCCGTCTACGTGACCTATGGGATCCATTGTTCCCTTTGTCACAGACAGAGGCACAAGCACACCAATTTCCCGCAGAGGACCGGCTCCGAGGATAAGTTTCTCTTCCCTGAACGGCACCTGTTGCACACCCTAACGCCTGGAGTAAGAAACTTGCCTCTTACTTTCAAGTATTCCCAGCAGCTGCGCTAACACCAGCAGTTTCCACCGTCGCCACAGCCGTTGCAGATCCTCCTGCTGACATTATAAATAAAACGGCAAGTGTGGATCAAAGAGCGACCAATGAATCCCAGAAGCTTCCTCCATCACAAGTGAAACGGACCTTGGCGCAGAGGCAAATGGACGCTCTTATGAAGAACGACAAAGCTTCTGCGGCCATCGCAAGCGTTCCGCAGTTGGGGCTGGAGAGAGAACAACTCCTCCAAGCCTTCACCAACAACGGATTCATGAAAAGGCTTCTGGCCGATTTAAACGTCCATCAGAGACAGACCATTGACACCTTGGTCACGGCGCTAATGGCTCTGACAGGGGACACCAGTAATACCCGTTAAAATAAGCTTTCATGCGCCAGGAACTCTGCTTGCCAACTCAAATGAGCTTCCGACTTGCAACCCTGAACACACGCGGCATCGCCGCTCTTCGCCAAGGATATCGGCTCTGCTATTTTCTAAAGGAGGGTGAGATCGACATCTGCTTCATGCGGGAGACCAACGTCGTGTCCCTGGACAACGTAGAAGACCTCTGCCACGGGTACAGTACTGTCGTGGTGCCCGCAACAACCATCGTGGAATCCGACCTCGCCTGCCTCTTCGCGCCTGGGGTCGTTGTTCACCGGCAGCAGATCCTGTAGCCTGGCAAGATTGCTGTCATCGATCTCACCGTCCGGGGAGTCTCCATGACGTGCGTAAACGTCCACGTCTCTCATGCTCCTGAAGAGCGGTGCCGCCAGCTTCAGACCATCGCAGCTCTGGCGTGCGAAGAAGGTCCGTGGATCCTCGGTGACCTGGACATCTCCGAGGAGTCACATAAGTAGCTGGCATCGGGTTCGGTAGAAGCTCTCACGGTTCTATTGGACCAAGCCGATTTTGTCAACGTCGCCACTTTCTTCGATGTTGCATTGGAGCATGCCAGGGTTGCCACTATCCAGAGCCAGATCGACGCGCGTCGTCTGGACAGAATCCTACCATCATCAGGCTTCTGCGACCGCGTCACCCACCAAGCTTCTACGGTCATACCTATTCGTCGATCGAATAGAAACGCTTATCGATTAAATGTTGTAAGACCTGGAAAACTTTTAAGCCCGATGTTATGGGAACAATGAACCAGGATCAGAGTAGATCTGGAGGCGGAGATGAGTTCACTCGCACCTGCCGTCGCCGAGTTCGGCGGTGTATACATCGAGAGAGCAAGCCACTTTCTGAGACGGAGACTTGAGGACGACACTGCCCGCTCCGACTATCCTCCTGGCGTTCTCTCCTAGCTAGACATCGCCCTCCTTCCACCTTCCCCGACGACGGCGGCAACGCCATCTCCGGAGGCCAGCTAAGGCGTTTCCTTCTGGAGCGTTTAAGTAGTCGCTTCACTCTGGCTCCAAACTCGGCAGACGCCATCGCCGACTTCCTAGCTGAAATTACCATATTTAAATTCGACCAGTGGGACCAGTTCTTTCTTGCCGACATCTCTCGCGACTAGATAGCCTGCCAAAAGGCCATGCCTATGGATGGTCGGCTTCTCGACTCCGCGGGGCCTTGCCTTCCTCTTCGAGGCGCAGCAAGATGATTCTGCTGACGAAATCGCATGATTGTCCGAGTCTATAGGCATTCCGAAATCATCCTACCAACAACCGACTATAGGGTCTTCAGCGGCGTGCTTATGAGCCATCTGCGTCGTCATCTGCCAGACCTCATGCCCGAGAGTCAGACCTACGCCGTTCCGGGGCGGTCATCGGGAACATTGCGCGAGTGTCTGACAAAGTCGCCTGGGCAGCGAGATATGACACGCCACTGGCTGTCATCTCTCTAGATCTGAAGTCGACGTTCGACGCCCTGAGCAGGAGCTACCTGTTCGTCCTGCTGGATAAGCTGGTTTTACCATCTACCTTCCTCGGATGGATTGCTGTCCTCTACGGGGAAGCAGACGCCTTCATCCGGGTCGGGATGGTCTACACCAAGGCCTTCCCGCTTCTCAACGGAGTGAGACAGAACTGCCTTCTCAGCACCGCCCTCTTCAGTAACGGAGTTTGACCTCAGCTACGCCCGCCTCGAGAGTAACTGAGCCGCGGATATGTGGTCGCCTATGCGGATAACATCTTACTCTTCATCAGGGACCACCTTCAGTTTGAGCTCATGCCCCTGATCTTCGAAGAGTTCTGTATGGCCTCAGGGGTGGCTGCCAACTTCGACAAGAGCTGCGGGCTCTGGTGCGGTTCTGGGAAGCACCGGACTGATTCTCCTCTGGAAATTTCCTGGACGTCCAAGTCGCTGACCATCCTGGGCTGCACAATCTTTTCCCGGAATACCGTCGCCTCTCTGGCCTCCCACCTGATGGAGCTGCTGGAGAAAGCCATTGCGAGGTGGTCTCCCTTCACTCGGGGCCTGTCTCTGGTGAGTCGTGCCTGCCCGGCCAACAGACTGGTCCTGGGTTCCATCCTGCACCACCTCCTCGGCTATGTTCCACCTGAAACCACCATCGGCCAGCTGCAAACGCGGATGGCGCGCTTCGTGTAGGGTACGAGCCGAGTCGCGTGGCTTCCCGGGGGCGTTTTTTGGCTCGTCAAGTCTCCGAGGGTGACATCGCTGGTCATCTTCGGCACGCCTGCCTGAAGGGGATCCAGGCCTCACCACTCGGCGCCGCCAACGGCTACTCTTGGATGGTCCGCAGCCGGGCGTGGCTAACCCCGCCGACTCCTGATGGTTGGCTCTCACCGAGGATGAGGAGACTGCTGAGTCTCTGGGAGGCCATCTCAAGCGCCCTTGAGTTGGACCACCGAGTTTTACATCCCGCCAGACTGAGGTCGAGGCGAAAACAGGTTCCTGCGGCCACAAGACCTGCTGGCTCTCGAGCGCTTGCTACAAGCGAATTTTGGTGATTTCTCCGATGGCGCCCCTGCCCTAACGCGCTCAACACGGGCCGTGGTCCTGGACGTGCAGCACCTGGGGACCTTCTCCCAGTTTATCCTACAGGAAAATACCAGCTCCATCTATTATGTGGAGCTCGAAGTCGAAGTGAGCTCGTCCTGCGGGGATCGGATACTCCCATTATCTGCCTCACCAGCCATAGAGCACGCCGGGCATTGGATTAAGCACGGCTGCAAGAGCATCCTGTTGCCGAATTTGCTTCCCGATGAACCCTCACCATAGATGTGTTCAGCTCCAGTCTCTGGGCCGACCTGGGTCGAAAGTGACCCTCGGGGCACGACGCAGATGTCGCCCTATGGCTGGCCCTCCACGCCCTACAACATCCTGACCATCCTGTCTCGAGGCGTGCCACCTGTGCCGCCTGTGAGTCCAGCGACGAGTCACTTCAGAAGGCAGGACAGCGACTAGCACCTCCAGACTTTTTCCTTCGGTTTCACCAGCCTAAACACCTGCTTGGTAAATTCGACCGATTGGATGTTTTGAAATCGAAGCCGTTACTGATGAGGTCTAAAGCCCGAAACCATGCTACACAAGTTAACCTTTTGTCTGGATTTGCCAAAACTGGTGTTGTGGCTCATTCTTTGTCATCACTAGTAAGGTTTTTGACTAGAGAAATGAACAATGCATCGTTATAGAGAGCGATGTCTAATTAGAGCTGTCACTTTTAGTACATGAATATTATCCTCCAGCAACTTCATGTTGTATTCTTTCCCGAAAATCGGCCCTTGGAACTTCACCAGCCTAAACACCTGTTTGGTAAATTCGAGAGGGGTAACTCTGGTAGGAGGTTATGAAATCGAAGTCGCCCCTGTGCTGATAAGAGCCTTAGCTCGAAAGCCTGGTATACAGGTTAGCTTTTTGTCAGAATTTGCCAAAACTGGTTTTGTAGATCATTCTTTATTATCACTAGTAACGTTTTACTAGGGTGATGAGCAGTGCATCGTTCTGAGACATAATTAGAGGGAGAGGTGCCGCTTTTGGTACATGAATATCATTCTCCCGCAACTTAATGTTGTAAGGGATATTATTTATTGGCAAATTAGTTGGGGTTTCAATAAAGTAAAATAATATGGTAACAATAAAAGAAAAGGGTATAAAATTCAGATTATTCTTGGGGTTAATATAAAACTAAGTACGGCAATACGAGTTTCAGAAGGGTCTAAAAACAATAGGATGATATTTTCTTATATATAAAAGTCAATGTCTGTTGTCTGTTTTGCGATAAACTCAAAAACTACTGAACCAATTGGTACCAAATTTTGCATGTCGCTTTTTATAAACCTGAGGAAAATTTTCGGTAACATTTTGATTAGTATTTCTGGCTATTTATTTTTTTCATTTGAATAACTTTTTTTTTATGCGGAGTAAATATGAGGCGAAGTGACAACACCAGGCTAATTAAGCGACCAATGAGCGTTCTAATTTTTTTTTTTCAAGATGCTTCCGTACTTTTCTTGAAATATCCTTTTATACGAGTGCTACTTTTTTTTACAAAAGTATTGAGTATTGAGAGAGAAATTTATATTACTAAGTTACGGTAATTGCACACAATGCAATTAAAAAAAAACTTTACAAAATTAGCGTTACTGAATGTAAATAATGGCTTTCGTATTTTTTATTAATTTTTGTTCTGGCCTTTGTTTTTTAATCTCTTTTTTAAAAAAATCGTTTAAAATGTAGTCGCAGTCATTAGCAAACACATATGTTTGCCTAATTTCCATGTGCTCTTTTATTTTTTACAGAAAAATATTTAAATGCCAGTATTTTGGATTATTTTTTTTATAAACCTATTTTTCTTATTCTTACTGAGAAGATGGGCATCGCAGTCAAGATCTATCGCAGTCACTCACTCACTCAACTCAGGCAATTTCAAGGGTTAATGCGCTGGGGCGGGTACCTCGGGGGTTGGGTGAAAAATCTGCCATCTATTTAGATTATATTGGTTTTGAAACAACTAAATGGATTGCAAAAAAAAAAAAAATAATAATAAGAAGAAGAATAAATCAAATACCTAAACACTAATACAATTTATGCCATCACACACTTTTTTTCCTGTGGTTTTTGTGTTACTTCTGTATTGCTATTCTATGGCACTTCTACTATTTATTATTGATGTACTTTCAGTATGAAGGAAATTGCACTCGAGGAAATTCTCGGGCGAAGCCGGGTCATTCGTCTAGTTAGAAATAAAATAGAAACAAATATAATGATAAAACATTTTGTATATAAAAAGGCAGAATAACTTTAAAGAAACATAAGATTTTATATGATACTTAAACGAGTTGCCTACTATACGCAGTATGAAATCCCAATATAAGCTAGAGATGCAGTAAGGTAGGTAGGGACTAAACAGGAGGGAAATGATTAGTAGCGTTTCTATACATAGTCATCCTTAGGTAACGAGCTTCGACGAAATGTGATGCAACTCGACCCTTGTGTATGGATAATTGTTGCCATTAGTCCATCGCCATGACTTTTAAACGACTCCATTTGTGATAACCTGCCTGACGGTGAAGGGAAGAAGTAGGCGGAGAGAAATTTGAGGATTTATTTATTGAATAAAAGTTTTTAAAATGGTCGTGGGCGAAGATTGAAAGTTAACTAGCATTTGATTGGGCAGCGGATTAAGTGGTTTTATAAAATTTTAATAAATTAACGATAACAAACATTTCCGAGTTAGAGTAATTCCTTAATTCTTTTTCAAATTTTATTATATCAATATATAAAAAAAAATATCGATTTACATAAATGTGTGAAATGTTTGTTTCATTCAAATCAAAGATTATTGCATTGAATTTGTTATATTGGAGAGAGAGAGAAAACCCTAAATATAATGCAAACATTAAAATAAACCTTGATGTCACCTTATATGTTCATTTGAAAATATTCTACTCAGTTACAGAGTAGTGTGTTTTTGAAATGAACCAGGCGATAAGAGTAGTGTGTGCCATGCGCCATATAGATTCAATTTTGATGTGATCAGTGCTGATAGCAAACATGCGTGTCATAAAAAAAGAGGAACTTGAAATGGTTTTGAAAATATTTGTTAATCCAGAAAATCAAATGTTATACATTTTTTAGCACATTTCAATCACATATGTTGAAAAAAATGGCTCCTGGTGCAAATCTAGTCATTTGGTACCGGCACTGGCTAACAACATACGCTAGAAGATCCTGCAGCGAGATGCTTAAAGAAAATATAGAAAGCTGCTTCTGTAATTGTAGAAATTTCACAGATATTTAAATTTTGATCACAGCTCTTCCTCTTAAAAGACAAGACATCAAATACAGTAGCACCTTTCCATACTTTCATTAAACACTATCACCAAGAATAAACCAAGTGCAGACTATATAAGCAGAATACAATACTTGTAACGATTTGGTGGATTAAATTGGTGAATTCGCCATTGTGAACGTTTTCAAAATTAAAAAAAAAAATGATATTCAAACTTTAGGAATATAAAATGATATGGTACAATTTGGATTATGGATTAAAAATAAAATGAAATAAGATATATTAATATATTTATTTATACAGTAGAACCTCCCTCTAGCGGACGCCTCTCTCCAAAAGGACACTTTGCCTCTGCAATTAGGTGTCCTTTACGAGGAGGTTCAACTGTATTTGGATTTTTATAATTACCTCTGAGAATAAAGTATTTTCTATAACCTTTTATCTTCTATTTTTAAACCTATATTTTATAATAAAAAACCTATTTCAGTTTTTTTAGTGACACTACGGTTTGAAAGTTGGTAGAAAAAGTAATTATTGTGGTGGCGTTGTTCATTATGTGAATGATGAAATAATAATTTTAAAACATTTCGTTTGGATAATTTATTCCGGTGTAGGTATCCTCCTGTATTTCTCCATTGCAATGCTCAAGAAAGAAGTCAGTGGACAAGTGGTTAAACCCCTCGATTCCCGACAGCCATGAACCGGGATCTGATCCCGTATTGAACACTTTGTTTTAATATGTGAATAACTTTCACATATTATTCATTGTTGTAAATATCATAAGCCAGGTTTGGTCTTTTTGAGCGGCACCTAATAAAGTTATTTTGGAATCTCAATGCTCGATGGGCTAATGCTTCAATTTTTTCAAGGAAAACGATTTTTTTATAACCACATTCTATTGGTTAATACACTTAGACAAATACAAGATGTGTCAATTGGGTCTATATTTATTTTTCAAAGTTAAAAAAAAAAAATATATATATATATATATATTAAAAATTAATTCAATATTATTTCAGTATATAAGTGTGTAATTTATAGTGAGATATACTTTGTGTGTGAAGTGAATCAACTTTAACGCAAAAATATAATAGCAACATGTATTTTAAAACTTTTGTGAAAATCAACTTAAATCACAAATTCTATAAATTGTATATGATACAAGACTGGGTCCTTATTTCTATCAGCCTGTGTACACCAATGTGACAGCCCAATGTGGAAATGTTGGGATGACAGGCAAATTTTTGACACCTTGTCACAATGTATTCATCTAGCTGTCAGAGAAAGTATTGGCCACAAGTAGCCGAGTGTCCTATTGTCCACGTCTATTGTTGCTGGGAGGTGGGGACAATGGCGGGTATAGGTGCCGTCCAGGAACTAGATGAGTAAGAAGATACACAAAATACGGTAATTTTAAATATGTATAAAACGTCCAAAGGTTTATATAAGAGAAAAATACTATTCTAGAAGAACGCAGTGGATGTGAGAACCGCTCTCAATTTTCAAACTGTGGGCCGCTGTGTGGCGCGCGGGTTGCTCTGGCCGCCAGAACAGGTTTGTCCGGCGTTGACGGATGTCTTCCCACAAGGTTAGTTCGTTCTTCTACCTTTGACTGCCTTTGTAGACACTGACTGGCCGTCTACCTTCTTCATTCGTAACCTCGCACTACATTCTGTGAAGCCAGTAGATGGCATTGTATCTGTGTCGTGCCGATTGTTTTCAAACTTAGTTTTATATGGCCTGTTAACGCCTCGTTTGTGACATCACATACATAAAGGCCAGTATGGATAATAGTGAAGTAAAGGTGAGAGGTAGATTGGTATTCTTCATATTTTATCGTATATAACTTACCAACAAGGATTTAAATCCTGTAGTTATTTCTTTTGTTTCTATTTCGTGCGGTCTGACCTGTGCACTTTACCTGGTATTACTGTTTCATTTCTCTACAGGAATAGAGCAAAGCCACCAGTTTATTTTGTATACATATACAGTTATCTAATTCACACTATATATATATGACGATATCGTTTTAGAAGGTTGGACGTACTACATCTGCGGGATCTTATAGAACATGGGAAATCTAGGAGTAAGAAAGAGAGAGAAAACATACTCAGATGTATACTCACGGTATAATTGCACAGATGCTAGGAATGTCTAAGATAAAAAAAAAAAAAAAAACTCTGAACTCTAAATACTTAAAAATTAACATATAGACAAACAAAAATGGTAAAACAAAACTTTAATTTAAAATAATTACAATTAAAATAAACATCAAATCCAGGAAAATACGCCGAGCTTTACTTTAGACGAGTACATCTTCAAATAGTACTGTAGTGCGAAATAGCGCGGAATTAATAACACTCTTTCACTATCTTGAGAATTATTAAGAATATATATTTTTTATTATATATATAAAAAATACAACAGGGAATTTTCAAGTTTATATTCAAAATTTGGGATTTCATATATTCAGGGAAATAGAAACGTTTCCAAAAGAGAAACTGTTTGCAAGTTAAACCAGTTACGTTGGCCAAGAGATTGTCAAATTTATGTTATTCAGTCCATTGGAACATCTGACACTGGCGATGAAGAGACACCAAGAACGTGAGAAGCACCACCAGGAATGTTCATGCGGGCTGTCACCTGCGGAACGCTGCCGTGAAGTTTGACTGTAAACAAAGTTTCCGACTCCCAAACATTCCTTTTGAATAATTGTCCTCTCTAGCGAGCATGTTTTAATTTCACCTTTAATTCAGAATTTGTTTACCTAATAAATTATTATCATAATAATTTCTGTATATTTAAATAATAATATATTTTTCTCCAATGATATCATTTTTTATTATTTTATTTCAATTCAAATCTCTATATCCCCCTAGGGACACTTGCGCTGTCATACCCTTAATATTATTTGCTCTATATAAATTTGACACCAATCACACTATATATTAAAAATACCATGAATAATTAATTTTATGGGCACTTTTAAAAATCTTATTAGCTCATTTGTGAATGCACAGTATTACATATTGCCCATACTCTCTCAATCAAGTTAGGAAAAATCATTTTAAGATTAAATGAACAATTGGAAAAATGCACTATTAATCAATCCAATTATATGCTGAATCAGTAAAAGACCACTTTGGGCTGTTGTGATGCTAGTATGAATGTTATTGAAGGAAGTTAGTTACGGGAGAGAGGATTACCATTAATATTCTTGTAGGAGTTTTTTTACAAATAGTAGGAGAGAGAGTGGCGTTTTTAATAAATCACAATCATGGAGGAAGATTCAGCCAAAGACACTGGGCTGTCGTTAGAAATAGTGTCATCAAAGGACAGCAGCTGGGCCCCCAAGTGTCTGGAGGTGGGATTGATTGATTGTTTGAGATCAGACGTCCCAAATATAATTTCTAGACTTCCTCGACGTTCGTTAGTCTTTTTACATCTTTACTCTTTCATCAATGTATCGTTCGTTGTAAATACAAATGTATTTCTATATACACAGTACGTCTATAATATTTGTTTTTATTCTTATATCTTATCAAATCTCTTGACATTAAAGCAGCAAACATCTTTTTTTTTTAAAGACTCAGTAAATAGACACGTGTGCTCCAACTGAAATAAAATAAAATGCCTAAGTAAATTAATTTTATTTATAGTAGAACATCAATGATATAAAAGTCAACAATGACTACAATAATTACCTAATTTAAATGTGATGTGTCACACTGTGTCACTATTGTAAATTCTCAAACACAACACCTTATTTGCTAATTGTTATTCAAAGTGTAGAAATCATGAGATTCTTGTATTTCCTTTAGTTAAAAAAAAATCGATATTTCTAATGTCCCGAAGCATTAGCTAGCTGAAATTCTCCGAAGTTATTTTAAAAGTAAGCTTCTCTTTAAATCTGAGAGTTTTGAAATGTTGTAAGGAAATCCCCTCCTGCTCACCTCCGGATAATTGTAGAAAATTTTAACTTTTAACATAAGACACACTTTTTTTTTCTTCAAAACATCACGTGTAATTGATGCTTCTTTAAAATTTTAACTGCAGTCAATTTCTAAATAACCTTTGCCAGACAGGTTTAATCCCACCAAAATATCGTTATACAGGTCTGTCCAATAAATTTCCGGAAAGTTACAATATTTTTGATATACGAATAATAACAATTTTAGAACACAAATTCTTAAAAATGGAAAGCTTTAGCAACACGGCAGTATATAGCATTACGATTTTTTATGTGCAGTACGTGAATAAAAATAATTTTATAATATAATTTCAAGTAGCCTCTTTTATATTTTTAATGGACTTAAAAACTGAACAGGAAATTTGTATAAAATTTTATTACAAAATCGGTAAGTCTGTATTCGAAACTTCAAATTTATTAAAAATAGCCTTCGGCGATGATTTTTTTTTAAATCAGCCGTATATGAATGGCATTCACGATTTCAATATGGCAGAGAATCAGTGGACGACGATGCGTTCTTTGGCTGGCCAATCCTTCACAGGATTCCTGAAAACACACAAAAATTTGAGAATTTAATAAAGAAAAGTCCACGAATTGGGCTACGTGACATCGCGATTGAAACTGGGATATCTAAATCTTTAGTAAGAATGAAGGATAATTAAAGATCTTCAGTTGAGGAAAACACCTGATGCCAAATTTGTTCCTAAACTGTTGACATTCGAACAGAAAAATGATTGTGTTGATGCCTCAAGAAACATGCTTTAAATGGTCGAACAAAACCCTAATTGGAAGGAAAACAATAATTGGAGACGAAACTAGGGTTTACGGCTATGACCTCGAAACTAAATGCCACTCCATGGAGTGGAAAGGAAAAGATGAGCAAAGAACAACGAAATCTCATCTTTGAAATGGAAACCTAATATTATTCCTCACAAATAGCGGCTCTATGTTACCGAGGTTCGCCTAAAACCATTGATATTATTTTTTATATTTGTAATGATAACATTTTGAAAATTTTCACTTTCCTCTATATTATACTTTATATGATTTCACCAAAAATATTTTAATAATACCTCAATTTTATATGACGTTAAATGTGTTATTGAAAATAAGATATACAGAGAAATGTTTTAATGCAATGATTGCAGGAATTTAATAAACTTCAATAAAGTGGAAGCTCCGGTATAACGAAGTTGGATATACGATGGTCCGGATGGAAGTGGCTAAATCAATTCCAGTACCGGACGATGTAAGTGAATATAGTAATTTTCTATTGTTTGATTGCAGAATTTCCAGAACTTTCCTCTTAGAGGAAATCCCCGCAGTTGACACGTAAACAATGGCAAGACTGGAGCTACAGACAAATTTGGTGCTTGAAGGATACGATATCCCAATAGTTGCCCTTTTTATTGGTTCCAAATTGTAGATTTACCTTGTAAAATACTATTCCGTTTAGAGTATGCTTTTATCCAAGACTCTAGCATAGCCTGTTTAAGATGAAGTTTCGATGTACATATTATATTTTCACAAGGTTGCTTGTACACACACAAACAACCTTGTGAAAATATAAGTCATGTTCACACACGAACATGACTGAAGTAGTGTTACACCCGCTAGTAGCTCATATCTACACCCTATCACAGTCCGGGACATTTATAAAGAATATGTAATTTTAAAATATAATGTAAAGAGTTAAAGACACTTTATATATAAATTTATATCGTCCCCTTACCTGAAATACAAATCGGATCCATCTTAAATTGACGGTATAGTAAAGAACAATTGATGCGCCCTATACCTTAAAACGAGAGCCATTCTGACAGCTTGCAATATTAATAAAACTCAAATTTTTTAAAGCAATATAAAATAAAAACAATACATTCAATACATTTTCCCATCCTTTGAAATTAGTATCCATTTTTTTATACCAGTCAGCTGGGTTTCGAATTCCTACAAATCGCGCCTCACGACTACCTCAAGACTCTTAAATTTGATTTCACGCATCCTTTCTTTGCCTTTTGAAATGAATAAATATCACAAAGAACAGGCAAATATGGTGAATATCCAACCAATGATTTCGATTTTTTTCAATCCGAAGTTTTGTGTTTTAAGTTTTATGTGAAGAAGAATGCCATAGTTGGTCGCCTTTCTTTCAGGTCTTTGATGGCCTCTTACGTGTAGTATTTGATTTTTACTTCTTCTAAGGCTACTTTAACAAAATTACTAGTTCTGGAGAAAAATATTCATTTTCAAACAACCAAAGACTGAAGATAGCATTTTAGTTTGTTTAATAAATTTATAAAAGTTTCATCAGATCATTTTTGAGATGAATCTGAACTTTCGAAGAATTTCTTGGTAACAAAAAAATATTATTATTTTTTAAATTTCGGTGTTCGGTGAGCTCATAGGCACCTATCGGCTGCGAAACTTTCTTACTTTATTCTTGATGCAATGTTATAAAATTGAAACTGAGCCAATTTTGAGACTATGCTTATAAATTTGTAGGTTGAATAAGAGTTATTTTCAACATTTTTACAATCTTTTCGACATATTTTGATTTGAAGATGGTGCGGACGGACTTTCGCAACGTTTGTTATCCTCGTAATAGACTTTTTCCGCGTTTAAATTCTCTAAATTATTTTAAAATGTAAATGATAGAGATGAACTTGAAAATTCCTGCGATACTCATTTAAAGTAATTTTGTTCATTTAAACCAACATTTTTCAAAGAAGGTGGCACCTTTCCTTGTGGGCACTGAGGTCTTTTAGGGGTGGGGAGAGGGTCTCTAGTGAATTTAGAAACATTTAAGCGGCCTTCAGGCGGTCTAGGGGTCGGTGGCTCTTTATTACCATACTGGCAACAATTCTCCATTGTGATTTATCTCTCGGCCGTCTTGCCACGCCATGAACGAGCTCCGCGTTTTCGGCGCTAGAGATGGCGGTTGGTAAACCCTTCTAGGTACGGGCGGATATCCAAGAGAACGCGGAGCAACTTGCTAGTTCCGAGGAAATCGGCAAAAAATCTTCCCTTCTTAAAGAAGGAATCTCAATTTCGAACAAGCAATAAAAAACGAACATATTAATCATATTGAAAAAAAAAAAGCTAGTTGGGCCGATCAAGTGGAGGCTTCTTTAAATGACAACAATATGGAAGGTTTCAAGGAGAATCAGGAGAAAATATGATGGCCTTGCAATCAACGATCAGCCTGATACGCTCCCAAAGGCTGAAAAATTCACGAAGATCGACACCTCAAGTACCAAGGCGGCTACACAGATCCGTACCAGCAAGCAGCATAAAGCCCAATGCAAAGTACGAACAAACGTTGCCCCCTTTGACCAAAGCTGCTTCATTGAGCACTGCGAGGATTTCGGCTTCTTGAACTACATCAAGGCTCTTGAAGCGCTGCTGGGAATGAGCTCGGTTCAAGTGGAGATGCAAATAACTGGCCAAATAATGGTCGAACTCAGATGTAGATAAAGAGGAGCGCCTGGTCGAGGAGGGCCTCACCATACTCTGCTGAAAACCTACACTTATGGAAAAATAGCGGAGAAAATTACCATCGAAAACCTACAATTCATTGTCAAAGAGCCGTATTGTAAAGTGGTATCCATCTTATAGACGATAAGAACAATGGATGGATACTCTTGGACCTCCGTTCGCAGGGAAGAATTCATCCTTCTAACCAGCTCCCTGCAAAGCTGGTGATCATCTCCAAAGAAAAGTCTATATCACCCACGGCGTTTAGTGTAGCAGATACTACCGAAAAAGACACCTGTGAGCCCCCTGACTCTTGGGAACCCACGGGGGTAGTCCTGCGCATCTACCCGGAGTTGACCGGTGCTCGACGCCTCCATCAGCCCAGTCCACGCCCTCACAAAAATGCAGCAAATACATCGGCTGTGGGGAATTCTGGCCCTATCCTGCAGACCTATGTGTGACATCTTACAGCCCTGCTGCGGCGGACCGTCACGTCCTTCCCTAAGAAATTTCAGCCACTTAGCCTTCTGATCCGGCACCGAGCAACAGCCTGTTGTCGTCACTATCAGCACCCTTCTCGATCATTACTGCCCAAACAGCGAGCCCTGGCCAAATAGATCCAGGCCAAGGTTGCACCAGCCATACATTCTTCTACCCCCAAGACCCTAAATAAACAACCTCCTCAGACCACTTTGCAACAGATAGAGGAGCTTTTTAGGAAATTGTATACTAACTCCTTCCTAGAACCCCTATATGACGATTTTTATAGGCTAACCAGCTCCCTGCAAAGCTGGTGATCATCTCCAAAGTAAGGTCTATATCACCCACGGCGTTTAGTGTAGCAGATACTACCGAAAAAGACACCTGTGAGCCCCCTGCCTCTTGGGAACCCACGGGGGTAGTCCTGCGCATCTTCAGGATACCCGGAGTTGACCGGGGCTCGACGCCTCCATAAGCCCAGTCCACGCCCTCACAAAAATGCAGCAAATACATCGGCTGTGGGGGATTCTGGCCCTATCCTGCAGACCTATGTGTGAAAAGTGAAAATCCTCGATCTGCTTACTCCTAAGTAGAAGACTTCTGAGATAATTCTTCAGAATTGCAATTGCGCATGTCGAGGACAAGATCTACGATCTATCAATAGGCAAGAGGTTTTTTTTACTTCAGGGCGGCTTGTTAAGGATAATGTATTCAAGACGTCCCTTCAGTGGAGTACTGGCGGGGAGTCAGAAACACGCCTCTCACGATGTGACCATCTCTATCAAAATTAGAGCAAGGAATGCCGAGTTATCGACGGAAAAATCTTATCAGATAATTTTGGAATTTTGAGAAAATATGGAGATGATTCAAATTAGTCCATGAAAAAACGGAGGAGATAAAAATTTAACTCCTAAAAGACTCATCTAGACTGACATCTTAGAAAGCGAATCTGCCAACTTCGAGCAACCTAAAAATATAGAAAGCATTTGTTTTCTTCGCCGATGGCGGATTCATCCTCCACCTGGTCCATTTCACAAGGTAAGGACTGCGCATCGTCAGACCGCGGTCGAAAACCAACATAGAGCAAGTAAATATGGCTCGACATCTCGATAAATTCTGCACGAAATCAGCGGCCGGCACCTTCGGCCAGATGGTTTACCTGGAATGTTCACCAGAGATTTGCTCCAGTGGATCACATTCATTTTGGAGAATAAGCAGGAGAAGGGCTGTTTGGTTCAGCTGGGAAAGTGTCAGGCCAAGTTCTGGTTGCCCTAGCTCAGCTAGAAATGACGGGGATAATAGTCGAGGAAGTGCTAATAATAAGGGGAGACCTCCTCAAAGCCCTGCCGTTCAAGAAGACGGCTGATAAAATTGCCATTAGAGGCTTTCCTTCTATCATTGGTAATGAATATCACCAGCCATCATCAGCCAATGCTCAGGGCAGAGTATTGGTTGGGCTTCCGCGCCTCTTGAATGAACAACTTATAAAAATACTTGTAAATTCCAAGTCATTCCTTGACAAACGGCTCGCTGACATCAAAGCAAGAACAAAGGACGCCCAAGAGATTCCACCTTGCGTGCCTTAATCGAGACTGAGAATCGAGTTGTGCTGCTTCCTGAGACTGCACGCAGTAGATGTCGCCTTTGTTCAAGAAACTGACGTCATGACCCTGGACAGCTTCAAGAACCTCTGCTTGGGCTACAGGGTAGGCTCCAGAGGATCCGACCTCGCCTCAGCGGATCTGACGTCCAGGTCATCGGGCAATGGGTCTTGTCGCCCGGCAAGATTGCCGCCTTTGACCTCACCATCCGGGGTATAAAGGCGACTGTCAACTACCACCTCTCTCCTGCTCCTGACAAGTGGCTACAGAAGATACAGGCCATCGCAGCTGCTGCCGTAAATGAAGTCATGTGGGTCCTTATAGACCTTGCAGGAGTCTGTAAGCGATATTGGGTCCGGTTCCGTCGAAATCCTTGGGAATTCCTGAACCGGGCCAACCTCGTTGACGTCGCAGCTAATTTCGACGCCGCGTTCCTGCCACAAAGGATCTCCAGTTGCGGAATCCGAGTGGATGCGAGAAGACTGGATCAAGTGCTGCTATCATCAAGCCTCTACAACCGCGCTACCCGATAATAGAGCCTATACTACAAAACCTCGGACCATCGTGCGATCCATATAAAAATCAGCGAGGCCCCAGAACGTTAGTCGTTGTGACAATGAAGACACTCTTCGATAAGGCTTTAGAAATCATCGAGAACTAATGATGTAATCTGGAGGAGATGGGGACACACATATCAAGGCGCATCTGATCTCCGCCATCGTCTCTTCACGGCCTGTACATTAAAGACGACAACTATATCTCAAGGGGAGATAATTGTTCTAACCAAGCTCGAGGATGGTCGAGGATGGGGATCAAATCGCATTACTTCTTCTTGCTTGATCTCGGGCGCGCTCTTCGACTTCGTCGTAGGTGAACAGGGCCAACAACTATGTGTCACAGTGCAGGTCGAATTATTACGGGACCAGAAGTGATAGATTTGGCCATTGCCAATCTAAAGGAGCGATTTTCCCTCCCTTCGTACTCACATGAGGACATCGATAACTTCCTGCATGGATTTGCCTTAAAGGTCAGCATCGGAGAAAGCAATCCACTCCATTCCTATGGGAGATCGCTGTTGCCATCGGTCGTCTGCCAACAGGGAGAACGGCCGGGTGGATAATTTTGCTCTACGAGCTCTTCCGGGGTTTTGAAGATTTCTTCGCGAGTGCGCTCCGTCGGCTCTTCGAGGCATCCCAATCCACGCGCCGCACCTACATGTACCTCATCCCCAAACCACACGGTGATCCTGATTTTGCAGGACTGCGAACTCTATCTCTTCCGACGACGGGCTACAGTATTCTCATGGGAGTCTTCTACAGGCGATGCGTCCTCGTCTCCCGGACATCGTCAGCGCAGGAATAACTCCTCTGTCCTATTTGCTCAACTGCGTGAGGCAAGGCTGCACTTCGAGCGCCGTAATCTTCACCATCTCTACTGATCCCCTCCTGCTTCGGCTGAGGCAGCTGCTCGGCCGGAATAATGTCCTGGAGTACACCGACGACATTGTTCTATTTATCCGTGAGAATAGGCAGTTGGAGCTCATCAAGAAGATATTTGAGGACTTCTGGTATGCGTCATGAATAAGATTCAAATTCGAAAAAGTCAGGGCCTCTGATGCGGTGGGTGGAGGAACCGCACCGAGTCCCGGTTGGGCATTCTTTGAAATAATCGCCATATTTGGTACCTTCGTGATCCCAGGGTATGGAACTCGTTCAAAAACAGCACCTGAGTGAACTACTGGAACGGTCCATTGATAGATGGTCCCACTTTGTCCGCGGTCTCTCTCTTGCTGGGCGAGCGAGAGCGACCAATAGTCATGTGCAGGTGTCGCTTGAGACCCGCTGGCGAATTTTTTTTATCGTACATAGCAGATATTTATTTATTTTCGATATCATCATCATTATAGTAATTTACTCATTATCATTATTTAATTAGTGCGGACAGGGAAATTTGTTATTGTTTTGACAAGATGTCATTAAATCATTTTTAATTGCCAAATGTCTCTCTCAAAGAGAGAGATTCAAGGATATTCTAAACACGAATATACAAAAATAGGTTCTAGATTATTTCTGGAAATGGAATTTTGTTTGAAATGGGACAAAGCAGCTACCTTTGAAAAATAATCAAATGAAGCTTAACCCAAGGAATATTTGATATTCCTAACAAATTTATACAATAAAATATTGACGACTTGCACAGTTCTCATACATTATACGTCTATCCGATATCCGAAAATGGATATCAAATATTCAATCAACTACAGAAGAAATCCCTAATATCCAACACTTGTCAAAGTCAAATATTCATGTTAAAGACTATAAGTTCTAGAATTAACAACTGCATATTGGAATAAGAAGCTTAGCTAAAATCAAGATGGATTTAGAAAAAGGTTTCTCTTGCCAAGATCATATTTTTATACTTACATCGCCGATTCAAATGAAGCTGAGCCGAAAAAAAAATCTTGTCTTCGATTTTGCCCCACTCCTTTTTTGGAAAAAAGTTAGGAATTAACGGTTTCAGGTGTCAATCACATACCAAACTATTAAAAAAAAGCAATCTATAAATAGATCTTTAATTAAAAATGCATATATTGGATCAAAATATAATTTATTTTACCAATATTTGCCTTTTTAATTAAAAATACCAAACTATTATGTCCAAAAGTAAGCATTAGTTAGGTAGAATGAATCACCGACAGAATTTATTGAAACACAACCAGAGGATTACTACAAGGTGAACCACAACCGCCTCACTTAGTCATTCTCTTCCTAAATGACCTGGTTGTTTGACGACTCCGACTTGCCAAGTATTTATTTGTCAAATCGTGAAATTTGAACATCTCCTATCCACAGACTACATTTTGTGATCCTCGAAGAATTCAAGATAAATTTAAAGAAAGTATCAATTTACTAAAATATTACTTTGAAGTGAGAACCGTTCAACTTTGAACCGAAATAGAAGTCGATGAACGAATGGTTAAAACCCTCGATTCCCGACAGCCATGAACCGGGATCGAATACCGCATTGGACGCTTTGTTTTAATATGTGAATAACCTTTATATATTATTCATTGTTGTAAATATCATAAGCTAGGTTGCTATTTTTGAGGGGCACCTAGTAAAGTTATTTTGTAACTGAACAGAAATAGGTCTGAAGTCATAGTTTTTATAAAAATGAAGATAGATTGGCCCGATTCGAAAACTGGTTTTAGAGATACAACCTTTGACTGTATCATTCAAATATATATGTATCTAGATTATCCGCTAACAACTTCAAATTCAACTACCATGCTGTGCAATATTTTAGAAAGAAGAAAGACACTAGTTGCTATTTTTAAGGCGGTGTAGAGATATTAATAAAGAATTAATTAAATTGAGCCGATGATGAAACTACTATAGAGTTTTTAGCTCCGTCTATTCTGTCAATAAGGGTGACTATAATGAAAAAAAGGATTGAGAACCAGATTCAATGCTAATTTCTTCGACACCTATTGGATCTGACTAAGTCTACAGCTGGAACTATTTCAAGAACATATTACCGAATTTGTAACAAATAAATTTACTGGAAATGTGTTTCTTTTCAATAAAATCATCAAATATTATCTCTACGGATCTTACTGCAATGATATAAGTTATTGAATGAGAGGGCTTGGTTCATCAGTAGTGAAGTATCAGAATCAGTAGAACTCTCTAAGCGGTTTCGTCAAATTAATCTTTAGACCTCTCTACTATTGTATTGGGTTGGTTTGGGATATACCCTGCATTTTCTATGGAAGGCAACTTAGGGGCGTTTAGTGAACCTATAGACATAAGCTTATAGGTCTGTAGAGGTACATACATATAATTTCAAGGTATTGCATCGAGCAAAGCTCTTCCGCAAATATGGTTTCATAACAAATATATACTAGTATATTAAATTTATAAATTTAATACGGAATTACGGAATAATATCGCTAATAGTGCACATCAAATATCTTATTCAAAGTTTTGTAATGGGTCTTTAGAATGATTAACTCTAGATTAGCTTGCATTTGGAAAGTCCCCGCTGAAAAAAAAAAACAAAAAAAAAACGGGAAATATCTTTCGCCATTTCTGACTAATATTCTGGACACATACTAAGAGTTTCCTTCTTACAAAACGAACTCTCAGGAATAATACAATTCAAAATTAATCAATTAATTCAAAATGTGGTCAAGGGAAAATTGTTGTGTGTGTGCCAATTTATATAACTCTCGTAATTCATTATCGTTTTTAAGTAAATCTCTTTCGACAGAGGACTATTTGCTTTCAAAATTTACTTTCCAATCCAAAGGTTTATAGTGCACCAAGGAATACTATTGATATTCTTTCTCTATGATTGCAAGAGATTCTGGCAAGAGAAATATCAAATCTATTCCTTATGGAAAAACCAAATCCAAGACAAAATGGTTCACTTTGATTTCTACTATCCATCGATACACCAAAAAATGAAGGGAGATTGTTGTAAATTCTGATCTACCTTTATATTATAAACAGTATATTTTTAAGTTCATATCCGACTTTTTACTTAATAAAACACTTGGCAACTATCACCTCAGATTTTTTAAGCTGCTGTAAGAGAAATAGAATGATTAAAAAATAGCCACTTGAGGTGAGAGAAAGGAAAGGGAGGAATGGACTTTCTAATTGGTTTTCTTTCCCTTTTTCGCTTCTAAGTTTCCTCGTATATATGTTGGTGCATGTGTCTATACAAAGTGTGTAGCTACAAAATAATGAGATTAAGACTTCTACCGAAGAACTACGCATACGTCAAAGTCATACGACCGATAGCCGTGTATTGTGAATCCTCATAACACGATTGCCGACCCTCTCGTGTATGGAAATATGGTAGTCTGGCCTTCTTGGTTTGAATGAGACCTGGTTGTTTTTTGCCGAAATAATTATTTGTTTTGAAGAGAACAACGAATTGTCGTGAAATTTCTTATGAAACTTGGGGCAAAAGCATTACTGAAACTTTTCGTTTATTGAATGAAGGTTTAAACAGTTGCAAGTATGCCGAGAAGATTTAATACACAACCAGATTTCCCTTCCACGTCAAAAATCGTTCAAAAAAAAAAAAAGTATTCCGGAGATTGCTGAAACTTTAGCAATGCACGCAGGACATTTTGACATAGTAATTTTAACATGCAAAAAGTGTTTGAACATGGTACAAAAAAAAATTTTTCGCCATCGTACAAAAAGAATATTGTTGAAATATACATACACGAACTTTAAATGCGATTGGAAATGATCCAAACTTCTTGGAAAGAATAATATCATATGACGATTTTTGGTTTTCAACTCATGATTCAGAAACTAAGAATCAATCCATGTATTGCTTCATCAAGAGCTAAAAAAAAAGCTTTAATGAGAAAATCAAAATCCAAAGCGATGATTATTGTGTTTTTCGCTATTCATAGAATTGTGCGCGCACGGGGTTTCTGAAGGTCAAGCTATTAATCATCATTACTACCTCAAGGTTCTTACACAACTCGGTGAGAAAATATGCATACCACCACCCAATTGCCGTGGCTTTCTCCCACCGGCAAGACGCTTCTGGCCATCCCGGGGCTGGAAAACCCGCCTGAAACCCACTACGTGACTTTTATCTTTTCCCCAAAATCTCATCTGAAATAAAAGGTCTAACATTTCAGACCGTTGAAGCTGTGAATTAAAAAGCAGCACACGTCATTAGGGAGCTTACAGAAGTAGAATTTCATTACTATTGTGAAAGATGAAAAATTATAATGAAAACTTAGAGTAAGGGTTGTGTATCAAAGGGAATAATGACTAAATGTGTATATACATTTAATAATGTTTTGAAGAATTAGTCTCGTTATCTTAGAGCCGAACCTTCTGTATGTGTATGCATGTACAGTAACTCTTCGCTATATCGCTCTACTGGGGACCTGTACAAAAGCGCACTATAAGCCGGAAAGCCTTATAAGTGGGAAATAAAAAAAATGTATTCACTATGACAAATTCAAAAAAAAAAAATACTTTAGAAAAAAATGCATACCAGCGCGCATAATAATTTTACTCTGTATTTTATGAAATTTTATTCATGAACAAAAGTGCTGAAAATTAATTTATTTTTTAGCACTCTTTATTTTAATATTAAAAATAATATTTCCAGTACTCTGACTTGGCTTTAAACCATTCTTCCATAATTATATAACGTTACTTTTAAGAAAATACGGATTTCTATTTTCTGTTGAAGCTTTTAGAAATATTTTATGAGATTAGCGAGGAGGCAATGAAAGCAGCGACACCTTCGATATTCTAGATTAACTATTTTAGAACTTTGCGTGTTAGTGAGGGCATAGCATCCTCATCCTCTCTTTCTTCTTTGTCAGTTCTGTCACATTATTTTTTCTTGATTTTTGATCCTTGATGGAGAATCTGCCTATGAGAGAGACTAAGGTCTTAAAAAATAATAATATTGTTTGTGGGTATATGTGGAAATAACTCTTGTCTTCATTGTTCTGTGTCCTGTGGATAGTGGCAGAAGTTGGGAAGTCTACAATCAGTTGGCGAATGCCTAAGCGAAAATAGTAAGAAATTGAAAGTATCGCGAACACGGCGCAGTTTCTGTAAGAATTATTCCGAGAGTATGTTGTGGAGACTTGAGTTATTAATAATAGTAGAGCGAAGCTCTTCGTACACAGAAATTATCAACGCAGAAGTACATATAGCGCAGGAGCCAAAAGCACAGGTCTGTACATGTAGAAAATAAAATTTAGGCGCAGGCCAGGAGGCATAACCTAGGAATGATGAGAAAAATTAACTCATATTAAAAAGGAATATAGGTCCAAGTTGGCACATAACCCACCGGTGAATTAGGAGCAAATTAGCACACGTGATTTATGAAATGTAGGAACAAGTTTAGAAGACCCACTACAGAGTCATTAGCACATATAACGCAGGAGATTATTGCCAAAAAATCCACAGCAGCAGTGTGTCTCGACATTCTAACTAACCATCTAGGATGCTAGAACCAACCTAAGGATATTCTAGCTCAGAGCATGCAAGAAGTGCTGGGAAGTCTAGTAAATCAGATGAAGGTGAGGAAGGAAATAACTGGAAGCTGTACATGTAAACAAACGGTGACGTGTTCCCAGACGGCTCGCTCGCCCTTGCAGACTTCTGTTGGGACATCCTTTACCTTGGAGGTAAAAATACATTATTTACATGGAACCGCGCCCCGTTGTTTTCTCTACCATTATATAATAAGTGATATTCTTGGTGTTCGTAAATATATAGCTACTGATAGGGAAATTTTCAAAAGACAGAGTTGAACAAGCATGACCTGGAATACCAGATTTTTTACCTTGGGACATATAATCAGCGTTTATAACATTCCTTTCTTTCCTAAACTTTTAAGCTTTTTCGCTATAAGACATTGCATTTGTGTTTGTAGAACTATATGTATTCAATGCTTAAACTAGTATCTCTCATATATTTAAACAGACTTTTAGAGAGATATTCTATAGCGTGATCGAAATTAAATATTTACCCTTCTAACAATATCTCATTAAGACAAAATAAAAGTTTCAGCATGGTTTGCATCAACAGTACTTGGACGGTGGTTGATGCGCTGGTTTTATCAAACTTATAGTTCGTTTATCAATCAATACCTTCATTCTTATAATCAGAAAAATTTCCAGAGAGATACAGAGAAGAAGTGGAGAAAATAAATGAAGAGGAATAAATTAGATTTCAAAGTTATATATGAGAAATTTATATACCTATAGAGCAATACATTTTTGGTGTAACTAGATTAACCAGTTCTATGAATGGGTCTTGAACGACAGCCAGTTATTGTAATTATACACATATATGTTTATTTACATACGTCATGTTTGAATATAGATAGAAATTGTAAAACGACTTTTGAAAATTATCCCACATGTGTTTCTTTTGAACGGTAAGCGGAATACTGTGGGTTCGATTCCCATCCCTGGACACTTTATTTTTCCGTTTATCATTACTCTTCACAATTAATCCTTTCATACTTCATCCCTAAAGTTAGAAATAATCGTTATTTCTCCTTTAAAAATTTTAGATTTTTCGTTCAAAAGAAACACATGCAGTATAATTTTCAAAAGTCGTTCTACAATCAGAAGCCGCATTATATTGTATTATAGATAGAAATAATGAAAATAAATAATGATAAATATTTGAAAATATTAATGATTTATCTAACAGATCTTATTTATCTTAAATATGGGTTGTTTACTTGAAATTCCCAAGAAGGTTTGAGATAGGAACCTGGTATTTTCCTTCTTTGAGGTCTTGAACAGTCGCTAAAAATTAAGTCTCAACCCCAACAGCTTACGAGTTGGGGGGAATCGTGCGTCACAAACAGATATAATATCTATAAAGGCGATGATATAATAAATATACACGTTGGTATATATACTGAATTATATGAGTTAAATGAATCTTGAATATTTCCAAATTTGGTTGTAAATCATGGAGGTTGGAGATAAAAACATGGAGGAGGGGGTTTGGATTTTGTCGTATATTTATATTCTAATAATTTTAAATCACACACACACAAACCTTTATTAAGACACACAGGTCTTACAGAGGATTCTCCTTGGGACTACAAGACGGAAAAACCTATGAAAGTGGGAAATATACAAAGGGGTAAAAATGGAGAAAGATTATATACACATGATAAATATATGCAGATTATTATTTGAATAATCCTATGGAAAATAAGAATTTTTTTTTTTGAAATATGAATGGGAGAAGTGGAGAGCGAAAAGAGGAAAGAAAACAAGTATTTACATATGGAACATACATATAATGGAACAAGTCAATTTAAGCTCTTCTGCTCACACAGCACAGGTGGACCATGGCTTTTTTCAAGAAATCTTTAAGAGATTTCCCAGGAAAATCCGAGTGTTCAGAGTTGTAAGGTAAACACCGTTTTATCGGTGTGGGGGGTTGGCTTATCGTACCTGCCCAAACAAATAATAGGATATTGGTCCTCCTCATCAAACAGAAATTTTTGGTATGTTTGGATGTTCGGTTAAGTCTTTCTTTTTTACAGCATTTTTATGGAAGTTATATAGATTCAAAGCTACTGAACTATTGTCTATAAAGTTGGATAATAAAGAATATAATGTGAAGTGTGTATGGCCTATCTTAGAGAAAAATATTTTTCTTTCCGTGTCAAGAGGCATGCATTCAAATATATAATGTTCTAATTCATTTTCGGTTCTATTTTTGCATAGTTGGCAATACAAGTCTTCTGTCTTTAGATATTTTATATGGTCTTCTCGATATAAAACAAATATAATTCTCAATTGCGCAATGAGGCGTTTAGTCGGCAGTGGGAGTTTACTTAGTAGATAGTTCTCTGCTGCGAATGTTTTATGTAAATATTTGTAGTGTGTGTGCAGCTTCGAATTGGTTATTCTTGATTGATCGGTTTGGATAGACTGTTCTATAGTGATTCTGATCATTTGAGGTATTGTTTTCTGTAGAATATTCGGGTCTGAACAGTTCTTTAACCACATGAAGCCAGTTGAGTTTAGGATATTCATTAAATTTTCTGTAAAACCTATAAAGGTATTCGTTAGAGTGGCCGTTTTCCATAATTGGGCTAGACAGATTGCGGGCAATCTGGATTTTTCCATTTTTAATATTCTTAACCAGAACTTTAGAATTAGTTTGGTTGCTGTGACTACTAGTGAGAAGCGTCCGGTTTCCATGCGTAGTATGTAGCCTGGTGTGTTACTCGGCAAGTTCAATTATCGTCGGAGATAGTTATTCTGAATTTGGTCCAAGATTTTGTTCTTTTCGTTCGCCCAAATTGGAGCAGAATACAGCAGAGTTGACAGGATAATCGAGTCTAATAGTTTCATTGATGAACCAAATGAATTCAACCTGGATTTCTCCATAATTTTCCATACTTCGCCGGTAGCTGCAAGCGCTTTGCCTTTAAAGTATGAAGCCACTTGACTAAACGAGATTGTTGTTGTGAGGGGATAGCCAAGATAGAGATATTTCGATGTCGCTGTCAATAGTTGGTCTCCCCAGAACCATTTATCCGATTTTGCAGGGCGGCCACCGTTTCGGAAAACCGTTATCTTGGATTTTGATTCGTTCAGGGTGAGATGATTTGTTTAGAAGTATTTTTCAACATGTTAATTTTTATTTGTAGATTGATCTTTGATTGTCCTATGAGAATTATGTCGTCGGCATACATCAAAAGGTGGACCGTTCCAAAATTAGGGAGGTATATGCCTGGTAGAGTAGAGTCATTAAAAATGTTGATTAAATCAGTTACAAAGAGTATAAATAGATAGGGTGATAAAAAAAAGGGTTCTCCTTGTAACACTCCCGATCGGATTTTGATGGGTTCAGTAAATAGTCCGTTCCATCTCACCGTCGTTGTCATTTGTTCGAAGTAGTTCCTAATAAGGTTAACAAAGCGGAAATCCAGACCTAAGTCACCCAATTTTGACCACAGAAGTGAGTGGGGAACAGTGTCAAAAGCCTTTTTTAGGTCCACAAAAAAAGCATAAAGTTTTCTTCTTTTACGTCTGAGAGTCAGCTGTATCAAGGACAACAGTTTGAATATGTGATCTTGACAGGAGTAGCCTTTTCTGAATCCAGCCTGGTTCTCTGGAATAATTGATCTACCTTCAATCCAGTTGCGTAATCGCGATTTTAGTATTGATGTGAAAAGTTTTGACAGATTACTAATAAGGGCAATTCCGCGGTAGTTTGATGGATTATCCCGGTCACCGCTTTTAAAAATAGGATGGATGATAGATTTAGACCATATTAAGGGATATGAACCAGAATTAATGATTCTATTGAATATATTTTTTAGAGTAACAAGGTGTTCGGAAGGTAGGGTCTTTAATGCTTCATTCGGAATTTCGTCAGCGCCACAAGCTTTTTCATTTGCCAGACTGGAGATTTCTCTAGTTATTTCTGTTATGGAGATTTCACAGTAGAGTTCAGGATCAATTGGTGAGAGAGTAGATAGGTCGCTTCCTATCGTCGTCTCAGCAGAGAGCAGTTTGTTGTAAAAGCACTGCCACTCTAAAATTGTTATATTTCCTTGTATATAGCTTTTGTCTTTCAAGGTAGCTATAGTTTTTCAAAAGTTTGCGGAGTCACGGGCATTTTTAAGAAGTTCTTGTTTTTCCTGAATATATTTTTTCTTGTTGAAGTTTATTAAGGTCGTGTATCTTTCCTATTTGAGACATAAATATTGCGGTCTACATCAGTGTTCGTTTCCTTAAAGGTTGTGAGGCTTGCCTTAGCAGAATTTTTGGCTAAATAGCATTCCCTGTTATACCAGGGTTTCGATTTTGAGCGGCCAGGTCTGATCTTAATGCGCATATCTGCAGCAAGCATTGCGTTTTGTATTTGTTTAGAGAATGTATTAACTATGCCAATAATTTTAAATCCACAGATTATTATTCTGTGATGTATATATCGTAATATATAACTTATCATCATCATTCTATTTGTTGACTTCTAATTCTTAAGTTTGCATCTAATACGGTGTAATATAATAAAAGCCATTTAAATAAATAAAGCCAAAAATATATTTCTACTTTTAAATCAACCTAAATACACCACAGATTTCTTCATCCTTTTAGGTACTGAACAAACGATGATGCTAGGTACATTGATATTATTATGCCTTCCTTTTTTTATGTACAGGTTTCCGTTAGTTATTGGAGAAGAAACAAAACTGCGCGCGCATAACTCGAAATAAATATATTTTAATAAAATGCACACACACACTAAAATGAAAATATATATATTTGAGAGCTACCGCCGTTGAACAATTAGGGTTATATGATTAAAAATGAATGCGGTGAGGGGAGATCATAATGAATTTCGAACGTAATGTGATTTAAAACTGGATGTGTGGTTAACAAAATAAAATTGTGCGTGTGTGTTTCACTAAATATTTTCCCTCTTCACTCAATATAGGATGATCGTCCTGCCGCTTTCATTATTGCTCATATAAATCTACTATGTAATTGTTTAACGGCGGTAACTGAAATAAATAATTCTTCCCCTTCAGTTATTTTTGATAAAAGCTTTTTTAAAAATACTTTTTAAATTAATTAATTATTTATTATTAGTTATTCCACATGAATTCTAAATTTGCAAACGTCAGAATTAATAGTCAAAATATATATAAAATATTTGAATATCAATATATTATATATTTTCAAATAAAAATTCAAATATTGGATCAAAATATCATTTATTTTACCAATATTTCAGTTGGCTGAACGCCAACCATTATCAAGGTATTATAACATTTTAATGTGCAGATTGGGTCAATTCTCTGGTCAGATCCGAAAGTCAACCAACCAACCTGGAAATATTCGGCCGATGGTTTAGATTATTTTTCGGCCTGGAATCCAATATAAATTTCGAACAACTAACCAAAGCATCACCAAATACACTCGTCCATCACTATGAGATTGTTTTTATTCCGCATATTTGTCTGTATAATAGGTTGAAATATAGTTAGCTGCTCATTCATGGTTACCGGTTAAACATTGGTAAAGGATGCAACGCTGTTGAATCAAGACCTAGAAACTTTAATTGAATTATTGTTCATTGTGAGCTCCATGGATATATGGAGCAGGAATATTGTTTGTCATGGAAAGACTTGGAAAAAACACGTCTCATTAGAGCTGAATATTACATAACCCGGTGTGAGAATTAAGTTTCCTTCTCAGGCGGCCAGTTGCTTCCTTCCTTCCTCTGGCATACTTCAGCCGGGCAACCAGACGTATCATTGATGCTAGGAAACCATGATTCTATAGGAATTATGTGATGAGAAACAATTAATGGCTCCAAGGATATTGTAAATTATTGATTTCTCGGGGTATACCTGGCATACTTCAGCCGGGCAACCAGACGTATCATTGATGCTAGGAAACCATGATTCTATAGGAATTATGTGATGAGAAACAATTAATGGCTCCAAGGATATTGTAAATTATTGATTTCTCGGAGTATACCTGGCATACTTCAGCCGGGCAACCAGACGTATCATTGATGCTAGGAAACCATGATTCTATAGGAATTATGTGATGAGAAACAATTAATGGCTCCAAGGATATTGTAAATTATTGATTTCTCGGAGTATACCTGGCATACTTCAGCCGGGCAACCAGACGTATCATTGATGCTAGGAAACCATGATTCTATAGGAATTATGTGATGAGAAACAATTAATGGCTCCAAGGATATTGTAAATTATTGATTTCTCGGGGTATACCTGGCATACTTCAGCCGGGCAACCAGACGTATCATTGATGCTAGGAAACCATGATTCTATAGGAATTATGTGATGAGAAACAATTAATGGCTCCAAGGATATTGTAAATTATTGATTTCTCGGGGTATACCTGGCATACTTCAGCCGGGCAACCAGACGTATCATTGATGCTAGGAAACCATGATTCTATAGGAATTATGTGATGAGAAACAATTAATGGCTCCAAGGATATTGTAAATTATTGATTTCTCGGGGTATACCTGGCATACTTCAGCCGGGCAACCAGACGTATCATTGATGCTAGGAAACCATGATTCTATAGGAATTATGTGATGAGAAACAATTAATGGCTCCAAGGATATTGTAAATTATTGATTTCTCGGAGTATACCTGGCATACTTCAGCCGGGCAACCAGACGTATCATTGATGCTAGGAAACCATGATTCTATAGGAATTATGTGATGAGAAACAATTAATGGCTCCAAGGATATTGTAAATTATTGATTTCTCGGGGTATACCTGGCATACTTCAGCCGGGCAACCAGACGTATCATTGATGCTAGGAAACCATGATTCTATAGGAATTATGTGATGAGAAACAATTAATGGCTCCAAGGATATTGTAAATTATTGATTTCTCGGGGTATACCTGGCATACTTCAGCCGGGCAACCAGACGTATCATTGATGCTAGGAAACCATGATTCTATAGGAATTATGTGATGAGAAACAATTAATGGCTCCAAGGATATTGTAAATTATTGATTTCTCGGGGTATACCTGGCATACTTCAGCCGGGCAACCAAAGGTATCATTGATGCTATGAAACCATGATTCTATAGAAAGTATGTGATGAGCAACAATTAATGGCTTCATGAATATATTGTTTGCCAGAGAATATTGTATATTTACTGATTTCTCGGGGTAAGTTGTTCCAATATGAAGGCGAACAACGAAGATTTGAAGAAAGTGGTGTTCAGACTACCGAGGTATTGACATAACGAGAAGTCTGCCGCTGTAGGTGTGTCCGCCCGCCCCATCATTGTTCCCCAGATTACATCTCGGAATGTTCAGCCCTCAAAAAACCAGCTTTGTTACAGGTTGTGGAGTAACTTGTCGTTGAAAACAAGCTTCAAATTGTTTCCACAATAAAGCAGAAAAAGTAGTAAATTACTACAAAGATAATAAAGATATTTTAGTTTGTGTTTTTTTTTCCAGATTGTGGAAGAGGAAGTATAGTTTCCTTGGTCTAATTTTGTACTAGGAATATTTATTATTAAATTTTCACACAAAATAAAAATTACAAACAACATTGGATATAGAAATATAAAAAATATCAAATCAGAAAATTTCTCACAGATGGGCAGATATTCGTGATAACATTTCCGACATTGAGCGAAATTTCAAATGTCCTAGGACCGGAATTTTGTTCAATATATTTAGTAAAATGAATTGTTTCAGAGTTCTATTTACCCACCTAACACTATATTCCAAACACTACTACAATCGCGTTCATAATTCCCGCTGTGCTGGAAGTCACGCTATAACCGTGGTGGCACACCAAGAACTGACCGCTAACTCACTTTATTAGCCGAGTCACGTCAATCCCAAATTATATCTCTGCTAAAACTTTATAATCACTACAGTAAGGACGATAATATTCGTTTGATATATTAACCCGGCGCGATATTGATATATTTGCTCCTATTAGAGAGGAAATGAACAAACACAACAAACAAATTGAAATTTAAAATTAAATATTTACAAATTTACATCTATTAATAGACAGAGTTCATAAAATTTTTATAGACAAAGTGGGGCTGTGTGATGTAAGAGAGTTAAATCATGTTGATCAGGGAACAATCGATGTCTCACTTCTAAAAGTTCGGACAGTCGTAGATAAGGTGAATAGCAGAGATGATACGAATAAATAGTAGAGATATGTGAATAAAACTTTTTATGCGATCTTCCATTCTCCAGTTCTTTCTTCCCTAGTATGCATCGATACTATCTCTGTGAGGTTTCTCACGCCGCGCTGGAGTAGATTAGCGAGGGACAAAAGGATGGACGAGCCATTAGGTTGGGCGGGGATGGACAGTATTTTTTCCGAAGAGAACTGTGGAAGAAGGTCAACGCAGCCCATTGTGGCATCTTGGACGGCGCCTTTCTTCGGGCCAGAGTGAAGGATTGATTCGCTCTCATCTTCCGTGGAAACTGGTTTCATGGGATCCTCCAACAATCAATTATTCAAGCAATTGCTGAATTTCCCGGTTACAGCTTCGTTATAAAACTTCAGCAGTTATCTCGAAGTACTGAAATGGAAATCTTATTTACAAGAATATGTTTTATTAGCCGAATGAACCGGCTTCACGCGAGCTCTCCCCGAGTTATCATATTGTTTTTTAGCAAAAGTTGCGCACACTTTTATTTATGTTTTTATTAAATAATTATTTCTTTATAAATAGTAATAGCCGTGATTATAATAATTGATTAGTATATTATTACGAATCACTACTATTGTCAACGAACTAAACTGCTGTTGAGCATGGTGTTGTCTAAAGGGATTACGAGAAAAATCTCTTTTAAATAAAAAATGCTTTTATTGAGCACAGAGATGTTTACAGTACAAATAAAAACAGAGAGACAAACTTACAGGCTGTTGATCACAAGAGACCGATGGTTTGCTGATGTCTGTTGTTGGGGACAATTCCAGGCTGATGACGTCAGGTGTTGATAACAAGAAGAAAATTCCAGAATGCTGAAGTCAGATGTTAATAATAGATAAAATCTGAACAGATAAGAATAAAAAATATGGCTGCCAGTTGGTCTTCCCTAATCCTTTAGTCGCCAGCAAATACCGGCTGCTTCTCAGAGACAACTATCATAATCATTTCCCGGTTCTATAAGATACAAACTATAGCATTTTCGAGCTATAAGGTTGACTCAAAAGTTTGTGTTTTCTTAAAACTTGGCGAATAATATTATTACGGCGAATACATAATAATAATTACAATTTTATTAACATCATGAAACGCGATATCCCAAACTCAGGGATGTTTGCGTCGATACCTCTCTCTACATCACAACAAATCGGCTATATACAATCCTGTTCAATTCATTATTTTTCATAATTAACCAAAGAAAATTGTCCGAAGAGAAAAACAAACAACAAAGCAAAGCACACAAAGTAAGCATCGCAGTTCTTTTCCTTCTAAGTTTCCCTCTCCCTTTTCCAATTTAAAAGAAAGTTGTAAATAAATTTGCAAAATTGATCAAAATTTTTACACCTCTCTTTATCGTCTACAAATTCATCAAGCTGTCCAATACGACCAAATTTGTTTTCCCTATAAACCCGGAAAATTGGGCAATTCATAAGTAGATGTTTCGAGTCCTGAATTTCATCTCCGCAGAAGCATCCTGGTTCCTTCACCGCGCCGATAGTTGCCAAAAATTTCCCAAAATTGCCATGATCTGTAATGAATTGGATATTATAAAAATTTGGAGGGAAAAATCTTGGGATTCCAAAAACGAAAAAGCTTTTGAAAATTTCATTAGTATTATCAAAAATTTCTTTCATTTTTGCGTGTAAGAATGATTTGACTATACTTGGAGCATGGGGTTCGTAAGTAATTAGATCTTCAGTGGACAGTTGAGCTAGATCATATTTGATTATTCTGGATTCTATATAGTCTGTTAGGAGTGGAATTTTTGCCAAGCTATGCACACAGTTTGATGAAGCGGTTTTATTTGCTCTAACTGCCCATAAAATGATCTGGTACTGCATGGAATTCAGTTTTTGTTTAGAACGATTGTTTAAATATTTAAACCAAATTTCTGATCCGTATGTAAGTACAGGCCTTATTATTTTTTTATATAAAGTTAACCTCTTTTGAGTATCTAAACCCCACATATTGCCACTTAGTGAACATAATAAATTTTTCATACGCCCTGCCTTACACAGAATATCATTTACATGCGGAGTAAAGTTAACTTTATTTTTCCATTTGTGATTTGAAAATTTCATTCCTAGAATTTTTACTTGCTTGACCGGCCTAATTATATTGTTATTAACCTTAAGAGGTATTTTTTCTCTGTTATGCAGGTATAGCAAATTAGTCTTCTCTGTACTGATCGTTAATTTATTTCTATTAGACCATTGGATCACATAATTTAAGATGTATTCACTTGCGGTTTTTAGTCCTTCAATAGTCTTATTCCAGCAAATTATTGTAACGTCGTCTGCAAAACATATAATATCTGCATTTATTGAATCAAATACATAATAATACATAATACAATTACTTTATACATGATGCAAAGACATTTTACATAACGGCGAATATTATTGGTATTTTAATTTTTTGCAAGTATTTACGAACCTTTGGGACAACCTTGTAATTTGTATTTTGAACACTTTGAATAGCTATGTGTTAATCCAAAGCTCTCCAGCTGCTTAAATTTGATAGCTTCCTAATGGTTTATTTGAAGTTTTCATGGAGACGAGAAAAAATATCTATTGAGTCTTTTATTTTATAGATACGAGAAGAAGGATATTAATTTTAATTATAATAATACCATTACTCCTATTAGTAGCTAGATAAAGATGAACAAAACGCATCTTCGTAAATTGCATACATTCTAAATGAGTATATTTCACTATTCTGTAATCTTGTGTATAGCCTCGTGTTTTAAAAGAGAGTTTTTTTCTATATACAGGGTGATCCAAAAGTCCCGCACTATTTTAAAAATTAATAACTCCGCGAATATTTGCGCTAGAGCAATGCGGTAAACACCATTGTGTTCAGGATGCAATGGGATTTTTTATGGCAAATAATGAAAAATTCGAAATTGATTTTAGTTACAATTTTATTCGCCAGATGGCGCACTACCAGAATCAGAGATTCAGCGGCCAAATTGTTTGATGAATTGAAAAATATAACTGATCGACACGTATTTTTCCTTTTTGAATACCAGGAAAGAACCCTAATAACATCAAATAACAAATTAATAAAACACCACTTCGCCAAAAGTATGAAGAATTGGTTAACAATTTTTAAATACAATCAGAGATATGTAAAATAGGTAAATGCAAATTAAACATGTAGCAAAAAAAAATGATATTTTAGATACGGTTTGTGTTTCCGAAGATAATAAATTTCTAATATTTTTAATTCAACTCTCTCTCAGTATCGATTATATTTATTTTAATTCATTTGAAAAATATGTATCTATCTCTGATAATTTATTTTACTCTGGAATGCCGTTGTTGTTGTCGTGTCCAATAAAGAGCCTCAGATGTATCCATGCATATCCATCACAGCAGCAGCAATGTCCACTATCTTGGGTGTGTAAAGCTGCTGCTCTGGGTCTATGTCATATTTCTGCAAGGCTGCGGCCATTGCTGGCTATGAGAATATGTGGGTATTGTAAGTTCCACACCAGGACAATTGTTGCATGCCCTATAGGTTATTGTGCCATCTGGATGTATTGTCATTCCTTTATAGTGTTTTGTTCTAAGTCTTGTTATAGTTTTCGTCATTTTTCTCTCAGAGTTTATTTCTCATTTTGATCTTTTCTTATTTATTGTTTAATTATCTTGTATTTTGACAAAGAATCAGCGTCAAATAATGACATTTGTTCTTTCCTTTGGCTCAACTTTCTGGCTTCCTTTGCCAATTCAAATGCCATTTCATTACCCCCGATCCCAGCATGGGCAGGTATCCATTGTAGAAAGCAGTTATTCTCCAATGGTTCCAGTTGGTTAAGTAACGAGTGTATTTTCTGTGTGATTTTAGTATTGCCCTTCTGAATTGCTTCTAGAGCGGATATGGAGTCGCTGTATATTAAATTTCCTTCTGCTTGATGCAGGGATGGTTGGTTAAGGCATACATCAATGGCTTTCCAGATAGCTGTCAGTTCACAAGTGAAGTTTGACGAAATCTGTCCTGCTCCTTCTTTGATTTTGATGTGCGTTCCATCTTGCAGTATTATGTTAATTCCGCGGCACCTCCATAACTCAGGGTAAGGTCTGAAGCTCCATCTGTATATGCTGTTAAAAGGGGTGGCCTAGCATTTTTAATCAAGAATTTGTACTATGAGGACATAGCCGTTAATATTTCAAACACATTAGACCTCGAAGCCCAAGATATCAAAGTCTACCTCAATCAAAACAAAGCCATCAACATATACAATATGTATCACCCTCCAAACAATAAACTTATTGACGATGGAACAATGGCTCAATTTCTTACAGACAACTCTTATTGTAGGTGACCTTAATGCCAAACATCAACTATGGGGATGTTCCACGCCAAACCCAAGAGGCAAAATACTTTCAAACATATTTGACGACAATGCCATCATGTGCTTAAATGATGGGAATCCTACCCATCATTCCTACAGCTATAATACTGCACAAGCCCTTGATATAAGTTTTTACTATCCTGACATTTTCCACAAATGCAAATAGCAAATATTAAAAAGTATTGGAAGTGATCATTTCCCTAATTTGATATAAATTAGCACCAAGACCAAAACCAGCTCAATTAAGAAAAATTCTGGAACTTCAAAAAGGCTAATTGGATATCTTTCGAAAACACCATTATTAAAGCAGCCACAGTTTCAATACCAAGAGGTAATATTAAGAAATGGATTCCAAATTATACACACCAGGCAAAAAATATTCAAACACTTATAACTAAAAGAAATGAACTACAAAAAAGAGCACCCAAAACCAAACAAATTGTAGAACTGAACTGAGCATTGTGAATGCAAAAATAAAAAGATTATTCGTAAATGTGAAAAGGGAAAAATGGAAAGAAACTCTGTGAAAACCTGAACCCAAGAAACCCAAATACAAAACTTTGGAATTTGGCAAAACAAATTGACAGATCCCAGTCACAAACCAAAAAATAATATGATTAAGAATACAGATGGTACACCAGCAACTAATGACAAAACTGCTGCCAATCTTTTAGGTAATTCATATCAAATAAGTAGTAAAATCAAGGTTGAGACAAAGGCCCGAAGGATTATTCATGACTGTAAAAATGTCACCAGCACTCATAATATTTTCCATGAAAAAAATCAATATGAAAGAGCTAGCTTATGCATTAGAAAAAACTGACCTAAACAAGACTCCTGCGCCAGATGGAATCCATGGCCGAATGATATCAAACTTGGGCAAAATTGGTAAAGAAAGACTTCTTAATATTTTCAATAACTCCTGGAAAACTGGAAAATTGCCTCAAGACTGTAAAATGCAACAATAATTCCCATTTAAAAACTTGACAAATCTGCTGATGACCCAAAAAAACTACCGACCTATCTCCCTCACAAGTATTTGCTGAAAATTAATGGAAAAAATTATACTCAGACGACTCACCTACCACCTCGACACAAAAAATCTCTTACCAGAAGAACAATATGGATTTAGGAAAGGACATGGGACAATAGACTAACTCTTATTTTTCACACAAAAGGTAAAAGATGCACAAAACAGAAAACCAACTAACCACACAATAGCTGCTTTTTTTAGACCTTACACAAGCTTTTGATAAGGGGTATAGAAAAACAAGTTAATTACAAAATTATACAAACATTTCAAAATTGATGGAAAAGCTATCACTTGGATAAATGATTCCCTTAAAAATAGATATTTCAGGGTCAAATATAATGGCACTCTATCTAAAACCTTCAAATTGTATCAAGGATTACCACAAGGATCAGTCCTTAGCCCAAATCTCTTCACCCTATTTATTGCAGGCATAGAAGAAAAAATTTCACATAAAACCAATATTGGACTTTTCGCTGATGACATTATTCTATGGAGCAGCAACACTAACTGGAAAAAGCTGAAAGAGATTTGAACAAGACTCTTCTCCACCTAGAAAAATTTGCTAATAAACATAAATTAGAATTTAACCCCCAAAATCTGAAACCTGTCTTTTTACTACCGATAAAAAACTATACAAAATAAGACCAAATATTATTCTGAAAGAACAACAATTGCAATATAATAAACATCCTAAATATCTCGGCTACACCCTGGATGCAGAAATTAACTCCAGTAAACATATTGAAGGAGTTGTTAGAAAAGGAAGAGACCGACTAAAAATCTTGAAATGTATTTCAGGAAGAGTGGGGAGCTGAAGCAACAACACTAAAATTAACTTACACATCTCTAATGAGACCTATCTTGGAATATGGATATCAAATCTATGGTACAGCATCTGAAACAAATCTAAAATCACTGGAAAGGATACAACTAAATGCAGCTAGAATTATTACAGGTCTTCGAAATACCTGCCCTAATAATATTGTACTTTACGAGGCAGACATTATGCCCTTAAAGGATAGAAGAAGCTACAATCTGCCAAAATATATAAACAAAATCAAGAGTTATGAAAACAAACACAGAACTTTCAATTACATACTTAATTGGGAATCCAATATAAGACTCAAAAAAGAAGGCCCTCTCCAGCTGGCCAAAAGAAATGGATTTTTAAAATATAAAGTGGAAAAATATTATTTAGCAGAAAAAATATCTCCATGCGAATCACTAACAAAATGTTATTTTTAATGCCACTTTAAATGAACCCACCAACAAACAATACCAAAATCCAGAATACTTAAAACAATTATCATTAGAAATAATTAATATATAAAATTCCTTTAAAAAATGCAATAACTATCTATACCGATGGTAGCAGAGACGAGTTGGGACACACTGACAGTGACTCTCTCATTAAAACCACAAATGGCAATGAGAAAATCCTGCACACCCACTACCCTTGGACAATCCAAGACGTAGTGGCGTGCATCCACATCCCTTTCTTTATAGACGCAATCAGGGTTTCTCTTAATTTTAAATCTGTGGAGACTTGGGGAAGAGCCCATGTCCCGAACTACCCTAATGAATTTGTGGGATATTACCTTACAGAGGTACTTGGGTGTTGTTACCCAATTGAATACCTCTCTCCCTTCACACTTTTCCTCCATCTGTCCAACCATAAGTCCTGGACGTGCCCCCTGATCCTCCTATAAACTTATTTCTTGGTCACTGGGGTCCTTAGTGATCTACCTCTAAAGCATGCTGCCTTAGCGAGCCTGTCTGCGAACTCATTACCTTCGATGAGGCTGTGTCCCCTAACCCAATGGAGCTCCGGAGCCCGCATTATCATCTCCAGCTCCTGGATTATTTGATGCTCGAGTTGCCCTTTCACCAGATTGATGGCGACGAGGGCCGACATACAATCTGAATAGAGGCGGTCCGGGCTGAAGTTCTTCTCGGCACACACTCTGAGGGCTACCCTGATCGCAACCAGCTCGGCTGAAAAGACCAATTCGTCCACTCTGAGTGTTAAGCTTTCTTGGAAGATCAGCTCTCCATTAGTGAAAATCACTACTCCAGCTCCAGTATTGGTTCCAGACTTACTACCATCAGTGAAAACCTCCGTGTCAATCCCTGTCGGCCCTCCAGGACTCCAATTCCACTTTGGCAACCACTGCGGAGGCTTCCTTGGGTCTCTCTTCCATTCCAGGGCACCCGCTTCAAGTCCCAGGGCATCTTCCCTGTTCTCCCAGATCTTCTGTCTGATGGTCTCCTCCTTTAGTTTCAATCCCAGGGGAATAAGCCCAGCGAGGACCAAAAAGGCCTCACTGCTGGTAGTGCGATATCCCCCTGTGATTCTGAGTGCCGCTGTCCTCTGCACGCTCTCAAGAGTTTTTGCCACCTTCTGATCCCTGTTATAGCAGGATTGGCTCGACACAGGAGAGGCAGAGGTTCCTAAAAATAGTACCCTCCTTCTCCCCCCCCTCCCTATTGAGAGCCAACCAGGACAGGCCTGCACAACGCCTCCCTGCCTCTCGTCACCATCTCCTCCGCCTGGTATTGCCAACCCATCTTGTCATCAATGACCACCCCCAGAATGGTCATCCTATTGACCAACGCTACCCTCCGTCCTTTCATCCGGATAGCCGGCTTGTGCTCCCATTTGATCCCTTTCCTTTTAGTTCTTATGTCCCTAGGCTTAAAGCTGAGGGCTTTAGTTTTGGAGACATTGAACTTAAGGCCAGAGAGTCATAGGCCCAGTTCGAGAGGATTTGGAGAGAAGCTTCAACACACTTCTCAGCCTTCGCTCTCGAAGCAGCCTCAATGATGAGGAACTGGTCGTCAGCATAGAGAACCAGCCAGGCTCCCTCAGGTAGCTCCTCCTGGAAAACGGTGTTTACCAGGATATTCCACAGAATAGGTCCGCAGCAAGAGCCCTGGGGGCAACCCCTAGCACAGTTTCTTTCCAACTTCCGCCCACCAAAACTGAGGCTAATCCGTCTATCCCTCAGGAAGTCACGAACCAAGCTGCACAAATTATCAGGACAACCCATGTCCATCAAATTTCATCAGCTTGTTCCAGCTCATGGAGTTGAACGCGCCATCAATGTCCAGGGCCACGAGAAGAACCCAAGCACCCTTATTTAAGCCATCTCAACACCCTCTAACACCTCGTTCAGAGCCGTGGTTGTGGAGTTCCCTTCCCTAAAACCATGTTGGAAAGAGGAAAGGAGCTCATTACTCTCTAGCCAGTGCTTCAGTCGCTGAGCTAGTAGGCTATCCAGGACCATACCTAGACACACTAATAAAGAAAGCGGACGATAATCATTAGGAGAATTACCCTTTCTACCAGACTTTTCGAGAAGCACTACTCGGGCAACCTTCTAAGCCTCAGGAAAAGTACCAGTGTCCAGGCACCTATTGAAAATCCTGGCAAGAAGTGATGGGTGCATTCTTAACAGGGCTTTCACGACCGTGTTATCGATCTCTTCGGGACCAGGAGATTTCCTTTTCCCGAACTTGAAAGCCGTCAGTTTCACCTCATTCAAAGAAAAAGGGCGGATCCACCAAACCACAAGTGGTCAGAGAGATCTCGTCCTCTGGTTCCTCGTTTCCGAAGTGCCGATCCAAGTTGTTTTTATTTTATCTTCTGCTTTCGAGCGAGTAGGTCTAGAACACATTCTCTCTGAATTTTCTCATTGTTGGTGGATGAAACAGCACCAGTGATTATTTTGGCCGCTTTTGCTTGAACACTGTCTAGTCTTACTTTTAGTGATGAGCTTGAGGGAGCCCAGACCGGTGTTGCATATTCCATTATCGGCCTTATTAAGGTGATATATGTTGTTCTGAGAATTCTGGGTTTTTCTCCCCAATTTGTTCCACATAGCCATCTCAGAATGTTTAGTTTTCTGGTAGCTCTATTTGAGGTGCTAATTATGTGTTTTGAAAATTCCAATTCCTCATCAATGACAGTTAAAATAATTTTATTGACATCTTGTCAATACATACAAAGTGCACAGTCTGCACTATTTAAAAAAAGATAATATGCATTATATACACTATGTACAATGAATATGGCGCCTCTGCCAGCGCTGCAGAGATTGGTGGAGAATCGCCAGCGGGTCTCCAGCGACACCACGCATTTTGCGATCTACGAGGAATACGTAGATCGCGTACTTCGCCGCTTAGGAGATGGTGATGGCGTGGTCCTCGAGACCAACTGGAAAGATCCAGGACTGCAGTATCACACCTAGGTATTTTGGATTTCTAATTTTCTCAATTATTTGTTTGTTTATGCTTATTTTGTGGTTATATGTATGCCTTTTTCCCTTTCAGTGGAGAAGACGCATAGGTTTGGTTTTATTGGGTTTATGGTCATTTGGAGTTCCATTGCCCACTTCTCCAGTCCTCTCATTGATGTGTTCAGTATTTTTTACGATTTTTCTATACTGCTACTTGTGTGCCATATGGCTATATCGTCTGCAAAACAGGCAACCTTTAAGTCTTCAGTGAGGTAAGGATGGATGTCGTTAATATATAGCAGATAGAGTAGAGGACTGAGCACAGATCCTAGAGGTACACCAGCCCATGTTCTTCCTTCCTTGGAAAATTCTCCATTGACCCAAACCTTTAACCTTCTTCCCCTTAAGAAGTCTGCAATCCAGGTTAAGGTTTCTCCTCTTACTCCGATGTTGTACAGCTTTTCACGTAATTTCTCCCTCCACACTCGATCAAAAGCTGAGGTCATATCAAGGAATATAACCGTGGTCTTCTTTGGCGGTTTTTCCTGGAAAGAATCTATTATTGATTGACAGAAGTAGAACCGTTGATCAGTCGTAGAGTGCTGGGATCTATAGGCAGTTTGGTAGAAGTTTATTTTATTATTGTTAGTGAGCCAGACTATGAGCCTAGAGTGGATAATTCGTTCTGTTATTTCACAAAGTATGCTGGTGAGAGCAATTAGCCGATAGTTCTTGGATTCCTTGGCATCTTTGTTTGGTTTCAGTATTGGCACAGTAATTGATATCTTCCAATTCTTTGGTAGTTCACCAGTTTACCATGAAATGTTCAGTATTCGTAGGAGTTGTTTATTAGCTTTGTCTTCAAAGTGTTTAATCATTTGACCAAAGATTAGATTATCTCTTGGTGACCTCTTAGATTTTTTTATTGATGAGTTTAGCTCATTCAGTGTGAAGTCTCTCGAGAAAATATCTGGTTGATGGAAGTTTCTTGCTTGTTTAACTAACTTGTTTATATTATTTTAGAGTATTATCGGTTAGAGTATTGGAGGATTGGTGTTGGTTTTGATTGTTTTCTAACACTCTAATTATATTCCAGTGTTGGCTTTCCTTTCTTGGGTCCATTTTTTTTTTGCAGAATTCTGCCCATTTTTCTCTCTCTCTCTTGTTTGAATATCCAAATTTCTTGTTCTATTTTGTGACTAATTTCAATGTGTTACTTTCTCTTTTCTTCTGTTTTATTTTTTAAAGAAGTTCATTGATATTGTCTCTCTCTGCAATCATTGCCTCGATGTTATGGTCCTTCCAGTAAGGTATCCACAGGTCTTACGTCTCCTTCTAGGTATCGATGCTTTTGCAGCTTTTGATATATTCGAAGAGAAGTTTTCCAAGTTTTTGTCAAGCGTTCTGTAATTCAATTTTTCGTTGCACAGTTCTTCAGGCTTTTCTGTGAATTTTTCAAGTCGGCTTTCCTAAAGTTCCATGTTCTTTTATTCTGTTGGACATTCTCAATTTTGAAGTTTAGGGTTGTTAAAATTTGTCTGTGGTCACTGATTGCACCTCTCAGGATTTTCCATTGTGTTGTGGGTGCGATGTTGTAATTTATCGCTGTGATGTCTATTGCGGATTCTGTGCCTGTGGACTTGGATAGATAGGTGTTCTCTCCCTTATTTAATGGTGTAAGGTCGAGGTCGGTGACCTTTGTTATCCTGGACAGATGATCCCCAAGTTGAACTTTTGGCGTTAAAATCGCCGAGTATGATTGTGATATCTGAAGACGCTTCACTTAATGTCTCTATTGTGTATACCCATAAAAAATTCAAAGATTTCACGAGCTGAAAGTTGGCGATTTTGAGATGCGTCAAGAATTCGCTGCATGGGTTTTACGGCAAATTGATATTTATGAAAACTGGCTGTCGAATTTTCTGTGGACAGATGATGCTCACTTTTATCTAAACGGAGAATCTAACATTCAAAACAGCAGCTTTTGGGCAACAGAAAACCCTAGGATTTTTAAAGAAATGCCACTTTATCAGCCTAGAGTTACAGTTTTGTGTGGGTTCACTTCTTCTTTTATTATTGGGCCATTTTTCTTTGAAAAATCAATGGAAGAACTTTTAAAACCGTTTTTGTAACTGGTGAACGTTATGTTCATATGGGGTATTCCCATATTGCAGGGAAAAAGCACTAAGCGAAATAACATTCATGAAAGTTGGAGGACCTCCTCATATCTCCCGAGGTGCCAAACAATTGCTGAAGAATACGTTCGTTGAAAATCGTGTGATAAGTCGCCACTTTATATACCAGCGGCCTCCAAGATCACCAGACTTGACGCCTTGCGATTTTTGTTTATGGGGTACATTAAATCGTGTGTTTATCGATGCTGGCCTACCACATTGGCCATGTTAAAGGCTTCTATCAGATGGCACGTTTTATCAATTTTAACAGATATGTTATTTAATGCTGTCCATTCTGTCATTTATCGTCTGCAGGCGGTGATTGAGAATGAAGGGTGCCACATTGAGCAAGGATTGTGACCTAATACAAGAGAGAAGGCAGTTACCTCATGTGTTATATAAGCTGCCATGTATTATATTATCTAACAATATTTTGCAGCGCTTTGTGTTGGGATATGGGGATAATAAATGCTGTCCTCACATCTTGACTCTTTTTTTTTTTTGTGAACAGTAATATTTTGTTTGTCATTTGCTCACATATTATGTCGTGCAAACCAGAGTGTTATAACTTCTCGAATAACACTGGTACACACAATTTTTCCCCTTATGTTTAGTTTTTCGCTTTTCGCTCATTAGAAGAAATAGCATAAGGAATATTTTCTGTACACCAATAACTATAGAAATTTTGTGCAAAAAAAATAATACAAAATGATTTTACTACCACGTTTTTCAACGCAAAAGATCGATTTGAAAAATATTTTTATTTGAGGGGACACATTTTTTAAAATTGGGTACAGTATGAGAGAGAGTTGAATTAAAAATATTAGAAATTTATTATCTTCGGAAACACAAACCGTATCTAAAATATCATTTTTTTTGCTACATGTTTTAATTTGCATTTACCTATTTTACATATCTCTGATTGTATTTAAAAATTGTTAACCAATTCTTCATACTTTTGGCGAAGTGGTGTTTTATTAATTTGTTATTTGATGTTATTAGGGTTTTTTCCTGGTATTCAAAAAGGAAAAATACGTGTTGATCAGTTATATTTTTCAATTTATCAAACAATTTGGCCGCTGAATCTCTGATTCTGGTAGTGCGCCATCTGGCGAATAAAATTGTAACTAAAATCAATTTCGAATTTTTCATTATTTGCCATAAAAAATCCCATTGCATCCTGAACACAATGGTGTTTACCGCATTGCTCTAGCGCAAATATTCGCGGAGTTATTAATTTTCAAAATAGTGCGGGACTTTTGGATCACCCTGTATTTACTATTCAATACTCGAAACCTTGACAACGCTTGATTTTGTAGCAAAGTATTTATTATTTAATCTACAGATTATTAATTTTTATGTTTTATATTTTATTACTTTGCGTAAACTTCCCTCATTGCTCCTCATGTATTTTATCAATTTTAGTTTGTACTTGTGCCTTAAATAAATTTCTGTGTCATCCTGAAGTTTGTCTTTCCTAATTTTCTACCTTACAATATAAATATATATAATGTAATATAGATGTATAATACATGTAATAAAGAAACCTTTTATTGCAGAGTATAGTAAGCTATTTCATTTATAAAGATAAGAAAGCTAGGAAAATTTTATTTAAAACATTTACCTTTAATATACCCTTCACACTTTATTATTCAAATTGAAAAGTGTAATCGAGTGAAACCACCCGGTTCTATACATTCTATGACATTATAATCCAACGTATAAAAGAAACCTGTCGCTCCATTGTGTAGAATCTTCTGATTGAAAATTACACCTGTAATAGGATGATGAAACATTCAATAGTTCACAGACTCTTTGTACATCTTCACATTTAGAATAAGAATTTACATATTCATTGAGAGTAAGAACCTTTAAGAATTTAAAATATTTAAAACATATTTTACAACGATTTTCAAGAAAAACTTTGGAGTAAAATACTTCTGTAAGAATATAAATACGTTCTGAAAATATTTTGTGTGCAAAAATAGAAACACACTTTGAAGAAATATAATAAATGTTTTCGAAACTATAAATACTATTTAAAAATGAAATATGCCTTTTTTTCAATGTACTTTCTCATATTTTAATTGAAATCCACTTTAAACTTTAATAGAATCTTATAAAAGTGTAACTGCAACTTTTAATTGCATCTTTTCACACATACACAAAAATAAATTTACAATATTAATTATATAAAGTTTTAAGAGCTTTACAATTGAAATGTTAAAAAAATAAAAGTTTTCAAATTCTACAGATATTAAACATAATTTTGCAAACAAATTATATTTCCGCAAATTGTATTTAAATTTGTGAACTGAGTTAAGTAAATTAACATTATTAAAAGTTACGTTACTTGTATTATTAGTTATTAGTAATTAAGATAATAACGAAGAAGTAATTAATGAATATATTTATAGTATTATTAAATTCCTACCACATATAATATGGAAATTATCCTGTTAACAGACTAATCATCATATTTCAGGTTAGAAGACTGATTCCTTCAAGACTAGCTTTATATCCTACCAAAGTTTTATCCTGAAGGTGCAAATAAGTTGAAAAGGTATGCGGAAAACTTGTTAGACTGTTATCGGGTTAATTTACATATCATGGCGTTGAGAATATGGCAATGATTCTAGATAGTGTGAAAGTTTCAGTCAGATAGGTGATTCAGATAATTGTGGAAACGTACTTTAGAGGAAATATGAAAATTTGACTATAATCATAATAATTGGCAAATTTAGAGTTCGAAATTTGATCGTAACTATTAATATTTCCAGACCTATATCTATATCGGGCTAAAATTCCACATATGGATAGGTCAAATATTGTGTAAATGTCCCCGCATTTCTAAACCTTTCTTCTTTATTTATTTATATATAGATGTGATGAAATCCTGTTGACTCTTGTAGAATCCTGTCGACTTAAACTATGGTGTGAGTCCCTGTCGACTCTCGCTATAGTGTGTTGACCGAGAGGAACAGTCAGGATGGGGAGTTTTCCAGTACCTCTCTACACCTTGGGAGACTTTTAACAGTTCTCACAAAGTACAGGCAGTCGTGGTCGAGGCAGAGTGGAAAGCTTTGGAATGTCCACACAAAATTCGATGACACAGTTGCACTAAGAAAGTTCCGTGAACAGATAAAAGTTGAGCTAGGAGCGAAAGATGAAAATAAAAGAGTTCTTACTGGTCTACATGGTGGATGAGGAGGACCTTGGTGACAACCGACGAGGGCTTGCGCTGATGGTGAAGTAACTGTCAAGTGACTGTATTTTTGGCTAGGACGGAGGCCTTTTATATCTTTTCCGAGAAAGGGAGTATTGCATTTCAGCAGATGTGAAGAGTGTGGATCGTCTGGCGAAATTCTAAACTGGCGCCATCCTAACAGTTTCCAATCTATCTTTAGACTTTGTTGTGGGAATTCTAAATCTATCTCGATTTTAGACGTTTTGACCTTTTGCTTTAGCTCAACTCTTAATCTATTACAGAGTTTTATTTATTTATCCTCAGTTAGTACAAAGTACATTACATATGATGATGTAATGACACATGTCAATCATGCGTATAATCATTTACAGATGTGTTTCTATTATACAACATGAAAATCTTGTTATAAGTTATATACAATATGGGGTTGTTGGTTTAAATTACCATATAGATTTATGCTGTTATTTCTTGTTTCTTTTTTGCGGACATGAGGAACAAACCTCAATACATCTTTTACTAGATTGTCCTGTTTTTCAAGACTATAGAATCGACAATAATTTAATAGTAACAGATCCAAGTATTTTTTTTCCAGTAAAGAAATGTATATTAAATTCAATACCTTTTTAGATATATTTTAAATTATATAGCAACAAATATATTTTAAGAAACTGATAATTTATATTATGCTGATTCTACATATTGCCAGACACTTCTTTCTTTTGTACACAGTTCTTTTTTCTCGTTTTCCCCCTCTCTTTCTCATTGTTAATATCATATGACTATTCTATTCACGGCCTAAAATTATTGTATATATATGTATAGACAAATGTAAAGGCATACATGTATGACAGCTCAAGTGTTCCTAGGGGGACATAGCACTTTAAATTGAAATGAAATAAAATACTTCCTGTTTTATATTTATTTTTGTATTTTTTTTTTGTACTTCTATCGACTTCTTAGAAACCTCATATTTTGTATACTTGACTATTTCTAATCAACTTCTTGTGCATTTGTTGACTAATTCTTTGTAATCATCAAGTGATTTAAATATCCTGGATATTAATTAAACAATTAAAAAGGTTTCTGGAGATCTTTTTATTTTATTAAAACCATCTCATGCTTTCGGACATCACTCCAAGAGAACATATATAATGAATAAAACGCCGCCTGATGCCAAACGGAGTCTTTAGATATTTTATTCATTATATATGTTCTCCTGTATAAGGGCACTGATGTCCGAAAACTTAAGACGATTTTAATAAAATAAAAATAAACTCATCTACAGAAACCTTTTAAATTGATTAATTAATTATTTGTAACTTTCTGTATGCGTATTGTCTATTATTGCCTATATTTTCTTGAATATTTCTCATCTACTTCTTGTATATGTCTTGTAACTTTATTGTCTGTTTTTCCTTGTCTATCTGTAATTCTTACCTATCCCTTTACTAGAATTTATGACGAGTTGGTTGTAGAAACTATTGGGTATAAAGAGCCAATTGGTGATCGCAAGAGCATGTACTATGGTAAATTAGTTATGATAAATATAAAATGATGATATAGATAAAAACAGATAACATATAAATATAAGCTTATTTATAAAACAACTTAAGACGTATATTATAGAAAAATATACTGATGATTAGAAAATTGTTAAAATATTATCGTCATTATCATTTTCAGATCTCTTTTTTTGCTTATCTCTAGTACACGTGGTACAGGCCAGGCTAATCATGGTGGGTAGAAGAAGACGAATGCTTTTACTGTAAGTGCACCACATGTCAACACATTTGAAAAGCAGTTCGACTTTGCATTACAATTTTTTATATCTCTAAAATATGCAAATGAACTCGTTATTGAGTTTATTTTAATAGACTAGTAATAGCCTATATATGATATTTCTTAATGTTTTATTCAGTAGTTTGGGCAGCGAAGAGTAACAAAAACATAGTTTCCTTCATTATCTATTTTAAAAGTAGTGAAAAAAGGAATACATTATCTATAATAATTGTAGCGATAAACGAAATAATTCTCTATAATATATATGTGTAGTAATAAAAGGAAAAACGTATCTAGAGTAATTTATAGAGATGAGAATGGAATAAATTTTCTAGAGTAATTGTGCAGTGATAAATAAATATATTATCCAGTGAGTAAATGTAGTGCCAAAGGAATATATTTTATAAATAACTGTAGGGATAAGAAGATAAGTTCTTCTAAAATACCCATTCCAAGAGTCTACCAACAGTATCACTATAAAAGGAAGTTCCAAAAATGTAATATAACAGCGGTATGGTAGATTAAACTGGCGAAACCGCTAGGAGCGTTCACCACTGATGAGCCAGGCCCTCCCTTCAATTTTTCCATTGCAGTAAGGGCAGTAGAAATTGTTTAATTTCAAAAAGAATCTTACACCTTTAAAATAGTTTCGAATTTTGATAACGCGCTTTGATGGCGCGCTAGTGCATCATATTATTTAGATTAATTGTAGTGATAAATAAATACATTATTTTCAGTTTTAGTAGTGAAAAATGATAGCAATATCTAGAGTAAAAGTGCAGTGATGAAGGGAAACCACCTTATCTAGAGTAATTGTAGTGATGAAAGGAATATACTATCTATTGTATATGTGTAGTGATAAAGGAATATATATTATCTAGAGTAATTGTAGTGAGATGTAAACATTATCTAGAGTAATTGTAGTGAGATGTAAACATTATCTAGAGTAATTGTAGTGAGATTTAAACATTATCTAGAGTAATTGTAGTGAGATGTAAACATTATCTAGAGTAATTGTAGTGAGATGTAAACATTATCTAGAGTAATTGTAGTGAGATGTAAATATTATCTAGAGTAATTGTAGTGAGATGTAAACATTATCTAGAGTAATTGTAGTGATAAAGGAATATATATTATCTAGAGTAATTGTAGTGATAAAGGAATATATATTATCTAGAGTAATTGTAGTGATAAAGGAATATATATTATCTAGAGTAATTGTAGTAATAAAGGAATATATATTATCTAGAGTAATTGTAGTGATAAAGGAATATATATTATCTAGAGTAATTGTAGTGAGATGTAAACATTATCTAGAGTAATTGTAGTCAGATGTAAACATTATCTAGAGTAATTGTAGTGAGATGTAAACATTATCTAGAGTAATTGTAGTGATAAAGGAATATATATTATCTAGAGTAATTGTAGTGATAAAGGAATATATATTATCTAGAGTAATTGTAGTGATAAAGGAATATATATTATCTAGAGTAATTGTAGTGATAAAGGAATATATATTATCTAGAGTAATTGTAGTAATAAAGGAATATATATTATCTAGAGTAATTGTAGTGATAAAGGAATATATATTATCTAGAGTAATTGTAGTGAGATGTAAACATTATCTAGAGTAATTGTAGTGAGATGTAAACATTATCTAGAGTAATTGTAGTCAGATGTAAACGTTATCTAGAGTAATTGTAGTGAGATGTAAACATTATCTAGAGTAATTGTAGTGAGATGTAAACATTATCTAGAGTAATTGTAGTGAGATGTAAACATTATTTAGAGTAATTGTAGTGAGATGTAAACATTATCTAGAGTAATTGTAGTGAGATGTAAACATTACCTAGAGTAATTGTAGTGAGATGTAAACATTACCTAGAGTAATTGTAGTGAGATGTAAACATTATCTAGAGTAATTGTAGTCAGATGTAAACATTATCTAGAGTAATTGTAGTGAGATGTAAACATTATCTAGAGTAATTGTAGTGATAAAGGAATATATATTATCTAGAGTAATTGTAGTGATAAAGGAATATATATTATCTAGAGTAATTGTAGTGATAAAGGAATATATATTATCTAGAGTAATTGTAGTAATAAAGGAATATATATTATCTAGAGTAATTGTAGTGATAAAGGAATATATATTATCTAGAGTAATTGTAGTGAGATGTAAACATTATCTAGAGTAATTGTAGTGAGATGTAAACATTATCTAGAGTAATTGTAGTGAGATGTAAACGTTATCTAGAGTAATTGTAGTGAGATGTAAACATTATCTAGAGTAATTGTAGTGAGATGTAAACATTATCTAGAGTAATTGTAGTCAGATGTAAACGTTATCTAGAGTAATTGTAGTGAGATGTAAACATTATCTAGAGTAATTGTAGTGAGATGTAAACATTATCTAGAGTAATTGTAGTGAGATGTAAACATTATTTAGAGTAATTGTAGTGAGATGTAAACATTATCTAGAGTAATTGTAGTGAGATGTAAACATTACCTAGAGTAATTGTAGTGAGATGTAAACATTACCTAGAGTAATTGTAGTGAGATGTAAACATTATCTAGAGTAATTGTAGTCAGATGTAAACATTATCTAGAGTAATTGTAGTGAGATGTAAACATTATCTAGAGTAATTGTAGTGAGATGTAAACATTATCTAAAGTAATTGTAGTGATAAAGGAATACATTATCCCATAATAATAATAATTTTTAAAAAAGCTTAAAATATATTCGGATCGATCATTTAATGTACGTAGTGTAAATACGTAAGAGTACCATAACCGTTGAAATGATGGTTAGAGAAAAACTAAGTAAATCAATTGCTGTTAACTATGAAATTGATGTGTGATATTTTATATTTTTAATAGCAGATAAGGCGAAAAGAGTCAAATTCCCAAAATTTTAAAAATCTATATAAAATATATTGGCGTATAAAATTCGTATAAAGCGAATGATACACACGAAATAAATAAATTGTTGATTATATAAATTATTGAATTTTCTATCACCTTCTCCCTCTTTTATTAAGTAAAATATGAAGGTTTTTAATATATTATATGAATTACAAAACTATTTTAGACGCGTAATATTCTTTTTAAAATAAAACAATTTCTACTGCCCTTACTGCAATGGAAAAATTAAAGGGAGGGCCTGGCTCATCAGTGGTGTATGAATACGTATTTATTTTGTTTGAGTATAAAAAATATATAAAATAAATGTATATATTAATATGAATATTAAAACTATTGATATACTGTATATGGTTTTTTTTATTACAAAAAGTTAAGAAAATAACCAGTTTAAAAACCAATTTCATGATTAACGTAGAGAAAAATATATTTAGTATTTTGTAAAGATTTACTATTAAAGAAAGAACCAATAATATCCTACTTTTATGTGTTTCTTCATCAACGTAGAGCTAATTAATGTTTTTCAAATATTTACTCTATTAATTCTTATGCATATATAGAGAAAAAGATAATTAGCGTTTCTGAAAATATTTGCTATTAAAGAAACAACCAATAATATCCACACTTTGTATGATATAATTTGAAAGTTCAAAGCTATCTTCTATTGAGTTAGCGTGTAACTACCTATACCGTCATATCTAGAATGTGTGTTGACCTTTTCTATTTAAATAAAACATTTCCTTATTATTGAAAACATTTTCTTTTGTTATATAATGTGAAATTAGTTTGCAATTCTGAACTGTTGACCATTCATAATTATAATAACTCTCGCATTTTTAAAAGTCATATATTCTTAAGTAACATGTGCTAAAATCTTATATTTTTATATACTCGTCCATTTGTGGGGTTGAGTGTATGACATCCTGAAATATCCCTCGATTTATAATTGGTTCCGTTGTTAAATTTTGGAGTTAAACATATTAATTATTTATTGAAAACTTGGAAAATTCATATCTTAATATTAAAAATATAAATTTCCTTCTACTCATTATGTTTCTCCTACTCTCTTCATTATTTTCCTTTATAAGAACAGAGTAAGCATGCTTATATATTTATGTACGTTTCTCTCTTAAAACTATTTCAACTTTTTATTATTTTCTATAAATATCAATGAGGGAATTTATTCTTGTGCTCCTGGTCAGGATATGCCTTTGTTATTTTTAATATATATATTTATTTACTTTAGTAAGGGGGAACGCTTTTAGTAAGAAATAGGCAGTTTTTTATTAATAAAAAATTTATGTATTTTTAAAAAATGATAGCTCAATAATTCATTTGTCCGTAAGCTAAGTTTGATTTGACTAAGTTCTGAACTGAAGCAGATGTTCGAGAATAAAGATTCTCTTCGTTCATAAAGCAGGATAATATTTGGACGCATTTTGTTACAATTTAGTTTCAATTCGAAGACGTAGGTATTTATGTGTCCTGACTCTCTATGAGTATTCATTAACTGACCCTGAATTTTAAACACAAGGTAATAAGACCAAATCCAAATAAATAAATAGTGTGTGACGTTTCGGTAACAGTGTTGTTACCATCTCAGACAAAAGTACTGAATGAGAAATTTTATCACCATTTCTCATCCAGTACTTTTATCTGAAAATGGTAACAACGCTGTTACCGAAACGTCACACACTATTTATTTATTTGGATTTGGTCTTATTACCTTGTGTTTATACAACAACAAAAAAGCCTTTATTTAGGGTCACTGACCCTATACAGGATTCACCAGAGGTATGCATAAGAACAAAGCAGTGAGACAACGGAAATAGCGATATATACAGAGTAAAAAGAGAAAGAAAAAAAAAAAAAAAAACAAGAAAAGGAAAAAAAAAATATAATAATAATAAGAAAGAGGGAAGCAAGAAATCAACACAAAAAGAGTAGCAGTAAGAAAGTGAGGAGTGAGTATCACTTGGCCTTCTTCTGAGATATGGACTTGTGGAAACCATAAAACGCCGTAGCAATATACTTATTCTGGGTCATATTGTCAATTATTGATGGAAGTGAAGCACAGAGTTGCCCAGTTTTGAGCATAAGGGTTCTTCTTTCTTCTTTCAGAGCAGAGCAATCAAAAATATAGTGAGTGATTTCATTTTGTAGTTTTGAATTACAGAAGGTACAAGTCGGGTCCTCACCGCAGAGCATCTTGGTGTGGTTTTCTCTAAAAAAACTTGAAAGTATTCTAACTTGTGCGAGTAGTCTTACAACCGGGAAAGGAAAATCCCCTAAAAGGTATCCCTCCGTCATGAAAGATATGTGAATGTCTTTGTAGTGAGAGTATAGCTTAGATTTATCCATTCTTGTAAGGTCGTTTTGTATAGATTGGTCTGCCGCTGTTTTTAAGAGCCCTGTAATCGCGCTCCTCAGCGTTTCAGGGTCATCACAGGAAACAAGTGCAGGGGATCCATTATCGTTAAGCAGATTAGTGAGCTTTTTAATGAAACCGATGGGTGTGCCCGAAGCATTAGAGAGTTCCCGTGTTCTATTAAAACATATACGTGGCAATCTGTCACTGCTCATATTCAACACCCGCAGCCAATACTTCAGGGTTAATTTTAAGGCTGTTACACTCAATGAGATACGACCGGTTTCTAATCTGATTAGGTAACCTGGAGTGTATCTGGGCAGATTCAGGAACCTACGGATAAATATGTCTTGTATATTGTCCAGTAAGTCTTTATGCTCTGTTGCCCATAATGGAGCGGCATACATCAGGACAGCTCTCACTATTGTATCAAAGAGTTTGATTGATAAATTTATTGACTTTGCTTTTGATTTTATTAATATTGGGTGTGTGGCGTTAATTGCTGTAAGTGCTTTTCCTTTAAAGTAATTTGCCGGGTGAGTAGTTGTTATTGTTGGTGTCAGAGGGAATCCCAAGTATGTATATCTTGAAGTTATTGCTATGGGTTTATCATTCCAGAACCATCTATCCTTATTTGAGGGTTTACCTCCATTACGGAACACCATAATCTTTGACTTGGACTCATTTAGTGTCATTAAGTTCTCATCGAGATATTCTTTCAGTATTTTGATCTTCTTTTGGAGGTTTATCCTGGACTCACCTATAATTGCTATGTCGTCGGCGTACAGCAATAAATGGATATCTCCAAATTCTGGCAAATTTACACTCGGCAGGTCTGAGTTATTATAAATTTCGATTAAGTCCGTGATAAATAATATAAATAGCAGTGGGGAGAGTGGTTCTCCCTGGAGGACTCCCGAGTTTATCTTAATACTTTCCGTAAATGATCCCTTCCATCTGATAGCTATAGTTGCTTGTTCGTAGTAACTTTTGATCGTACTTATGAATTGGTAACTTATGCCTAGGTTGTAAAGTTTTTTCCAAAGTAGTGAGTGGGGTACAGTATCAAATGCCTTCCTTAGATCGACAAAAAAGACATATAGTTTTCCCCTCTTTTTTCTTAATGATAGTTGGATTAAAGTAGTTAGTGTAAATATGTGGTCAATACATGATCTTTCTTTTCTAAATCCCGCTTGGTTTTCGGGTATAACCCTTCTTCCTTCGACCCATTCCTCCAGTCGTGATCTTAGGATTGATGTGAAAAGCTTTGATACATTGCTAATCAGTGCAATACCTCGGTAGTTGGAGGGGCTGTTCTTATAACCATTTTTAAAGATTGGGTGTATAGTGGAATTAGTCCAAATTGCTGGGTATTTTCCAGTCGTCATAACACTATTGTAGAGTTGTTTCAACAGCAGTATGTACGAATCAGGGAGTGTTTTTAATACTTCATTGGGGATGCCATCGGGCCCGCATGCCTTGTTACTCCTCAAACCAGCTATCTCCTTGTATATGTCTGCATTGGTTATCTCTGAGTCCAATATAGGATCGTTCTGAGAAATCACATTATGTAAATTACAAATTCTCAAATTTTTCTCTGTAGTCATTAGTTCGCGGTAAAAGTTCAGCCAGTCCTGTATAGATATTTCTCCTTGGATTAAAGATGTGCTTTTGTAGAGCGCAATAGTTTTCCAGAAGGTCTTTGAGTCTTTAGCATTTCTGAGTATTTCCTGTTTTTCATTATCAAAGCCTTTCCTTTTTAGATCCAATAAAGCGAGATATTTCTTTCTGGAAGAAGCATAACATTGTCTGTCTTCCAATCTATTTGTTTTACGATATTTCTTCAGACTTTCTTTTGCCAGTTTTTTCATATCATAGCAGTCCTTATCGAACCACGGCTTAGATTTCCTGGGGCCGCCCTTAATTGAGTAGGTTATTTTTGCAGATGACATTGCTTCCAAAATTCGCTGATTGAAAGTGTATACAAGGTCATCGGAGGCTGGTATGTTTTTTTCCCGCAATTCTTCCAGTTTCATTTTAAACATTGCGAGTCCATCGGCTGACCATCTATATCTCGTAATATTATAATCTTCCCGTTTGGTTTTTTTCTCATTGAAGTTTTGGCCTTTTATCGTTAAAACCAAAGGATGGTGGTCTGAGTACAGTTGGTCATCGACTTTGAAGTCCAGTAAAATTTGTAGTGAACCCTGTGAGAGTATGCAATAGTCAATAGTTGAAGAGCCTCTTTCGGATATGTATGTAAAATCTCCATCTTTATCACCTCTAGATCTTCCATTAACTATTGTCAAAGAATTATCTTCCAGGAAATCAAGAAGTTTATTAGACAGAGATGAAATTATATGATCTTTAGCCCTTCTTTCCGATGTTAGGGGGAGCTGGAAATTAAGTGGATTGTGTAGTCCTCCCAACTTCCCAGTTCTGATGTTTAAATCTCCAAGTAAAATAATTTCTTTTCCATCTGCTATTTGCTTTTGAATGTATGTAAACAGTTTATCTAAGTTATGCAGCTGTATTTGGTTTGGAGGAAGGTATACAAATATTAAACAGATAACATGTTGGGGGGCTCTTGTGTTTGTTGATAAGAAAATAGATAACCAAGTGCCATCCTTTTCAGAACTCTCTACTCTATATTTCCCGCCTTCCCTAAAACCGACAATTATACCCCCTGACCCTCTTCCCCTTCCAGATTCTTTGGTGGCAGGTAATTCGATAATTTGATAATCTTTTAGTGTTATGTTAGTCCTGTTCAGGCACCATGTTTCAAGTAGAGCAAAAATTTCGTAGTTCTTTATGTGCTCGAGGAGTGGAAATATCGAAAGAATCCTATAGAAACCATTTATATTCCAACATATTATTTTTTCCGCGATGTCTCGCGAATTTTCAGAAAAATTTGCATTGTCATCGTCTTGAGAATCATATTTACATGTATTTATGTCGTAGTAACTTTCCGTTATTTGATTATGGGGCGGAGAATTAATTTGTGATTTTGATGTCGTATTTCTTCTATTTACACAATTGTTTCTACAAGGTTTTTGCTATATAGCAACTCCTGTGCTATCACCTTGTGTTTATAAACTATAATCCAAATTGTGCCTTATCAGACCCTGAATTTGAAATGAAATTCCAAATGATGATTATTTGATAGATTTGTTCAGTATGTAGAGTAAAATCTAAATGTCACCCAGCCCAGGTGCTGCAGCAGCCATCTCGACACAAGTTGTAAAAGACACAAGGTCTACTGACATTCTCTCCATCCTGAATAAATCAAATTACAGAAATCCATAGAATTTCCAAACATAATTTATATCGAGATAATATCCGGATTTAGGAGTAAACATTTCCTTCTTAAGACCACGATTTCTGCGAAATGTGGCGTTGAGAAACTCCAGGTTATAAATACAAGCCTTTATGAATTTGCCCAAGATGTTGTTTAGAAAGTGTCAGAGGTCAGATGTTGTCACAGCCGACTTTCTCAATGTCACTCGTCTAGAATATGAATGTCTGCCGGATCCTGCCAAGAAACTACGTCCCACGTAGTTTTTCCAATATATCGTGGACATTTCCTACTTATATGATTTTGTATATGATAAAAGCTGCTTACATTTTTAATTTGAAAATAGCATATAATAATAAGTTTAGTATTGGGGGCAAATTAAGACAAAAGCCAATCTGTAATACCAAAGCTGGTGTTGTGGTTCATTCTTCAGCATCACTAGTAAAGGATTGGGGGTCGGTGGAAGGGTGGTCTAAACCATTGGTTTTCGAATGCTACGACCCGGGTTCGATTCCCGCATTGGGCACTTTTTTTCTGATTTAAAAAAATGCTCCAATGGACCCCGATTTTTGCAAAAGTCTAACCCTACCAGCGAGTGCAAATAACCAAACGGGGCTCTGGCATATTTGTAAGTGCAAAGTCGAACTGCTTTCCACATGTGGTGAACTTACAGTAAAAACAGTCGCCTTCTACCCACCATGATTATCATGGCCTGTATCACGTGTACTAGGGATAAGCAAAAAAAAAACTAGTAAAGGATTTACTAGGGTGAAGTATAGTCAATGTTCTGATGTATAATTAAAGATGGAGGTGTCTCTTTTGGTGAATGGAAATTATCCTTCCACAGATTAATGATCTATTCTTGACTGAAAATCAGCCCTTGGTATTTCACCAGCTTAATCACCTGTTTGATAAATTCGGACGATTTCATAACCCCTCTCATAGGAGGTTATGAAATTGAAGTCGCCCCTTTACTGATGTGGGCTAAATCCCGAGTCTATAACGCATCATCCAGTGTCTGCGCATACCATTCGACACCGTTTACAGCAGACTGGTCTGTCCGCAAGACGTCCATTGCTTCGTCTACTCTTGACGCAGAACCACAGACGTCTCCGCCGCCAATGGTGCGATGAAAGAAGGATATGGACGGCACAATGGAATGAAATTGTCTTTACTGACGAGTTACGCATCGGTCTGAAACACTACGATGGTCGGATTCGAGTCTGGAGACACCGTAGAGAGAGGATGCTGAACAGCTGCGTTATGCACCGCCACACTGGTCCTGCACCGGGTATTATGGTTGGCCTTTTGACTGAATTTGCCAAATATTGTGTTGTGGCCTTTTCTTCACCATCATAAGTAATTATTTACTAGGGTAATGTACAGTTCATCGTTATGATGCACAATTAAAGGGAGAAGTGCCTCTTATATACACGTATATAATCATTTACTTATTTTATTTTTTAACGAGTAAAAGGTACATTTCTAGAAGCCGAAGGGCAATTTTTTTTTATCTCAACAACTTCTGAATAAATATTTGTAAAATCCGCACATATTTAAAACTATATTTGATATTAAAGAAAGTAAATGACTTCAAGTAGAATTGATTCCAGTATTTGTCCAAGAAGGGCTGGTCCAGCGGCACCTGCTGTCGTAATGACTCTCCCTTTGTGCTCGGCATCCCTAGCTATCAATTTTACCCACTAATGGCCGCACAAGAAACCCGGCCTTTTCTAGAGCAAACCTAATTTCTTTTTTTTTTTTTTTTACGTGTGAAAAGTAGCTGCACTCGAGTAGGTTTTTCAGAATTACTCGTTCTATTTTTGTTGATAATCTTCACTTTCCATAATGTGTGTACGGGGCTTTCATTATGGTATTGTTCCCTTCGCTTCCGCGTTGCCCCAGTTCTGCCGAGGTAACGGCATGGCGTTGTGGTGAGCACTGCTAGACAATGAGAAGGACTATTTCTGCAACAGACACCGAGTAGGAATGTTTGACAGCGATCGAAGAACATCTAAATATTTTTAGGAAGCCCCCCTCGTACCTTATTCATTGAATACAATAACCGACAAGACTTTAAATATTCCTGTTTATACTATGTACTGATGCAATAGACAATCACGTATTTACCACGATATTTTTACTCAAATTAATTTTCCCAAGTTCATGCCTCGTATAAATGGAGTATGTAGGTGTGTACTACCCAATGGTATTACCTTAGAAGGATCTGACTATAGGTAGGAGCTATTAGAACCCCCTAAAGCTATTTAGAGAAAGTGAAATATTAATGTGCGATGCACAAATGGTGAAAGCAATGTGTTAGAAGAGTTTTTGAGCAGTGAATATTATCCTGATGACAGTTAACAATACCTTTCCGGGGAAATTCTCGGAGAGGAGGACGCTATCTGGCTAGGGATCAAAACAACTTCGATTAAACATATTCAAGAGACATAAAAAAGAAGAGATGAAACTTTTTTTTAGAGAAAATAGTCCCAGTTTATGAAACTTTTAGGTTTATCATTTTCAGCCGTGAAGCAAACAAGCATCACTGGAATTACGAGGGCTATTCGACAAGTAAGGTAAAAAAAAATAAAGGTAAAAATTTGTTGTTGGAAAATGTAATGTTTTATTTTCAACATAATTATCATTCACTTCCACACACCTGGTCCAGCGATATTCAGATTTTTTTTTTATCCCCTCGGAAAGGTATGATGTTTCGAGGTCGCGATCGCGCAGAAACGATTGATTCCGAAATGAATCTCATTAGACAGGGTACACGATATAGCCTTTATGTAAAATTACAGAAGAAGCATCTGGGTGCTAGATGGGTGCCGCGATGGCTTACGATCGACCAAAAACGCATGCGGACAGACATTTCTTAGCAGTGTTTATTGTTGATCGCTCTTGGAACTTTTGGAGTCGTTTTGTGACGGTAGACGCGACCTGGACACACCAGCGTCTAAACAGCAGTCAAAGCAGTGGACAGGTTCAGGTGAAAGGGCTCCGAAGAAAGTGAAATTGTTGCGTCAGCCGGCAAGGTGATGGCCATTTTCTTTTGGGATTCCCAAGGAATAATTCTAATTGACTACTTGAAATGGAAAAACAATAACAGGAGAGTATTATGCAACACTTTTGGATCGATTAAAGGGAGAATTACGTGCCAAACATCCGGGATTGACTCGGAAAGAGGTACTTTTACACCACGATAATGGATCGCCCCATAGGTCGAATGTAGCAGCTGCCAAATTGTTCGAATTATGTTTACAATTGATCCCTCATCCACTTTATTCCGCATATTTGGAGCCGTGTGACTTCTTACTTATCCTAAATCTAAACAAATGGCTGAGAGGGAGGGAAATTTCATCAAATAAAGAGGTTTTCGACTATGTAAATGGATACTTTGAGGACCTCGAAACATCATACTTTTCCGAGGGAAAAAATCAGAACATCGCTGGACCAGGTGTATGGAGCTGAATGGAGACTATGTTGAAAAATAAACATAATTTTCCAACAACAATTTCTCTTTTTTTTTTACCTAACTCATCGAATAGCACGCGTACATTTTCCTGATTCACCTAGACCGAATTAACTATATGTTTCAGCAAGAAAGGCCATGTTATTGTCGAGCCATTTGTCGAGCTTTTTCACCTTTCCAATTTGTGTCAGATGACGATCAATTGTCGACTGATCGACGTTGAGTTCTTCGGCAACTTCTCGTGTAGTTTTGCGTGTATCCGCCTCGATTATTGTCTTTAATTGGTCGTTGTCAACCACGGACAGACGTCCACGGCCCTCTTCATCTCCAGGGCTGGTATTGCCGTTGAGAAATTTTTCGAACTACCTGCGGGTGGTGCGTTCAGAAGTCGTACCCTTGCCCCATGCGCTGATGATATTTCGAGTCGTTTCCGCAGCGTTGTGGCCGAATTTGAAATCATGAAGAAAAATTATGCGGATTTCTTGTTTTGAAAGCATTTTTAATACAGCCTGAAATCACACAAAATATATTGTTGTAAATATATTGGTAGATATAGTGACAGAGCAAGAAATAAGCTTTATAATGATATATTAATTTGTACTTGAAATATTGATGCAAATAATATTATAATTGAGTTAAATAAATTTAAAATATTTGCAGAGTTTCTTTATTAAGGTATCGAGAGGCAAGAACGCCATATACTCCATCTCCTGCCGACAACGCCTCTTACATAGGAGAGACCAGCAGATCAATAGACATACGAGTTAAAGAACATAACCGTAATATCAGAAACCAAGATAACAAATCCTTAATATTCCAGCATGAAAATTCTACAGGTCATCAATTCAACCTACAAGATGTCACATGTCACTTCCATAGCATGGATCGTGAAAGATTTATTTGCTAAAATTTTGGCAAATAAATATTTTATTCAATCCAATATATGCCTTTTTACTATCTAATACTTGTATACGAAAACGCTCACGCCCATACGTCCCAAGAGATATTGTCACATGCCTCCTTTCCTGATAATTATCCCTTTGAAGACCTCAAAAGATGGTTGTTGTTGTGTTCAGTAATGTTAAGCCAGGTGTCCTAACTCTTCGCGCGTCAATCACTTCCCAAAAAGGTTAGAAATAATGGAATTTTAAAAATTATAGAAATGTTGGTGAAGATGTCGCCATGTTTGCTATAAGAGGAAGGAAACATCCTATATTTCTTGTAATATATTTTATTCTGCAAATTGTTCTTGAGAAACTATCAGATAACCTTGAGAGCGACTCGCAGAAGGTCATGGTAAATATAAGTATTGCAATTAGAGTGTGTGTGGGAGAAAAACTATTGAAATAATGCCAGCACGAGGCCATTTTCCTCCCAACCACCAACAAAGTCGTATGTGGAAGGTATGCTTAATCTATATTCAACTGGGGAGTTCAATGTTATTCGTAAAATAGAAATGAACACAATAACATATCAGGTATGCGAGTTGAAATCTTCATTTAGACTATTTCCTTATCGAAAAGGTTTGAATGTAATAAACGTTCACATGTAAAATACACAAGGAATTTGAAGGTCGAGTTGATAATTTTAATTTCACGTAATGCGAAGTTTATTTCAAGCTAACTACCTTTATCGTATACTAGTGTATTAAGCCCGTCTCAATGCGACGGATAAATTTGAGAATATTTACAACGTATAAATATCACAAGCATTAGCTTGTCACACACGTGTATATATGAAACAAGATACTAAATATGTTTGATTCCGCATTTAAAGAGAGCTTTTTGAAATTAAATATGTACATATGGTGATCAATAATTTCCAGGAATGCTAAATATTTAAAGAAATACAAAAGTACAATGAAGTTTTATTTAAAATTTTCAAAATAATGACAGTCACTATCTATACACTTGTTCCATATTTTTTCCAGATATCAAAACACCTCTGAAAATCCTCATCTTTCAGGCTTTTCAAAATATTCTTCGAATTCTCCTTTATTTCAGGTATTGAGTCAAATCGAGGTCCTTTTAAGACTTTTAATTTTAGGGTAAAGGAAAAAGTCGTTGGGAGCAAGTCAGGAGAATAGGGTGTATGGTTGTATATATATATATTAAATCAACTTTCTATTGATACTTTTCTGATAGATGGCAGTCAGCCATCAGTCACATTCAGTTGCACGATCAAGAAATGCCCTTTTTCATCAATTAACACTCTGATCAACTTCTTAACAGCTTTAAACTCTTTTTAAGCATTTATTTAAAAAACTCGTCAAGAAAAGGCTTGTAAAATATAAGCTAGATTGTGTAGCTTGTTCAAAACAAATTATTTTTAAATTGATAACAAATAGAATAATCTTTCTTTTTAAACTTTAATAGTTTGTTGCATTTAACTTATATGATTATTTAATTGTAACCGTCAAATGTTGACTCCAAAACATTCAAGCGCTCTGTGTCTAGAAAAATTGGTAGAATATTATAGAAAATAAAAATAATTTAATCAGAAAATAATTATATAAAAAAAATATCGACGCACGAAGAGAAGGGGTTGTTCGATTTATATGACAAAATGTATACAAAAACGTTTCGACCAAACAATTAATGATTGAAATTTGGTGGCTGATTAATGCAAAGCAAAAGCTCCAGCGAATCTGAACTGTGTATCCAGCACGTGTATTCTAAACTCAATATTCGGCGCTGCACGAACTTATTTTCAAAATTTCCGTTCAATAAGTTTGCAGTACGCCGATATCTACCGTATCAATGTCTCACCGAAAGATTCGTGCTTACGAACATGTTGAGAGGTGAAAGAGGTCGTGTCGCACTGGATTAAAAGAGGCTGGTTGGTCAAGTCGGCTAATCGCACGACATCTGTGTCGAAGTGATGTGGCTATTAGACGATGTTGGCAAGAGTGGGTCAACAATGGAAGAATGCAACGTCAGGATGACAGCGTTCGACCAAGGTAAACAAGTGAATAGATAGAGCGATTGTCAGAACGGCTGTCTCAGCATCGGATCCGACGTTATCTACCATTCAACGTGTGACCGGCACACAAGTGTCCAAAATGACCATAAACAGACGACCGAGAGAGCGAAATCTGAATCGTTGACCGTTACGCCGCCTACCCCTTACACCAGTATACCGACAAGTCTGACTACAGTGGTGTCGGGAGCAATCAACTTGGAACCGCTCTGACTGGGGACGTATAGTCCTTAGTGACGATTCCCGTTTCTTACTGTGTCCTGACGACCGTCGCAAACGTGTCTGGTGACGTCCTGGGCAGCGTGTGGATCCTGGCCTCACTTTCGAACACCACAGGGCATTGTGGTTTGGGGTGGCCTTTCATTTGATTGCAGCACCCTATTGGTAGCCATTCCTGACACCCTGACAGCACAACAGTACGTAGATGACATTCTACGGCCTGTTTTGTTGCCATTTTCTAACATCACCCCGAGCTTACTTTTCAACAAGATAATGTCCGGCCTCACACGACCGTGTCACTGTGGATTGTTTTCAATCTTGCCAAATTCTTCCGTAGACAACAGGGTCGCCAGATCTCTCACCCATAGAACACATCCGGGACGTAATGGGAAGGCGATTGCAACCATCCCGGAATATTGACTATTCAGCCTGACAGTTGAAGACAAATTGACAATAAATCCCGCAACCCACCAACCGGAATCTTTATCAGTCCATGACACGCCGGGTGGCAGCCTGTATCCAGGCCAGTGAGGCCCAACGACATATTGACTTTTTCAATTTGTGACGATCAATATCAGGAATAAAACAATTAATTGTTCTGATATTTTATTCGTTTTACCCTTATACATGTTCTTTACATACACCAATTTTGGTCCCAATCGGACAACTCTTTCTTAGCGCGTTTAATTTTGTCATAGAGTTGAGGTTGGCTTTGAAAACGGCTGAACCGCGTAGAAAGCTCGCTCGCGCATTGCGCCTCTGATTCACCTTTAGAAATTATTGTTGCTGACAGTTTTGGCTTGTAACTCAAAGGAGATTCGGGCAAACAACCAGAAATTTGGATTTCCGCCTCCTTTGAGATCATGAATAATCGCTCTATAAATTAAGCATCTACTCTCAACCATTTCCGAGTTGAAACTGTGCATTCCGACAGACAGAAATGTTGTATTTATATAGATAAATTCTTATATAACCCACAAAAGTACGTAGATATCTAATAAGTGTGGCTTCTTCACGGAGGGAGAGATAATAAACAGTAGATATTCAATTTAAAACCACGCACAAAGAACCTGTTTTTAAGTCACCAATAATTCGTGTAAGGAAGGCATGACGTGTCCCAGACCTGTTTGCTATACATCTGGGTGTTATTGGTCTCGGAAATTAGTCACGTGGGAAGATATTCCGTACAATAGTGGCTGGACAGATCCTCTTGTTGTCGGACAAGATTAAGGATTTAATTTACACTTAAAATGTTTATCATATTATTAGGGGTACTACATAACATATATTCCTAATTTTATTTCTCATAGTAAAGAAATTTCTCATACTTAATCTCATATCACAAATTTAAAATATCAAATTATTGCATTAAAAAGTAGCTCAATAAAATATAAATAGGTATGTACACAGGTATAAAAATGAACTATCAGTAGACTGGGGTAGAAAATTAGACGATGCTATCTACTTGGCCAGCATTCTAGATCATTAAACTTACACTTGCGTAAAAAGTGTGTGTATATATAAAGCTTCTTAACATTTTGAGCCAAGTGGCTAAGTACCTAGAAGCTCTGCGGTTTTTGAATGTTTTTAAAGAAGCTTCGTTAAACACACAGGTGTTGCTATATATATATATAGGACATCGTCGACTTTTCTATTACTCGACTTTGTATTGCTCCTGGAACAAAGCGTATTTAGATTTATTCGACTTCTTTTCGATTTAGTGCTACAGTAGAAACTCCCTGTAAAGGATACCCAATTGCAGAGATAAAGTGTTCTTTAGGGAGAGGTGTCCTCTTACCAGAGAATTGTAAAATAGTAATTTTGCAAATTAAAACTGTCCTTTGTAGAGAGGTGTCCTCTAGCGCGAGGGTCCTCTCATTGAGGTTCTACTGTACCATTTTAACTCTTCGCTTCCTTTCCTTAGTGTTATTTAATTTTATAACGCTCCAATATGGAGTTACTCCAAAATGGCAGTGGTGGTGGATGCAAGCCAGCTAGCAACAAACGTCATCGTCCCGAAGAAGGTGAGAGCGTCCTTTCTTATTCCCGTGACCTTAAATTCAGCAGCGCAGCTAGCCTGTTCAAATTTGTGTGTCGGCACATTTTACAGCATCTGGCAAACATCAATCTCGACTCGCTGGACTTAAACATCAGGCTATAAAGGATTTCTACTTACCATCACTTAAAAAGCTGATTTGTATTTGAAGACGCTTTTGAGGTGAAACTTTAGGTAGGCTTCAAGCAGGCATTGCTTCCCCTACAAAAGGTAATACCTCATAACCTGACCCTATACTTTGTGTCCCACATCGTCATGAGATCAACAGACCCTAAACACTAATCCAAGGAACATTTTCAAGAAAGTTCAGAAGGTGGATTCATCCTTTGTATTTTCCAAAGACGTTTTGTTTCCATTAACACCACCATCAAGGTGATTTTCTACACCAGGACATATCTCAAAGATCAAGAAGCTTTAAGCAGTTACCATAAAATCATTATATTTATCATAAAAACGTAAAAAGAAATGAAATTTCCTTTTTAAAACTAATTATTATTTAAATTTTTTGAAAATAAATTTCACATTACAGTCTATTATAAATTAATTTTCCATCCTCAATACCTTCAATCCAAATAATATCAACCTATAGCTCATAGAATTATAGTCGTCAAAACACGCTCACAAAAAGTATTTATACAATATGTTCATTATCATTTCTGAAGAAAAGCGAAAAAAAATCATGATCAATTTTAAATTTTGAGACCATCATATTTCATTCATCCACAGGCATCTCTTCACAGACAATAAGAAAAGCACTAGAACCAGTTTACAGAAACAAGTGTTTCACCCCATTTTCATAACAGAACCAAGAAATATCGTTTAACCTAAAGAGATATAGAATCCATACCTTACCAATTTTAATATTGATTTCAACACCTGATCTTTTTATCTTTTATTTTTTTATTTCGGTTTTTAATGTGCTAAGCGTATTTACGCAAGTTTGGCCTTAAATACCCATTTCTTGGTTTTTCAGGAAGCCATTGGGATCAAAAAATCTTTTTTGGTCGCAATGGTTCAGCCTACTCCACGCTGACGAGCGCCAAAAGCGCGAAACGCGTTCGTGGATGGCTTTTCTTGATTTATCAAGAAATTGGGTTGGCCAAATATCAGGGAACAGGCTAAATCAATATTTAGTTGATTTCTGTTCCACCAGATGGCGCTCTGCCTTCTGTAAAGCACATGTGCTCGTGGTCAGGAGATGCCTTCTTTATTTTTTAATATCAACACCTGACCCACTTATCTTTTATTTTTTTCTATTGTTTTTTCATATATATATATATATATATATATATATATATATAGTGGCCATTGTGTAGATTGTAGGGTTTGGTGTAGAGACGTAGTCTGTCGCACAGCCTGGGGCTTGAAACTTTACGTTTTATGGGAGTGTTTAACATAGAACATCTAGTTTCTGTACGTGTTTGGTCAAATGTCGATATACATCTCAAATAGCAACATTCAAAATCATGATACAAAGAATTACATAACGTTGTATTCCTATATTTAGATGTGGCCATTCCTCCTCTCCTGGTATTGTCAGTACGTCTGCAGACACAATGTCCCTCCCCATTGTCCTGTTGCCGGGGTATATCGGTCCCTTATCTCCGTTCTAGATTTAGAGGAAGGATTGGTAAAAACGAGGTTGAGTGTAAAGTGACAAGTAATCATATACGATTGACACTATGTTGAATAACATGGTACATGAAGCTCCCAATATACTGTAAATATAAGGGATGCATATATCAAAGCGGTAAAGTACAGTCAGGGAAAAATAACTATATAATTAAAAGAAAAACATTTGACCTAACATTTAGTTAAATTAGTCATGTGCAGCATGCTGTGTTCGGAGTAGAACGCAGTTCCGCTTTAGAATTGAGTGACATTGGCATCTGGTAGTGAAACTTGAAGTTGTCTTAGTGGGCTCTCATTAATAGGCTTACAACATCGGCAATTTATAAGGCCCAACTTAAGAATTCCACTCAATTATAAAAAGTGCTCATTTATAATGTGATATTTGTGTACAGAAATGTATCATTGATAGTTAAAAAATGTATTGGCAGCAGTCTACACAGACATATATTAATTCCTGATTCTAATACATTTCTACGGGCTATAAATCGGCAAACCCCAATAATATTTTAAAGAGAGAATATAGAAAAGTGATGACTTTCAGAGTTACCTTCTGTTTGAGTACAAGGTCCACGTGTGTCCGAAACTCTAATAATTAGTTTAGTATGGTTTAGTAATATGATTTTTCAACTATATGATGTATTTAAGGATTGGCTCAGTGGAAACCTAGGTTCCAAGCCATCTACAGTATCTCCCGTACTTGTGCCATCTACAACACTTAGAGAGAGACAAGACTGTGCTACAAACCAGCTGTACAGAACTGCCTCCGTGACCTTGAAATCAACATAACAAAATGGTATTCGCTGTCCCCGCAGCGAGAGGAGCTGCCAAGCGACGTAAACAAACATAACCGCATGTAACGGCGGGGTCAAGGTTCTGAGCGGCCAAACTTGTCCCGCGACCTTGCCCACAGAGGGGCGCAGTTCTGGGCGGCAAGGGACCCGTCTCCCGGGACAGCGCGTCAACAAATCCGCGACACCTGGGGGCTCGATCTCGTGGTCTGGCTCTTCACAACTTTGCTTTCCGTGTCTTTCATAATTTGTGCTGAAGCGAATTTTAGAGCTATAATTCTCAATAGGAAATACCTTTGAAATCCTATTGCAAACTTTGATTACGTGAATAAAGAATATTGTACAAGTATTTATATCCCATTCAAAATAAAGTTTTTAAACTTAAAAAAATAAATCGCGACATTTAGACTTTGCTCGCCTCTCTGGACCACTTATATATTTATCATCACTTTTATACATTGAAATAACAAGGTGTTTGAAAACTTTTCTCTATTGCCTAAAATTCTCATTTGTCAATCTATTTTTTTTTCATAAAAATAAAGTTAATTAATGGACAAAAATATGCTTTTATTATATTATAAACACATATCAATTTTCAGAACAATGCTCTATAAACGAAAACCTAAAACAATACGAAACAACTCAGTTCAGCTTTGAGAACATCGAAAGAACATCGCCTAAATTCAGAGAAGAAAATTTGAAACAATCTCAGAAAAGGTCTCCCCGTGTACCATGGTTTTTGGGTTATGATTAAAATTTGTCTTTTTAAGAAGAAGTGTTAGTTTTGCACGCCATAATTCTTGTGAATTATTGTAATTAAATTATACCTAAGGCGCCCAAATACGGCGCTCATACGAGAGAAGTAACCTTAGTGAATTAACACACAGATGGTGGCTCCCAATAATTCAATCTATTTGAATTAAAATATATATATTATCAACAACAACAGCAGCTTATTAGGACATTTCCGTCCTGTAAGGACTCGCCATACATCATTTTCATGGAGAAAATAAAAAAAGAAACAAACAAAGGAGAGAAGGGAAAATGAAAAGGAAATCAAAGTATTCAAAATAACACACTATACAAATTAACTATGGAAGGAAATTGTCGGGTAATTTTAGTTCTTAGAGATTACCTTGTTCTCTAACGCTTTATGAAAGTTAAACAATTCTATCGCAATATATTTTTTCTCGGACATTGTTCTGATTAGCTAAAAAAATATATCAAAAGTTATATTTATCTAAAATCGTAACTTTATTCTAAGATAAAGAATTGAGTTATTGTGAGCTAGCAGCATCCTCAATACCGCACCTCCTAATTCTAAAGTGAAGAATTCGAGAGGAAGTGTTTGTCGACAAACAAGTGAGCTAACTGATCTCTCTCTGAATGGAGGAAAGGCCTCCTCCTCCTCTCCAGGAAAAGACAAAGAGAAAAACTTTGAAGAAAGCCCGCATTCATTAACCTGATCTGTAATTGGCAAGTTTCCTGGACTCAAGGTCTCTGCTAGCAGGTTTGTGTGCACATCGTGGAGCCTTCAACATATGGACTGGCGTCCTGATTGCTTGACAAAATATTCAATATTTTTAGTGTCCTTTTGAATGTGTTTTAAAATATAAAAGGAAATTGAAAGAATGGGAAGACAAGAAGGTCGATTTGATGTTCACTCTAGGCCATCTTTGAGCAGGACTTCTGTAGAAGTGGCGGGTATTCTCAGCGCTTGCTTTCTGGCCATGACAGTTCGTTAAATTCCCTCCCGCAATCGATCTTCCTTCCATTGTCAATTTATTTTCATTACGTATTAATTCACGCACACAAATGTGATTTAGATTTTTATTACGTATAGTAGCAAGCATATATTGATACACAGTGAGATTGCTACTTTTTGTGAGTGTGCGACACGTTTTTTTTTTGTCTCAAACATATTTTAAATATTATTTCATTAGACGTACAGGGCACACTATATATATATATATATATTTTTTAAATCGAAGTATTGGTATTTTATTTAACTTTATTTTTTTTTAACGAGTATCTCTTTTCTCCCAGTCCGTGTTCAAATGCTCCCAGATATACACTTTACTCTTGCTGAATAAAGAACGATTTCACTTGATTATATTTGATATTGTTGTTAGCAATAATTGTAAGCACCAAATTCAAAATTTTAATACAATGAGCATACAAAATATATCTGAACGTTCAAATCTTGTATTCACGCCGGCTGCAGCTATGGAACCGCTGGCCTGGAGAAGTGAGCGTAGCGTGACCCCTTAATTACCACAGCACTCACCTCCTGGCCATTGTCCTGCGTGTGTTGATCTTTGATACATGATTGGTGGTGGCATTATACTTCTTGTTTCTATGACAGTCCGATTGTGCTGTCGGCCGGAATTGAAACTTATTGATTCCTCAATTTCATGGATGTGAATTACTGAGGGTCGTCCTAACTACACGGCTGCAAAACCAGTAGCTGTGAGCGAGCTACAGGTCGCTGGAGCCGCAGACAAAGTACATGCCTGATGCTCCGGATGGGGCAGGGCCAGCCGTAGAGCGATGTCCGCGGCATGGCCTCCGAAAAGGCTATGATCTAGAAACATGAATAGCATGCTGGTGGAGGGCACCTCGACCACAGTCACTAAGGGTGATGGGCACAGTAATAAAGTGCCTCAGCATGCGACATGCAGTGCGTGTGCTAACGCGCAGGAACGGCGTAGCTGTCCCAAGCCGCACCACGGCTTTATTCAAGCTTCTCACCTAATACACGCTCCGGGCATTCTCTACCTGCAAACGCTAGCAGAACACGCCAAGGGTAGTTGCATTCTCGTAGTCGTGGAGATGAGTGGCGGATCAGGGCCCGCCAGGTCACAGACTCGCACTATAAATCACCTTGAAGACGCCCGACACGATGGCGTCAAAAGGAATCTAGGCCTATAAGGAGCAGGTTCAGTAGGGTGGAAGTAGGTACTTCCCGGTGGTTCAGCCCGTGGTTCCAGCAGCCGACAGCGACGGGGCAGCAGCCAGGATCCTTAAAACAAGGGGCCATTCAGGTTCCGGACTCCGCTAGCCATGAGTAGACAGACGTTCTTACCTCCAGCTCGGTCCAGACAAACTGGAGCTGAGTCATGATGTCCAAAGGACCCACGCAACCGACGGACTCAAGACGAACCAGTAGACTACCCGGGAGCCAGGGGGAACGATAGCAGAACCTCTAGAGAAACCATGTCAGACTGGCCTGCATTTTGGTGAAGATAGAGATAGGGATAGTACTGGAGGCACAAACCTGCTGAAACATTCTGCGCATTCTAAACGGGTTTTGCCGTTTGGCAGGCGGCGAATAGCAGCTTCCACCTCACTTAAGGAGATATCTTTTCGATGAAGTGGGTCAGTGTTCTCCTGAGTGATGCTCTCCGTAACTCTCTTCAGAAGCCAAGAGATGTTTACAGGTTTCAGGTAGAGCAGTCGAAGCACTCTCTGAAGGTGCTGAAGGCAGTGAGGAGTAGTCGACTTCCACGGTCGAGCCTGAAGAGCAGGAATCGGCTGCTCTGGCCACGTAATCTTCATCTTCAACACGATTGGTAGAGAGCACCTGAAGTCTTTGATTAAACATAGCTCTAACTTTCTTCAATTTCTCCATATCTCTACAGGAGGGATGTATCCGATCTTCAGTGAAAAGAAGGAAGACACGGTAGTCCGAGCTGTAGTACTTGAGGGTTCAGTAACGGATGACGCGTCCTGAGAACCTTGATAATAATTGGACTCGATCCGGACTAACACATCTACCCAGCTACCAAAACTTTTAACCCTTGTAGCAGGTGCATGGCATCGAAGATGGTGGAAATGCCAACAACAGCGTTCCGATCCAGTAGCTCCGTAAAGTCTTCCACTGAGCCAGCCCCGATGTCGCTCGAATATTCCTCGGAGATGTTGAAGTCGCCGAAGATTCAAGCATATTTACTGATGCCTTTATCAACGATGACCATCAGTTGAAAATGCCGTTTTTCAGGAGTGAATGTGTTAATGACATGGATTTCGAGTCCCCGGGCTTTAATGCTGGCGATAGAGTTCTTGCCTGGCCACGGGGCGCGGTGCCAGAGGACGGTGACTCCCGGTCCCACGATAACAAAGCGTTAACACTGGCGCGAAGACCACGCTGTAGCCGTGGCAGAGGTATCGGACGCTTTTCAGGGCCAACACGTTTGTCTGTTGGACCACCGAGGGATCAATTGCGTGCTAATTCAAGAAGCAGCAAATCTTCACACCCCTTTCGCGAATGTCAAACCGCGCATATTAAGGCACGCCATGCGGAAGCTCATGACGCGTTTTTATGTAATGCAGCCTGGTTGTAGAGGGTACAGTTCTTGTCCTCTACATGGGAGATGATCGTTCTGAGCAGGTTGTTAAGGTTTGTAGACTGCACAGGGATCCTGTTTCTGAGGAGAGTCCTTATGTTGCGTTTACAGGCGATGGTTACGAAATATTTTTCGGGCGTGCTGCCTCATTTGTCTTGAAGTCGATATCTCAGAGTCATACCTCACGTTCAACACGAGAATACTTGGACCAAAAACCTCGAAACCGACATTTCGTACATTATTTTTAAGCACTATACCTGCCAAATTCCTAGACTTAGTCTCTATGGATTTTTGCGTTTTTGGCTTACTGAAAAGGGCTCTTAGATAAAGAAAAAAAGTCTCAAGTTATTTTACACCCAGGGGACGTACACCATCGTATTGATGTACACCGAGAATGCTAGCATAGAATAGCGTCCCGAATTAAAATCATAAACTTCAGTAGAAGTTTCGTAACGACATTTAAATTGTAAAAATATGGAGTACATATAGAGCCAGTAAAATAAAGCAATCAGCCATGCCGACAGAAAGAAGGTTAAATTGACTATGATCTCAGGGGAAGCCAGCGAATGGAAACACGTGAGGTCAGCGGATAAACCGGCGCCGCGGAGCTAAGTAACTGAAGGCCAAAACCAAGGGTCAGGACCGTGGTATGTAAAAAAAATTAAACATTCGCCCACCCCCTAGATGTATGATATTTTGTACACTTGCATTGTTAGCTGGATCAAACGAATGCTCAAATATTTAGACATTTACGTGTGTAGGTATGACCTGGCAGTATATAAAAATTGACTACAATATTTTTAGACAGAAAGTTATGAAAGCAAATAAGTCTTTAGGCATTGTGAAAATGCCCTTAGTTTCATAGAATTGAATTCACCTATATCAAAGTTTTCACTATATTTGTTTTCATTTTTAATCAAAAATGCATTGGTCCTTCTAAAAATTTTCAAAAAATATCCTTTCGATGTCTAACCAAATTTCAGTGGTATGTTTGAAATAAGGTTCAATTCATACCATTCTAGGTCGAACTACATTTCAACGGTATTTTTAAAGTGGGAAGTCATTTCTAAGATCCGCCTTCTGAATACGTAAATAAAAACTTGTCTCGATAAGAAATAAACGCGGAGTTGCTGTCTTACAGAGCGTCTAAGGCCATGAATGAGAGAATTACTGAACAAATCGAAACCGAAACTTGTTGAGTAAGAGGTAGTATCCATACAAAAATGTTCATTGCGCAACTCTCTTGTACCTATCTATTTAATATGTCAAAATATATGTTGTATATTTTGAGCGGTCTGTGAATCAGGCCGCGACTACGGAGTAAGATTAGCTATGTTATGTCTAAATATACAGGCTTAAATTGTGAAACTAAATGAGTGGTAAAGATAACGCTGTCTGGTTCAAAAGATCCACACTGTGGGAATTTTTTTTTCTGGAATAAAAAGCCAATCCAGAGCGCACGTCCGATGTTCAGGATCCGAAAAAAGCCCAAGTAGCTTCTGTCAGGGTTCGTCGCACTGATGCACAACGGGGCCCGCAGCTCTACCTCACTGGGATGGGGCAAACCTGAGGCGCTGTTTAATTATTCATATTAAATTGATTCGTGCTATGATCCTTATAGAATAACATACGCCTTTTACCACTTTCGATTTATTTAAAGGTGTTCGAAAAAATATGGACATGGATTTGTACTCTTGTTGTCTCGTTACTTGAAATTCACGAAAAATGAGACCTTATGTCAGGTAAAAGTGACTCGAACCCTATACGGTCGTACGCCAACAAATTGTTCGAATGATTGGATGAGAGAATACTTACGAATTGAGAGGTTCTGAGAACAGACATGTGCACCAAGTTTACAAAGATAATGTGTGTCTTGGGAAAACATACACACTAGAGAAATGAGAGTCCCGAAGTAGAAAATACAGTATCTTGGAACAGTCGAAAATTATTAAAGGGAATCAGGGAGGAATGCGAAAGTTTTAACGAAATCAAATATTAAGCGTTTGGCGACATTGTTCAAAAACAAAAATAGGATTTTTATCAGAAATGCTGCCAAAACGTTGAATTGTTCAGTTAAATATGTTCATGAGACCCTGTGGAATAATTTAGGACTGAGATCATTATAAGAGAAAGTAAGATTCCATTAGGAAACGGAATCAAGATTTCGCATTTGGAAAAAATTAGTATGGGGCGATTGATGCGCGAGTTTCCAGATCGTAACTTTCGCTTGGACCATGAGTCGTATTTCATCCTCTCCCATTCCCGGATAAACGGTAAAGGTGATTACTACACCTCCTTTACTCCTGATGATTCAAAATTCATCAGCATAAAAAAAAAAAAAAGATTCTCATTGTGAGAATATATTTGTAATTTTAATACTTTTTTCACAATTTTATCACGAATAATCAATTCTGGCGTGGCCTTTGCGAAAGGTTCATGTTGGTCCAGTTTTCCATTCATCTTCAAGTTAGAGTACTTCACAAATTCAAATTTTAAACTCTGTAAACTTTCTCTTGACCGTTGACTAAATGTCAATAAACTATTTTTAATTGTCAATTGTCACAAATTCAAAAGGAAATCGGAAACAATGTCTCAAAACCTAGCTGATTCTTTACATTATCCAGAATTAAAAGAATGGTGGTTACATATTCTGGCCAGAACCCATCACGCCATAATTCGTCACTCAACAATCAGAAGATGAAAATTTCGCTTTTTTTAAAACAAATTTTCTAAATCGAAGCATTTTGTTTATGGCTGGGCTACACAAAAAGTAGAAACCCAAAATAACGATAAGCTCATCAACCGAATCTGTTATTGCTTGCGAAAGAGCATGATGCTATTGCACAGAAGCTGGCCATGGGTGCCAAGACTTAACACTTCTCGTCGACTTAAAATAACCTTATTACCTAGAACGCTTTTATTTTTAAAATATTGATAATCAAATTTTAAAATAAAATTTTAACATTTCTCTTTTTTTTTTACAAAAGCATAGGCTTTTACATCTTTATTATATGCAAATTATTATATTGACAAATATTTGCAACTTCAGTCCGTGAACATTTGGTGAATTTGTTCAACCAAACAATGACAATAGCTTTGCATGAATGTCGGTCCATTAAAAGCCTTCGTCGAGATCCCTGATCAGAATCTTGCAATATATCTTATGTGAACATTTTCGAAAAAAACATTAATTGTCGCAGGTAGACAAAGTTGGGGACGAAAATAAACTTCCACTCAAAACATCGTAAACTGGCTGAAGCTTCTGGAAACCGAATTCTACCTCCCAGTCTCGTGAGGTTTCATCACGGTGGGTGTAACTACGGACAACAGTGCGCCATTGTTTAAGAAAGGTTATAAAGCTATTGAACGGCGTGTAAAACAACTATATCTCCCGTTGATCTCCAAAAAAACTTAAGTTTGCCCACAAAAATTAAGGCAAAGGATGAATGAAATCAATCGAAAAGATTATATAGAAAAAAAAATTCCTTATTCTGGACATAAAGGTATAGTCAAAACACACATTTCACGAATAATGAACTCCAATAACACTCACAATGCCTACCGTGGGATTCATATAAATCGAACAAAGTGATTCTATGACGTGACCTTACTGCAAATTTTATCAATGCACCTATATTATGGACAAAGAGTACTATGATGCTTCGTTAACAGTGTAGCGAGGGTTACCGAGAATATCACAGGATCAAATTAATTCTTACATTCTCTCTCTCGGCATATTAGGAACACAGCATTTCAACATGTTAGGGCATCACACCACACATAAACCAATTTAATAAAAATATTTTATTAAACGTTTTTTTTTTCGAAAAGGTTTATTGGAAGAGAGAAATTTTCTATCAGCATGTGTCCTCCTAGATCCCAAAAACACCTTAATCCCAGTAAATTTTGGCTTTGGGTAGTCATGCAAATCAGGGTGTATTGATCCAACCCAGGTTTGGAAGTGGAAGACTCCATTAGAGAAGAGCTGCTCGAATCCCGCAATGTTGCAATCTGGCGCATTATGCCATAGTAGAGAACGGTCTAGCAATATCTTTCAGGATCTTCAATAAAATTTTATTTTTGAATTTGCATATTAATAACTGAAGAAACATTTCCGAATCATTTCAAAATATTATTACATATCTGTGTCAATAAAATAATTCCTTGTATCAAAATTAATGTGAAAATATCAGGCTTAGAGGGAGAAGTTTCTTTTTAAAAGTTTTTAATTCACAAAAATCTCTAACTTTCTCAGAAACGAAAGCCCTTCTACAGGTTTGAACACGATATTGGTAGATTTAAAAAATTGTAAAAATAAAGATTTCCCTGGTATTCTGATATTTCACCATAACATATCTGCTTATATATAATTAAAAATACATAATCGCTCAGAGTAAGTTAGGTTTGGGCTATCTAGTATTATTCAGGAGTTGTTGCAATTTTAAACTAAGATATTTAGGTGTTATTGTTAGATAAAAAGGAAACTTAACTGCGTCCAGAATTACTTTGGACACCTGCTATAACATGGGATTTAATTTAGGACTAGCACACAACCAGTAAATGATTTTGACGAACCGAAGTCAACCATAAAATACGCGACCTAAATTTTCAACTCCTCAGTGGCTGCAACAAAAGAATTTCCACGATCGCCGGTTGTTTCCTCCAGAATTACTTACTGATCTATTTCACGCCTCGGCGCCTCTTGGCCAATTGGTCCCTGGGAACGTGGGCGACTCAGTCTGGAATCACAACCCGCCCGCCCGCGTGTCGGGTAGTTTGAAGAAAAAAAAAAAGCAACACATCCTCTAACATGACTTCAAATTATAATTAAAAAAAAAAAAAATTGTTGTCTCTCTCAGGAACATATATAGCCACAAAAACATGGAAAGATGAAACTATTTGTTAGTTTGCTACATGCTCTTGCGATGACTGACCGGCAAATTAACCACAATAAGGGTGTTATAAAACTATCTCAAGATAGGTTACAGGAGATAAACCTACAATTATTGAAAAGATTCCTACTGGGATTCGAACCTGTAATCCTATCCATAATTAAACGCCACGGCAACAATAAAACGTTAGTGTAGGTATAAAATGAGAATAAATGAGTATACAAAAAGTAGTCATATACTTTCAAAAATAGTAAATAAATAGAAGTGACGGGGGAATTCGTCCCTATCGTTAAAGGCGATATGTAGGCTTTAGAAATAGTAAATTTTCCTTTGCTTCAAAAACAGAAGAATGATACAGAAAGGGAATCGAACAACTTTCACAAAACTGTCTGGACATTATACTACATAATGGCTCATTATTTTAATAATGATACTAAATAAAAAAATGTATAGAAATTTTCCCCTAATATGATTGATTTTTTTTTTTGCAGCCTAATAATATTTTTATTATTTTAAAAAGTGAATATAGGTATGAAAAAGTAAATATTAAATTTATATATATACCAAAAGTGGCAACTCTCTCAATAAAAATGCATTGAAACAATGCATTTGATATAATTCCCCCAGTACAAAGTGTAAATGTGATGATGAAGAATGATCCACAACACCAGCCTTAACAAATATTTAACAAAAAGTCCCTGTACTGATAAGGGTCAAAGCCCGAAAGCACTATATACAGGTTGTTAGCTTTTTCTCTTAATTTGCCAAAACTGGTGTAGTGACTCATTTTCCATTACCACTATTAGGCTTTATAATGAAGCAATAAACAAAATGCATTGTCCTAAGGAATTTTAAAGGGAGAGGTGCCACTTTTTATTCATGAATAACATCTTCCCGGAATACAAAACACACATCAAGTGTATTCTAGTCTGAAATTGGCCTTGACATTTCAACTTAAACACCTTTTTAGCAAATCCAACCGATTTCACAACTCCTCTCGTAGGATGTTATGAGATCGAAACCGCCCCTGTACTGATGAAAGCTAAACACCAAAACGATGGTATACAGCTTGGATTTGTGTCTGAATTCGCAAAAAAAAAAAGGTGTTGGGGTTCATTCTTTATTACCACTTTTACGTATTGCATAGAGTGGATAAACCTAATACAATATTTTAACGCATTTTAAAAGATAAGATACCACTCTTGATACATGGATACCATCCTCTCGTAACATTGTTAGCAATATCTCTGTTAGTATAGTTAATTGGTTTTATCGATTCCAAATCAATTCACCTGGGTTATAATTATAAAGTATTAAAGCTCAGATATTTTTTCTACTGTAAACTTTTATATTGATAAGATAATAAGTACAACTATATATATAATATATGGAAATCAGGACGATGCATACCTATTTCTCTCATATGTACGATTAATAAAAACATATTCAATCTCTTCTCTCTCTGCAAGAACAAAATTCTTAATTCTACACTATTATTTTTCGATAAATTGTTCAGATTTATTTTGTGTCTCTCAAATGAAAGAATAAGTGTAGAGATTCATCTATCGTAACCTCTACAAAGTGATATGCCATAGAATTCGCCCCCATCTCCGGGGGTTGCCCCGACCACATTCTGTAAGAATTAACAACCACAGAGGACCATAACTATCACACCAAAGCTAGAGAAGAAGAGTATAGATATGATATAAGGAGGAGGTAGGCACCATTAATCTACCGCACCATTATTGCTTCAACTGTAGATTTACCTCCAATCTAAAATAATTTCTCTACAGTATCTCTAATTAGAGCTAATTTATCTTAGTAAATGTTTCCTCCTAGAGTTTACGAATCATCAAGCCTTAAACAATTTCAAAATAAGAATAATCGTTTTTTTTTCTCGCCCCCATTTAAACTTAACCCCCCCTCATTGAAACTTTGAAAATTTGTTTCTCCACTGCCATATATTCTCCTAATGATTAATTATTTTACTTCCCACTTTTAAATGCTCGAACAATTAGAAGAAGTTAAATTATGCCATTCATTCAATTTATTTAAGCCTCATAGGTATAATCAGGGTATTTGTAATTAAAATTTGATAATTATTTATATTTAATTTTTGATTGGTGAAATTAGCAATTTCTGAAATAATTTCGTTGCTTTTGAATAAATGCAAATTCCCTACTAGTTAAGTGATATTTAAAGCTTTCTTGGGGGTTTATAGGATTGCACGAAATGAAATTTGTTATAGTTATTGTTTTAAAGGGTTCTTCGGGGAAACTTTTGTGAGGAATTTATTCTCCCACTTATATTAATCAATATCTTCATCTAGGGAGTCGGGGTGGAAGGATTTTATTTATTTATTTATCTATCAAATCAGACGCGATATCCCTACAAGGGATGCTTGCGTCAATAACAACACTAAATTCAGATACTATATTACATAAAAAAAAAATAATTACAAGATTTGAAAAGATAAGAAAGAGGACATTAAATCATTCTTGATTTTACATCACAACCAACAAAATAAACAAACCAAAAATATACAAATAGGCAATAATTAAGGTTTTTTTAACCAAGAGAGAAAATCATAGATATATTTATAGAATTTTCTAAATTTAAAATACGAGTCCTTACTATTTACAAACATAAAAAGATCCTTGTATTCGATGTTTTCCCGGTTTCTGTAGTTCTGGAAGATTGGGCACTCAAGAAGCAGATGACTGGAATCCTGCTTTCTCTTTCCACATAAACATCCCGGATCGTCTATAGCTCCTATTCGAAACAGAAAATCTCCGAAATTTCCATGACCAGTAACGAATTGCACATTGTAAAAGTCAGGGCGGAAATATTTTGGAATGCCCAGAGGGAAAAAGAGACGAAAGTGATCACTTGTATTAGAAAACATATCTTCCATTCTTGTTCTCAAAAATCCTTTTATAATTGAAGGAGAATGTGGACTGAACGTTCGTTGGTCTTCCTCGCTTAGTTGGTCCAATTCATATTTAATCAATCTTGATTCGATAAAATCAGTCAGGAATGGGATCTCTGCCAGACAGTGGACACAATTTGAGGAAGATGTTTTAAACGATCTAGTAGCCCAAAGAACAATTTGGTATTGCATCGAATTTAATTTCTGTTTACAGCGGTTATTTATTTGGTAAAACCAAATTTCAGCTCCATATGTTAGAATAGGTCTAATTAGCGTCTTATACAGAATTAACCTTTTATTAGAGTTTATACCCCATATTTTGCCGCTGAGGGAAAAAAGCAGATTTTTCATGCGATGCGCCTTATGCAAAATCTCATTGATGTGCGGGGTGAAATTTATTTTTGTTTTGAACCTATGTGATTAGATAATTTCATTCCCAAAATTTTGATTTCATTTGAAGGCTTTATGACGGTTTTTTGAAATTCCAGCTGGAACCTATGGAAATTGTGAAAGTGAATCAAGTTTGTTTTTTCTGGATTTATTTTTAACTTGTTTGAGCGACACCATTGAGTGACATAGTTTAGGGTGTTCACTAACTCAGTTTTTAGACCCTCTAAATTATAATGCCAACATACAATAGAGATGTCGTCCGCGTAGCAAATAATTTCAGCTTTTGTAGATTTAAAATTCATTAAAATATCGTTTAGCAAGATGTTCCATAATAACGGTGAAAGTGGACTACCCTGAGGACATCCCTTAGTAAGGTTTTTGGAGACCGTTTTGCCACCGTATGACAGACAAACTGTCCTTTTATTATTCAAATAGGATTGGATGATTTGAATCAGAGAGCTGGGAACGTTGTCTAAATCCATTCTTTTTATTATAGCTGGCCACCATGCATTATCAAAAGCCCCTGATAAGTCCACTGCGATCAACGCCGTCAGTTCTCTTTGCTTGTGTTCCAGAATAGTTTCAGTTAGCTCTTTCATAGCAGTAATTGTTGATTTATGCCTGGAGAAGCCATGTTGTCTATGACTCATCAAATTGATTTCGTCATAGAAGGATGGTCGAAACCGTTGGTTTGCGACCGCTACGACCCGGGTTCGATTCCCGCATTGGGCACTTTTTTCCGATTAAAAAAAAATTGCTCCAATGGCCCTCGATTATTGAAAAAGTCCAACCCTACCAGCGAGTGCAAGTAACCAAACGAGGCTCTGGTACATTTTTAAGTGCAAAGTCGAACTGCTTTTCACATGTATAGACATGTGGTGCATTTACAGTAAAACAGTCGCCTTCTTCTACCCACCATGATTATCATGGCCTGTACCACGTGTACTATGGCTAAGCAAATATATATCTATATATTTTGAAAAAAAAAGACCAATCCATATTTAATTCATTAGATAATAAAAAGGCATATATTGGATTTGATAAAAGATTTATTTTGCCAATATTTCGGCTGGCTGAACGCCAACCTTTATCGAGTCATTACATCTTTGTATTATTATTATTTTTTTATTACAAAGATGTAATGCCTCGATAAAGGTTGGCGTTCAGCCAGCCTATATATTGGCAAAATAAATATTTTATTAAATCCAATATATGCCTTTTTATTATCTAATATCTATATATGTCTTCATTAGAGAAATCTAAAGCTTCTGTTTTGATGTCCAAACAATGTTCACAACAGACGTCGCGGTTATCTCCACTAGAATAAACGCCAGAGTCATTTAAAAAGGATTCATTCATCATTTGGTATTCTATTTAGATGTTCATTTCTATAAGAGAATACAATTCTTAACGTGTCCAGAGTAATTATATAAATACTAATGTGGAAAAAAACGAGAGGAAAAAAAAAAAAGAAAAATGGTCAAGTGTTGATATTAAAAAACACACAAAATTGGTATTACCTGACCGCTGACATTAGCATTTTAGATGGTAGAGCACCCGAAACACCTACGTGGTTGACTTTTCTTGATTTATTAAGAAATTGGGTTAGCCAAATATCTTTGGAACAAGCTAAATCAACTTTTAGTTGATGTTTGTTCCACACGCTCTGCCATCTAAATGTGAGCGGTCAGGAAATGCCAATAAATATTAATAATTGGATTTTAAAAAATGTTATGTTCAATATAGATTTTTTGAAGGTATATATGTATATATAACATGAATCATGAAAATTTCTCTTATAGAATTGTAACTAGTTATAAAACGAAGAGAAAATTTTTATTTTTACTATACATGGGCTACAAGCTTTCGGGCTTCACGCCCTTCGACGGGTACTAAGGTACCCGTCGAAGGGCGTGAAGCCCGAAAGCTTGTAGCCCATGTATAGTAAAAATAAAAATTTTCTCTTCGTTTTATAACTATTTATATATGTATATATAATATGGATTGAATGTTGTTTTTAACATTTAACCACATGAGATTATTTTATTTTTATTATGTATGGTCCGGGGTCATATTGAATCCATGTTATCGCGGAAACATGTTAAAATATTACTAAAAAAAATTTACGAATATCCATTCTCATTTTATGAACTATTTTGTATGTTGGGGAAAGGTTTGGACAATTATGAACTCTCTTCATACAAGAATGCCCCCAATACGACTTGGGCGTTGGTGGAAGGATGGTTTAAACCGTTGGTTTCGACGGCTACGACCCGATATCGAATACCGTATTGGACACTTTTTCTGATTAAAAAATAAATATGCTCCATTGGCCCCCAATTCTTGCAAAAGTTTAACTTCACCAGAGAGTGCAGAGAGGGCTCTGTCTCACTTGTAAATGCAAAAGTCGAACTGCTTTTCACATGTGTAGAAATGTGGTGCACTTACAGTAAAATCAGTCGCTAGCTTCTACTCACCATGATTATCATGGCCTGTATCACGTGTACTAGGGATAAAAAAAAAGAATACACTTGCATCAAGGGGGAATTCAGTTATTTTAACCATTCGAATATTTTCCCTTATATCTCGGGGTATTCTGAGCTTTTAATTTTTTTCTTTCTTTAAAACTACAATGCAATTAAATTATTTTGATTAAAATGAGGAAAATTCGGCGATATTGCTTATTTGCAATACATTTGTAAAAGATCGCGGAAATTTTCCAAAATTTGTGGGAATTTTTCCTGCATCACAGAAAAAAAAAAAGAAAATTGTCAATTTATTTTCCTCTTTAACTGAAAGCTTCTTTTTTATTATCGTAATGGTATGCAATGAATGCTATTTCCATTACATTCGCAAATAATAAAAAAAGGGGGGGGGAGGGAGGGATTATTAAAAAATATATATATATTTAGCTGTTTTTTCGCAATGATATTTCTAAATGCCCACAGGGCTGACCTTGTCATGTACTTATAATCCGGGGACATATATCCAGATCAAAGGGATAATCCAATCTTTCTAGATAATGTGAAACCTTCATTCCGAAAACTTTTCATCAATAATTAACGTATTGATGATATGACTATCTTTGTCGAGTTAAAGTCCAAAAGAAGTCACATAGTGTCAAGCTCGCAATATGGCAATTATCTCGATCACAGGTCATCTAAGCTGTGAAAACTCTCTTTTTCAGAGTCGATAGCACAGATTCTGAACATTGTGGTCTCATATCATGAAAGCCAAAATCGCTCAGGGAAAAGAGGTTCTTTTTAAAAAAATATGCAGAACTCTTCAGGTTTAAAGTATGATCTTATGGCATTATAAAATCTTAGTTAAAAACTCTCCTTGTGGTGAATAACTTCAAATACAACAAAACACTTTCTCCCCGACAAGCGATGGATGGTCGAAGTTCAATCAATGGATACATATTTGTTGAGGAGGGGAGTCTCAGAAAGAAGGTAATTCAGTTTGAAATGTAGCTAAGTTCACAGTTTGGTTGGAGGGTTGACGGAAGTTCGGCTCGTCATTGGGGCTTGCTTTGGGAAGTTATTGTCTAGAGACGAAGAAACATAGTCAACCAAAATGAATGGCCGAGATAACTCAGTGATTTAAAAAACAACGTATTACTGTATCTTTGGTATAGCTAAATATAATAATGATTCTTCTCCGATTTTATATTTTGGCAAAATCAATACGGAATCTAGATCTGAATTTCTTTTTTTACAATTTTTCATTTCTCGAGCTTTCTGGCCAACTTGTCCCTCAACACGAAGTAATACTTCTAGGTCTCCGTGTTGAGGGGCATTTTGGCCCGTAAGCTAGAGAAATAAAATATTTGACCAAGAAACCTACCCCTAGATTCTTTAATGATTTTGTCAAAATAGCTAAATATATAGAAAGAATCAGTTTGAAAATAAATAATAAAAAATAAATTATTTGCTTTCAAGTGATCGTTGGAGGGGGACGAGAGGATTCCAGTTACACAGACTGACTGCAGGGATTTCAGTGAGCAGAAACTTACTGAGCTTGACGCTCGAGGCCGGATTTTCAGTTGGTTACCCGTGCAACGCCAGGCGGCTAACACAATACATACGACCTCTTCACATGATGAATGCATTTACAGAATATATGTATGTTATAATATATGCAAATATAGTATAAAACATAGTGTAGTGTAGTATCTAAAGTGTAGAACACTGGTTCACTATCAGCTGCCATTCCCTCCCTACCATCCATACCCCAAGCATACAATTCAACGACGTTGTAAGAAAGAACCGGATTCTAGTCAATTTTATATGATAGAGAGATATTGTGTAGCTTAGATTATTTCGATATCTAGACCATGATGACTACACGAAGGACCTAAGGGGAAACGTTCAAGATTCCAGAGAACCTTTACGACACGAAAATGTGCTAGAAAGGATGAGGCGCAGCTATAATGGAAAACATCGCGATTGTGAATACAATCGAGGAGATTTAATAGTCATACGGACACCAATAAGGAAAATAGGGAAAATTGAAATGCTTCTAGGAAGATACTTCAGTCCATACCAGGAAAGCTATTTAGAAGGTAATCATTTAGTAACACCTAATGCTAAGCCCATCGTAGACCCATACGTTGCCCATATATAACGGATGAAACCCTATTTTCAAAAGAGATAAGAAGACCATGAGGACGTGGTGGAGCCTTAAAGAAAGGATAATCTCATATCTGTGGTAGCCTATTCAGTGTGGATCATCCCTCAGATGCCATGACGTTGAGGCCTTCTATCGTAAATATTTGGTTGATCTTGCCCAGTCTGTGTTTTGGTAGTTTATTGAATAAAGTTGTTATATCAAAATATCTCCTATACAACTTTAATAACGCTATGCTGTCTTATTATATTTAAATTGGCAGGCTTTCAAGCTAAAGGCTCTTCTACGGGCGGTCCTACATTCTCTCCCTAATTTTCTCAAACTCCCCTCTCTCTCCTCTCCTTCTAACCAAATAGATGTAACAAAGAAAACTACGGTTTTTAAATTTGCCTAGAATTTTTATATAAATTTTCTCTATTTATTTCGATAATATATATATATAAAAAGGCAGTAAAAATATTTATGTTGTAAAATATAAATTTCAATCTACTTATATAATTGCCTTATTCTGTCTGTGTGAAGTTAACTGTGTGAAGTTCACGGATAGATTTTGGTCAGAATGGATAAAATAAAAAAAGTGTGAAGGGATGGGAATCGAACCCACGACCTTCCGCTTACCGGGCAGATGCCATGACCACTAGGCTACCCTGGACATATTTTTCCGTTCATAAAGTTAATATATGATGCCAATATATATAATAATTGTATAAACGAATGCAAGACAAAATCACCGCGAATGTTTCTTTTTTTTTTAAGGCAATTTCTTTTTAAGGCAATTATCGTTTTGCACAATTACTTAATCTTTTAAAATAAATAACAATACTTAAATGAAAATATGTTTCTTTAAATAAAATAAAATAAACTTTTAAATCGGTAACCTTTATGAGAACCTTTAAATATATATAAGTACCTTTAATCGATAATCTTTATAAGAATAAAATATGTAATTCATTAAATAGAAATTTAATTTTTAGTATCTCATTTATATTTTATTGTATTATATTATATATTATATTTTATATTATTATTTATATTATTATATTATAAAACTATTTTAGAGGCGTAATATTCTTTTTAAAATAAAACAATTTCTACTGTCCTTACTGCGATGGAAAAATTAAAGGGAGGAGCCAGGCCCTCCCTTTAATTTTTCCATCGCAGTAAGGACAGTAGAAATTGTTTTATTTTAAAAAGAATATTACGCCTCTAAAATAGTTTTATAATTTGATAACAGATGGCGCTCTAGTACATCGTAATATTATTATATATTATATATTATATTATATTTTATATTTGAACGATAGGCTCATTATTTCTTTATACCGTTATTATACCGTTATATTATATATATTATATATATAATATACCGTTTTGCACATATATGTTACACATATATATTATATTATATTATATTTTATATTTGAACGATAGGCTCATTATTTCTTTATACCGTTATTATACCGTTATATTATATATAGTTAAAACATTTTAAAAACACACAGTTTGGAACGGGACGTTTCACAAGAGTGACGAATAGTATTTGAATTAAAACGTTTTTAAAATATATACGCACTCGGGTAAAACCCGGGCGTTGGCCGGGCCATTCGTCTAGTTATCTTATAATTACCTGTTTTCTTCACAGAACAGCCAGGGATCAATCGACATAAAACCAACCACAATGATGGTACAACAATACATGCACAATTGAGTTAATTGAGTTGAGGATAATCTCTTAGTCGATATTTTCTATGGCACAAGATATTACTCTGGCAATCCTCGGAGGCCATCTCAATCCTATGTCGCAAGTAGCTCAGCTTCACGTGGGTTTGTAGATGGACAGACCGGAAACAGCTGTCATGTAGATATCTCTCAGATGGCGCAAGTCATCAGCAACTTTCACTTGCACGATAAGAAGATGCTTTTTTCTTAACTTATCCACCTGATCCCAGTAAAATATCACATTTATACTTTTTTCACATGTAGATATCTCGTTCACATTCCCTGTTGGAATGCTACTGACTTAATATCGACATGTGTCTCCCTATGATCTGACCTAGAGGTAAAAAGAGAACATTATATAAGCCTTCCATCTGTATTAAAAATATTATACCAAATTTCTCCTTAAAACACGCCTGCATTTTACACAACTTACCACTGAATAAGCGTAGTTGACCCAGGCGTGCTTGAGGTCCAATTAATCTATGTGGAAATAGAAGATATACTTGTAGACACACAAAGAGCAATCGTAGTTCTCTAACCATCACTGTTATTAGTGCATAGTACTACAAGTACTTCTCCTCGTGTATTCTGGATTGATGTTCGGTCATTTTCCGAAGAGATAAAGAAAATGTGCCGAGGTCACCTCTAGAATAGATACGGTAATATGGCTCGCGTTCAAAAATTTATAAATACAATAATAAGTGAAATGTATATAAAAGATATTTATTTTTAATCAAGGCATAAATTACTTCAATATAGTGAAGAGTTTAATAGATATGTATGTTTAATTCAATGGAGCAGCTTAAGTGCGGGGATCAGTTGAGAAGAGTAGGATACTTACATAGGTAATATGGTGGTTATGAAGTTATCTATAGTTTTAAATAAATGTATACAGAGTATAATGTGTTCTCTAGCATGGATCAACATTTGTTGACTATTTTAAAATAATTCCCAACTCTACAGCCCTGTGTGAAGACATGTGCTTATTATATTGTAGAAAAGTAGAGGGTATTGAGGGTTAAATTCTGAAGTCTTAATACCATAGCTCAGTCAATGCCAGGTTCAAGGACCTGAGAAAAAAGAGCTCATCCCCACCATACCCTAACAGCGGGAACCCGGCTTTAGTTGGAGAGCTATCTATCTCCCGCAAAAGTCTTTCGTGTCATAGTGACACAGCGTTTTTACCGGTCGGTCATTGTGATAGCCTGTACCGTGCTTTCTACTTACCTCTCTACGTCGCTGATAAACTGTATTTAGAATATATGGCTGTTGTGATTGATGTATATGGTCTTTGTGTGCTACAACTAACTGACGGTGGGATGTGCAGATGGCCTGGTGGTTAGTACTGGGACTGACCGCGCTGGTCGCTGGAGACCCGGCAGGTAGGTCTGACTTCTTTACTCGAACACTGGGTGAGAGGAGTTATGTTTGTCTTTGGACAAACTTTCTTTTGGACCACTCATTTCTCACTAATAGTCTTAACCAAGTTGTTTCTGATGTTGATTGTTTCTCAACAAAAGTTGCTTTTCAAGATGTGAACAATTTCGTTTCTTATGACGAGTTGTTTTTCAAGTTTGGGGTTGTTTGATGAAAGTTTAAAACAATTTATTAGTCACATTTTTTTTTTTAAATATTTTGTTTTTATTTGTTGCTCGAATTTCTGGCCATTGTAGCGTTTTACAAGATGGTCACTATAATTTGTCTGAACAATGGTATACAATGACAATATTAGTCATTTATATTGATGAAGGAATAACACGTGTTTGCATTTACTGCACACATTGTGGTCCGTGCTCCAATGCTATAATGATGATTTTATATTTTAATAATATTGTATGTGTTTGGAAATAACAAGATATGGGAACCTTAAAAAAATAACTAAAAAATATTCTTCATATATTTATTACAATCGTGTGACATTGCTTATATAAAATTGCAAGAATTGAAACAATAAAAAGTAACTAACCCCCAAGTCGTTAATTTTCAAGTAGGCAGCTCACTCGGGAGAGAGAGAAAACAATAGCCTTTCTTCTGTCTCGATTCTGAAGACAGTTTGTAATAATTTTGAAATGACAGATCACATCTATTGATAGAGAAACTAGCACAATATGGATGTGACGATATACAGGCAGATACACATGTACCCGGGCTCCTGGAAGTCTAAAATATAAAACAAAGAAAATATAATACATTTCTTAATTTTATTGATTGATTGTCTTTGTCAATTGAGAAAGAGCAAATGAAAGATATATCAATCTATATTTCATTGATTATTTGTATTTACGTGTATGCATATGTGATATCTTGGGACCTCTGGGACCAGTGTTACCTGATGCTAGACGAACCTCGATGTCAACTCTACCGTGCAGTCATGGTGGAAGGCGACACAGCTGGGCCAAAGGTGAAATAAACAAACAGAGATTCCACTAAGAAGCGTCTGACGTCAAGAAGGAATGGGATGAGGGGAGAGAGAGATCTTAAGAGCAAGTGTTACCGTTGGAATCCAAGCGAAGACTGACAATTCTTGCTTCTCGATTTAACACCACGACCTTGCTTCTTTCTAATTGGCTGACCTATTTAGGTGATTCTTTCCTAATTGGTGGGACTTTTTCACGTGGCCGTAGGCTATTGGTTGACCTACTTAGGTATTGTCTTCTGATTGGGCCTGGCTTATCGCTTTGACGGAAGATATATCCGGTCTTGGTCCGGAAATACTGGGCGTTACTCTTAGCTTTTATGGTTTCCGCGATCGTAAAATTGACTATAAATTTATTAATAGTGGTTCTAACTTTAAGCTTCTTTGCTAGGCCTTACTTCTACGATCACCTAAGCCTGATTTGTTTTAACCTTAACTTTCTCCTGTTAGACTCCATTCCTTCTATCTGTACAGTTGCGATACTTTATTAGATTCTTACGCGGTACAGATTGATGTTAGTTGAGGCTTTCTATGTGCAGTACATAAGAAGTTATATTCAGTCATGGGGTGGAACATGTGGTAGTAGATATCTAGACTATTTACAACAATTCCATGGTCTTAAATCATCACAGATGGCCCCGGATGTGAGAGGGTTCATATGGAGGGATTTAAGAGAGCGGAATAGGAAGACTGTTATTAAGGAAGTAATTTTTAAAAATTAATTGAAATGAGTTGGTATATAACATGGGGTTGATTTCTGTATATCCATAAGAGATAATAAAGCATAAACAACTAATACTAAACATACAAGTAAAAATAAAAATATGAATAAAAGAATTAATAGAGAGTATATAATGATGATAGGTAAAAATAAAAATGATTTGATGGGAAAATCATGATCTCTTCGTGATGGGCGTTAGAAAGGGTTGAGGGGTTAGTTATTACTTGGTTGAGGCAATGTCACTTTGACTCAAGTCCCAAACCATTTAATGTGCACGGCGCGGAAAACCTAGGCCATGTTTCACATGTAAATTTAAGGACCTAATAAAGTTACAGTACCACAATCGAAAAGTAAGATAAGGGTGATTGTTATGGGTTTTAGTAATTAGTCGTTAAGACGTACGCATGCAGGATAAAGAGGGCGAAGATCAGTGGCCAGAAATCAAAGTTTTAATTAGAGTCGTCAGGGGCTTAGCGAGAAAAAGAGTAAAATAAAAAAAAAGATGTGCCAGCGTGTGGCATGAGAGTGCCCTGGAATAATAAAAAAAAAAAATACAATTTGCACGTATCCAAGTCAGAAGTAGGGATAGGTAAATCCGGGGGACGGTGTGACAAGATTGTTAATTACGAAATCAAAGTAGGTCAAGTCTAGCCTGCGAAGGAGTTAAAAGTTCCTGCGGAAAAGGGTTAGTATTTATTAAGAAGTAACCTTTAAAGTGGTTGTTTAAGAGGTTATTGAAGATTGCCCTGTTTTTAATCATGATTTTTAGTTTGATTATAAAAGAATATATCATTGAGATATGAAATTGCGAAATTAAGGCTTTGCATATAGCGTTAAAGGATTTGAAAAATCGAAAATAGAATTGCGAAGTTAAATGCAAAGTAATCTTTAAAAAAAAGTAAAAATAGTGATGATATGATACAAAGATTAACACACTACAGCAGTATATAAGGGGTAATAGAAAGTGAAAATATTAAATGAAAATTAATAATGAGCAATAATATACTCGATAGCATTGACATGGTAGCGGAAGATGAAACAATGTAAATAACATCTAATTTAGAAAGTGAGAGAAAATATAAAATGACAAAATGCAAATTAGTGATATAAACATGAAATATAAACTTGAGATTATTAGATATGAAAGATAAAATATAAAGTTGATTATAGAATAGAGTCATAAAGCAAAAGTAAATAAGTTTTGGTAAAGAAAAATAAAATAAAACGACAATAACCTAAACTGATTGGTTGACGTAAAAAAAAAAACAATTATAAGAGCTATATAATGATTATATAAAGAATATTAAAATGAAAAATTTTTTAAAATGTTCATCGATAAAGAAGAGAAAGTAAGATTATACATAGAAATTATATATCGTGAAAGAATGGAAAGTTGTAGGCCAAATGAATGTTCCTGTTTTTTTTTAGGATGGGTGGAGAGAGCTTTAAATTGTCCTCGATTGATATCTTTGGTCTTGTTGGCCTAAGTTGTTCTAACTTATCGAAGTTGTTTTAAGTTTGATGCGACTCGTGGATCACATTGTTTCCAACTGTGAAACTAACTGAGTCCATATGTTGTCGATTTTTTAAACTTATGTGGGTGTGTGTGATTTTTGTAGGTAAAATGTTGTCCTTGGATCTAAGTGTCGATGTTAAGTTGACAAGTTAATCGAGGGCGAGAGAATCTAGACCTGGTGACGGGCCGTAACAAGATGTCGGCTGTTTGTTTGCTCGTGTCCAGCGGAAGAGGAGGGAGCGAAGCTATTTTTAATGCGATTCCGGATTTAGGTCAAGGGGGGGAGCGAGGGGGCTTGCTTTCTTTCAACTTATTGGAAGTTAATTCGAACTACGTTCGGAGATATTATTTCTATAATTGTAAACGCAAAAGCGTTTTGATTTGTCACTTTTGGTGAAAAGCGTTATGGGATTGATATAGGGAGATACAGAGGTTGAATTATTCCGTGTGTTCAAGCATTTGTTAGATTTGTGTTTGTATTTCGAAAATTCGGATATTGTATCTGTTGATATTAAATCGAATGGTTTTTGGCGGACTTAGTAAAAATGTTATTCAATGATATCAGGTTAGAATTGAGTGAAATTGCGACTATCGACGTGAACAATGTGTGGTTAAATAAATGTGTCACAGGCGTGATGAAGGCGTCTTTGGCCTGAGAAGTGAAAAAGTTTTGTGGCGTAGCTTTGTGACGAAGCGAAAAAATTGTAAATGAAAAGGTGTCACGTGAAGTCTTTGTTTTGTACAAAATCTAACCTGTTTTACTAAGAATAACAAATTTACTAAAGTCATGGTTGTTGGTTGTACGAACATATCGATAATTTTTATATTGTTAGTGGATATGACACGTTTAATGTGAGAAAAAAAAAAAGATTGTGTGTGTTTAGTAGGGCGACGTGATGCAGCTTGTGTAGCTCGAAATTGGATTTGGGTGTGAAGTCGCGCACTAAAAATTTGTTGCCAATTGGAGAAAGTGATGAGAGAGGGAGTTGTTTATTTTGTTGAGAGCGATTTGTCGATATTTAACTATGCATGTAAAAGGAAGGAGTGTAGTTATGTGGGAATTTAACGATTGGTATAGTTTTGGAAGGCTGTGACTTAGGTTATTTCTGTCTAAAGCTATGAAAGAAAAGGACATAGGGGCGTTGAAAATGGGATTAGGAACATTACAATAAGATTAAATAAGAGTGTTGGAGTTCACCACGTGTGAGCAACCCGTTCCAGGAGGGGAAAATTTAGTAAATGGGACAGTTGTATTAACCTGTCCATGGGACACGTGTTGCTTGCACGAGGTGAATTGGTACAAGGTAGTTGGTAGAGGTACATTATCTTGATACAGGAGTAGCTGAGAACAGTTTATAATTAGTAGAAATCGTTTTATGGAATTAAGGAATAAAATGCCAAAAGGCAAGGGGGTATCTATAATATGGAATTTTAGGTTCTGCGTTATGTTACTTATTTTTACGTTTAAAAAGATATAACCTATGGTGAAAATATTGTTAGCTATGGCGTTAATAGTTAAGTTAAATGGATGGACAGGTATTTTTCTTTTACAAACTGATTTCTATTATTTTAAAAGTATTCTGCATAATTATAGCGATAGATGCTCCTGTATAAAGTAGTAGAGTAGGTTTACATTATTGGACAGTTCAGTTCGAACGAGAAATTGTTCAATAAAAATTATAGAAGGAGGAACCTACTGTTGTGCGGTCTTGTATGTCGGAACAGTTCTGGTGCCATGGTTGGAGGTTCAATGGGACAGTCAGAGTTCATTGTTTGCGCTGGGCTCGTGGTTTAGAGATGGTCGGGGGAGCAGGTAACATACGCTCGCGTGTTGGTAACTCGGAGGGGCGCTTGCAGGAGGTTTGGTGGCTTTCTCAGTCTTGTAGAGTATTGTAGTTGGGCCCGATCTGCTTGGGCGTCGTAGTTGGTGAAGAAGCTCTGCGCCTCGTACGAACCATCGTAGCGATTCCACCTCTCGCGATGTCCGGTCACGGCAGAAAGCTGAGGTAGCGTCGTCGTCAACCTCCCCAGGACATCTGACACCGGCGGCGGGGGCGTGACGTCTTCCTGGCCGGGGACAATTTCCTGCGTCTTACCGAGAGTGTTTTCTTTCTTTGGAAAAGTGTTTTCGCCACTTTCGTAGTCGGGATCGGTCTTCATGGGCTCCTTTGAATCCTCCTCTCTTCCCTGTTCCATCTTTCTGTACAGACAGTGGTCTATTTGCTTACTTGTACCTTGGCGTCCACTATCCTGTCGACTCTTCGGGACGGGGGAGTCTGTGATATCTTGGGACCTCTGGGACCAGTGTTACCTGATGCTAGACGAACCTCGATGTCAACTCTACCGTGCAGTCGTGGTGGAAGGCGACACAGCTGGGCCAAAGGTGAAATAAACAAACAGAGATTCCACTAAGAAGCGTCTGACGTCAAGAAGGAATGGGATGAGGGGAGAGAGAGATCTTAAGAGCAAGTGTTACCGTTGGAATCCAAGCGAAGACTGACAATTCTTGCTTCTCGATTTAACACCACGACCTTGCTTCTTTCTAATTGGCTGACCTATTTAGGTGATTCTTTCCTAATTGGTGGGACTTTTTCACGTGGCCGTAGGCTATTGGTTGACCTACTTAGGTATTGTCTTCTGATTGGGCCTGGCTTATCGCTTTGACGGAAGATATATCCGGTCTTGGTCCGGAAATACTGGGCGTTACTCTTAGCTTTTATGGTTTCCGCGATCGTAAAATTGACTATAAATTTATTAATAGTGGTTCTAACTTTAAGCTTCTTTGCTAGGCCTTACTTCTACGATCACCTAAGCCTGATTTGTTTTAACCTTAACTTTCTCCTGTTAGACTCCATTCCTTCTATCTGTACAGTTGCGATACTTTATTAGATTCTTACGCGGTACAGATTGATGTTAGTTGAGGCTTTCTATGTGCAGTACATAAGAAGTTATATACAGTCATGGGGTGGAACATGTGGTAGTAGATATCTAGACTATTTACAACAATTCCATGGTCTTAAATCATCACACATATCTATTATTATTTATGACTAGATATCGTAAAACTTGTATATTTTTGTGAATTTATTTGGTTGGTGCAAAAATAATTGCCGTTTTTGGCGGTAATTTTAAAATGCAATAACTCGCTTCACAAACAATACTTTATTAATCAAAATAAAGACCATTGGAATCTATACATTCTTGTCAACGGGAAACTAGCTGGTTTATTCCATTTTGGGGAAATTCTGGAGTTCTAGAGGCAATGAAATTATTAAAGGCTGTTTCGGCATCGCCTTGATTTCTAAAGCATTTCCCTCCCAGAAAGTTGGTGAGGTGCCTGAAAAGGTCTTCTTCTTTCTTATCTCCATTAATCATATTAGGGTATCAAGTTGTGACCCTTGATGGTGTCTGTTTGACAACCATCATGACTGGGTGAAGTAGAATGCGTCTGCCTTTGTCATTAAGACTGGGAGCACTACTCAGTGGCAGGCCGACTTAGCTCCAAAAGAAATGGCCGCCTCTGACATGAGAAACAGACGCCATGTCCTGTATCCCTGGATTAGGAGCCTTTACAGGGTACTATCAGCCGGGCCAGCTGAACCCAGGTTTTTAGCGAGCTTGTTACTCTTCCCCCTCCTCCTTTTTCATCCGGGCTTGGGACCGGCAAAGGCAGAGTTGCCTGAAAAGGTGGTGGTCTGAAGGTGAGAGGTCTGTGGGTGATCAAGAGTTTCATAGCCCAGCTCATTCAGCTTTTGTCGCGTAGTCATTGATATGCGGGGTCTGGCGTTGCCGTTGAGAAGGATTGCCCCTTTTCTGTTTACCGATTCGAGGCCGATGAGGTGAAGTTTTTGGTGCATTCTGTCAATTTTCTGACAATACTTCACCGTTGTGATTGTTTTACCAGGATTCTGGAAGCATGAATCAAACCTGCGCTAGACCACCAAAAAGTCATCATAATATTCTTTTGGTGCAATTTGGGATTTGGGAAGTGTTTCGGAGCTGCAACACGGTCTAAGTATTGCGCTATACGTCGATGGTTGTCATAGAGGATCCATTTCTCATCACAGGAGAAAATACGGTCGAGAAAAGGCTTATTCTTGTTTCATAGAAGTAGCGCCGAAGACGCTTCTAAACGGCGATTTTTCTGATTTTATCTCAATTCGTATCACATCCATTTGTCGAGATTTTTAACCTTTCCTTTTTGTTTCAAATGACGAGCAACTGTGGAGTTGTCAGCGTTGAGATATGCTGCTACTTCCCGTGTAGTTTTGTTTGTGTCCGCTTTGATTATTGACTTAAAATGGTCGACGTCAACCACCGATGGACGTCCGCGGCCTTCTCCATCTCCAAGGCTGGTATCGCCGTTGCAACATTTTTCGAACCACCTGCGCGTATTACGTTCTGAAATGGCACCCTTGCCCCACGCGCTGATGATATTTCGAGTTGCTTCCGCAGCGCTGCGGCCGAATTTGAACTCATGAACCAAATTTTGCGGATTTCTAGCTCTGAAAGCATTTTTAAACAGTCCGACATCGAGCAAATTTTATTGTAAATATAAATATCAGTATATATATTAAGACAGTGTGCAAAAAACGAGCTTCATGATGATATATGACTTGAAAATATAAAGAAAACATTATGCAATAATTAAAGCTTGAAACTTGCAATACTGAAATCGGCCCTTATTTTCACACCGACCCAATATGTTTAAAGGATAAATGGAAATGTATATATTCTGAACGTTTTGTTTCAATTACCGTTAAACCATATTCCAAAATTCAAACATTAGTTACCATCACATCTAATATCCATTATCTTAGCTCAGTTTACTCCACTTAGAATTACTTTTAAGCTTGATGCATTAGCGCTCCATCTGTAAAAAAACTAAAAACTTTTATAGCGCGAACGTTTCATTTTCATTTACTGCCTTTACTGCAATGACAAATATATATGGAAGGGCCTGGCTCATCAGTAGTAAACCCTCTCAGCGGTTTTCTCCCTGTTTTTTTTTTTATATATATATATAAATCTACTTTGCGATATGAGTGCATTTGTTCACAAATTTAGAGATCTTGATAAAAAAAAAAAGACCGAACAACCAATGTCATAGAAGTCCAGAAATTAAATCTCTGGAAAGATTTACCACAGAATATTTTAAAACCATCGTAGAAAAAGCTGGCACAAAGAGCAACACTTTCTCTCCGGTACCGCCTTAGTTCATTCTAGTGAAAGTTGTCGTAGGATAATTCTACAGAGTAGTTTCCTTCTCTGTCAGCAGTAGAACTCGAGCAAACGATGAAATCACAATGACAACTTTAGAAGTGGAAGATATCCAAGTATGCGCACCTTGAACAGCTCTTTAGGAAAACAGGCTAATGGTGGCAAGCTCTACATATAATATTCATGAGAATGTACTAACTACCAAACCCGCATCTCTCATGCAAGCAGCGTTTCAAGACTCGCATAATCTACAAGAGCTACATGTTTAGGCTTTCAAAAGATTTATTTTTCGGAACAAGAGCAATGCTTATATCGAGGCAACGTACCTGCGATGATTTGTGGAATATCTTAAATAAATTATATAAAATTAAATGACTATTATAAATCCCACTTTTTTAAAACCTTTATTGACTCCTCCCCAAAGTCTTTAGCTGTGTCAATCACAAGAAGCTTTGGAAGGTAATGGCAAAAAAACAAAGATATTTCAGACTATATAAGGGCTCCTGTTGGAAACATCTAGGAGGTTTCTGATTTAGCATTTAGAATGGAAGGTATTCAATACTAAAAAATGAGTTAAACAGGGCTATTTCACTATGTCAATGTAATACAAGGAACGTTATTTAAGGGGAACTGGAGGGATTCTGAATTAGAGACCGAACAGGCACAAACCTTACAGATGTCATAACACTTCTTGCAACCAACATGAAGGAAGTATTAGTTCATAGGATGACGAACTTCAACTTACAGATCAATCTCGATAAAACTGAGCTCACGTATTTCAGTAAGAGTCGATTCAGCACCGATTCAGTGTCATGTAATTGAGCTATATAAATTTATCTTCCTCGGGACTCTTCGGGTGGGGAGTGTTGCGAACTTACTCGACGGCTTTCAATAGCAAGAGCAGCAATGTTTCAAAATCTGGAAAGACACTGTGGGAAAATATACAACATGAAACTGGCAAGTGGCTGGGCTTTTCCGTTGCAATATAAACGGTGTCCAATACTTGTAGATCTCATTCTCAAATGTAGTGTCCACCAATCATGTGATCGTGACACTTGTCTAACCATTTGTGTAAATTACGGCTATTTTGGTTAAATAATTTAGAAAGTTCAGCTGTTCGTATAGATAAGCAGATTTTTGATGTTGAAATTTCATGCTACAAAGAGATCTGTAATTAAATTTTGCGTAAAAGTTGTAAAAGTGCATCGCGCGGCGGAGTCAAGTTTACGGTAAGTTTTGTTTAGGTGAATTGCATTATATGTACAACATACAAATTATAAACCTCGAAATCGAGAACAGTTAAAATGGAAGATATCGTGGATATTATTTCTGTTTTTGATGCTAGAAAAAGCTCCAGTTTCAGACAATATAAGTAACAATATTTTCAAATTTGTTTCTTCACAAATTTGATCGGTACCACCTAAACTATTTAATGCGTGCATTCTCAAAGAGAATATAACCTGGACAAATGGAATACCACATCTATAAATATAATAACTAAACTTCATAAAACTAATTTCGAAAGGTCTAAAAGTTACCGCTCTCAATAGCTAATTTTAAACCTTTCAAAAATATTTTTAAAATATTGAAAATAAAAATATGAAAATTGCAAAAACAATCTTTTTAATCCCTAAACAACATGGATATATTAAAACAAAGTCAGTAATGAGAATTTTGGATTAACTATCTGTTCTTATAATAGATCTTAAACAAACAGAAAGAGTTAGTGGCACTAATTGCAATAGATAGAAAAGATGGCCAGAATAAACCAAAATATTATACGAAGATAAGCTACTTGCCGGGTGGTGTTTAGAATTTTATAATCATAATGGAAATAATCATAGCGTTTTTATGTTGAAATAAATAAAGTGTTAACCATTAAAATAAAACGTTAATTTCAAGTTTTTATTATATATATATATATATATATATATATATATATATACCCAGACTTTTAAAAATTTTAGAACAGCTGTGTATATCCTTGTTTCATGGACATTCCCTAAGGAATGTGTCAGAATGATAAACACTTTGAAATACGGTGTTAAAGAAGGCCGTTAGGAATCCCTTGGACTGTCAAGAGAACCTGTAAGAACATCATCTTGACACAACCTCTAGCGGCTCTTTAACTTGATTTACGTAAGATGTCTCGAATACTACAAACACGTCACTCTAAGAGAGACTGGAAACCCAATTCTATATAGGGTGGGGATAGAGGAAACAAGAAGATGGTGACGATATAGGAGAGGCTGGGCAATTCTCATTAAAGATCTAGTTCGAATAACCCTGAAGCGACAACGAGAGGATGTCCTGAACCGTCAAAGATGGAGAGAGAATGTGGTGAAGATATTGAGTCCTCAAACGCACGAGGAAGCCATTTGAGGATGAAAAACAAATGTTTAGAAATTGAAATCATCTAACTCAGCAGTTTGGTATAAAGAACGCCTTACCAATGTCACTACAACACCGGCTGTGACTCAAGCCTCTCTAAATAAGAGCGAGATTCCCATTGTCTGAGGTTTGGCTCGAACTCCATTGCAACAGTCCCGCTTCAGACACAATGACTACTTGACCAACATTATGTCACTTGAGTTAAGCAGTTCCGTATGGTCTACGAAGATAACTTCGGTACTATGTGACGCACTCATTGTTTAACAGTACCCGTAAAATCATTGAGTAACAGCTAAACTTTATCCTTTGTCGTAAATTAATCTGCATGCTGTCATTGAACCGTTGTGTTTCTTGAATTGCTCTACTCGGTACAGACGAACAAATCGAGCGTGTTCACCTGCTTTTCGCCTCAATGTCCTCGCGCCCCAGTCAATATTTGAAGAAGTTAATTTCCCGAATTTCTAATTGCATTCTATTTCACACTAAATCGCTCTCTTTATAATTCTAATGCGTGGTGTCACTTGGAGACCCGTTGGAGATTCTCCACCAAACTCTGCAGCGGTGGCAGAGGAGCCATATTCATTGTACATAGTATCATGTATATATATATAATTCTAATACAGTATTTCAAGTTTCTGCTAAAATATGCGACAATGAAGGATTGACTCTTAGTTATGATATCTTAGCAAGCTATGGACATATGCTTTTAGGAAAGTAGAATTACGTATACATATTTGCATCGAGTAATGCTCTTCTGTGAACAATAAAGAACAGTTAGGCATATATCTCTCTATATAAAAGCCAATGTATGTATGTATAAATATATGTTTGTCGGCTATGCATTTCCTCAATACGTAACTAATCAGACTGAAATTTTAATACGACATAGAGTTAAGTCTGGAAGTGTTTTTGTCGCATTTTCAAACAAGAAAAATTAAAATTAACCAAGTATCAAGCAAAAATAATTATATTTTGTCAGAAAATGATTACAATATTGTTGTATCATGTTTGAATGTCAGACACAAAATTCTTTCGGGGAGTATTCACTAAAGCAAACGACGGGCGAAGCCAGATCATCATTTTTAGTAGCTCGCCAAAATATACCGTCACGTATAAGTTACTTAGATGGATTCAAGATATTTGCATAACACATTAATTTTTTATATGAATATATTTTGGTGGAATTAATCATCCAAATAAATTTCTCTAAACCTTGCTGTGATGATAGAAATATATGATGGGAGGTATTGGCTGAACCTCTCAGCAGTTTCGTCAAATCAATTCTAAATTGTTATATAGTTGAACGGTCTGGAGATTCATTCGGAGACACTGCTGAGAGAGCTTCGCAGTGATGAGCCATACCCTCTTATCTAATATTTTATCTGTTTTTCTTTTTGATTGGTATTTTTAATAGTCTCTATTTGAGTCATGTTATTCTCCCTGAGTTAAAGCTACAGAATAGAAGGAAGGTGTGAGGATTGAATTACGCCAAATGGCACGACGAATGGAGTTTTAAAATGTAAGAATCCATTGTTAGTTGTCTCTTGTGTGGTTGTTGGGTTACCTACTATCTAAACTTGGCCATTGTTTGATCGAACTGCGGCATTATTTTCTAAAGAAGTTTCAGATATAGGAAATTTGCGATTTGATTTTATAAAAATATCCGAAATACATTACGCAATATGTTTCTTTGTTCTATATCTATATAAAGAAACATATTACGAAATATTTTTTCGAATATTTTTACTAAAGAGTTTTGTTAAAACCAAAATCTGTTCTGAAAAATAAAGACAAGTATCTTTCACAATAACTGCAAAGATTATTGCAAACTATCTGTTCAGTCAATTTTCCATAGCACAGGCTTTGCTAGATTTGAAATAATCATCTAAGATTATTTATGTGCCCCTATACGCATTTTTATTGTTTCACTCAGAGTATCGTATATATTGCGAGTTCCCAAGACGTCAGTATCCGGCCCGAGTGAAGGCGAGAGTGGAGCAGGAAGATGGGCTGTCGAAAGAAAGGGAAATTCGCAGGACGCTCCTGAATATTCATGGGTCAGGCAGGGACTTCCGTCTCGGGCCTTCTGCCAGCTCCTGCCCACCCTGCCCAAGGTCCCGCGGAGGAAAGGTCAGGAGATTCCATTATGGAACACACTGGAAGGTCGGGTGGACCTATTCAAAAAAGTCGTTTAGAATTTTTGGAAGGCTTTAATGACTGACACATCGTGATGACATCCTGTGGGAAATATGCAGCTGGGTAGTAATGGAGTAAATTATATTCTTCGTTTGATTCAAAGTTTTTAATATACCTAAGGCATGTGAATGTAAAATGTAATGTAAATAATCTATGAGAGAGCCATCTGATAATGATCAGGTTGTCGATATTTGGTCTAATAATTATTTTTCTAGGATATATTATTGAGGTAACCATGCGGGGCGTGCGCCTTTGCATGTTATGTGTTATTTTAGAGTTTATTTATATTTAATGAAGAGGCGCTAAACCAATCTATGTATTTCCCGCGTTTATATATATTGTAACGTAGAAAATTAGGAAAGACAAACTTCACGATGACACGGCAATTTATTTAAGGCACAAAATCAACATTTATAAGATACTAGCGGATGTACCCGGCTTCGCCCGAGGTTTTACCCGAGTAAAGGTTTGTCTAACGAACATTTGTTAAAACAATTCTCTATAAACTTATAAAAAAATATATATATATATATTTTGATAATTTGAAACTCGTAAATTTGAATCTCTCGATAAAGTGAACACTTTTTCCCGGTCCCTGTGTGCCGTGTCATCCTGAATTTTGTCTTTTCTAGTCTTCTACATTACAAAATCATCGTTTTATCTAGTGAACATTTTTTCCCGGTCCCTTGAAAAATACTCGATAAGTTGAATAAAATCAATATTAATTGGTTCCCTCGGTAATTGGAAGTTAAAGGAATAGTATCTTCGCCTTGAATTGTATCATTATTTTTGTCTCAAATAAATTGCCGTGTCATCCTGAGATAATCTTACTTTTGATAAATAATCTTTAAGATAATAAACTTAGTGATAATAAAACTTATAGATAAAAAACTTGTTATCATCGTCGCAATGGTGGCGCTGCTTGCGAGTTAAATCTACAAATCTGCAAATAACTCTAAGGATATTCAAGATATTCAAGAAATTATTTTTCAAAAACCTTTCCGGGGATATACCTAATAATATCCCAAATTTTCACGGCGATTGGATGTATGGTTTTTTAATCTATAGAGTACAAACAAACAGACGGACAGACATTTAATTTTATATATATAGATAAGTAATAAGGGAAATTTCCAGAGTAGCAAAATATAAATAATAAAATACCAAAAATTAATAATCTGTACATAAAATAAATACTTTGTTACAATATATATACCTGTATTGCATTATATACTTGTATGTGAACCATCTCTCCTTGTAAACCAGGCCCACCAACCCGCGGCCCGCCGTAAAAAATTTTGCCGCTCGCCATTGAACTTTATATTTCTTTTGTAACTTTCATTTCTCGTACGTATATTCAAAAACAGAAAATATATTGAAATGATTCTAATATTTTTTAAATTTAAAATATGTCCCACAATTTTTAAAATACATATTTGATTCCATAAAAAGGAAGAAAAAAGTTAGGAATCATGGTAATTAATAGAGAAATATTTTTTAAATTTTAAATTGTTATTAATATTTTTATTTAAAAAAAGCAGCCGAAAATATTAAATAAAAACATTAAGCATCAAGGAAGTATTAAGTATTTTTTAAATACATTTTAAAGTTAAAATTTGATATAGTTAAAGTTTTTAGACCTTGTTTACGATTCCGTGCGGCCCGTGGCGTCATTTAGGTTGGCCAGGGCTGTTGTAAATAAATCACTATATAGTTATATTAAAATATGTAACGATCCATAATCAAATATAGTAGAGAGGGATTTCAACTGGATACAGTGCAAATGCATGATTAGACACGATAAAACCAGCTTATCCTTAAATATACACATCATTGCTATAGATCCTTGGGGAGACGGTGTATGAAAGTAGAATGGAGCGAGTCATCTAAATGAATATTTTATTTCTGAAAGAATAACAAGCGGAGTCGAACCCGAGTCTAAGGATTTGCACGCGCTCTTAGGTGAGGAGAGAGTCTTGCATATGGAGTTAATTTTTTTACAAGTGAGCCTATTGTATATTTATTCTTGAGGGTGTTCAAAATTAAGTTCCCAAATACTTTTAAATAGAACTTTATATATATTGAAGCAAAAATTACCAGAAAAATTGGAAAACACATGCAAAATTATCTGATAAATTTAACTGTTGTAATAATCGATTTATTTATCCTGAAATATGTAAATTTTTGTCATTATTGACAATTAACCCAAAGTCGAACCCTTGGTTTGATCATGATTTTTACATAGCGAAAAAGACCACGAAAGAAACTGTGGCAAAATATACTAAATCGAACAACGATTTAGACCGTTTATATTATGTTAAAACAAGGAATAAATATACGTCGATTATCATTATTAAAAAGCAAAAATACGCTAACCTATGCACGGTGGATTCTGTGGCCACTACTAGACATGCGTCGGACCTGGAGGCTGTTGGACTCTGCGCTGCCTGGAGTATAGGAGCTCCATCTATACTTCCTTTCTATAGTGAATCTGTATAAGACCGGTGGTCTTAATAAAGAGAGAGATTTGTATGTGTGTGTGTGTGTCAATATTGACAAGTTTTCACTCTGTTAGCACTTCTTTAGTGTTATTCTTTAAAATTCTTGCACATTTTAAAAGATATCTGACATAATGGCTTCCATTAATCGTTTGTTATAAGTTGGAAAGCTATTGGGGATATGGAAGCAGGCCATTTCCAGACTGAAGTCACCAAACGGCTCCATGTTAACAGAAATATGACCTGCAGATATAATCCAGTGAAACCGAAACCATCACCAAAAGACTAGGACAGAGCCAATTAGGACTCTCAAGACCAGAGAACACCACTAGCTTACTCCGACAGCATCAAAGGGGGATGACAACTACTCGACTCTCTAATGAGCCTTATATGCTTCCGGAATGACAGTTTTATGACAATCTGTTCTTGGAAGGCTTCAGGAAAAGCTTGACATTAGAAAAACAGACAATTTTGTATAAATCATTCTCACACTTTCTCACAGGAGAAGCCGCTTGAATTATAGCTTGGACATCAATCCTTTATCAGTGGACCCCTGTTCTCTTCGTTAAGATTCAATCTAAGCATACTGATTCTCAACAAGTCTTTTTTTTCTGTAGAGAGATCCTGCTTCCCTCCGCCCTCTAATAGCAAAGAAAGATATCGTTTTGGAGGAGGATATGGTCTTCACTTGCTTCGTCTCGAACAGACCTACATTTCTCCAGGTGCTTGAATGAGGCACATTAACTGCTCCAAGGTGAAGGAATAATATTATTGACCCCTATGCGAAATACTTTAGGGGTTTTATTGGTCTCAAGTTAATTTTGATGCTCGTCCACATGGTGTTCATAATCCACATAATGAACATTAATATAGAACGATAATCCTGGTCAATGATCTCATTCAGATAAAGAGAGATTGAGATTGAATATACTTTTATTATATATATAATCGTACATATATATGAGATTATATAGGGTTAATATATATATAAAATTAAACTTAAATATTATTGCCACGTGGAAAATTAGGGAAGATCAACTTCGGGATGAGACAGCAATTTATTTCAGGCAAGAACAAACTATGAGTGATAAACAAAAGATAAGCAAAGAGGGAAGTGTACAAAGTAGCAAAATATAAACATAAAAAATAATACTCTACTAATAAAAAAATAAATACTTAGGTACGTTATTTTCATCAGACGAATCCCACTGAGGGTCGTCTGGTATGATGTCACATGAAGTCGGGCAGCGTTCCGCGTAGATCAGAGGGAGAGAGATTGAAACTTCTTTATTAATCGTTCATATAAGGTTTTATATAAAATAATTGAACGAGAGAGAGAGAGTCCTGAATCCAATAGAACATATCTGGGATGGCTTAAGTAGCCCCATTGATCAGCCACCTCGTCAAACTACTCCACCAGAGGAGTGGGATTTATTAGACAAAGACATCTTCCAAAGGCTGTTAATCAACATCACAGCTCGTGTTGGATTCTCCCTATTGACGGAGTCTTTCCCGTGGTGGGCGCCACCAATGAAGACTGTATATATTTTATATATATGTATATTTATCAATTTTATATTTTACATTTATTTATATATATATCCTTATTTAATCCTTTTTATTCATTATTATTCAATTCTGTATTTAACCTTATATAATCTTATATGGACATTGAAATAAAGTAGTTTCAATCTTAATCTCCCTATTGGCCTTTATTTCATTGAAGTAGCCTGCCTTATTTGTTGTGCATATTTGGAATAATTATAATTTTACATTTCCATTTATTATTTTTGAAATTCATAGGGTCATATTGATTTATTTTAAAATTATTATCTGTCTACCAAATATCTAAAATTATTATAAAATATTTGTTGAAAAAATACACATTTTGCTCTTTACTTTATATGACAAACCAGTATATTTTAAAATGATATAATATACATATGCTTCTCTTGAAATAATATTTTAGGAATATACTTATAGGCAGTGTTGGGCATTAAAAAATTATTTTTCAATTAAATTGAAGTGCAATTAACAATTAATTAATTGTTAATTAGAAAAGTGCAATTAACAATTAATTAATTGTTAATTGTATTCATACAATTAACAATTAATTAATTGTTAATTGTAAAAATACAATTAACAATTGATTAATTGTTAATTGTGAAAATTACAATTAACAATTAATCAATTGTTAATCTTTAATAAATCATTTTAATTAATATTTGCCCAACACTGCCTGAGATAAAAAGTGTTTTTATTAAATACAACACACCTTTACCATCGTCAGCTACAGTTGAACGCCTTTTTTCTTTTGCGACAATGACAAATCTGCCAAAGAGTCACAAATTGTCGGACAGCATGTTCGAGAAGAGAGTGGTACTGAAATGCAGTGTTGGGCATTAAAAAATTATTTTTCAATTAAATTGAAGTGCAATTAACAATTAATTAATTGTTAATTAGAAAAGTGCAATTAACAATTAATTAATTGTTAATTGTATGAATACAATTAACAATTAATTAATTGTTAATTGTAAAAATACAATTAACAATTGATTAATTGTTAATTGTGAAAATTACAATTAACAATTAATCAATTGTTAATCTTTAATAAATCAATTTAATTAATATTTGCCCAACACTGCTTATAGGACTATACTGTGTATAATAGAATTTTTATAACCTAATATACTGTTTACATATTTTCTTATATTATTATTTTATATAAATATTATAAAATACATTTTATAATTGTATATATGTGAAAAAGATAATTAAAAAAATAAATAAATAAATAAAGTCAGGTGTTGAAATTAAAAACAAATTAGACATATCCTTAACACTAACATGAACGTTTTTTTAGATGGCAGAGCGCCATTTAGGGGAACAGAAATCAACTAAACGTTGATTCAACCTGTTCCCTGATATTTGGCCAATCCATTTTCTTGATAAATAAAAAAAAGCCAACCACGAACGCGTTTCGGGCTCTTGGCCCTCGTCAGCGTGGAGCAGGCTGTTGATTTCTGTCCCACTAGATGGCGCTCTGCTATCTAAAAAAACCGCTAATGTTAGTGGTCGAGATATGCCTAATTTGTTTTCAAATATTTAAATAAAAGAATTTATATTTTTTACAGTTTTTGAGAAACCAGCAATTTGAGTGTATTGAGCCATTCTCCTATAAACTCTCCATTGAGTGGCCAGCGGGTTCTGCCCTAATGAATCTCTCCTGACAATGATCTAAAGAAGACTCGAAATTTATTTTGTTTTTTATGTGTGTGACACTATATTAGCACACATTGTGAATAATGGTTTCCAAAATATATTAAATTATTAAGGCTATATCAGAAGCGAATATATAGAGGTATGAGAATTTCCACTAATATTTATAATTGCGTTAATAAAAGTGGCAATTCTAAAAAATAAGATTTAAATGATTTTTTCCTGACTTATCAAAAGATATCATTGGTCTGATTTATGTGTTACATTTATATAAAAAAATATATAAATAATGAATATCTCTAGTGAGTGTGTAAGAAGTAAGTAAGGCTGGCGGCGTGTTCATGCTGGCCCGCATCATTATTTAGGGGCGTGAAACAACTCTTGAGTACACATCACCAGGATAATGGGGTAATTTCTGCGGTCATTGTTTGTGGCCTCACGTTCCTGTCTGCCAGGGCCTGAGATCGTCGACCCGGCCATAGGCTCAACCACGGCGCTGGAAGGAACCGATATCTCACTTGAATGTGCTGTTCGGAACATCGGGGACCATGCTGTAAGTGTTCCAGTACCTTTCTTGCAGACAGGTCTGTGCTGACATCTCGTTCTTAGGTCCTTTGGAGGCGGCTCCAGTCTGGATCCGGGGAGCTCCTCAGTGTCAACAAGTTCCGTGTGGTAGCTGACACCAGGTTCTCGGTGTTCCACAGGGAAGGTAGGACAGAGTCCTCTGTGTGTCTCGGGGTGACAATGTGGCGTTCTCTAGGGCACGATACTTGGGTGCTGAACCTCGAGCGAACGCAGGGGTCCGACTCGGGACGCTATGTGTGCGAGGTGAACACTGTTCCGCCCATACAAGCCTTCTACTTGGTGACAGGTAGGTGAACTCAGTCCGATATCCAGAGCTTCATGTCTGTGACGCAGTGATCGGAGTCCAAGCCATCAATACCACGTCCATGTTGATCCACAACTACACAGGTAGGTCCCCCCAGAGCCTGGTGCCGGGCCATTCCTCCAGTGTGGCTGTGCTCAGATTGCTGCATGGACCGCGGGGTGAGCTCCCACTGCCTTGGCTTCTGCAGTCTCTACTCCATCCTGACCGGCGGCTTCTACGCCTCCCCCTGGCAGTGCGCAGAATTCCTGCCCACCATCACCCGCTGCATGACAGGTGCACCCTGCTCTTACTCACTTCAATCGCTTCTTTGCATATCACTGTATAGTATATACTACATTGTGTTTTTACTTCAATTTGGGAGGTTCCTATTTCTGCATAATTACATATAGCTGATAATGTATATCCAGCATGGAACGAGTAATTATTTAATTCATTTCCCGACAGCCTCTTTTCATAGAAATAAAAGTCGATAGTTTTGTCCTGCGACAACTCGAGACATATTTGGCCAATTCAGAAGCGGCTTTCGCTATAGCATAGCATACCTTTCTGAGAAGGTTTATGAAAAAACTGAAATCAACATTGTGATTATACATTAAAATAATTTTTGAAATATCTTACCAAGCGAGATACTAGCACCATACCAGACAGTTTTCTCAACTAAACTACAACGTGAGATGGGTATCGAGTTACTTTTATACATTTTCTCTAACTCATTGATAGACCTATCTATATAATAAGCTAAAGCGGGGTTTTTAATTGTAAGGTTTTTGGCAATCTATGCCGCTTAACGATCTATATATACTAATATATTATTTTTTTAATATATACTTTTATTGAACCAACACGTTCTTATTTTTTAAATATATTGCTAATCATGTTTGATTTTTATGCTTTGTGTAATACATATTTTTTATTATTTATTATCTAACTATATATAATCTTCTTATATTACATACATATTACAGAGTAACCACCTCTGTGAAGTTTTTAGCTAACTCCTTCCCGAAGATTCTAAACAATATATTGCGATTTATGCACCAAATATTTCCTCCATTCTAACGCAGATAATATAATGATAAGTTTCAACTCAATATTTACGAATCTTGTTCAAATGGGTTTTTGACTCCAGCGAAGCAAATATTTAGACGGGAATGCGACTATATTTTTGAATCTAATATAATAGGATAGGGATGATGATAATGATGTGATGATGATTCAATTGATACTGACACTTATTATTAAAGTATAATATAATAATGTTTACTGTACTGGCTATATAGTTCTTAAACCGTTCGTAGAACTGACAGCGGGCTTGTAGGTTTACAAGGTTTGGGAGTTATTTATTTCAATAGCAATTCGCTATGTCCTGCAAGTAACACTCACCTATTAGAAAATATTTGTGTACTATATATTTTTTGTATAAATTTAAAAATCAAAGTTATTTGAGAGATTAAAGATAAAAGATAGAGTGAGTAAATTTGAATTATTTTAACATTATATACATTGTTAAAGACGTGTTTTATAACACTTACAATAACAATTCAACAATAAATAACGTTTTATTGTGAAAGTTTTCGAGAAAAGTCGCTATTCTATTCTAGAAAACTGAAGTGTGTCTACAGGGACATCATCTAGACTATTCTAGAGCTTCTCAAACAAGACTCAGGTGAAGCTAAGTTTCCTTTCATGGGTCCAATATCGCTCCGGATATCTTCTCTGACCAGTTTATTTTCTAGTTCATCTGAATTGATATCTCTTCGAACATTTTCTTCAAATCTTCCATTGTCTCCGGGTTATAGCATGAGCCGATATTTTCAGAAATTGAAAACAACAAAGCTGTAAATCCATTTCTGACACCAGTTGTTCAACCCTTGTTGTTTGAGTGAAAGGTTGCAGTTATAGCTTAGAGCGATAGACTTCATTATAAATAGTTCTAAATAGAATTTCTATACCAGGATGGTGGAGGAATCCTTCTTTGAATACAAGTCTGAAATTCCCTCGCGAGACCGAGCTCACGCCTCGCTTGACGTTTGCCCTTTCGCGCCGTGCTCACTGCTTGCACTCTCTCGCCGTGCTCACTGCTTGCACCCTCGCGCCGTGCTCACTGCTTGCACTCTCTCGCCGTGCTCACTGCTTGCACCCTCGCGCCGTGCTCACTGCTTGTACTCTCTCGCCGTGCTCACTGCTTGCACCCTCTCGCCGTGCTCACTGCTTGCACCCTCGCGCCGTGCTCACTGCTTGCACCCTCGCGCCGTGCTCGCTGCTTGCACCCTCTCGCCGTGCTCACTGCTTGTACTCTCTCGCCGTGCTCACTGCTTGCACTCTCTCGCCGTGCTCACTGCTTGCACCCTCGCGCCGTGCTCGCTGCTTGCACCCTCGCGCCGTGCTCACTGCTTGCACCCTCTCGCCGTGCTCACTGCTTGTACTCTCTCGCCGTGCTCACTGCTTGCATCCTCGCGCCGTGCTCACTGCTTGCACTCTCTCGCCGTGCTCACTGCTTGCACCCTCGCGCCGTGCTCACTGCTTGCACCCTCGCGCCGTGCTCGCTGCTTGCACCCTCTCGCCGTGCTCGCTGCTTGCACCCTCTCGCCGTGCTCGCTGCTTGCACCCTCTCGCCGTGCTCGCTGCTTGCACCCTCTCGCCGTGCTCGCTGCTTGCACCCTCTCGCCGTGCTCGCTGCTTGCACCCTCTCGCCGTGCTCGCTGCTTGCACCCTCTCGCCGTGCTCGCTGCTTGCACCCTCTCGCCGTGCTCGCTGCTTGTACCTTCTCGCCGTGCTCGCTGCTTGTACCTTCTCGCCGTGCTCGCTGCTTGCACCCTCTCGCCGTGCTCGCTGCTTGTACCTTCTCGCCGTGCTCGCTGCTTGCACCCTCTCGCCGTGCTCGCTGCTTGCACCCTCTCGCCGTGCTCGCTGCTTGTACCTTCTCGCCGTGCTCGCTGCTTGCACCCTCTCGCCGTGCTCGCTGCTTGCACCCTCTCGCCGTGCTCGCTGCTTGTACCTTCTCGCCGTGCTCGCTGCTTGCACCCTCTCGCCGTGCTCGCTGCTTGTACCTTCTCGCCGTGCTCGCTGCTTGCACCCTCTCGCCGTGCTCGCTGCTTGTACCTTCTCGCCGTGCTCGCTGCTTGCACCCTCTCGCCGTGCTCGCTGCTTGCACCCTCTCGCCGTGCTCGCTGCTTGTACCTTCTCGCCGTGCTCGCTGCTTGCACCCTCTCGCCGTGCTCGCTGCTTGTACCTTCTCGCCGTGCTCGCTGCTTGCACCCTCTCGCCGTGCTCCCTGCTTGCACCCTATCCACACCAATATTACAATATTATTAAAATTCTAGTATATTAGCCCGTCGCACACACATGCGACGGATTAAATTAAAAATAATTTCACTGGATAAATATCAAAAACATTAAGCTCTTCCATCTATATATTTGATAAAATACTCAGTATTTTTAAAACGCGCATTTTTTTAAAGCTTTTTTTATTATTATTATATTTTGTGAATCAACGGTTAGATGAACTATTTCTTCTGATAAATGGCAGTGAGCTATCAGCGACATTCAGTTTCGGAATCAGGAAGTGCTCTCTTTAATTAAATCAGCGCCCTCTGATCCGCCTTCTCTCTACTTTAAACTCTTTTAAGCATTAAAAACCAGTCTAGGGTTGTGAAATTAAAGATAGAAAATATTGTTATGAAAAAATATAGAGAGAGAAGAGCGCCATCTAGCGGAATAAAAATTCAATAAATGTTGGTTATTTTATTTATTTATTACAAAACACACGCTATTAAAATAGTAATGAAAATTAAGGAGAAAAAGATTTTTATTCAGATAAACGTGTGACAAGCTTTCGGGCAGTCACGCCCTTCAACAGGTAGCAAACTAAGGTAACAAAATACTTTATATAGGAATCTATTTGAGGTATATTTGCATATGTGATGTATATAGTACGGCGAAAATACAATTCAAGTTAAAATTTGCATATCTAAAATACTGATATATGACAACTACGTAAGCATGCTAATCGTGTAATGTTAAAAAATTAAAAACGATACAAATTGCAGAATGGCTATGGTAAAACATGAATTCGGGAAAGTAACATGAATCCGCGCTAAAAAACTAAAATCTACGATAGAGTTCTCAAAACGCGTATTCATGGCCATATGCTACTATTACGGAGTCAAATTACCAGAAATCAACTGTTCAACCCGCCATCACGCTATATAACCTGTGTAGATATTTGCGAGTAAATGTTTAAACTGTTTTAGACATATGTTTTCAAAGTATATATGCAAATCATTTCTCATATGATCTTTTTTACAATTATTTTATTTCCAAAGCGCTATATCCCGCAAGGGATACTTGCGCCAAACAAGGAGAAAAGTTTATTTACATGAGTTATTTACATTATTCAACGAATAAAAACATTAGAGATCCAGATTTTGTAGAAATTTTAGAATGTATTTACAAAATGAATTGAACTTTAGATATGATTTTTTATTGGAAATCAAATCGTTTAATTCATAAACAACTAGTTCATTCTTCATTCTATAATCTTGAAATGCTGGGCAGTCGATCAGTAGATGTCTTGAGGTTTGTTCCTCCATACCACAAAAGCAACTTGAATCCTCCACTGCCTTTATTCTATTTAAAAAACTTTTGAAATTTCCGTGGTTTGTAACAAATTGAGTATTATAAAAATTTGGACGAAAGTATTTAGGGATTTCTTGGGGAAAAAAGCTTAAGAAAGTATTATTTGCTTCGTTTTTCAGAACATTCATTCTTGATTTGAGAAAGGTATCTATAATTCCTGGAATAAATGGGTCATAAATTTGTTGATCATCTGTGGATAAGTTTCTCAGATCAGATATCATGATTCTGGATTCGATAAAGTCTGAGATCAGAGGAATGTTGGCCAAACTATGAACACAGCTATATGATGTGGATTTATAGGCTTGTATACACCATGTCAGTATTTGATATTGGGTTGAATTTAATTTTTGTAAACATTTTTTATTTAAATATTTGAACCAAATTTCGGCTCCATATGTAAGTATTGGTCTAAAAATGGATTTATATAAAGTTAGCCTTTTCTGGGTGCTTAGACCCCAAGATTTCCCGCAAATTGAGAAGAGATAATTTTTAAAACGTTTTGTACGATTTACTATTTCTTCTATGTGGTATGTAAAATTTATTTTGTTTCTTCTTCTGTGATTTGCAATTATTATTCCTAAAATTTTGGTCTTCAAAGTTGGTATGATTATTTCATTATTAAATTTGATTGGGATTTTTTCTTTGTTATGTAAATAAAGTATATTAGTTTTTTCTAGACTTATTTCAAGTTTGTTACTCTTACACCATACATCAATCGTATTTAATGCCTGTTCTATAACTAATTTCAGGTCTTTGCAATTGTTGTGCCAGCATATAATTGATACATCATCCGCATAACATACCACTTCACTATTAGGAACTTGATATTTGATCAAAAGATCGTTTAGTAATATTATCCATAGTAGTGGAGATAGCGGGCCACCCTGCGGACATCCCTTTGTAATTTGTTTATTTATTGTTAAGTTCTCATATGTAAATTTCGTTTTCCTCGATTTGAAATATGATTGAATAGTCCTTATTAAACTTTCCGGCAAATTATCTTCATCTATTATTTTTAAAATCGCAGGCCACCATGCGTTATCAAAGGCTCCCGCAATATCTATTGTGACCAGAGCTGTCAGTTCTTTGGTTTTGTGTTCCATTATTATATCGATTATATTATTCAAGGCTGTAATAGTAGATTTTGACTTGATGAATCCATGCTGTTTGGGACTTAATAAATTGTTTTGCATATAATATTCATAAATTTTCTTTTTAATAACTTTTTCGTAGATCTTAAACAGATTAGATGTTAACGAAATAGGTCGATAGCTTTTTATTGATTCGACGTTAGATTTGTTTGGTTTCATTAGAATTTTTAAAACTGTCGTTTTCCATTCCCTTGGAAAATATCCCATCTGAATACATTTATTTAATAACGAATGTAGCACAGGAAGTATCAGAGTCTTTGCGTATTTTATCATGTTATTACTGATATTATCTTGACCTGGTGACTTTTTAACATTGGTATTGTCAATTAGATATTCTATTTCTTCGGTATCAATATGGATAGCGCTTGAATTCCTTAGAAAAGGTTCGTAACTTCTAACCAATTCTTGTTGTTGGTTGTCTTGATCAATTCTGTCATCTGCAATTAATACATTTATTATGTCTGTAATGCGTTTTTCTTTTTCTGATTCTTGATTGTTGTCTATTATGGGAAGTCCTTTTTGCTTGTTTGAGGATTTAAGCTTTTTGAAAATTTTATATGCGTTACCAAAAGGATCATTTGATTCATTTTCTTCGATGAAAATTTTCAAACTATTTCTCTTTGCTTTCTTTATCATATTATTAAATTTGTTTCTGACTTGTTTAAATCTTGTTGCATCGATAGTCTTACTGTGATAAAATAAGTTTCTTACATAATGAAAATGTGTTTTCATTTGTTCAAGTTCTTTATTCCACCATTTTATACCTGCATCATATGCGTAGTTGTTTGATTTTACTTTTAATGATATGTAAGCTGCTTCTATTATGTTATCCGTGAGTTTGTTTACAACTTTATCAATATCCGTGCAATTTTCCACCATATCTGCCTCATTCTTTAATTTGATAAATTCTTGATACTTGAGATTTTTAGAGAAATTTGTCCAGTTGGCGTGTTTTTCATTGAATTTCCATGTAGAATTCTGTTTATCTTTTATATAATTAAATTTTGAGTGAATTTCAAATTGAATTGCCAAATGATCAGAAATATTCGTCAGTGATGAGGTGGTCCAATGTCTGATCATATTTATTGAAAGTCTATTCGAGATTGTTAGATCTACTATACTTGCCCCTCTACATGTTGGAGTTTTATCGTTGTGAATGTACAAGTGATTTTCATTTATTATTGTTTGCAATTTGTAACCATTTGAATTTGTTATTTTATCGAACCAGATTGGATGACGGGAATTGAAATCTCCGCATAGGACTATAGGGTTATTTGAATAAGTATTAATCAAGTTTCTTATAAAATCTAAGTGAGTATCATTACAGGAATTGGGATGAAAGTAAAAATTTGCGATTACTACAAACGAATTTGAGGTTATGACAGATATTGCAGTACAGAATTGATTAGTAAAATTATCTAATTTTTTGAATTTTATATTTTTATTTACAATGATTGTTGCTGTGTAAATAATTTCTGAAGTCTTTGAATAAATTATTGGTGAGTCTAAATCAAATATAACCTGTTTATTTAAAACATATGGTTCTTGAAGTAATATAATATCGGGTGGATTATTATTCGTTGAAATTGTAAGTTCGTTTAAAGCTGTCATACTTTTTCTAATATTCTGTTGTAAACATTTTATGTTTCCTCTATATGGTAGAGCAGTGATCACCATGACTACAAATAACTAAATTCGTTATTCATTCCTCTTCTGAACCGATGAGATATTGAGTTCTTCTCACTGTTCTATCAACCTGCAATTTATATTGAGGACAGTCATTTGTATTTGGTTTATGGTTAATCGGACTATTCCTAAGTCTTGGATTCTTTGAACAGTTATGACATTTTAGCTCTTTAGTACAGACGTGATTGCCCTGGGTTCCACATATGCAACATATTTGTACATTCTTTTGTTTTATGGTCTGGATTAAACTGAAAACAATTTTGGCATTGTTTTACTAGGATTTTATCTTGTATCTGACAACGTTCTAGGTCTGTATATAATGTATTGTTCATTCTTTTCATAAGTTGATAGGCTTTTGGGGAAACTCTCAGGACTATGTTTTGGGTTGGTGTGTTAGATTTCATTACGAATAATATCTTGATTTCATCTTCCATTCCGTTCAGCTCCTGATTCATATTACAAATCGTATTTACAAATGTGGTTGTATCAGTTAGTTTGGAAACGTTTTTCACCACCACTGTTGGATCTCTTTGCTTTGGAACAAAAATTTTGCTTATTGTTTTTAATTCCTCAGATTTGTTCAATTCCTCTTGAAGTGAATTCATCTCTGTCATATTAGGCAAATTTATAATTACTGCGCTTCTTGTGTTAAACATTTTGTTGATTTTTATCTTTGTGCCCTTGTCTCTAATTTTCTTTATATCCTTAGAAATAGCCTGTATAATGGTTGAAGTAGGTTCATTGTTGGCTGGTGTTGCCATAAGCGTGAATTCTCTATTTTGAATTTGCTGATGTTTTACGATCAAATCTGATACATTTTCTCTTTTTGCAATTTGTGCATAAGAAGGTCTATAAACTGAAATATCCTTTTCTATTTTATCAATCCTGCTGTCCATTACCTCTTTGATGGCTTCGGTTATTGTTTCTAGTTCAAATTCCTTTTTTATTTCTGTTATGGAGGAAATACCATCTTTTATTTGGTTTATATTTGTGCCAAGAAATGTCAGATCATTTTTGGTTAAATTTTTTTGAGTACTTTTAAATTTATTTGTGAAGTATTCAAGAACTTCATCAAGTTTTAATTTAATTGAATCTACAGCTGATTCCATTTATTTAGTTTCGTATAAGAATCTAAAATAAAGAGCAGTAAATTTGCATATTTTTATAAAATGAAATTTTTGCATAAAGTTTGCAGTAGTAAATTTAATTGTGTTTATTTTTAAAAATCCAATAGATTCAGCAAAGAATAATGTAGTATTACAATAACTATTAATTAACTGAATATATAATATATAATAACTATGATATAAACAATTTTCAAAACAAATATTTACCGGAGCTAAGGCGACACGCAGCCGGTCGGATCAGCCTCCTAGCGGATAGAGAGTGCAAATATTTATTCAAATTGACATTTTACAGCAAATATTTTATACAAAAATAATTATATCAGATAATTTTTTGATAATTTTGAGCAACCAATATATTTAATATATGATTGATATCAACTACTAATTTTTTATATATATATAATCATAGGAATGTATATTATATACAACTACTCACTAACATGGCAACGGCACCCATTTTCCAAGTTTTACACACCCAAGATAGAGGACATTGCTGCTACTGCTGTGATAGTGATGCATGGGGACATCTGAGGCTCTTCATTGGACACGACAATAACAACAACTATTATAACTAGATTATACAATTTAAAGATAAAATTTTTAATTCATTGCTGCAGTTTATGTCTACGATAGTTGAGGTAGATAGGTAGACATAACAATCAACTACACTATATTTGTAGGTGTAATGGTTATTTCTACAGTTGTATGATAGTTTTATCTGTTAGGGCAATTATATAATGTCACGTTATAAAGGGAATCCAAAATTAAATTTGAAAACTGAATTATTTATGCAAAAGCCTTCCAACTGAGAGCATAGTAAAAAAAAAGTTTATGACAATCAACAAGTCGACTGTTGAAGAACAAGGTGTTAAAAGGGCCTGCAGACAGCAAAGTAAACTTATGTTTGAATGGGTCGTTTGTGGATAAAAACTGCCCATCCACTAGGTATTTTCAGTTCTTGGCTGTAGTTGAGATAGAGTCTACAGAACTTAAGTTTTAACTATTCTTCTTTACTGGAGACCATTCAGATTAAACCAAAACTATTACTTTGACATCGTTCACTCAGGTCTGCATCAAGAAGACACCGAATATGCTCTGGGTTATAGTTTTATTGGTTATGTAAGCATAGTGAAGACTTTATTTCACCAGTTTTATATTTGTATGCGTTAAATCGCAATGCTTCATAAAAAATATATATTCTAAAAATTTAGTTAAACAGATTTTGGTGATCTTGAATCTAAAATATTCTCTAAGATTATCAATAGAATCTTTATTTATTTTTTAACTTCTCATTTATAAAGTTTTATATTAATATTCTTTTTTTGTTGTTGTGTGCTGAATCATATATATCATAATCTATTTCAATGAAAAAAATATGTTTATAATTCAATGAATTTTCAGGCAAGAATACAACATGAAGTTTCACGAGGATGAAAGTTGCACCTTTCCCTTTCACCAGGTTGAACACCTTTTTCGGCAAATTCGACCGATTTCATAACTCCTCTCATTCGATATAATGAAATCGAAGCCGCCCCTGTACTGATGAAGGCCATAGCCCGAATCCATGGTATGCACGTTTGCGTTTATCTGAATCTGCCAAAATTGGCGTTGTAGCTCATTATTTACGAGTATCACCACCTTTAAGTTTGTTTTACTGGGATGATAAGCATAATTCATTGTTTCAATGTATATTTGAAGGTAGAGATATCTTTTTTAGTACTAAAGTGCTTATTGAATAGCTTCCTACATATGATATTGATGTAAAGGTGTTCCCCACCTAAACAATCCGTCAACAACTGCGACTGCAGGTTTCACGGGAACAAATGAGGAGTAGATGATGGTATATATTATTTTCGTGAATCGATGATACAGTAATTTTATAGCGCATTTTAAAAGATGCTTTATAGTTCTCCTTCTTAATTTTCAGTATTACCTTTATTTATGTTTAATTTATCTATTTTTGCTTCGTGAGCCCCAAGCCGCTACGGTAACCGTGAAGGCCTTCAGGGAACTCTGAAATGTGGCTGACTAACGGCGCAATGCCCCCCCCCCCCCCATTCCATGGAGCAACAAAATCACAAATTCTAATCTGCTCCATGGTAAAGACACCACCGCCACCATCTATTATTGCACACACACATGAATAGTAAAGTAGTTTTCAGCCAGATTATTTTCTATTCTTATACTTTAAATTATTATTCGTACAAATTATACATTTAAAACTATTTTGCACATTTGTGTAAGTTCCACCGACATGTTTCTAAATTGTATCTAATTATGACCAAAATGTCGTTGGACTAGATTTTCATCTTAATTAAGGAAACTCTGAGTCAGCCAAAAATTTACATTTTTATGGCGTTTACGGAAGCTTCCTGTTTTACTTTCGCTTTCGACATCCGCCCCCCTGTGTGGGAACCACCGGCTGATTCTACCGTGCTTCTGCTACCATCGGCCATGTGGCGAATTCCCATATTTCTCAAGATGTCTGTGTATTATATCTATATGTTCCACCGTTTATACATCTGATGTTTTATGCATTAAAGTGTATATAGATCTCGTTTATATCTCTAAACGTGAAAAAATAAAATAATAAAAAAGGTCCGGTGTTGGTTTTAAAATTTCAAAAAGGCATATCCTGACCACATAAGCTTTTTAGATGACAGAGCGCCATCTAGTGGAACAGAAATCAACTAAACGTCGATTTAGCCTGTTTCCTGATATTTGGCCAACCCATTTTCTTGATAAATTGAGACGCGTTCGTGGTTGGCTTTTCTTGATTTATCAAGAAAATGGGTTGGCCAAATATCAGGAAATAGACTAATTCAACGTATAGTTGATTATTTTCCACTAGATAGCGCTCTGCCATCTAAAATGCTCATGTGAGCTTGGTCAGGATATGCCTTTTTTGATCTCTAAACGTGTGTGGATTTATTCTCCTCTTAAAAGAACGAAAATAATTGTTTTTTCGCAATATATTCTCTGCGCGGATCTTGAATTATCAGTTAATTCAATTAGCAGAGAGCGACTCTGCGATTCAATATGATCCTAGGAGAGAAAGAAAAGATAAACAATAGAATAGTTAAAAACTGACAAAAATATGCTGTAACTATGGCGAAGTGAAACAGTACCGTTTCTATGAGAAAATTGATATATTTTGAGGGTTAATACGTCCCTTTGTACATAATTGTCATCCACGCAAATAAATAAAGCTTCATTTATATATCTAAAATTTAACTCTCTTTATCTCATATGATTTCCACTGAATGTCCGATAGCATGAGGGAAAAATTGAAGGCATTTTTAGGGTAATGTAATAATCAGATGAAAATATGCACATGAGGATTGCACGAAGACGTGTGTAGTTCTACGATAAAGAATATTCAGAATAGAAGAATTAACAAGCACAGGAGTAGCAAGTGTGGCTGCTGCAGATGGACGCGACCACACGCCATGCTGCGAGCGCCAGAGGATACCCGAGCCGTGCCGCTCGGCCTGCCGCGGGGACTTTGAGTTGGAGACCGTGGTAGAACACGCCGTGTGTGCCGAGCACACCGTCCCCACCTTGGCGTGCGTAGCCGAGGGCGTGCAGGTGCTGCCCGGACCTCCTCGCGGGCTGTCCGTGGAACCTCTGTCGCCCACTGAGTTGCGGATCTCCTGGAGTCTCCCCCACCAGCCCATCCCCGTGGTTCACTTCCAGATCAACGTCACCCGTCTGACGGCCTTCGACCCGCCCGTGAGTAGAGTCTGGAGAATGGCAAATCAAACAACCTGAGGACATAGGTGATAGTTTGTAACACCTTATTACTTTATGATTTTTGCTAATATGTGTGGAAACACTATCATTTATTCAATCTATTGCACAATATGACTTTTGCAGTTTTTCATATGTGCTTATATATATTAAATGTCGTCGCAACAAATTATTTTCTAATTCATCCTCTTCGTTGCATACAAGTATTTCAATATTTTAAACATTTCCCAGTCACTGAATTCTTCAATCTGCGACTTCCCATTAATATTCATGGAACTTAATATACATTTCTTACATACAATACGAATTAAATATTCATTTTTTCTTAGATAGAGAATTCTCTTTATTATATTCTCTTGTTTTTTAAATTTTATTTGAAAGTTCGAATCATGATCATTTTGAAATATTAATGTTTTCTTCGAAAAACAGTAATGCAATTTGTCATAAACAACTAAACATTTAGTGAGAATTTGTCATTAGCTGGTTGAGCGTTGAAGCGAGGGTGGACCAGGAGTTCAACCTCCTAAAAAAGATAAGCAACTACTGTATATCTCCGCGCTACAAGATATTTTCTAGTTCTAGGATCTGAATCGGTCTTTGTATGTAGCCATTACCACGTCAGTTACACCATCTATCCTTTGTGTCAGTGAAATCATTCCCGTGTCAGTTACACCATCCAACCTTTGTGTCAATTACACCATCTATCCCTTGTGTCAGTGAAGCCATTCCCGTGTCAGTTACACCATCCATCCTTTGTGTCAGTTACACCATCTATCCCTTGTGTTAGTGAAATCATTCCCGTGTCAGTTACACCATCCATCTTTTGTGTCAGTTACACCATCTATCTCTTGTGTCAGTGAAGCTATTCCTGTGTCAGTTACACCATCCATCCATTGTGTCAGTGAAGCTATTCCCATGTCAGTTACACCATCCATTCCTTGTGTCAGTGAAGCCATTACCCCGTCAGTTACACCATCCATTCCTTGTGTCAGTGAAGCCATTTCATTTAGCTACACCATCCATCCCTTGTGTCAGTAAAGCCATTCCCTTGTCAGTTACACCATCCATCCCTTGTGTCAGTCAAATCATTCCCTTGTAAGGTATACCATCCATCCCTTGTGTCAGTGAAATTATTCCCGTGTCAGTTACACCATCCATCCCTTGTGTCAGTGAAATTATTCCCGTGTCAGTTACACCATCCATCCTTTGTGTCAGTGAAGGCATTCCCGTGTCAGTTACACCATCCATCCCTTTTGTCAGTAAAGCCATTCTCTTGTCAGTTATACCATCCATCCCTTGTGTCAGTGAAATCATTCCCGTGTCAGTTACGCCATCAATCCTTTGTGTCAGTGAAGCCGTTCCCTTGTCAGTTATACCATCCATCCCTTGTGTCAGTGAAATTATTCCCGTGTCAGTTACACCATCCATCCTTTGTGTCAGTGAAGGCATTCCCGTGTTAGTTATACCATCCATCCCTTTTGTCAGAAAAGCCATTCTCTTGTCAGTTATACCATCCATCCCTTGTGTCAGTGAAATCATTCCCGTGTCAGTTACGCCATCAATCCTTTGTGTCAGTGAAGCCATTCCCTTGTCAGTTATACCATCCATCCCTTGTGTCAGTGAAATTATTCCCGTGTCAGTTACACCATCCATCCCTTGTGTCAGTGAAATCATTCCCGTGTCAGTTACGCCATCAATCCTTTGTTTCAGTGAAGCCATTTTCGTGTCAGTTACACCATCCATCCCTTGTGTCAGTGAAACCATTCCTTTGTTAGTTACACCATCCATCCTTTGTGTCAGTGTAGTCTTTCAATTCCATGTCATTGAAGCCACCCATCCCTGTGACATTGAAGTCCTCAATCCTCGTGTGAGTGAAGCCACCCAGGAACGTCAATAGAAAGCCTCATCTCCTATAGTTATTGATGATGAACGCAAGAGCTATACGCAACGGCCTTTTAACATCGAGGAAAGTGAAAACGTGTGACCAATGCTGATCATCTAGCATTTTGAATAAAATTGTTTTTTTTTTCCCCATACATTTTTTTCAGCCTATGTTATTTATATCGACACTTTCCACATATAGGCAAACGCAATTATTTACATATATATGTGCAACAGTCTTGTTGCATAACTATTCGCCAACGATTGAAAGAGTGTAGTTCTCGAAAAAAAGGCAGTGAAAGAGTGGTAATATTTTTTTTATTCAGATGGTCATAAAAAATGAAGTGACCGTTCACATGCTGATAAACCGACTGCCGATAAGGGACTTTCCCCGCGGAAGGCGGGGCTTAAACTTATGCGTACAATCATTTAAAAATCCGAGAAAAATTTAGTTGAACTTCCTGGAAGGGAAAAAGTAGGGGAAACCATTCACATAGAAACAAGTAAGCAACAAGTTACAAGTAAAACAAGTACAATTGAGATGTTTTAACAAAACTTTACAAATCAATAAAAATGGTTATCTAAATTGTCAGAGGATAAAAAACATGGAATTTCAAAGATAAAAAATGCAAAATGTGACAAACATCTCGCTTGAAAAAATATTGATACATATATTTTCACAAATAGTGGTTTGGTGGGGCAGCAAGGAAACACATTTTGGCAAAAGTATTCAGGTGCGGACCTATATATCAATTATCAACAAGCAAAATAGAAAATCGTAGGCGGTTTAGGGTCAAGAAGAAGAATATTACCTTACTTGATTTATTGCGACAATCGGTTCTCTTTGCTGAGCTGTGGCGTTATCTTTTTACTTGGTAGTAACAAAAAGGGAAATCGGAAGGATTCATTTGTGATATAGAAATACATTAAATTACATTTATTCGATGCTTGTAGATGCAGCTCTACCATTGAAAATGTAAATGTTTCTGAAAAATGCCATCATTCCTTTCATTTCATTAAATTCCTTTCAAATATATGGAATAAGAATAACGGATGCATTGCTAGAGATATTGGGATAATTGGACCTGTTAGTTGTTCCTGTGTTGTTCTACCCGCTTTTACTTTCTAGCAAATAAATGGAAAATTACATGCTACAAAATCACCCTTTCATTATTCATTTTAAATGTAAAATTAATTCGAAATCTACCATTGTGCTAAAGTGAAAACATTTTCAAAATCTTACGAAATAACATTCTATTGTTTCCTTTGACATTATAATAATAGGCTTGTTTTTTTTAAAATCTTAGCCAGTGTTTTCAGTGAATATTTATCTAATTAAACTTTTAAAAAAGCCATCCAGGTGACAAAGAGGATCCGTTTTTAGAGACATTGTGTGTGGTGGTTGTTTTATTTATCTATTTATTTTGGCTGACATGATTTTATTGTCTAAACTGTTTTATTGAAAGAATATTATAGGTGGTTCTAGATAACAACCTAGTAAATAGATTTCAAAAGGGCGAGAGGAAAATTAATCAACTTCGAATTTTAAAATGATAAGGGTAAAAGTTATAAATATAAAGGATTATATAAATATTTATAACATGAAGTAAATTCTTATATATTTTTAAATTAAGTAATAAAAGAAAGTTGATAAAAATATAAATGCGTATATTTAAAACCCTTAGTAAAAAAGCCTTCTCTCTAAAGAAACTTTGTTAGCATGTCGAAGACTTTTTGATGGGCAGTATTCCCATTCAAGAGTAGTGTCTTTGACAAGATATTTTAAAATATGATGTCAATGTGTTCACTTCTTTTTCATACTTGTCCCTCTATTGGGCATTAGTTCCATTCAAGAGTAGTGTCTTTGACAAGATCTTTTAAAATATGATGTCAATGTGTTCACTTCTTTTTCATACTTGTCCCTCTATTGGGCATTATTACAACTCAAGAGTAGTGTCTTTGGCAAGATCTTTTATGACATAACTAGACGAATGGCCCGGGCAACGCCCGGGTTTTACCCGAGTGCGCATATATTTTAAAAACGTTTTAATTCAAATACTATTCGTTACAATTATAAATTGGCGCCATGGATGTCACTCTTGTGAAACGTCCCGTTCCAAACTGTGTGTTTTTAAAATGTTTTAATTAAAATACTATTCGTTACAATTATAAATTGGCGCCGTGGATGTCTCTCTTGTAAAACGTCCCGTCCCAAACTGTGTGTGTCTTGAAAATATAAAAATAAAAATGTTAATTTTCATAAAGATTTCATCATGTCGATTTTTTTTTTTTTTTTTGCATTTCACCTACTAAATCGATAGAGATAATTACATTTGCAACATGAACTTAGGTATATTGACTAAATAGAAAACTGCATAGTAATAAAGATCATTTTTTAAAGGCACCATATCATTTTTTTTTTCAATAAAATCGAAACAAAAATTAACGATAAATAACGATAATTGCCTTAAAAAGAAATTCCCTTAAAAAAAAGAAACATTCGCGGTGATTTTGTCTTGCATTCGTTTATACAATTATTATATACGAATGACCCGGGCAACGCCCGGGTTTTACCCGATTAAATGCTTTTATTCAAATACTATTCGTTACAATTATAAATTGGCGCCGTGGATGTCATTCTTGTATAATATATAAATGAGTTGTAAAAATTGTAAAAAAAAAAAAATGCATCGGCCGGGAATCGAACCCGGGCCGCCCGCGTGGCAGGCGAGCATTCTACCACTGAATCACCGATGGTTATGAAAAATCCCATCCGTGAGCTTCAAACAGACAAACAGACAGAATAAGGCAAATATATAAGTAGATGTCAATGTGTTCACTTCTTTTTGGTACTTGTCCCTCTATTGGACAGTATTTACATTCAAGGGTGGTGTCTTTGACAATACCTTTTAAAATATGATGTCAATGTGTTCACTTCTTTTTCATACTTGTCCCTCTATTGGGCATTATTACAACTCAAGAGTAGTGTCTTTGGCAAGATCTTTTATGATATAATGTCAATGTGTTCACTTCTTTTTGGTACTTGTCCCTCTATTGGGCATTATTACAATTCAAGGGTAGTGTCTTTGACAAGATTTTTATGATATGATGTCAATGTGTTCAATTCTTTTTGGTACTTGTCCCTCTATTGGGCATTATTACAATTCAAGGGTAGTGTCTTTGACAAGATTTTTTATGATATGATGTCAATGTGTTCAATTCTTTTTGGTACTTGTCCCTCTATTGGGCAATATTACAATTCAAGGGTAGTGTCTTTAACAATACCTTTTAAAATATGATGTCAATGTGTTCACCTCTTTTTCATACTTGTCCCTCTATTGGACAGTATTTACATTCAAGGGTAGTGTCTTTGACAATACCTTTTATGATATCAATGTGTTCATTTCTTTATGCCACCTTTCCAGTGTGTATTATTTTCAATGCGCTTTGGTTATCAATGTACACTCGTTCAGGGATGGTTTAACTCGTGAGTTCTTCCATCAGTGATTTTAAATAAAGCCACAGTGTCTTCACCACAATTCGACGTGCTAGAATATATATCCGGCCTCTGTTGAAGATAAGACTACGATCGGTTGTTTGCTCGAGCAATTGGTCCTTCACAGAACACGATAGCATTTCCTGGTGTGATTTTTTTTTCTTTAAGTTGAATCAGAAACGGAATTATTTTTGTTTACTTCTAGTAGGCTTAGCGCGGAATAATATAAACGCCGATGGGGGGGCCCGCTGAAATAAGTAACCTATCGGAATTATTTTTTTTTTACTTTTGAAAATTTCACTATTGTGTGTATTAAAAAAAAAAAACGTTATTTGTAACATCTATTTATTTGGCGTTTTTTTTTAACTTAAAATTTTAAAGTTATATTTTGTACGTCTTCTTTTTAATTATTTTTCAAACGTTTTAACACATACCTGCTACACTGCTGATGAAATCAAAAACTTTGTGTGAAATACGTCAAATTTTATTATTCACAAAATAACATAATACACACACATTCCCAAAACAAACCACTTTTGGTTATTATAATTTTGGTATATATAATCATACAGTGTTATCACCTCAGTTTGAAATGTTTACAATTTATTATTTTTAGAATAAGATAGTTTATCCTTTATAACATTGACGGAAAAATACCTATTAATGAAAACCAAATGATAACAGATGATTGAATGAAAGTAAAAACAATGCCCGAACCAAAGATGACACGTTTGAAAGTCAGATCTTAGTCCATTGCATCCTTTGGTTAGTTAGTTGTTGTGACATTTTTCCATAACATCTATGGGCGGCCATCAAACCTCTTCCTACCCAGGCAGGGTGTGTTCAGGAGGAAGGCAAGACGCGGGATGGCAAAGCGCTGGAGCCAGACCGCACCGAGCTGAGGACCGTGCGGCTGTCCGGCAACGCCACCAGCTACACGGTGCGCAACCTCGCTCCTCTCACCATGTACGAGGTGCGGGCCCGCAGCGAGAACACGAACGGACGCAGCGTGCCCAGCTACGCTGTTCGTGTCTTGACGCCGGCCCAGGAGGAGCTCGCTACATCCACTCCACCAGGTCCACAGCCCACCCTGCCTGACATCCCGGGCTGCTGCGCCAGGCGTGGCGTGGAGCCGGAACGTTGCCGCAGGACGCTGTGCGACCCTACGTCCGTGGAATACCTTCAGGTGAGACTGGGTCTGCAGAGGTAGACTCTAGACGAAAAAAAAAAAAACTTTGGGGATAGAAAAAATTACGATTTGAAATGATATATATCAACTAAGTGATCATTGTCACATTGTGTCTATCAAACCTCCTGACTTTAAAATAAATGTCCTAATATATTCAGAGCATAAAACAAACAATGATATGGTGGCTTTTCGTCTCTAAATCCTGGATTCTTCTTTATTTGGAATTACCCAAGCTTCCTATCTGTAAACGTCTATTGATACAGTGATGAATTTTTTTGTTTGGTCTTCATAATTTTGAGCTACTTTTGTCCCCTTTCCTTTCTCTCCGCATATTTTGTTGAGAATTTATATCGCTTAGAAAACGTCGTGCAATTGTAAGAACCACAGAGCTCACTACCAGATTGATTACTAAAACATAAGCATATTTTCATAACTTTTGTAAAGTGTGGAATAAAATATTTATATAAAGAGTATATGCTTAATTTATGTATAGTCCTAAATGTTCGTGGAGGTTGAGACTGATATCACTCTTAGATCACCTAAAGTTCATAGCAACGTTCCATAGCTTTTGTGTGCTTTCGTGTAGTTATTTTCAAGTTTATTTTCGTAAACCATTAGCTTCTCCAAAATATAAAAGCCATGAATATGTCCCAGTATGTTACGACTACTAAAGTAGTCAACTTTATGCAAATATATTTAACTTAAAACTAGGAGAAAAAGTATGTAAATTTCTTTGTTGTATAAATTGTTATGTAAATTTCTTTGTTGTATGAATTGTTATGTAAATTTCTTTGTTGTATAAATTGAGCGTGTTTTTAATAAAAATGAGTTCTGAATAAGATTTTGAACGCATGGTAGTCGTTCTTCAAGCCTCTTCCTTTGGTGTTGCGGAGCTGGTCGAGTAGCTGGACTAAGGCACTGGGTCGTCTCTCGGGGTAAAGAGAGACACCAATCTATATTGAGAAGAAGCACCCAAAATATTTGTGGCGAGCCTGCCAGGATCAGAACATTCCAGGATCAGAAGATTCCAGGATTCCAGGATGGAGACTTCAAAGGATTCCATGAATTTGAAAATTTTGAAAAGATCTAGAACTCCAAGGAGAACTATCTTCACCAAGGAAATAAAAACGAAACTCTAGAAGAGTTAAAGGGAGTCTCCCCTGATGAGTGCCTCTTGATGGAAAAGAGAGAGTTCATCGTCCAGTATTACCAGCAAATCAAGGAATATGATGGAAAAATAGAGATGGAAATGATTGGTGCAGAGGAATATGACGAAAGGGCTGTAATGAAAGAACTGGAGTCCACTGGGCATTACGAGAAAATGTACAGTGCCGTACTGGTAAGGATCAATAAGATCCTAGAGGCTAAGACTGAGGAAAAAAGGGCAATGTCAGAAGCCGGAAGTGAAGACTCAAGAAGAGCACTTCTGAGACTGCCAAAGATGGAATTGCCATGTTTTGATGGTGATTTGGAGGGCTGGATATCATGGTGGTCCAGATTCAAAAAGATCCATGAGGATAAGGATTTGGACGACGATGAAAAAATGCACTATCTCGTCCAAGCAATGATCCCGGGTTCCCAAGCACAGCGCTTATTGGGGGCTTACGCTCACACCGGGAAAAACTATGAGAATGCCATTGGAGCTCTCAAGGGTAGGTTTGGAGACAAGAAGTTATTGATTGAGTTGTACTTGAGGAAGTTGATAAATTTAGTTGTGCTCAATGCATGTCGACAGAGTGCAAATTTGGATCGTCTTTATGACGAGATTTCGGCCTACCTTCAATCTTTGGAATCATTGAGTATTCCTTCGGAATACTTGGAGGTCTTCCTTTTCCCACTGGTGGAGTCTTGCCTGCCCACCCAGATATTGCAAATATGGCAGAAAACACTCGAGGCCGGTTATGGCCGGGATGACGAGCAGGACGTAGAGCAAGGAAAGGGGGACCGGCTGAAGGCCTTGATGGGCTTTTTACGGGATGAGATAAAGGCTCAACAAAGAATAAATTTTTCAAGGATTAGAGTGGGTGAGAATAACCCCAAGTACAATTTTCCTTCAAGACCATTACATTTTAATAAGAGCGACGAATCAACAGCATCACAGCTGTATGTTTCGAAAAATAAAGAATACAAATATCCAAAAGGATCATGTTCGAGCCCGAATTACGAGAGAAAGACTAAGTGCATCTTCTGTGATGGAATGGGCCATGAAAATTGGAAATGTTTCAAAATTGGAAGAATGACTCGGGAAGAACAACTTAAGAAGATGTCTGACGCAGGAGTCTGCTTCAAGTGTTTAAAAAGAAATCATCTAAGAAGACACTGTAGGACAAAAATTATTTGCCAGAATTGCGGAGGACCCCACTACTTGGTTTTCTGTCGGGGAAACAACTCAAGAAGGGACTCTTTCTCAGAAAATGGAGGAAGTAGTAAAGAGAGAAAAAACAATTCTTCGGTACAAAACCAAAAGTCCACCGTTCTACTCACACAGTCCTGTGCATCCGAGGTGCTTTTGATGACAGTGAGAGCAAAAATCTGTAGCTCTGAAACATCAAAAATTATAAATGTTTTGTTGGATTCAGGGAGTCAATATTCGTTCATTGGAGAATCTTTAGCAGAAGAATTGGGATTAGAGAAATTGGGAGAGCGGAAATTGACGAAATGCCTTTTTGGAGGTCGACAAACAAGAGAGGAGAAGCACAGCCTTTATTCCATTTCCATCACAAATATTTTAAAGGAAGAAACCGTACAGCTCAAAGCGATGGGTCAACGGATGATCTGTGACAGAGTTCCTATTTTGACAGCAGGAACTTGGATGCGGGATCTCGACAAAAAGGGTGTCACCATTATTAGAAAGAAAAATGTTGAGACATCAGAAATCGACTTCTTGTTGGGCGCTGACAATTTAAGTAAGATCTGGACTGATCAGGTGGTTTGTTTGGAGGATGGATTAATGGCGATCAAAACGAAGATTGGTTGGTCAATTTTCGGAGAGATTTCTTTGAAAGAGGGTTTGGCTTCGGAGTATGCATCTCCTGTTTTCTTGACCATGAGTCATAAAATAATGGATCTTTGGGACTTAGAAATGTTGGGTGTACGAGACCGCGTAGAAAATATTTCACAGGAGCGAAAGGCTCAAGTTGAGAAAAAGTATGTTGTTAAAGAAAGTGAAAAGGCTCAAGTTGAGAAAAGGTCTGTTGTTGAAGAAAGTGAAAAAGCTCAAATTGAGAAAAGTCTGTTGTTGAAGAAAGTGAAAAAGCTCAAGTTGAGAAAAAGTCTGTAGAAGTTGACGAAAGTCATAAGGCTGAAGTTGAGAAAAAATCCGTTGAAGCAGATGAAAATGGGAAGGCTTCTGAAATAATGAATAGAGCTGGAATGGAACTTCGTCAGTGGGAAACAACTGAGACGTTCAATCTTCGAGCGGGAAATGGTTGTATTAATGATTTTGATCATGTACCCCGTACCTCAAAAATCTGGAGGAAAAATTTTCCAACCTAGAAGATTGTGAAAATATGTGTATATTTTTTCACTCTTTTCTTCTGTTGAACTCCTGTTCAACAGCGGGGGGAGTATGTTACGACTACTAAAGTAGTCAACTTTATGCAAATATATTTAACTTAAAACTAGGAGAAAAAAAGTATGTAAATTTCTTTGTTGTATAAATTGTTATGTAAATTTCTTTGTTGTATAAATTGAGCGTGTTTTTAATAAAAAAGAGTTCTGGATAAGATTTTGAACGTTTGGTAGTCGTTCTTAAGGCCTCTTCCTTTGGTGTTGCGGAGCTGGTCGAGTAGCTGGACTAGGGCACTGGGTCGTCTCTCGGGGTAAAGAGAGACACCAATCTATATTGAGAAGGAGAACCTCAATACAGTACATTATAAAGTCATACATGTGTCCCAGCACATTATACAAGCCATGAATATTGCAGGTGACGGACGTGATGATCTGCGCCCCCTGGGCCAACGTCACCTTCGAGTGTCTCACGGGCGGGGTGGATCACAGCGGGTGCTGCGCCCAGCGCGGGGTCCCTGAGCTCTGTCGCGCCATGTGCGCCGGCAACGTCACCCGCCTGGACTTCCGCCACTTTGTGTGCATGGACTTCATGACGGATCTGGCCGGTTGTCTCCTGGACCACTTCGGCGTGCTCCCGGGACCCCCGCGGGAGGTAGCGGTGGTTGCACAGAGCGAGTCCTGGGCTGTCGTGAGCTGGAAGCCTCCCGCGTAAGTTTGATGTGGCATCTTAGCTATTGTATGTGACTTCTCTGATCAACGTCTTCATGCTTTATAGATAATTTTATTATAATTGAATATGGCTGCAATATGGGCATAAAACTTTTGTATAATTGTCACAGCTAGCAGTTCAATTTTAGATAGACGTAATTAACGCGACATATGTATAGGATAATTGAAACTATTTAGCGCGCGCAAATATTTTTTTACAAATAACATTTTTGATGATGAGGAAGTTATGTTAGATATTGTTAATGTACAGAAAAAAAAAAACGCTTTAAAAAGTTTCATATGCCACGTTTCTACAGAACATCTTCACAGAAAAAAAAAAAGGTTTTTTTTTTTCATTGACGTTCTTAACGATAAGGTAACAGAAGGCCTAATATTATAACATAGTGGCCACAGGAAGAACGCACGCCATCTGATAGGAACCTTCCATCAGAAGATGTGACTGTGAGATGGTATGGTGCGAGCAGGAAGCTGGCCGAGACTGTGACGCACTACGCCCTGCAATGGCGTAAACTGGACGACGTCTTCTACCACTTTGTGCCGGACGTCAGCTCTCCGTTTCTACTGGACCACTTGGAGCCGGACACCAGGTGAGTCCACTGGACGGAGTGGAGTATGCAGACTGACTGATGCTCGCGTCCATAGGTACGAGGTGTTTCTGGAGGCCATGAACACGCACGGCATGTCGCTGCCGTCCCCGCGGGAGCTCTTCTCCACAAACCCACGGCCCGCCAGGGAGGCCCCAGGCCCCGCACCGGACGAGGGCCCCGGCTACAACGAGACGGCGTGTTGCGTAGCTGCGGGGCTGAGAGACCATTGCCTGCCGCTCTGTTCTTACCAGGTGCCGCTCCGTGCATAACTTCGCACTTTTTAAACCTGGCAGTAATCATAGTTGATGCTGCACTTTTTACTTCATCTGGCTCACCAATTTGTTGAAATTTTGTTAGTTTCAAACTCCTACTTATCAATTTGCAAGATCTTAGTTCTATAGTCCGTCTCATCAATTTGTTCAGATGCACTTGAATCTAGAGAAGTTACTTCAAATATTATTTTAAAGCAAAACTACTCTCTGCATAAGTGTGAGATCTTAGAGATTTTAAACCACGCTCGAGAGCAGAAAAATAGATACATTTCACACAGCTGACAATATTATATATATTTCCAATGCGGGATACCTGGACATGCCGTACGATATTCAAGGGATATTTGCCGCTAGTCTTAAACCAGGTTTGACAGCCCAGCCCAAATTTGCAACCAAGGTCAGAAACCTACTATAGTGGGAATGTTTCAACATTCCACAATGCTCTCAGCTACCGAAGATGGAATTGCAATTGATAATAGCCAACGCATTTCTCCCAAAGTTCATTCCCATATCCGAAGAATATTAATGAAAGGAATACACCTGTCCATATCTCCGAGTTGCCATACATCTTCACGCCGCTTAAATGAGGGAAACTAAAGGGCTTAGACTTCTTAGAGGTAAGGCCGCGAGGTCGAAAATTCACCATCGACGCGATAGTCGAAAGGATTTATCAAAATTAAGCTAAAATTTCATCATTGACATTGTATTTTGGGATTGGTCAATATAGTATCCTCATTTTCATCTAAATCTGATAGGTTTTTTTTAAGATGAAAATTCAAAATACAATATTCAGAGATATAAATATCAGAGTATATGATGGCAAATAGTATGTCGACCGGTGTATGTGCGATCAGTTTAAGTATTAATGTACAAATAAAACCGCTCGTGTTATCTCCAATATTAACCCATGCATTATTCCCAGATGTTATTTTTAGAGACAGAAATCGCCATGATCGATTGTGGACGCGCTGAAGTAAAATTGGAAGAAGTAAAAAAATACCTAAATGGAGTTCAAAAATGGAAAAAGGAAACTCCCCCAAATGCCGGATCAAGTAAACTAATAAGTGTTATGAGCACGGATCTTGATAGCAAAACCAAGTACTCTTTGAACTTTCAAAAATTATTTATGGAAAAGGTATATAGTTTTTTCCATGTGCATTATTCATACTTTGTCACAAAAATGAGCTAAAAAGCTAATGGTCTTTGAAGGAATGTGCCTGGAAACAATTCGAAGTGTTGATAAAAATCACTTGACTTCTGTTTCAGACAGTTCTGAACCAATTGGGGAAGTAAAGCATTGTACTTACCCCAGTGATATTCACAAAGGTGCCTCTGTTTATCTATAATATATATAAGAAATTATTTATCAGAAAATCAACAAACTAATTAACTGACAATGATAACTTTAATTTGATTGCAATTTCTTTCCATCTTCTCCTTGAATTTCTTGGAGGCTGATGCCCCCCGGTATGTTCGCGTGGTAAAGTGAGGAACATTCCACAGAATAACTCAACGCCAGTAGAATATCTCAAACTCCCATTTATGTTTTTTTTATATAATCATTATTTTAATTTAGTATATAAATATAAGAATATATTTAGTCCAAAAAATATATTTAAAATCTTAACAATGGTTCAACCAACTTCTCATTATAATATTTTAAGTTCCCAAGAGATTGTCATTGGAAAGTATTGGACTTATGACAAAAGCTAACTTTTACGAGTTTACACAAAGTTAAAAGGTATCTAAAAACGCCTCAACACTTGTATATACACAAAAAAAAAACAATAAAATTAAAATAAAAACCCGCGATAAGTTATATCAAAAGGAGTACTTATCTTTATACTAGCGTAGGGGGGAACGGACCAGGATTACATAGATATGTTAGGAGACTACCAGACAAGGACCAAGTACACAGAGAACGCTTTAAGCGTCTCTAGACAATCATCCACTGGCAGTCCTGGCATTTCCTTTGCACCCTCTCATGTACAAACATGGTCACATTCGTCCAATGAGAAGGTGTAGGAGATCGGTTCACTTAACAAACAAACAACTTTTTCCCACAAAACACTGAGAAGCTTAAAACTTCTGTTTGTCAAAATAATTTGACACTTGAACATTGAAAAGAAAGCGGTAGATATACATGTCTAATGAATTGATCATCCTTAAAGATTTTGACAACTTTATAGAGCCTGGGTATTCCATTCTCACTATCTTTATTCCATTTTTTTTATGAATTATAAACACATAAGTCAATGGGGGCGCACACCAAGCACTATATTCTATTTTAAATACCTATTTAGAGTTTTGAAAAATGAGAATGATCCTTCAAATGCCACTCATATATAAGTCTCCGTCTACCACGATCTCCGTGCAGGTGAAGATGTCGGCGCTGCTGCTGCTGGGCCCGCTGTGCACGGAGGAGCTCCCCGTGCTGGCTCGCTGCGGGGCGGGTGGCCGCGACCACGAGCCGTGCTGCGAGCGGCGCTTGGTTGCCCCAGGCTGTCTGCCGCTGTGTGCCGGCCGACGTCCCGAGGCAGCCCAGGGCCTAGCCTGCGCCTCGGACCTCGGCAAGGTGCTGCAGTGCATGCGTGAGGGCTCGTCGCTGCTGCCCGAGCCACCGGCCGACCTCCACACCACGTCCATCGGCTCCACCTCCATCTCACTGCGGTGGGCCGCGCCCAACGCCTCGGTTTCGGAGTACCGGGTGCTGTACGTGCCAGTCTCCTCGGGGAGCGGCCTCGGCACCCTCCACCCTGACCGCTACAACAAAGTACATACATTTACTCCCCTTTCCTCCTCTTTCTATTAAAATATCCAAATACGCTGAGACCACTAATGCTTCAGATAAAAAATGCATATACCATATGCAGATACCATATATAGATAAACTGAAAATACATCTTGTAAGTTATGTGCGTTTATCTTTTACAAAATCAAGTTTTTATGGGTTGCATATATCAGAACAATATTTGTGCTTAAAATATTTTTTTTTTAGAAAACGAGCAAAATAAATAATAACGATATGCAAATAGATATTCTATTTAACATTCAGTTGAATTAGTCCAAGGCATCGTACTTCATTCGCTAGTGGAACGCAGTTAAACACTATAATGCCAACATTGGAGGCGTCCAAGCAAGAAAAGAGAACGCTGTTATATTGCAAATTTAATTTTCAAAATATCTCATGGAAAAGCTCATTTATTTCAAAAATGATCAGAATGATTATCTTTAAATTTTTATCGCCAACGAAAATGCACCATCATACCTTGCTCTCTGAGAATGTAGCTATCCTCTCGCCTCCACCAGTGTCCGATCCAAATAGCCGTCTTTCAATGCTTTCTTGAAATGTTCAAAGGCATAAAAAATTTTCTTCAAGAAAGTTCTGACTGTATGGAAGAAGGTACAGAGATCCCCATATCAGCCTACGAAGTGCCAAATTGTTTGGAGCATCTCACGGCCTCATGGTGGTTACTCGGGAGGCAAAAAGAAATGTTGATGAGGCCATAAAACGAATGAAGTTCGCAAAACCTCTAGAGAGGACATAAAAAAAGATGAGCGAGATATCTGCGGCACTTCTGAAATTGTGGGTAACCACTGCTTGCCCTGTCCTCTGGTTCCAGGGCCGTGCTGGTGGCTTAATCATCAACCACTATGCGTTTAAAAAAGTATTTTATCTCAGGTGACAATCGTTTAAATCCTCTAAACGAACTTTCCCGGCTAGCTTTTCGAGCGCGAGGTGAAGCGGAACTCCTTAAGTCATTTTAACCGTAGCTTTAGGTATTTGATCGGGACAATGTGTGCGGTTTGTGTTGAGATTGTTGAGTCAGATGTTAGAAGACGTGCGATAATTCGTTGATCCTCCGTAAGAACAGCCATGTTTCTTGCAGTATTTTCTCATCGATATCACGAATGTGAAAATGTAAAATTATAATTATTATTAGCGCTGATTATTTTTCTATTATTAAAATACAAATTTATATATCCACTAAACGGGGAAAGATGAAAATATAAATATGGGAGGAATTGGATTATAATTGGTGAACCCTTTCCAAGCGGTTTTCGCAATTTGATTCTCTCCTGATATATAAGCCAAGCCGTCCCAATAAATATTTTGAATATTTCCGTTAGTGGAAGTAGAAAAGTGTCTTTTAAAATAATTAAAATAACAGAGAGAAGGAGGGAGCGCGACTAATGATTATAATCTCACATTTCCACAGCTAAATGTCGCTAAAGGTTATTTTCAAACAGACCCGAAGATTGCTACAGCTTGGCTGAGAATCCGTTATCTATAAAATGCCATTGGCGAACCATTTCGCCCAATCGAATTTACTTATCTGTGGCATGTATGGCTATTAGATGACGGAAGATTTCTGAAGCTTTGGTTCTCTCATCAACAAAGAAGCATAGTACAGATCTTCATTCTTGCTTGGACCCCTGGGGGCGCTGGTAGCAAACTACGAGACATTTCGACAATAGGTAAACAACGCTAGCGAAGATTTTCAGTTTGGAGCATCGATCTGATTCTAAAACCAAAATAATTTTCACTAGTTACAAGTGCGACAAAAAATAAATATCACAAAATTTCTATAGAAACAAGGCTAAAGTCCCAGTTCTTTTATCGCCGTGTTATCATTGTCCATTGCTCTCAAATGACATCAACTATATGTCTATTCAATAAGAAACGGCCCTAGTAAATCAAATGCCATTAAAATATTGGATAATGTGTATCGTTCAGCTCAACTAACAGCTATCATTTTAGCTAATACAATTTTTTAAATTTCTGAATTACATATTTGATCAAGTATAAAGAGAAAAGAGAGGCCAAGTCTAGAAGTTTAAAACTTGTAAAAAGTGAACAGGTAGATAGATATCTTATGTTCGTGTGCTCTAATTTTAAAATTACAATTTATTTTGATGAATATATGTGTACTAGACGCCGACCCGGGCTTCGCCCCGGGATTGACCCGTGTGCATATCTACCCGAGTGATATATATTTAGATAAGTTTTTTTTTTTTAAATAATCGTCTTTACTCGAGGGAATGTTTGTAGTCTAGTATGTTGATATAATAAATCTTTCTGAATATTAGGAAAGGTCAGGTAATTTTTTTGTAGGGTGATGCTCTGAAAAAGAACGCTATACCACTTTATCAATAAACAAATTGGCGAGGCCAAAATAAGCAACCTAAACAATCCATTAGCTTTGCAAGATAAGAAAAGAAATAGAGAAAGGCATGCAAAATTCTCAACACAAATCAAAAGCTTTAATCCTCATTAGTAATGTATATTAGGTAGGTTAAGGTTTATTTTGTTTCTATTACATTACATGGAATAGATTTTTGTTTTTCTAATAAAATTTACCGACCTCTTTGTTCACTGAAACCTAAACAAAGTGTATGTTAGACCACTCTTTGTTCAACCTTACACATTGTTTAGGTCTCTTATTAGGTGCAAGATGTATACTAATGCTAAAATGGTAATTTGGGTAAACATAGGTAAATTCATGTTGGGCCAGTATTGTTCAGCAAGCCAACACAGATATAACATTACGGTATGAAGCAAGTTGTGCTAAAACTAATATTTCCAATCAAATTATCCAAAAAATAACACATACTATGTAATATAAACACATGTATGTAAAATAAACACAATAATAACCAATAATTAAAAACCATAAATTTTCCTAACACAGTATACATCTTAAGTAAGAATACCTTACCATGAAGGTTTAAAAGCCTACACATTGAAACATGTGAAAAATGTAGCATGTGTGTATGATGGGCTTGAAGAGAAAATATTTAAAAAAGATATTTATTGAAACTTTTGTAATACCACACCAAATATGCATATTTACAGTTACAACAGTTGCAGATCTTATTAGCGTTTTAAAAGGGACAATCATATATGAGCAAAGCATCTATGTAAATTAGAGGACATTATAAACATAGTGAAAAAAATATAAAAGGTAATGAATAAATTTTTTGCTAATTGAGGAAAGAAATACCTTAAGAAAGAGCTTCTTGATAAACAATATTTTTTGTGCTGCCATTAGGTGCGAGAATAAAAAGATTATTGGAGGAACTAACGCGTGAGCAGGCAACATAAAGCTGGCCATGGGAAAAACATGGAACCTGAAGATCAATTCCAGCCCATTTCAATGTTTGACCTTGTGCTTTGTTAATTGTCATTGCAAAGCACAACTTAACAGGAAATTGAAGTCTTTTAAAATGAAAGGGCAAATCTGAAGATATAATGGGAATCCTAGGAATCATAACCTTCTCACCAGTGCCGCATCCAGTCAAAATAGTCGCCTCCAGCAGATATCTGTGTAAGCTGTTAACTTGCAACCGAATACCATTACACAATTTTGGGGGATTAAGATTTCTTAACAATATAATCGGGGCGCCAACCTTTAGGGTAAGACTGTGCACAGGCATTCCAGGCGGATTGATTGAATTTAAAAATTCAATGGGATAATGCACAGAATCATTCGGATCTACAACAGTGTCTATTGACAAATAAGTTCTTGAAGGAGCGATAAATTTACCGAGGATATATTCATTTATCTTGTCCACAGCATCATTTCTTGGTGCTAATAAAGCCCTTTCACTGAACCAAGAAAGTGGCATGGTAAGTAAAGAGCCTATATTGGGGTAAACAGATGATATTAAGGTATGGATATCTTCAACCAAGACACAAAGATCACTTGATGCAATGGAGATGAGTCCCTCGTGAGTTGCAAATGTCCCATTGCCCAGTTCAAGCAACAGCTGAGAGAAGCTGCTTCCTCTGTCGCCAAAGAGATGTGACCGCATATTGATAGTGAGAGATAACTTAACAATACTACTCCAAATATGAGAGCGTTTAAGGCATGCATTAACCTCGTCTGCTCGAGTGCCTTTGGGAATAACCGGTAAAGTTTGTCGGAAGTCCCCAACAAAAAGAAATGTCACCCCTCCCATTATGCTGTTGTTATCCCTAAGATCTCTAAGAGTGCGATCAAGGGCTTCGATTGAGCGTCTATTAGCCATTGTGCATTCATCCCATATAAATAATGAGCTTTGCTGTAGAATTTTGGAAGTGGCGCTCTGTTTAGCAATGTTACAGACTGCTAATTCATCATCATAGAGATTCAAAGGTAGCTTAAATAGAGAATGTGCTGTTCTGCCGCCATCAAGGAGTGTAGCGGCGATTCCAGAAGAAGCAGCAGCACAAACTACTAAACCCTCTAAGCGCAATTTGGCTAACAAAAGATTAATAATAAAAGTTTTTCCAGTGCCACCAGGAGCATCCAAAAAAAAAAAATCGTGCCAGCCCTAGAGCGAACACTATTAAGAATGGCCTCATAACAATATTTCTGATCAGGATTTAAAGAAGATTCGCGGGTTGAAGCCAAAGTTTCTAGTTCACGCCTATCATATATGTCTGATAAAAATGATGCCTCTCTTGGTGGTGATACATTTTCAGGAAGAGGCAAACCCATACATGCAATACTTTTACCTGAAATTGACAGAACATGTTTTTCAATTTCCAGTAACGCAGCATTGAAAACATCAGCATTGTAATCAAGTTCAGGGATGGACATATCTCGTCGCATTCGGTGCAAAATATCTTCAGACATACACTCCTTATGAGCATGCCACAGCGTAAGTGTATCAGACATGTGGCAGAAGATGAGCATTGTAGAGAACAATGCTCTCACCGATGCTGCATTACGACATATAGATGCCTCTTTGAGAGTTTCATTCCAGTGAGAGTCGTCTTCTAGTAAGCCTAAAGCTTTGCAGGCCATTTGGAAGGTAGTGTGGATAACTCCTTCAACTGTGCGCAAACTCTGGAAAGAACATGGCCCTCTAATATGGAACAAAAGAAGTCTCAAATAGTAGCATTCAGCATTAGTTGGGTGAACTGTATAGACGCGGCCAAGAACATCACTTTTCCGCACACCAGGATATCCTTCTACAGGAGTACCCTGCTTCCTGCCTAAAAATTTATTGTTGGTCCAGGTATAGAAAGAAGGAACTTCACAGTATAATAGTGTCCTAGCAAATGTGTCTTGGTTACAAAGCTTAAAAAATGCTGTCAGAGTTGTATCTCTTGGATTTGAAATAACATTTTCTGCATTTGCAGTAGTGAAATAGACCCTCTGTCCATTTTCAAGGTGAACAGCTAAGTGTACAATTGGAGGTGATCTTTCATGGATGCTGAAACCCAGAATCCTCCAAACAGCTTCTGCGGAACTTATATAGCGGCCAGACTGAAATTGGGTAACCTCATCAAGGTGATTCAAAGAGAAAACTGCCTGATCAGTTCCTTTATTAATGTATTTGCACACGTATTTGATGGCCTTTACGGAGCTGCAGTATTCCACATTTATATGGGAATCAAAAGCACGAAGGAGAACAGAATTATAGGGCACAATCCAGCGATTGTCAATTTCAAAAGTAACTCCTCGCATATTCACCGATGAAGTAAGACCACCTTCAGCAGAGCACCGTCTTCGGTATCGGGGATAACCATCTTCTGTTGTCGAGGTTGTCTCACAAAAACCTTTAGGATATTTTTTGCTACATTTCCCATCCTTCATACATGGAGAATTTGTATTCAGAACCCCACATGGACCATGAACCATTTGTTTAATGACAATTGCATGAAGCTCTGGGTCTAAGTTAATATCCGGAATCTCGGCTTGTATGACCTCATCAATTTGATTAGGTCTAATCATGTTTGTAAGCCAAAGCAGTAAATGCGCATGTGGTAGACCACGCTTCTGCCACTCTATTGTGAACATAAAACACTTGCAAGGCCCAAATAGCTCAGCCTTAGTCACTAAATAGATAAGCTTTTTCATTTTAAGGTGAAAAACACGACTAATCAAATCATATCTATCTTTAGCAGAGTTATTTGAAAATAAATGCATCTGAATTTCTTTCCATTGAGGGTTGCGTAAGCATGCCATAACGCAGTAGCGAGTTAAATTCCCCAGCACGAGCCATCATTCTGTAAGCATAAAAATTCATGCACGATACAGTCTTCTGCATTATTTCTCTAGTGGATGGATTGACTTGAGGTAGCGAAACAGAATAACCGACCTCACCCCTGCAAAAAATTAACGGGTATTGTAGAGGGTCATATGCTTGATGGATCTCGGATATTCTTTGTGTCAAATTATTACGACAATGTAATACAATATCTCTTGGCCCAAATTCCTGACCTACCATCAGCAGAGCTACTTCATTGGTCATGGGCGCATTATAGCGACGCTCATGCTCTTCTGGTGGAAGCTTATCAGAGTGTATAATAACCCGGTAGTCAGCGTGATTTTGAGGAAGAGTTTCTAAGGCTGCTTTAAAAGATTGAATATAATGATTGTGCGCATGCAATAAATCTTGCAAAGAGCGAACTAAATCTCTGTTCAAGTTTGCTGCAATGTTGCAACGTGCAGTAACCAGAGACTCATAATTATCGATAAAGTATATCTGCAGGAATTTGTGCTCACTATCAGGTTCTGGAAGGAGACTACCAATTACGTGGTAAACCTGGCCTTGGACTTTGAAAGTAGGCATATAACCTTGCTCCACAACTTGTCTAGCACCAAAAGATGTCATTTGGAATATAGAGTTATATCTACGGATATGCAGCAAGAAGGACTTCGATAGAGGATGTAGGCCAGAGAGCAAAGAGAAAATAGGTTCTGGAGGGGACTCAATAGCAGGTAGAGAAACTCTTCCTTGTTTACAACAGAGGCCTAAGGGTTCATCTTTAAATCTCAAAGCAGAGCAAAACTGGCATACCCGAGACATTTGGCCTATATCGACAGATGAATCAGCTTTATAATCAATATGGGCATTATACTGCAAACCTGAAAACGGCTTATGAGTCCAAAGCTGAATACGCTGAACAGGAACTTGCATAGTTTGTGTAGCTGCGACGCGGGCTTCAGAAGACCTAAGACGGCGAAGCTCACGACGCGTCTCACGTTGAAGTGGTGTCTCAATAGCTCTAGCATTCCTATATCTCCTGGAAGCAGCCGTATTCCTACCAATTAAAGGTCGGCTGCGGCGAGGCATATTCTGAAAAAAAAAAAAGATTGAGATTAATAACAAAAGCTTAAAAACCAGCAATTTATAAACAAAGCATAAAAATTTCCTGTCTTTTTGAGGTAAAAATCAAAATTCTTAAATTTTTTCTTCAAAATAACCTTCCAGATATGTTAAAAAGATTATAAAAAACTAAAAGCATAATATTAAAAAAAAAATTAATGTACAAAACCAGTTATCACTAAAAAGCCTCAAAAATAGACCAACCGCCGGACACGGCAATGAAAAAGCATGCTTTTTTGAGGAAAAAATAGAAATAATTCTCTAAAATACAAAATACAACCCCCCTATATGGTAAAAAAAACTACAAATAATCTAAATATACAATACTTAATCAAATAAATTAAAACATCTTTAATAAAATTTAGACAAAGGACCTCAAAAAGACAAATAAATGAATCCGTTAAAGAAATCCCTCGCTTATTTAAAAATATAAATAATCTATTTTTTAGATACAACCCATATATGTAGAAAATATAATAAATAAACTGTATTTAAAAGATAAAAGGAATAATTAAAAAATTCCATAAGAAAATTTAAAAAAGGACTTCAAAATGACCCATAATTGAACATACCAATAAAATATCTTGCATCTTAGTGAAAAAAAAAATAGAAATAATCCAAAAGTTGTTTACAAAACAACCCATATATGCTGAAAACACCATAAATAATCTACTTCTAAAATATCTAAGCAATTAATTAAAATGAAATTTCAAGCTTTTTAGTGAAAAAAAAAGAAAAATAACCCAAATTTTTTCACAAAACAACCCATATAAGTGGGAAACACCATAAATAATCTGTAACTAAAATATCTAAACAATTAATTAAAATTTTTGTTAAGGTCCTCAAAAAAGACATAAAATTGAGCACATGCATGAAATTTCTAGCTTTTTAGTGAAAAAAAGAGGTCCTCAAAAAAGACATAAAATCGAGCACATGAATGAAATGTCTAGCTTTTTAGTGAAAAAAATAGAAATAACCCTAAATTCGTAAAAAATAATATAAAATACATTAGTCTTATAAAAATATTAACACGTAATAAAATAAAAAAGAAACTTGATCTCATCAAGTAAAGCTTATAAAAATATTAACACGTAATAAAATAAAAAAGAAACTTGATCTCATCAAGTAAGGCCTCAACTTTTTTCGGTATAAAATATGAAAACTATAAAATAAAAGTATCTTACCATGTATAAAAGTTATTATTAAAATTAAAATATATATATATATAAAAGTTTAGAACTAATTTAGCAAGAAGCGGAAAGTAAACACTTTTGAAAGTGTTGTATCCGCTGTTGAAAGTAAATACTTTTACTCTGTTGAATTTTTTTGTATTTTATCGATAACAGCAAAGTTATGTATTTTAAAGTTAGGAAAAATATTTTGATGTTAAGCAAAACCTGCTCCATCTCGTTTTACATAAATGTTGAAAATTTGGTCGAAATTGATGCATTGTAACGAAAGTTTTTAGTGATGTACTCTTATGAAATTTGCATTTTATTAATATAGATATGGGTAGGGAGTGGTATGTAGTGGGCATTTCTACCAGCCATTTCTAACATAGAGCTCACCTCCTCCGTGTGCTGGCAACAGTCGCTGACGGTGAACGCCACCGAAGCCACGCTGGCCGGCCTCCGCCCGGACACCCGGTACTCCATGTACGTCATCGCTGTCAACCAGCACGGCAAGTCGCTGCCCTCGCTCCTGCTGTCGGTCCTCACGGGGGCCTCGGACAACGCCACGGCCACAGGTGCGTCTACCACACTGTCAAACATGCAACGGCATACTCAATAACACCCTCAAACTAAATACCTATAACTTGTCTTAGGTTTCATTTAACATTTTCAAATCAGACATGCCATAGCTGCCAAGAGTCCGGAGAATGCCTCCCGCCACGCAACAGTAAGAGAAATGAAATAAACTGCGCATGCCCCAACAGAGGGCGCTGAGAGGAGAGCTGTTAAGTAGGAAAACCAAATGACCACCATTATTAACGAACCAATTGATGGGAATATATTATAGTTATATGACGGAGCAAATGAATGATACAATTTTAATGAGATAATAGTATTCTAATCATGGTAGTGTATATATGTAGAACTCTTCAAAATGGAATACTGAGTAGATTGAGAAGTTACCGTTTTCTCTTATACCGTTAATGTAGGCTACAGTTTGTTGAGCAATAAAGTGAGACAATTCGAATTTTTAATAATTATTTAGGCGAAATTCGAGTTACATACAGGTTAAGCTTATTAAAAATAAAAATAAAACTTCAGATAATTATCATCATAATATATTATAATTGATATCCTTCCAAGTGTATACATACCGTATACATATAATTTTTAAATTGTTTCTTTCATTGTCCAACAAACTGTCATCTAACTCTTCATATTCCTAACTTATTAGAATATTATAAGTTGGTTTGAATTGTACCTGTCTCACCCTGTTCTAACTTTATAAGATTTTATAAGGAATGAAACAAGTTCAGCGCGCGTGATTTTTTTTCAAATAAAACAACTTCCTATTGTTTTAATGCGAGAGAGAGAGAGAGATGAGGAGGACAATTGGGAGGGCCTGTCTCATCAGAACCAGAGCCAGTTTAGTCCCCCTAATATTGTACCACTACTATTAAATAAATGTATCATTTTTGCGCTCTATAGAGTTAGAAGAAAGATACCACTTGGTCTATTCTCAGCAATGGTATCCGCCGATTCCTCCTATTGTACTATACAGTTGTATCTCTCCCCAGAAGGTGTCTAGAGCAGGGGTCGGCAACTTTTGAGTCGGAAGAGTAAAAAAATACAATTTACAAAATATCAAAGTTTTTAAAGAACACAAATATTTTTCTTGCCACACACACACACACAACAATAAATAGTACTCGCATAAATAATATTTGCGTATGGAATTATATAAAGAGCCGCATGTGGCTCGAAAGACGCACGTTGCAGACACCTGGTCTAGATCACCAGTCGGTAGAAATTTTGACCGATCAACGGAGATTTTTACCCATCTGTGTTAAAAATATCTTATTTAAATAATGATGAATTGTATGATATAAATTTGACATGTTAATATATTGAATTTAGGATTTATATAAAATGATAATTAATATGTCGCAGTGTTCTTCAATAGGTAGTAAAGTTATTTTGATAATAAAACCTCAGTCTGCCTTTTAATTTACAATTTTTACCGGTTGGAGGAGAGAAAAAGAGAGGTTGAGAAACACTGTCTAGAAGGCGATTCTATGTAACTTCTAAAATAATATATTGTAGGAAGTCAAGTTATCGCATGTCTACTAACGGATATTTGCACGGTTGCCATCAGTGAGGATGTTGTAGTTGGGAACAAGGTATGATCGTGCCGAAATTTGACTATAGAAGGGGGGGGGGGGGGGGATTGGCAAATATATGTTTTAAAAGATAAACAAGAAAGGAAATATATAATGCCAAGTAAATAAAGAGATAAGTGAAAAAGAAAGCCAAAAAAAAAAAAAAAAGGAGGGAGGAGGGAGGTTTGTGTGATGGGGCAATATTTTGAGAAAGTGGGATATGCAAAGTGTGGGTTGGTGGAGTGATTACTGTTACTTGATGAAAGTACGTCGCTTTGATAAAGTTGGTGGTAGATTTCCAACACCTTAAGCCAATCACTAGATCTCTTCATGACTCTGGTTATCTTCTCGCTATAACAAAGAATAAGGAATTAAGTTTGTTCTTTGGGCTTCCAGCTCACATGACATTCCTATATAAAACATGGTGGAGGCTTTTTCTGGCTCTTAACAAAGTCTGAAGATGTCATCTTCTATTTTTCATGGTGTTGTCTAATAATACCATCTCTTACAGTAACTCGACATAGGTGGGGTCGGTCATATTTTAGAAGCAACTTTGGTTTCTAATCTCTTCAAGGGCTGGGAAAGACTGTTTAAAGTGACGGCGTTCTCTCTTGAAAGTTTATACCTTCTTTTCATCAATATTTTCTTTTATTTTCTGGGCTTACACTTTAACAAGAATTCCTCTAGAGTGCCGGATATATAACACAATACAATATCAGAGAGGTATCGTAGAATAAAGTAGCCAAATCGGTGGTGGGTTCATCACTGATGAGTCAGGCCTTCCCACCCAATATATATATCGCATCGCAATAAGGAAAGTAGGAAGTCGTGTTATTTGAGAAAAAAAAAATCGCGTTAAAAAATTGTTCAATGTCTTAAATAGATATATAGATTTGGAGCGCTAGATGCCTTATGATTAGATAGGATTTTTAAGGCAAAATAAAACCTTTTTTATTGGCTCTGAATACAATTGCCTCTCCAGTGACGTACTGGGTAATCGAGGAACAACATTACTTCAGACGCTTACAGCAGGTTTAAACATATTTTGCCGTTTCTATGTTTACAGGATGGTCAGCAGACTTTTGCTCGAATATGAAAATCATATTTGCAAAGGCTAATTCCTACCAGTTTACGTTCTTCCTACAGAAAAGAATAGATTTATGAATTCAGCTATTAACAAACCCACCACCTTTAAGGACAATTTTGTCATTTTTAGCGCTATAAACATACATTTCGATATCTACAATCTGCACAGATTCTCTCTTTTGCGATGGGAATGTCTAATGGAATTCTAAATGAGGTGTAAGAAGAGAATGTAATGGGTGTTTTCTCTAAAACAACTAATATATTTTATTCGAGACCTTGCCATATCTGGCTTCTTTTCTCTGATTGGAAAATTTCCCTAATCTTGGAGAATGCTTGTGGAAATATCACTTTAAATAATTTACCAGAAACTCTTTAAAACAATTGAATAAAAGTGAGATATACCTACACAGAGAAAATGTACATCAAAAGAAAACCTTGATGTCAGGCAAATTTTGGACCCATCACGGTATAATCAGGTAATGAAATTAAAATAAAACAACATATGAGTATTCTTCTCTAGAAAACATGCATTTACACACACTTTTAAAGGTTAAAATGAAACAATTAAAACTAGCGCGAGTTAAAATAGTTTCTAAAACCGTCCACAGATGGCGACACAGGGCAACGAACCCCGGGTTGTGACGACGTTAGCTCGAGAGAAGAAAGGAACTTGAACTAAGTCTGGACGGCTGTAGCGTCTCATTTTGTCGTTATAATACAGTAGTGTTGGCATACTGCTGTGTTCTTGGAAGTTTAAACTGATTCATAGCTTAGTGATCGGTAAACAAGATGGTCTTTCCTTGCTGCGTAGTAACCACATTAAGGCTTCACAACAGTTTACCACCGTGAACCCCGATTTAAACTGATTCATATATTATATAAATAGATAAGTGGGAAGGTCTTTCCTTGCTTTGTTATTACTATCATGCTGGGAAACAGTTTAGCAGTGAACCCTTATTTAGATTTATACATAGCTTAGTAATCGATAAGTGGGAAGGTCTTTCCTTGCTGCGTAACCACATTAAGGCTGCACAACAGTTTATCAGTGAACCCCTATTTAAACTGATTCATATATTAGAGAGAGTAACAGATAAGTGGGACGGTCTTTCCTTGCTTCGTTATCACTATCATGCTGGTAAACAGTTTAGCAGTGAACCCTTATTTAGATTTATACATAGCTTAGTGATCGATAAGTGGGAAGGTCTTTCCTTGCTGCGTAACCACATTAAGGCTTCGCAACAGTTTATCAGTGAACCCCGATTTAAACTGATTTATATATTAGAGTAGTAGATGGGTGGGAAGGTCTTTCTTTGCTGCGTAACCACTATCAGGCTACTCAAAGGTTTAGCAGAGAACCCCTATTTAAACTTATACATAGCTTAGTAATAAATGGTTGGGGGAATCTATTTACAGCATTATCGGCGACCACTCTCTCTAAAGCATAAAAAAAAAATAATTAAAAAAAAAAAACGCTCAAAGCGAGATTCGGTCTTAGGTCCTGGTTGTCAGCAGTACATCCACTGTGTTGCACAACGGCATGATGCTAGACAATCACCATAAACCTTTCTTTCTCTTGATTTAATCTCCTGAAACATGGTTTGATTATCTTTTGTAGCTGCCTCGAATTTGTTCAAAACATGTAATTTTCAGATCGCGTTCTATTTTAGAAATAATCTATTTTTTTTTTATTAAATTGGAGCTAGAATATAAATTTATTGCACTCTCTCACACTCCATCACTCGTCTAACACGTACTTGGCACGCCAGGCGAGCTCAGCCCGCCCTACGGCGTGGAGGTGCCGCACCAGACCGTCAGCTCGCTGGTGGTGACGTGGACCGCCCCGCTGCACGTGCCCCCGGATGCCTTCCTAAACTACGTAGTGTTCTATGCCCCGGCCAACAATCTGCGCGGCGGAGACCTGGAGGCGACAGGGCAGAGGCTAGCGACTGCAGCCACCGGCGTCACGTTGGGCAACCTCAGCCTCAACACGGAGTACGCTGTAGCCGTGCGTGCACGTTCGGGACGCGGGCATAGTGCCCTCAGCGAGGTGGTTCTAGCCTGGACAGACCCCGCTATCCCAGCTATGGTGAACCCTCCCGTCATCATTCCCGCAGGAGCTGTCCCCGAAGGGTCAAACGTCACCTTGCTCTGTATCGGCATGGGGAACCCTGTGCCCATTGTATCTCTCTACCTCAACGGCAAGCAGGTGGCTCAGCGCCAGCACCGCCATGTGGCCTGGGAGTTGGCCAGAGTCTCCCGCAACCTCACGCACGTGGCTTGTTTCGCCGACAACGGCTACGGTCCCGGAGCCCACAGCGCGGCGGACGTGTCGATATACTTCCAGCCCGCGGTGTCCACGGCAGTGTCCGCCGTCAAGGGCACCCAGGGAGCTGCGGCCCGCCTGCAGTGCGTGGTGGCCGCCCACCCCAAGCCTGTCGTCACCTGGCTACGGGGAACATCCCCGCTGGCCTCCTCGCCTGAATACGAAGTCTCGCTCGAGCCCCATCCCGAGGTAGGTATGCCTGGTAAACTCACGAATAAACTATTCAGTCTCGCTCTAAATTTGCACTATTCCATAATGACCGTAAAGTAAAATATTGGTAGATATAGTCAAATAAGATCCAGAGATGTGTAATTGAGGTAAGTTTGTCTTGTTGTATTTATTGTTTTAATATTATGAACACGTTTACAACTTATTTATTTCTCTGTTCCCATTAAAATCAAGTAAAATCTAAATAAAGATCAAATAGAGAGACGTATTAAAAACAAAAAGGCATATCCTGACCGCTCACATGGGCATTTTAGATGGGAGAGTGTCATCTAGTGGAACAAAAATAAACTAAACGTTGATTTAAATTGTCCCAAGATATTTGGCCTACCCAATTTGAAAGGATGCAGACCTTTTTCGTGGTCTTCTATGTAAATATGGATCACAGGCATCACACACTCGAAGGCTAGAAATCAACGAAGTTCACAAATTGACTTGAGGTGTTCGGGCTTCTTTAGACGTCAGCATCCTCACCTCGAGGTTTTTGCTTCGGATCCTTACTTTCGATTACCGATATATAATTTTTCATTATGCTAACGATGTTGATCCCAACACACACATGGTAGGTTTATCATAGACCCAGAGCATAAAATGTTGAGATATTACTTAATGAAAATTCAATAAGAGAATAAATAACATCTGATTTCATCTACTTGATATTTGTCAATGTTCAGACTCGGGCCACCTACCTCTCCACTCTGTCCTTCAAGCGACTGAGCCTGGCCGATGCTGGCGCCTACGCGTGTGAGGCCCACAACTCCATGGGCAGTGCCAGGCTGAGCGTAGAGCTGAAAGTAGAGCAGTCCTCCATGAACACGTCAGGTAGCCCCGCCAGGAACGACCGGCGGATTCAGTCTCACGCCTATTGTGCAGGGTGCTGCCACGAGCAGGGAGTGCTTCCCGAATGCATGGACGCCTGCACCTTTGACATTGACATCCAGCTGGCCATCGCCCGGCCGCAGTGCTTCCCAGAGCTCCACAAGCTTATGCTCTGCGCTGCAGGTAACATTGCACAATATTCCAACTTACTGGACGTCGAATGGCACCGTTTTAATCTACTGATTGCTAATTATTTAGCTCTTTTGCGTGAGATAATTATTTACCAAGCAGCGATGTATCAACTCGGCAATATGTGTCTAAATGTTTTGAGAGCGTATAAAAAACGACAGTATAAATAATTAGTGCTGTGAATATTACCGAACAACTTCCAATAGGAATTGAGTAAACCATTTTGCTGGTTTTAGAGAGTATGTATAAAATAATATTGTTTACATCGACCAAATGAACTTATCCATTCCTCAACGTTTCAGAGACTCTCTAAAGAGCTATTACACTTGTTATTTGAGGCTTTTTGGTGGTTTTATTTATGCATTATGTATGGTGCGCGATGAAATTTGAATATGTATATTAGAAATAATTATTTAAAAATATTCTATTTCACACACGAGTGACTTTGAGGTAAACTAAATGCTATCGTATTTTTTTAATACATTTAAAAAATACAATTGAGAAGTAATTATAATATGGTGATATACATTTTAAATTTTTAAATGTGTGGTTCAATAGAGTGGTCATAAATATATTTAGCGTACTTTTGGCATTTTTTATGCATTTATACATTTCCTAGACTATTAGAAGAGTGAGTGTAACAGAGAATGTTGAATTAGTGTGTAGAACAAAGGATGTTAGAACAGCCTGTAGAATAGATGTGTGGAATGAACGTGATGTCATGGTGCCAATAATGGTTGGTACCCCGAGCAGTGCTGTCGACAGTGATATGTCGGGACATGACGTAACGTAATGTTGTCGTGACAATGACGAGAACATCAGCAAGCTGCTGACAGTAGGGTGTTGGGACGAGGAGTGACGTGATGTCGCGGTGTCACAGATGGCAGGGACCACCAGCAGTGCTGCCGACAGTGATATGCCGGGACAGGGTGTAACGTAATGTTGTTGTGACAATGAAGAGAACATCAGCAAGCTGCCGACAGTAGGGTGTTGGGACGAGGTGTGACGTGATGTCGCGGTGTCACAGATGGCAGGGACCACCAGCAGTGCTGTCGACAGTGCTATGTCGGGACAGGGTGTAACGTAATGTTGTTGTGACAATGAAGAGAACATCAGCAAGCTGCCGACAGTAGGGTGTTGGGACGAGGTGTGACCGGATGTCGCGGTGTCACAGATGGCAGGGACCACCAGCAGTGCTGTCGACAGTGCTATGTCGGGACAGGGTGTAACGTAATGTTGTTGTGACAATGAAGAGAACATCAGCAAGCTGCCGACAGTAGGGTGTTGGGACAAGGTGTGACGTGATGTCGCGGTGTCACAGATGGCAGGGACCACCAGCAGTGCTGTCGACAGTGATATGCCGGGACAGGGTGTAACGTAATGTTGTTGTGACAATGAGGAGAATATGAGCAAGCTGCCGACAGTAGAGTGTTGGGACAAGGTGTGACGTGATGTCGCGGTGTCACAGATGGCAGGGACCACCAGCAGTGCTGTCGACAGTGCTATGTCGGGACAGGGTGTAACGTAATGTTGTTGTGACAATGAAGAGAACATCAGCAAGCTGCCGACAGTAGAGTGTTGGGACAAGGTGTGACGTGATGTTGCGGTGACATATGGCAGGGACCACCAGCAGTGCTGCCGACAGTGCTATGTCGGGACAGGGTGTAACGTAATGTTGTTGTGACAATGACGAAAATATCAGCAAACTGCCGACAGTAGAGTGTTGGGACAAGGTGTGACGTGATGTCGCGGTGTCGCAGATGGCAGGGACCACCAGCAGTGCTGTCGACAGTGCTATGTCGGGACAGGGTGTAACGTAATGTTGTTGTGACAATGAGGAGAACATCAGCAAACTGCCGACAGTAGAGTGTTGGGACAAGGTGTGACGTGATGTTGCGGTGACATATGACAGGGACCACCAGCAGTGCTGTCGACAGTGCTATGTCGGGACAGGGTGTAACGTCATGTTGTTGTGACAATGAAGAGAACATCAGCAAGCTGCCGACAGTAGGGTGTTGGGACGAGGTGTGACGTGATGTCGCGGTGTCACAGATGGCAGGGACCACCAGCAGTGCTGTCGACAGTGATATGTCGGGACAGGGTGTAACGTAATGTTGTTGTGACAATGAGGAAAACATCAGCAAACTGCCGACAGTAGAGTGTTGGAACAAGGTGTGACGTGATGTCGCGGTGTCACAGATGGCAGGGACCACCAGCAGTGCTGCCGACAAAGGAACGTGCCCCGCGGATGTCTACGCTGGTGCCGTGGAAACCCAGTGGCCAACGTTCCTGTGTGCGTCCTCTCCGCCGCCAAGGACATCGTCGCCTGCTTCGAGGAGGGCAAAGGTAACTTCCGTGGTAACAATGAGGTGATGGAGTTTGATGGAATCGGAATAACCAGATTTAAGTTTCTGGTTTAACCACAATAATTTGATTTTGGTATATTTTTGTGAGAGGCTTAATAGAAAAAATATATGTTATTCATATATAAGTGAATCTAGTGAACAAATCAAAATATTAACACTGAGTATACTGTGCTATTTCAGAAAATGTCTAAAGGATATAAATCCCACGAAAAGATATATAAAACTTTGCAATGGTGCTATTTCCAACATGTTCGATCTCAAAGAGCGGGGGATATAACTACCATTCAATTTATAAAATGAAGTTGTCTTCTTCTCTCTTCTCTGTTGAGAAAGAGAATTGAAGGGCCAAAAATTTGAGGGCGATGACGAGATATGTTTCATACCGTCCAACTTACACGTTTTAAAGGACTTACTTAAAATGCCTCAAAAAATATTTATCAAATTGTGAAAAAATAGCAATTATGTTTTGATAAATAAAATGATTATATTCACCAAATATGTAGTATTGAATTGAGTAATCCTGTCAGATGAAAATGTGATTAAGTTGGGATGGCGTGTGGCCAACGATGTGACAAAACATCAATGTCCAGTAGCCAGCGTTTCACAATAAATGACTTGGCGTTCATGTGACAATCCAATGTCTTTGTCCTATAGCCAACATTTTACCTATCATTTTTATGAGAAAAATAGTACAAAAGTGAATTTTTACTTGGATCAGGTAGATAAATTAAGAAAAAAGGCAGTTCCTGATCGTGCAACTGAAAGTTGCTGATGGCTTGCGCCATCTATCGGAATAAATATCAACTAATCGTTGATTTTTAATTATTCCAGAATTGGCCAAATACCGTTTCTTGATTAATCGCTTTTATTTAGACTCATATTGTTGCACTAGGCTGCGGTTTGGCAGATCCTTCAGTCTTGATTCTCTCCTCAGACGCGTCTTGCATCTTTCCAGAACGTGTCTCAACCATCCTACAAGGTTAAACCAGTCAATAATAAGACAACCATATATTTAGGTAGCACCTAGAATATCTCTTTATTTATCACATCAAAGTTTAAAGAAGGTGGTGTATTCAGTGTATCAAAATACAAATGTTTTATAGTACATAATATTTTTATGGTAATAATATGTTTTATAAAAATAAATAAATATACAATTTAAATTTTAAATATAATAAAAATAATATTATAAATAATTTTAAAAATACGCGCATTAATCATGATGCAACAATTTAATTGTTCAATATAGGGCGGAAGCTTAAATATTCATTTTCCTTTTTTAGTGCATATTGATAAAAGCTTTTTGAAAACAATTTTTTATTTAATTATATATGTATATATTTGATTATCTCAGTCCTGAATTCTAAATGTATTATCATTATATTTTGAAATTTATAAAACAACAACAGGACGAGAGGTCCTCAATAAAGGCTTTTGTTGTTGTTGTTGTTGTTGTATATTTTGAAATTTCAGTTTGGTTATAATTTTTATTTTAATTATTATAAATGATTATATATACAGTAGAACCTCCCTTTAGCGGACATCCCGCTAGAGAGGACACCTCTCTACAAAGGAAAGTTTTCATTTGCAAAATTACCATTTTTTAGCAACTCTCCGGTAAGATGACACCTCTCCCTAAAGGACACTTTGGTTCTGAAATTAGGTGTCCTTTACAGGGAGTTTGTTCTACTGTATATTTCTGACCATATCCTCACAATTATTTATAGCTCTAGTTCATACTACCGATGTATTTTTATAGAAGGCCAGCCTCTCTCTCTCATCACGCCACAGACAGTGGCTATACATACAAATTCTGTTCTATAATCTATTTCAGGCCATCGCGGTCACTTAGAGGTATGATATTTTGTACATTTGTGTTTTTAGATTGATTAAGTGAGTGGACAAAATTTTAGACTTTTATGTTTTCTAGAGGAATATTGAAATTTGATCACAAAATTTGAAAAAATATAATTCTAATACCGATCATCTCTCCTGACTACATGTTTTATGGAACTCTAGCCGTTCATTACGCCCAAGAAACGGCTGCGCCTATTTTTGTCCGTTTGAAAGGAAATTCTCTTCTCTTATCAATTCCTGACCCTCGCGGCCACCTAGAAGTCTGAAATTTTGTAAACTTGTAATGTTAGTAGAATTGAATAGTAGAATCTATTAATTATACCAGGCTTCTAGGTGCCCTGTAAGTATATTAAAAACCGATCACAATATTTAAAAGAAAAATAGAAATAGCCAATTCCCGACTACCCCAACAACCTAGAAGTCTGAATTTTGCCAATTTGCATTGTTATAAGGTTTGGACAGATGCTCTGTAAGTATATTAGAAATCGATTACAAGATATGTAGACAAAAACACAGAATGACAAAAAAGCAAGTTAAATAAAATATTTCAATAAAAAATATGCTGACGTTGTGTCGAATCAACATAAAAATGTATTGGAGCCTGACGCTGCGCTGTCCAGCGGTGTTGCCGGGCCAGCCCACCCAGGTACGGATCGAGCAGACGGGCGCTCACTCCGCTCGCCTCACGTGGGCTCCCCCGGCCAAGAACTCCCATCTGGTCCAGTGGTACCGCGTAGTCTGGAGGCCTGTTGGATCGCGGGACTTTTTCCGAAACCAGACGGCGCGACGATTCATGGACCTCGATGGATTGGAGACCGGACGGACCTACGAGGTGGTCGTGAAGGCAGGCAACCACTATGGCACCAGTCTCCACACGGATCCCTCTCTCATCTCACTGGCCGGTAGGTCCCCGCCTGCCTACCTCCCCGTCCCTCGGCTCACGTGTACGTGGTGTGTGCAGACCCGCAGCCCTACCCCTACCGTGAGTACACCACGTGTCGCTACGTGTAACGTTACAGACGCAATGGGACATACGTAATCCAGCCGTGATGATGTATGGGAATACTATTTATTCCCAGCCACACGTGTATATGTATGGTGTGAGAAGCCAGCATTCGCGTACCTTCTTTACACGCATTTTCATATAAATCGGAAAACACCTTCTTGGTGCGTCGATTTTGTTGTTGTTGTTGTTTTAGAGTGCATATGTAAATGTAATTCAGGCCATAGAATTTCATTCAAAATCAAAAATAATAAATATATAAATTACAAGAGGTGTTCATAATCCAACGTATTTAAATGTATCTGTCTTTGAGGAACATTTTCTAAATAATTGAACAATTTGGAGATATCCTTTATCTGCTTTCGTTTTGCCATGTTTTTTCTAAAATTTCTGGTCGGGAGTTCAATACCTGCAACTAACATTTTATTTAATTAGCGATACTTTGACCTCAATTATATTTAAAAATTCGTTAATATAATTTGTAGTGTTTCTAACAAGATATAGCAATATAGAGTAAAACTTGTCAACAAAAGTCAGACTGCGGGAATCGACAGCTTTGATCTCTCACTACAGATGTCATCTCTCTCTCTGAAAGGATTCTTTTAAATTTATCAAAACTACAAGGTTGACGGAAATGTTTTGCGTTACCTAAAAATAAAATGTAGTATAAATATATATATTTAAGTCGAAAACAATTTGGTAAAATAAGATTAAAATCTTCAAAATAAAATCCATCATTTTCAACCATAAATGTCCAGCGATTTGTTAACAATCGTATCTGCCATAAGAACCATTCTTTAGATTTGGTATTCAAGAACTTGATACACAAGCCTAACTCAATCCTTTTAAATGATTAGAATTTGCGTCTTTGAATGTAAGGAGGATGAAATCTTGCCCTCCAACCCATTTTTCAAATTTCTGCTCAGATATTTTAGCGGCGTGGGTTTGGGTGAAGCAAATCTACTTTTCGAAGAACAAGAATCCGGTATTTCTCCTTCAGCACATCGTAGATTCTATTCATCTGCTGAAGGTAAAGTTCTTCATAAAAAGACTTGCCATTTGGCACAGGTTCAAAATGCCATCAAAAACACAGCATACCCTAACCTATTTTGACGAAGAACTGAGGAAGGAAATATGCCTCACGTGGTACTCATCCCTTTTATTCCTGTTTTGATTCATAAAAAAGAATACTGTTAGCATTTCTATGGCTTCTAAGAACTTTCTATTTCTTCTACTTCTTTCCCGGGTTTCGGCACCAAAAAATGTTAGCACGTTTTCTTTGAAGTTTCTTCTAGAAAGAACGAGCTGACTCAATTCGATTTATTTCAAACAACAAACGATTTAATGCGATTTAGTTGTATTTATAACACAAAAGAAAACAGAAGAAGAAGAAAAACAACAAAAAGAATGATGATAAGTAACAATAAAATTCTATGAATATGAATTATAATTAATTAATAAAATACAATAATAATAATAAAAAATAAAACCTAACAAATACTTTAGGTTAAATTCACTATACATTTCAAAATCCTGCCAAGTCGTACTGTGAATTTTCAATCAAGTGGCGACAATTCTTAACTCTTGCAGGCATGCGCCTCGGCCAGCTCATGTATATCTTCTCTTGTCTTTCGTGTACTAATATAAACGATGTAAATGATTCAAAACAGTGATCAGCACTAAATTCTTCAGCAAGTTCTCGCGAATTGAAAGGATTTTTTTTCCAAAGCCTTTTACATATCAATATAGATAACCCGGGTCCCTGGAGCCTAGAACGCTAACTACCCAACATGTTCTTGAGATTCGGAAAGAAATGTTTTTTGAACATTTTGAAAGTATGCTTGTGAAAAAAATAATAAAAATAATAACAGAGTATTATTTTGAAACGAATATTTAACTAAATTCAAAATAATTATATGTGAAAATTAAAATTAAGCTTTTAAAATGTAACTTAAAACCTTTTATTCAACCTAAATAAAATGAATTTTCGAAAATTTTGAAATGACACTCAAGGCTGCGTTATTAAAAAAAAAAAGCAGCAATGTGTAGTTAAAAATATGTTAACTAATTCAATATTTTTTCTGCTGTAATAGTTTAAATGGCTATATAGTATGTATAAAATCGTGAGTCATGTGGAATGGTTTCAATATTTGAATGCTGGGAGACGGCTATGTTATTGATCGCTCCGTTCAACTCTGGGCGGTGTCTGATTGAAGAAGCCACCGTCGTGTACTGAATATTGCTTCAGATTGTGTTTGTATCCAAACTGTAAAACGTGTAGAAAACATTATTTTTTACCCAGAATATATTTTCGCGAGTACTTCTTCTAATATAGTAAGAGTATCAGCCAAGTTAGGAGTTTGCCAACATCTCGTAAAACATCTCATTACCTTTCCTAAGACAATTTCTAGTACTATCCCTCCCATTAATTTATAGTTTGGTGGATTTTAAATACTTGACATTCCTAGGCAAATCAGAAAAACGGATCGCGCGGTAGAATAAAGATTCCCACAGATATATCTGCCTATAAGCACCTTTTTGTTTAATCTGTGGATTTTATGTTCACTGAATCACATAACATTGTCTCAGGAATTTCTGGAATGGGAGTATATATTATGAATATTTCTATCTATATATTACTAGTTTTTCTTTCAAATTTCATATCCAAATATTTTTGGTGAGGGAATTGATGCATCTTTTCGAGAAATAGATTTTTGAAAATAGAGCATATATATACATTTTGAAAATAGAGCAATCCATACTTAAATCATTAGATAGTGAAAAGGCATATATTGGATTGAATAAAAGATTTATTTGCCAATATTTCGGTTGGCTGAACGCCAACCTTTATCGAGGCATTACATTTTTGTATACACTAGGTGTATACAATAAATAAATCTTTTATTCAATCCAATATATATACCTTTTTACTATCTACATTTATGGACAAAACTTAAGGAAGTTGTATCTTTTAGCATGTATATTGGGATTCAGACAATAACTCTGAAATATATTTGATACACAGTTTATTGAAGACAAATGACAAGTGTGAACAAATCTGTCTCCTGTCCACATCACAGACCAAGTGTCCGTGCAGACATCGCCGTTCACGTCTCACTGGGCCTGCTGTCCGCCCTGGTGGTCGCCGGCATCGTGCTGGGAGCCTTCTTCTACCTGAAACGCCGCGTCACCTTGCCCCCGGCTAACGGCGTCTCCTTCGAGAACCCCACCTACCTCAAGGACGGCATCTCTCTCCAGGTCAGTTCTATCGGTGGAACTTCTTCATTCTACGTAGATCGACTGTTGGGTGACGTGTTCTGTAAACATCCTGAATACGTGTTGACCCACCTGTGCAGCACTCTCACCTTGAGATACCTGCCTATTGTGTGTTATTATGCTATATAACATTTAGATTTTATAAATTGAACTAAATTGTGACTTTAACCCTCTGGAGTCCACTGATGAGTTCTACTTGGATGCCAAGGCTTTCTAAGACAAATTTACTCTAAAGGGGGTTGTATTAGTTAAAAATTATTATAAAATACTAACAAATCGGGGAATATTGTCCATTTTTTATTAATTGAAATATACTTTTTTTAAATTATATCAAATAATTTTGATACTAAATCTATTTCTAATAAAGAATTTTAAAAATGTAAACTAAAACACACATGGAAAATTTTAATTAAAAAACGATCGTTACAAAAAAATTCAAAATTAAAAACACATAATTACATAGTGTGATCAATAATTTCCAAGAATGCTAAATATTGTTAGGAGAGAGGAGCGCGGCTCGAGGCGGGTGCTCACGTGTCACTGTTCAAAACCTATTTGTTTTGGCTACATCTTTTCCCGTGGACTTAAAGATAACTTTTCTAAAACTTATTTCAAATTTCATGTATAATTATTTTTACATCATTTAGTTTTGTATCATTATTTACTATAATTTCCTATCGTTCAATTATTATACTTTTTGTTCTTAAAGATTATTTAAGACAATAATCTTTAATTAGAAAGTGCTTTGCCTCCAAACTTTTAATTGGTGAATAAACGTTAAAAAGACTTCACGAATGTTTCTTCCCAGTACATCAGGTCACCAGCGCAACAATATTCAAAGAAATACAAAAGTATAATAAAGTTTTATTTAATATTTCTCAAAATAATGACAGTCACTATCTATACACTTGTTCCATCTTTTTTTCCAGATTTCAAAACACCTCTGATAATCCTCATCTTTCAGGCTTTTCAAAATATTATTCGAATTCTCCTTTATTTCAGGTATTGAGTCAAATCGAGGTCCTTTTAAGACTCTTTTAATTTTAGGGTAAAGGAAAAAGTCGTTGGGAACAAGTCAGGAGAATAGGGTGACTGGGGTAGTAAAGCAATTCCGTTTTCAGCCAAATAGAGTGGTACAGTGACAGCCGTATGTGGCCGTGCGTTGTCATGATGCAAGAGCCATTTTTTCTGATGCCATTTTTCGGGTTTTTTTCTGACGCACAGGCTCTCTTAAACGTCGCAATACATCAATATAGTATTGTTGATTAATGGTCTGACACTCGGGCACGAATTCATAGTGTACCAATCCCTTTACATCAAATAAAGTGATAAGAAGACACTTAAGCTTCGATTTGAACATCCTTGCCTTCTCTTGCTTATTCGACCAGCTTTTAATCGTGCAAACCATTCAAATGTCCTCGATTGTGATAGGGCATCTTCTTTAAAAGCCTGTTTCAAGATTTTAAATGATTCGGAAGCTGTTTTCCCTAAATTAAAGCAAAACCCTATGCAGACTCGCTGTTTTTCAATACAGTCCATACCGAAATTCGAAAATATTCTGATATACTCGAGCTTATAAATTCGATAAAACGTGAGCGCGTGCGTCTATGTGATCAATTTTTATTTCTACGTGTTGATAAATGTTTTATCTATAAGGTCCTTATAAAATTATTTCATTATTTTGAATATTTTACGTGATCCAGTCTCATCCCTGAAAATTATTGATCACACGTTGTACATTCCTCTATGTTCATTTTAGAAGCCAAAGCATACACCTTTATCAAAGAAAAAACATGGCTATTAAGTACGTTTTATTCTTCTTCCTAAAAGGGAGTTGGGCATCCAAGCTCTTCGGCGGACCACAGTCTTACCCCAAGTGTTGTGGCAGCCCACCTCAGCCGCTCAGCAACAGCAGCAGCAGCGGGCCGTCGCCAACATCTACGAGGAGCCCAAGGCCTGCGTGGCCGAGAGTAACACAAGCTTGGCCTGACTCACTCTAGTCCCCGGCCCGATAACACAGGCAACTCTTCAAACCAAATCCCACATACATTCCCTTACTTTCTCTTGAAGCCAAATGCTCATTATATCTTTGCTGTTGGATACGAATCTCGTTGACTTCTACCTCCAAATTATAATTCCATTTTTTCTACTTACTATTTTCTTTACAACATTTTTGGCTAAATATTTTGTGTTATTTTTATATGAATCACAATTAATGATAAAATGTGCATCTAATGAATCATCTATTTTACAATCAAGTAAAGTCCCTAGAAGTATAATCAAGGCGTCCTTCAAGGCGGCAATAATTTTAAAAAAATATATCCAAATATTGAAATTTGCTAATATATTTTCCAATAATCAAATAAAGAGGGATACTTCAATATATATAGAAATTAATGACAATTATTAAGACACAATTGCTACATTAAATATAATCATAATTTTTGCATTGGCTGTTTATGGTCATTGCTTCTGATGCTTTTGGTCTATAGTGTCAAAAAGAAACACGCCTTCATTGGAATCTGACTGCGAGAGCAATTTATTCCCCGTTGACGCCACGGTTTTAAAGCTGTTTTACAATCTAATACAACTATAAAATGAATAATGAGAAAATCAGGTTTTTATTCTCACATTTAACTCAAATTGAGGGCTATGTGAGCCAAGATGGTAATAAACATTGTTTGGCTAGGACCTACTGTACAAACAATACTCGGGAAGTGAGAGAGATATGGAAGATATTTATATTTTTAAAGAACTTTACAGTCTCGAAACGCCATGTGATTTGATGCTGTTTACATTGATATGTTCTATTGATGTTGCAATCAGCTTCTAACTCTTCTAACTCGGAGAGTTTTATACAAGGATTTTTATATAAAGTGATTTCTAAATTTTATAACCAGCTTTAATATACCCGAAATATAGTTATTAAAATAAAAACTATTCCGGCATAAGTATTTGTTAGTTTAATAACTATAAATTTAGGCCAGGCTATGAATAATTGACTCTTTCTTTGTGCGAAAAGATGGATATTTTAAAATATACAACAACAACAACAAAACAGCTTTATTAGGGCATCTTGCCCTGTACGGATTCTCCGTGGAGTTTTAAAATATATATTACTGACAAAAAATGGAAGTATGTAATATGTAGCGAATTTTGTTTAGAATATGAGGGCAATTCAAGAAAGAATATAAGAATGATTTTATTAAAAAATTAAAGCATTGGGCAGAATTTATCTGAATATGGTCTTACTTAAAGTAGTCTGTCTTGAGAGTACTTTCCTTAGAAGGCATTCAGAATCGCCTCTGACTTTTGCAATCATTACGGCTGTCAATAATAGAAACACTGGTCCTGAGGCTTTGATCTCAGGTGAGGCAACAGGTGAAAGTCACAAGGTAAGATCGAGGCCGTAGGATGGGTGCCGTCCGATGTTCTTTCTGTTCAAATATTCGGCATCAGCCTTTGAAACGTGAGGCCGAATGTTGTCATGGTGATACCGCCAACCAATTCTAGGCAGTAGGCATATGTATTCATAACTGTTGTATTAGGAGTTTATCTTGTTAGTAAACCATTCCCCGGTTGTCAAAGAAGGAAATTGACATTACTTGGCACGGATTCCGCACAGGCAAGTTTTATATGCCGTGTGAGATGGTGATTGCGCTACCACGATAAAAGCTTAACATTTCCGACTAGTTACGACAGGAATCCTTACCAACAATGGAGTCTTTGATCTCATTGGCTACCTTGTCGATTGCTCCAGATTTTCCCAGCTATTTTAACACCGAAATGTGGTTTACTGTGGTAAAATGTCTTCAACATTACCTGTGGCAGCAATTGGAAAGTTTATACTGATTTAACTGGAATAACTGATTTTTCAAACGGAAGCGATATTTCAAGGCTGCATGCTGCTCATCACGAATTGATTCCATTTTAGGTAAGTGAAGGCAGGACATTCTTGGAATTTCGAAGCGGTGCCACGAGACGCTTATGTAGAGATGCAACTTATTTTCCAGCGATCTTCTAGGGAACAAAGTTTGTCCTCAAATTTGTTTGTTTGCTATAGTTAAACTATAAGATACAAAATAAAACTATTCTCTTTTTTTAATGGTTCTCATAATTTTTTATGCTTCAGATTTTGCTATAAAAATATAATGGATAGGGAATGAGCAATATAACGCTATAAATCCTCACATTATGTGTTGATAGAATAACACTATAAGAAAAAAATTCTTATTATTATAAATAGCATAATCGGGAAATGAATAGAAGCTTCTGACATTTGATAAGGTAGAATACGGCAGATCTATTCCTGAAATATTGTACTTGTTTACAATTAAAGCAGCTCTCTCTTTTTTTTTTTAATAATGCAAATTAAGAAGTTTTTGATATAATATTTTATTAAATATTCTTTCAATTTGAAGAACTAGAATATTTTTGTTATAAAGAGAGTGAATCAGACCAAATAGGAAATAGACCAAAGTGACCTTATCCTAAAATTGTGATATCTAAACACTGGTTTGTGTAAGTAACATCGTGCCTTCTTCCCTCAGCATACAAATATAATGTATTTAGCCAAAACATATATATATCATTCTTCTCTTGTATATAGTATATGTTTTTGTTACATTGTTATTATACTGATTATATATATGTATAGTTCTATATATATGCAATACTTGTTGTGTTTGACTGTACAATAAATTAAATTATTCCTATTTTAGGAATTTTTATATTTATATATTTAACAATACACCGAGGTCCTGGTTGTACATGACATTATCGTGGTAATATCTGAAGCTCGTTAACACACACATTGCACTTAGAGGATATGTGTACTGAATTTTCCATTTTAATTTGTCCCAATTTCAACTTAAATCTCTAAGGGATTCCAGAGAGTTGTTTATAAATATAAATCATATTTAACAATTCTCTCGTATTCCTCTCACTTAAATTTTGTTACCTCAAAATAAAGTAATAATATAAACGAGAGAGAGGCAGCATTTATATTATCTATTAATATGACTAAATTGAAAGAGAATTTTACATATTATTAAAGAGAGAGAGAGAGAAAAGAGAGAGCTAAATAATAATATTACTGTGTTGTAGCGCAATTTTTAAATACTTTAATTCGAATATATAAAGGGAATTAAAAAGTCATGGCCTTCTTATAGTAGGTTGAACATGTGGGTTCAAATACAAATTCTAATTTCGCTCAGTCTTCTAGGTTTCAGTTCTAGCAAAAAGATGTATATCGCCTGCGTTGGGCCCGACATCACCTATTGCGGTCAAGACAATGGCTGCAGGAGGTAAACTGCTGTGTGAATATTCTACGAGGTTCTGGGACCATCTCAACTCTATATCTCTTTGCCATGTACTGCTTCTTTTCAAAGTAGTTCTTTTTCTTTCTCTCCTGCTTCGTCTTCTGGAGCGGCCCTTTGCTCTTGCGCCGGGCCTCAAGCCATATGAATATCCTTCCCATTCCCTTATACATACTCTCACTTTTAGTAAATATCTCTCATAGATTCCAGAATTGATATTGGACATATTGTGACGAAGAAATAATTTATTAATTAAATTATTCAATGAAACTATTCAACAGATTATATAAATATATATTAATCTTTTATGTAAAATAATTATCAAAATATCTCTTTGCTTGCTTGCTCAAGATTCTCTAGCGGTAAATAGTTTTTGCTGACTTGTTAATAATTGTCGACTTGTCGCCGTGACGTCATCAATAAATACTTTTACATCTTAAGATATTTCAAGGCTTGATTTCTACGCTACAACTGGTGAAGAAGCTGGATCGATACCCATTCAGAAAAAAACGTAAAATTGATTCGGTTGAGCAAGAAGAAACAACCATGACCATCAAGAAAGAAGCAACAAATCAGGTAGGTTCATTTTTTATACAACATCTACCTAGAAACCCCTCAATGTTCTCTGGTGAGGGTTCTGAAGATCCCCATAACTGGTTGAAAAAGTATGAACGTGTGGCGAAGCATAACCAATGGGATGAAACACTTTGTCTCGCCAACGTTTACTTTTATTTGACCGGCACTGCTCTCAAATGGTTTGAGAACAATGAGGAGAGCATCCTGACATGGACGGAGTTCATGTCCCAGTTAAAATCAGTTTTCGGAAAAAACGAAAACTTGAGGTTACGAGCAGAGAAAACCTTAAAAACTCGCGCACAATTAAAAGGTGAAAGCACCGAATTTTATATTCAAGACGTCCTGCGCCTCTGCAAAGAGGTAGACCCTCATATGAATGAGCAAGATAAAATATCCCATTTGATGAAAGGGATAGCAGAGGAGCTCTACCAGGCACTTCTCCCAAGAGATGCACATACCACTCAACAATTCGTCACCGAGTGTCGCCGCATTGAAGCGCTACATTGTAAGCGAGTGACCCCAACCAGGTACGAGCGACTACCAAATGTGGCGTCTCTCAGTGATCATGATGACAGGGCAGATCTGTCATCTATGATTAGGCAAATAGTTCGCGAGGAGGTACAGCGAGCATTAGCCTCTCCTAGAGAAGAACCAGAAATTTCTGCAATTGAACATATGGTGCAGCAAGAAATTGAAAAAACAATTGCGCCAATTTCTAGAAGTGTCCCTCAAAATAGAGCGCCAAGGCCATTACCAAGCCCTAGGTACGAGTTCCAACCCAGAAATTTCCAACCTAGACCGCAGCAGCCAAAACAATTAAACGGAAGACGCGATACCAATGAATGGCGAACCACGGAAGGTAAGCCAATCTGTTTCCACTGCGGACGCCCTGGCCACGTCGTGCGCTACTGCCGTGACAGGAGGAGAGAATATGAAGGAGAACAAACTTGGAATTACAAACAGAGAGATAGGCTAGAGCCTAGAACATTCTATAATTCTCGGAGCAGCCAAGAGCCCAACGACGACCTGCCAAGAGAAAATAGACGCCGCTACAGAAGCCCCTCTCCTCACACTGGCCGAAAAGGACAATATTCGTCTCCTGATAGAAGAGCCAGCCAGTCGCCTCGCCGTTCCCGTCAGGAAAACTAGAAGATGCGTCCTATTTTGGAGGTAAGGCCGCAAAATTTATAAATCCTCCCTTATCGACTACATTAGAATTAAAAGAAAATTACATAGACATTAAAATAGAAGGAAAAATGACGCGTGCCCTCGTCGACTCAGGAGCCTCATATTCTGTCATTTCTGAGAGGTTCAGACTCAAACTAAAAAAAATAATGTTTGCCGAAACTGACGTCACATTACGAGTAGCCAACGGTAAAATTGTAAGACCAAAAGGACGCTGCACACTGAAACTGGACTTGAATGGACTACAGGAAAGCTTTGAATTTGTCGTTATGGAAGACTGTAGTCACGAAGTTATTCTTGGTTGGGACTTTTTGAAGTTATCTAGGGCGATAATTGATTCAGCTGACGACACACTCTTCTTAGAAAAATGTCTTTTTGAGGATACCCCTAAGAACAGCTCACCTCTCTACTCGGAATTGGAATATAGAATCGAACCCGCCTCTATTCAGTTAATAGAAGTAGCAAGTCGTGACATTCCTAATGACGCAATTGTGGTGGCAGAATGTCGAAAAGAGCTATTGCTGGAAAGAGAACTAACGGCTCCCTCCTCTGTCATTTCACTTACCAATAACCGAGGTAAACTTTGGGTGGTGAATTGGAGTCCATATCCGAAACTAATCCCACAGGGGATGCATGTAGCCGATAGTGCTGTCATCGAAGATAGTCAATTATGTACTCTAGCCGATTGTAACCAAGTTGAAACAGAGGCGGAACATTCTGAAGACCCAAAAACCTCGGAATTTTTTATAGATGATTCGCTTGATGAATCTCAAAAAGAAAAATTAAGAAATTTGTTAAAAAACTATACAGATATTTTCGAATTTAATAAAAGAAAACAATTCAAGGACGTCAATGTTAAACACCGAATTAACACTGGAGACCACCTACCGACCAAACAAAGACCTTACCGAGTTGCACCAAGAGAACGCCAAATTATTCAGGATGAGGTAAACAAGATGGAAAAACTTGACATCATTCAGCCCTCTGAAAGTCCGTGGGCCTCACCTGTAGTATTGATAAGAAAAAAGGATGGAAGCTGGAGATTCTGCGTCGATTACCGCCGCCTTAACAAAATAACAAAAAAGGATGTCTACCCTCTCCCAAGGATCGACGACACTTTAGACTGCTTACGGGGAGCTAGATTTTATTCTTCCATGGACCTCCAATCAGGGTACTGGCAAATCGACGTAGAAGAATCGGACCGTGAGAAGACAGCATTTATAACTCCAGATGGACTGTACGAGTTCAAAGTAATGCCATTTGGGTTATGTAATGCTCCAGCTACCTTCGAACGAATGATCGATAATCTTCTGAAGGGTCTTAAGTGGACTATTTGCTTGTGTTACCTCGATGACATCATCGTTTTTTCAGATGGCTTTGAAGAACATCTAAGACGCCTTCAACTTGTATTAAATTGCCTTAAGAAAGCCGGATTATGTCTCAATTCCAAGAAATGCAAGTTTGGTGCAAAAACTATCACGGTTCTTGGACATGAGGTGAGTGAAAATGGAATTCGTCCCGACCAAGAAAAGATTCGAGCAGTCCGCGACTTCGCTACGCCAAGGTCATTGAAGGAAGTTAGAAGTTTTCTTGGCCTTTCATCCTACTACCGCCGCTTCATACCCAATTATGCCCACGTAGCCCAACCCTTGAATGATCTTTTGAAGAAAGACTCAGCATTTAATTGGAACCAGGAAGAGCAGAATGCATTTGAAGCTCTCAAGTCAGCGTTAATTTCCGAACCCGCTCTTGGACATTTTGATTACTCATCCCCAACCGAAATACACACTGACGCAAGCAACTACGGAATAGGAGCAGTATTAGTGCAGATACAAAAGGGAAAGGAAAGAGCCATTGCTTATGCATCCAGAACCTTAAATAAGGCAGAAAAAAATTATTCAACCACAGAAAGGGAATGCCTTGCCATCATTTGGGCTATCAATAAATTCCGACCATATGTCTTTGGACAGCCGTTCACTATTGTTACAGACCACCACTCTTTGTGCTGGCTGACCAACCTCAAAGACCCATGTGGGAGGTTAGCAAGATGGGCACTTCGGCTGCAAGAGTTTGACGTCACTGTCGTGTATAAGAGCGGAAGGAAACATCAGGACGCAGACTGCTTATCAAGAAGTCCATTAGAATACAGTGAAGATATGGAGGAAGATATTCCAAGCATAGTGACTTTGCAGAACTTTAGCGAAGAGCAGATGAATGATCAAGCTCTTAGAAAGATTGCTGACCAATTACAAAGTACTCCTAATAATACCTTTGTAAAAATCGATAACACGCTCTACAGAAAAAATTATGATCCAATGGGGAAACCATGGCTTTTGGTGGTTCCACGCCATTTAAGGCAGGAATTACTGAAAAATTTCCATGATTCACCCACTGCTGGTCACCTCGGATTTACTAAAACCTATGACCGAATAAGAAAAAAGTATTACTGGCCCGGAATGTATAGAACGGTTAGAAAGTATGTGGCACACTGTTCAGATTGTCAGAGGCGTAAACATCAGCCCCAACTCCCCTCAGGGCACTTACAGCCAATACCTGTTCCTGAAGTTGCTTTTGAAAAGGTAGGAATGGATCTCCTGGGGAGATTTCCAACATCAGAAGGTGGCAACCGTTGGATTATTGTATGTACGGACTACCTAACGAAATATGCGATAACTAAAGCCCTACCCACAAGTGAATCCATGGAAGTTGCCAAATTCTTCATTGAAGATGTCATCTTAAAGCACGGCGCGCCGAGGGAATTAATCACGGATAGAGGAAGGAACTTCACATCTTCAATGATAAGTGATCTGAACAACCAGTGCAGAATAACCCATCGGAAGACGACCGCCTATCACCCCCAGACAAACGGCCTCACGGAGAGGTTGAATAAGACCATAGCAGACATGCTGTCCATGTATGTAGATGTCAACCAGAAAGATTGGGACAGGATTCTTCCATTCGTTACATTTGCATACAACACAGCAAAACAAGAGTCAACTGGGTTCACCCCATTTTTCCTTGTACACGGGCGTGAAGCCGAGACTCCACTGGACGTGTTATTCCCCAAGTTATTGCCAGAAGACGACGATTTCATCCAAACTCTAGGGGCAAGAGCCGAAGAAGCACGAAAACTGGCACGTATCCACTCCATGAGATCTCAAGATAGCAATAAACAACGCTATGACGCCCATCACAGAAATATAATTTATCAGCCTGGAGATCTTGTATGGATCTTTATCCCTGTGCGTAAAGTGGGATATTCGGAGAAACTAATGAGACGTTACTTCGGCCCATACAAAGTAACCCGAAAAATATCTGATGTGACCTATGAAGTTGAAACATTCGGAAACCAGCAAGGTCGTCGTAAAACAAAAGATTTAGTTCACATTTGTAGGATGAAACCATATTTAAACCCAGAGGACCAGGAGGACCACCTAGAAGAGGACCCAGAAGATGACTCGACAAACTTCCAGGAAGAAGACATCCCCACTGAACGAACACAACAACCACAGACCCGCGTAGAGATCTCAGGCCCTATCACCCGTTCTCGAGCCTTGAGACTGAAGATGTAAGTCTCCTTCTGAGCATCGGGTCGATGCTCTTTATAGGAGGAGGCTATGTGACGAAGAAATAATTTATTAATTAAATTATTCAATGAAACTATTCAACAGATTATATAAATATATATTAATCTTTTATGTAAAATAATTATCAAAATATCTCTTTGCTTGCTTGCTCAAGATTCTCTAGCGGTAAATAGTTTTTGCTGACTTGTTAATAATTGTCGACTTGTCGCCGTGACGTCATCAATAAATACTTTTACATCTTAAGATATTTCAAGGCTTGATTTCTACGCTACAATATTGTTCCACAACCAAACATAGTTCAATAGACTTTCTGTAAATCTTCTCTAAATAAAAGTCCTATCTTAAAATTTCAATACCGATTTATTCCAAACATACTTACTGAATACATAGAAGTCCGAAATTTTGTGCATTTGCAATCTCATCGGGATTGAGCGAGTGTGCAAATTATTAGGCTTCTAGCTCGTCTAGAAGTATGTTAAAAATATATCACAAGATTCTTGGACAGTCATGCAGGTAAGTTAAATAAGAGTTTTTTTTTTCTTAAAAAAAAAAAATATTTGTACGCGCCTAATGCGATTTAATAATATGTGATAAAGAATCTCCGAGTCCCAGTCCGCCAAAGACACGCCCATCTACAACATTACAGAGCAGTAAATCAGAAGAGAAAACAGTTTTCAAGGCATTTTCACACTCGCTCAATCCCAATGACAATGCAAGTAGACAAAATTTCAGACGCCTAGATCGAGAGAGATGGGAAGTAAGTTAATATTAATTTCGTTTTTGACTGCATTGTCATAATTTTTAGGCCTTTTCTTGTGTCCTTGAATTTTTAAAATAAACAGATGCCCTAGACTCAAAACCGAATTTCAAGGGTATAATTGTTCTACTGTGTGTCCTACACCAGAAAAAAAAAAACGTGAAGAACTAAGGAACAAAAATCGTGTTACACAATGTTATTTTAGAAGATTTTATATTTGTGCTATATATTTTATTATTTTGTTGTAAAGTCTGAATTGTAATACTACATTATAGAATACTTGTCTATATTATATACCATAATTGGTTCTATTTCAAGCATTATTCGTAGGGCAAATATTAATTTAGGGATATCCCGGGTGAAGCCGGGTCATAATTTATAATTATAATGAATATAATATTTGAATAAAACACTTTTTATACATCTTCACTCGGGGGAAAATCTCTCAGGTAAAACCTTGGCGTTGTCCAGGTCATTAGGTTAGTTCTTTATAAGTATAAAATATTCCACTTATTTAATATTTATAACATATCATTTATATTTATTCGAATTTTATATTTAGATTATACTCATAATTTAATTTGATTTTTTTTATCTATATACGCACGTTTATATATTATATATCGTTTTACACAATTACTTAATCTTTTTTAAAATAGAGAACAATACTTAAGGGAAAATATATTTCTTATATACAATGGATTTTTTAAAATGTTAAGTCGGTGACTTCAAGGATATCTATTATATTTGAATTAATTACTTTATATTTTCAAAATATATTACAATACCTAAAATCGTAAGGTATGCAGCAGGTTCAGTGCCAAAACCGAAACCTATTTCCGCTGCAATGGGGCGCTGGTTGCGAGTGAAATGAAAATATGTAAATACTCCAAGGATATTGAGATAGAGACCTGGAATTTGACTAAGATTTTTCCAAATTCAACTCTATATACTGTTAAAATATAAGCCAGATTAGTTACGTATTGAGGACGTGTATAGCCGATAAACATATATATATATATATATGTTATGAATATTTTGTGTTGTTGTTAGATTAGGCTTGATAAGACAAAGGATCGATAAGATAAAGGGTTGAGGTGCAGTCGTGATAAAAAAAGATAAATATTTACCGTCAAGTAGCTTTTATTTTCAATTACTTGAGGAAAGATTACACATTTGATAGTTTCACATTATATAGAATTTATAATTTAATCCTATATTAGTGATTTAAAATGATTGATTGGTTAACTACGCATATTTACAACAAAATTAAATAACTAAACTGAAAGTCTTTTTAAAAACGATGATAACAAAAATAAAAATTATCAATGAATAAAATGAAATATATATTTTTAAAATATAGAAATATTTAGAGTTTTTAGATTATATAATATTTTTAGATTATATAATATTTCCCCCCTGTGAAAAGATTCTAAAAAAAATAAAATTTTAAAATAAAATTGGTAATTAAAATAATTAATTAAACGAAATCAATAAATCTTTAGAAATAATTAAAAATGAAACAATAAAAATCAATACGCACATTTTTTCATAATAAACAAAAGAAAGTTTGTTTACAAATAATTTATATAATTATGAAATTATAATAAAAGTATATATAAGAAATATTAATGAGCGAAATATATCAAAAATGTATATGAAGCAAAAAAGGTATTTAAATTTGAGTAATTGTTACATTATGCTAGGTACACTTCAAAATATCAAAAGCGTAGAAAATGTTATTTTTACATGGTTGAGTAATGAAAACGCTAATAGATGTATGGAGTGACATTAAGTTATTTGTGAAGGCTTAAGAATTGGTGCTGATATTTGTTCTTCATTGTCCATGTCCAAAATATGGCCTTCCTGTAAAAAACATGGTTTATCATCAATATCTATTAACTTTGTGTTAGAATTTTGGTTTACTATAAAGTCATTTTCTATGTTAGTGCTATAGTGAAGTAAAAAATCTGTTTCTGGATAAAATAATTTAAGCTTATTTGAGTGTATAATTTCTGTTTGTTTTCTTTGGGGTATATTGGGTTTATTAATTTCATATGTGACTGGAGACAGTTGTTTTAAAATAGTAAATGGGCCTATATATCTTTGTGTTAATTTACCAGTGTTTGGATAAAAAAGGTTTTTACTAATACCTGATCTCCTTCTTTAAAAATGGGTTCTGGGTGTTTAATATCATAAAGTTGTTTGCTGTGTTCATGGGATTTTAGGGTTCTTTCAATGGCTAATTTTCTTGCCTTTTCTATTGGTGTATGTGTTTCTGTGCAATGTTCTATATACTGTGGTTGTATTCCATAGTATAAGAATTTAGGTGTAAAGCCTGTTGTGGTATGTACTGTTTCATTATAGCTTTCAGTAATTTTAGGAATATATTTTGTCCAAGGAATCTTTAAATTAGCATTATATTCACATCTTAACCTATTAATGATAGTGGAATTTAGTCTTTCTACTTTTGCATTTGTTTCTGGGTGATGAGCACTGGTGAGTAGATGCTTAACATTATTTCTATCTAAAAAGTGTTTAAATTTTCTGCTAAGAAAAGCTGCATTTCTGTCAGTTATTAATATTTCAGGTTTATTAATTTGGAATAAATTTCTCAAACAAGTTATATAAGAATCAGTTGATACAGATTTTGTTGGAAAAGCCCAAAGGAATCTACTATGGTGATCTACTATCATATGGATACTGTGTCTAGTTGTCCCATAATTATGTAACCCGCCCAATGTATCTAGAGAAAAAATGTGATTTGGGTGTGTGGCTATTGGCATCTGTTGTAGTGGTCCATAAACAATTCTGTTATCCCTAGACTTGTTGAACTGGCAAGTTTCACAATGTTTGGTGTAATTAGCAATATCCCTAGTCATATGTGCCCAATAATAGTGTGGAGAAATTATTTTAGTCATTTGAGTTGTTCCAATATGTCCATGCTTTGTATGTACTTTGCTTAATAATTTGTTTCTTAGTGTTTGTGGTACATAAGCTCTTTTAAAACCCTTTCTATTTATAATGTAGAGGCCATTTTGAATTTTAATTTTAGCACTACCAATTTGTTCAGTTGATTAGTGTTCTTTTAACTCATTATATGTTAGGTAAAATGAGACAGGTGCTCTTGACAGCATGTCTGCTTCTATATTATTTGATCCTTTAATATGTTTAATGTCAAAGCTATATTGAGATAGGATTAAAGACCATCTAAATAATCTACCTTGTGGGTTTTTTACATTTTTGATCCATTTTAAAGGTAAGTGATCTGTGTGCAATGTAAAATGTATGTTGTGTAGATATGTGTGAAATCTTTGTACTGAATTAATGATAGCAAATGTTTCAATTTCTGAGGCAGTATAATTCTGTTCATAAGGATGAAGTTTTCTTGAAAAATAACCTATGGGGTGTAAGGTGCCTTGTTCATCTGGTTGTTTAAGAACTCCTGCTACTCCTAGACTTGACGCGTCTGTGAATAAATGGCATGGTTTTGATGGGTCATAAATATATAGTACAGGTTGTGATATGAGAGAATTTTTAAGTGTTTGGAAGGCTTGTTCATGTTTCGCACTCCATAGCCAAGGAGCATTTTTTAACAAAAGTTCATTCAAAGGTGCCCTAATTTGCGCATAATGGGGAATAAATTTATTATAAATATTTATGGTGCCTAAAAATCTCTGTAAGGTTTTAATATTATATGGTCTATTTAATTTTAAAATTGCTTCAATATTTGTTTTATTTGGTGTATATTTTCCTGAGTTAATAGTGTATCCTAAGAATTGTATTTCTTTTTGTAAAAATTTGCATTTATTGAGATTCAGCTTTATATCCTCTTGTTCGAATATACCTAATATGTCATCTAAATGTTTAATGTGTTCTTCATAAGTTTTGGAGTGTATAATAATATCATCAAAATAATTTAAGGCAGAGTGTATATTATGTTTAGTGAAAACTGACTTCATAATCCTTTCAAATTGTGAAGGTGCATTTTTTAGACCATATGGAAGTCTGTTCCATTCATAACATCCTAATTGTGTTACAAAGGAGGTTTTATGTCTATCTTTTTCATCTATGGGTATATGCCAGTATGCATTTTTAACATCTAGAATAGTATATATTTTTGACTGTGATAACCTATCTATAATTTGTTCTATAAGTGGAATTGGGGTATGTTCTGGAACTGTTTTTTGATTAAGTTTCCTATAATCTATACAGAGTCTTGTGGGGTGATTTGGGTTATCAGATTTTTTATTCACTAATAATGCAGGAGAACTATAGGGGCTAGATGAGGGTCTAATAATATCATATTTTAATAATTCAGTTATTTGTTTTTGTATTTCAGCATTATTGTAAAAAGATGTCCTATATGGCTTTTGTGCTATGGGAATATTATCTAAAAGAGATATGCAAATTGGGTTAGTCTTTATGTGTCCTATATCAAAATTGTGCTTAGAGAAAACATTCTTATATTTATGCAATATATCTGAAATTGTTTGATTAGAGAAATTTGGATTAATATCTACTTTACTAAGGTCTAAATATGAATTATAATTTGTTATAGAGCCCGGTTGTCGCATACTGTGATATGAGTTATAATCAATAGTGGGATTTGAAGTAGGATCTATAAGTTTAACATTTGTATTTGGTATATCAAAAGAATTGAAATTACACAATGGGTTAATATTTAAAAGAGATGAATTTTTAACATAGTATGGGTCTGGAATACATAGGGTAGTGGCATATGACTTCTGATTATCAGTTTTTGGATTAAAAGAATACAAGAATTTATAATTTTGGAAAAGAAGGTTTTTTGAGAAATCTATTTGCAACTTAAATATATAAAATGTTGGTAAACCTAAAATAAGATATTCTATTGGACTATCACAAAAAAAAACAAACATTTCTTGATACTTTGTAATTTTACCTAAGCTAAGCCTAACCAATATTTTGTATAATGGGTAAGTAAATCCTTCTACCTGACCTATTCTTTCTTTTGGGGAATTATCTAAAATTTTATAATGAATATGGTTTAAGTATTTTAAAGGTATAATGGAAATAGATGATGCAGTGTCAAGTACACAGGGTAAGGATATTTGGTTAATAAATACAGAGAAAAGTAATAATGTTCTACCTGGGTTGATGCGCTTCGGATGAGTATTGTTCTTAAGTGGGCAGTCTCTATGGAAATGGATCTGGTTGGGTAGCTGGTGAGATGCACATATCTTGCAGGGGTATGGGGGTAGGTTTATGGGTTTGTGGGGTTCTTGCTGGTGGTGAGTTGCTGCTGCTGTCCTGGGAAAAGGCTGGTATTGATGAGCTAGGGAGGAGTTGGAGTTAAATTTTTTTACTGGAGTGCTTGTACTGGTAGAGGGTTGTTGGGGTTCTTCTTTATTTGTTGATAATTTTAATTGGGTTGTGATTTTATACCATTCTGAAGGTTCTTGTACTCTTGCAGCTATTAGATATTTTTTTAGGTGATCTGGCATTCCATCTGTAAGTGCTTCTAATAAAAGTGTTTTATCTAGGTTTAGTTTTTTGGCTAAAGCAGATTTTTCCTTAAAATATTGTTCCAGATCATCTTTATCAATATATTTTAAATTTAGAAACCTACTGAATAAATTTGAATCTTTAATTGTGAAATATGATGTTAATTTTTGTTCAATTTCCCCCCAATTATATATATCTTGTAGTTCTTCTATGTAATAATTGAAAGCTTCACCCTCGAGATAATTTGATATATTATTTTGTTTAAAATATTCATCAAGATGCTTCTGTAAAAATTTTTTGTTAAAGAATTTGAGCCAAGATATTATGTTTAAATTTTGACCATTAAATTTCGGTATTTCTATAGTACTTGGATTAGGCGTCATGGCGTGTTCTACATTCCTTTGTTTGCGAGACATTTTGTAAAAATAGTTTTATGAAATTTGAATAATTTATAGAGCAATTAGGTTGAAAATTCAGGTAATCCTGTCGACTTATTGTTATGAATATTTTGTGTTGTTGTTAGATTAGGCTTGATAAGACAAAGGATCGATAAGATAAAGGGTTGAGGTGCAGTCGTGATAAAAAAAGATAAATATTTACCGTCAAGTAGCTTTTATTTTCAATTACTTGAGGAAAGATTACACATTTGATAGTTTCACATTATATAGAATTTATAATTTAATCCTATATTAGTGATTTAAAATGATTGATTGGTTAACTACGCATATTTACAACAAAATTAAATAACTAAACTGAAAGTCTTTTTAAAAACGATGATAACAAAAATAAAAATTATCAATGAATAAAATGAAATATATATTTTTAAAATATAGAAATATTTAGAGTTTTTAGATTATATAATATTTTTAGATTATATAATATATATATATTCATAAATAAATAAGGCATATCTTGACCAGGAGCACATGTGCTTTTCAGAAGGCAGAGCGCCATCTGGTGGAACAAAAATCAACTAAACATTGATTTAGCCTGTTCCCTAATATTTGGCCAACCCAATATCAGGGAACAGGCTGAATCAATGAATAGTTGATTTCTGTTCCACCAGATGGCGCTCTGCCTTCTGAAAAGCACATGTGCTCCTGGTCAGGATATGCCTTATTTATTTTTGTTATCAACACCTGACCTTATTATTTTTTATTTTTTTCTATTGTTTTTTTTTCCACATATATATACATGCATACGTAACTTTTATATAGAGAGAAATACTAGCCGAATGATCGGAAGTGAGTTGTGAGTTGATTTGTTTCGCTAATTATATATCATTAATATGCTGAAATTAATATCTAACAGCACACTAAAAATAATAATCAAAATAGTATTATATACTATCGAGTAAAAATAAGTTGGATATCAACACAACACACAAGTTATGAGAAAAACTAATATGTTATATTTGCCTAAGAGAATATCCCAGTTGAATTAAACATTAAAATAATATCAACAGTACAAAAAAATCAAAATTTAAGGAATAAAAGTTACAAATCATAGAATAAAACTTAATTGAATTTTGCTTTTATAAAGAGGAAATAACAGAGAACTCAAAGATTTAAAAAAAGTCTATTTTCCCTTTGTAGTAATTCTTGAGGTTTGAGAAAACTCCCAAAAAAGAATTACACTTTATCAATCTCTGTTCCGACTAATTTAAACATATGGTTAAAAAATATTGTTTACATTTTTTAAAGAAAAATGTATACTAAAATTAAATCAAACACAATAGCAGATATTACTATAGAGTATTACAAGCTTACAAGACGACGACTTCGTACAATTTTTTTGGCTGTTTGGCCAATGCTAATATATCGTTCGAGGATGAGCAAAATACACACAATATTGATATTTATTTATTAATAAAATATAGTATAGACTCAGAAGGACACCTCTCCCTAAAGAACACTTTGGCTCTGCAATTAGGTGTCCTTTACAGGGAGGTTCTACTGTATTATTATAAAAAGGTGTATAGAAAGTTATTAACAAATTTAAAATTTTAATGAAAAGACTAGAATTTAAGAAAAGTTTGGTATAGCACTAAGGTGTGAAATAAGGTTTCATTAAGGGAATAAATAATGGCACAATTGAATTGAAAGTTCGAATAATTAATTTTTTTGTGAAATTAGTATGTTTATTCACAACTGATAAATGATAAAGCAGTACAGGAATAAGTAGTACTGGGGTATTGTGGTATTATTGGGGCATATTGTTTCGCTTATTGAATTCTAACATTTGCACTTGCTATAGCAGAAAATGGTGAATATTTTGCGGTAATGAGATATTGGAAAATTTTAAATTGAAAATTCACGGTTTTAGTTTTGAAATATTTATAAGATGGTATTGGTATATATCAATTAAACTGGTTTTAGGGATTTTAAAATTGTGTAAATCTTAACTCTCTAGTTTATATATAGTTAAATTCGTAAATAAATATTAAAACAGAATTATAATATACTAGACGAATGACCCGGCTTCGCCCGAGAATTCCCCCGAGTTCAATTTCCTTCATACTTAAAGTACATCAATAATAAATAGTAGAAGTGCCATAGAATAGCAATACAGAAGTAACGCATAAACCAAAGGTAAAACGTGTGTGTGATGGCAAAAATTGTATTTTATTAGTGTTTAGGTATCAGATTTAATTATTTTTCCATCCATTTAGTTGTTTCAAAATCAATATAGTTTAAATAGATGGCAGCTTTTCCACCCAACCCCCGAGGTACCCGCCCCAGCGCATTAACCCTTGAAATTGCCCGAGTTGAGGGAGTGACAGCGATGCCCAACTTCTCAGTAAGAATAAGAAAAAATAGGTTTATAAAAAAATAATCCAAAATACTGACATGTAAATATTTTTCTGTTAAAATAAAAGAGCACATGGAAATTAGGCAAATATATGTGTTTGATAATGACTGCGACTGCATTTTAAACGATAAAAAAAAAAGATTAAAAAAACAAAGGCCAGAACAAAAATTCGTAAAAAAATACGAAAGCCATTATTTACATACAGTAACGCTAATTTTGTAAAGTTTTTTTTTTTTTTAGATTGCATTGTGTGCACTTACCGTAACTTAGTAATATAAATTTCTCTCTCAATACTTTTGTGAAAAAAGTAACACTCGTATAAAAAGATATTTCAAAAAAGTACGCAAGCAACTTGAAAAAAAAAATGCAAACGCTCATTGGTCGCTTAATTGGCTTGGTGTTGTTACTTAGCCTCGTATTTACTCCGCGTAAAAAAAAGTTCTTAAAATGAAAAAAATAAATAGTCAAAAATACTAATCTAAATGTAGCTGAAAATTTTCCTCAGGTTTATAAAAAGCGACATGCAAAATTTTGTACCAATTGGTTCAGTAGTTTTTGAGTTTATCGCGAAACAGACATTGACTTTATATATTAGAAGAGAAGAGAGAAGAAAGAAACATATAGAAAAGTCCATGTGTCTAAATTGAAATGAAAAATGTCTAAATTAAAATTAAAATGTCTAAATATAAATAAAAAATGTCTAATTAAAAGTTAAAAACCTATATATAGATTTATAAACGTATATAAATATTGTTATATACGTTTATATATATGTTTGAAAAACATTAAATTTTTGAAAACATTTATTAAATTTTAAATTAACTATAAGATGTTTTCTATTCCGAAATTAGGCAAATAAAGAATATATAGAAAATGTGTCTAAATTAAAATTGAAAATGTCTAATTTAAAATGTAGAAAATTTGCAAATAAAAATGCAATGAATATTTATTTCAAATCAAATATAAACCAAAAACCTTCCCGGTAGTAAACAACTTTCCAAAGTTCCACGGCGATTGGATGTATGGCTTCTGAATCTATCGAGTACAGACAGACATTCAATTTTATATATAGATTTAAAGCTGACATATTAGACAATAATATACAAATGTATTTATTTACAAAAAGTAGAAATATTTCTAACATAAATTAAACTTTTATAATACAATATAATGCGGCCCATGATTGTAAAACGACATTGGAAAATATCCCGTATGAGTTTATTTTAAATGAAAAATCGAAATTTATTTTTAAGGAGAAATAACGACTATTTATAACCTTAGAGATGAGGTTTGAAAGGATGAATTGTGAAGAGTAATGATAAACAGAAAAATAAATGTGTCCAGGGATGGGAACCGAACCCACAGTATTCCGCTTACCGGGCAGATGCCATGTCCACTAGGCTACCCTGGACATATTTTTCCTTTCGTAAATATTATATGAGGTAATATATAATACAATATAATGCGGCTTATGATTGTAAAACGACATTGGAAAATATCCCGCATGAGTTTCTTTTAAATGAAAAATCGAAATGTATTTTTAAGGAGAAATAACGACTATTTCTAACCTTAGATATGAGGTATGAAAGGATGAATTATGAAGAGTATTGATAAACGGAAAAATTCCCATCCCTGGACACTTTTATTTTTCTGTTTACCATTACTCTTCACAATTCATCCTTTCATACCTCATCTCTAAGGTTAGAAATAGTCGTTGTTTCTCCTTTAAAATTAATTGCGATTTTTAATTTAAAAGAAACTCATGCGGGATATTTTCCAATGTCGTTTTATAAATTAAACTTTATCTTTTAGCATGCAACCCGTAAGTTCGTGGGTAAGCCTCGTAGAGTGCGCGTTGGCGCATGCGCCTCTGATACACCTGTATAAATGAATGTATTTGACAGTTCAGCCGTTCTAGACGCGGTAGAACGGGATAAAAAGCATCCTATGCCCGTCTGCTGGTTCTAAGCTACCTCCCCACCAATTTTCATGCAAATCGGTTCAGCCGTTCTTGAGTTATAAATAGTTTAACATTTAACACGACCTTCTTTTATATATATAGATTGTAGAGGTATGGTCCGATCTTGAATTATATACATTTTTTAAAAGACACTGTATTTGAAAGTTATATTCCAATATAATTTTACGAAGTTGAATATTTTCATATTATGGTATCAATAGATGCCCACATTTCTGATAAAATAAAAAAATGGATAATTTTAAATTTACCTTTCTATGTTATGTATAGACATTCTTACTTACCAGATTGTTATCTTGATTGGTTCTTGTGGAGTGTTGTTGGGCTGCGGCTTTGTAGCATTTCACCTGTTGATTGAACAATTGTTCCGCGATGTCCTGCGGCGGAGTATGAACCTAACGCCAAGTCCGTTTCACGTGCGCCTTCGGGAGTGATGCTTCGGCTAGTATAAGTCTTTTATTGATGACTAGACGAATGGCCCGGGCAACGCCCGGGGTTTACCCGAGTGCGAATATATTCTAAAAACGTTGACTTGGGTGGTCGCTATTAACAGGGTGGTCTGTATAGACAGGTGGATGTATCACACAGCTGATAACAGGGTTGTCTAGAGTGGTCGCTATAGACAGGGTGGTCTGTATAGACAGGTTTATGAGAGAGGCACAAACTTACAGGTTGTTGACGCCGCAATTCCCAGAGAGAGTGTTTTTTGTTGCATCATGCTGTGACTCACACGACGACCCAAGGTCAACAGGGGTGGAGCAGCAAGCTTAAGGCTTTCACCGTCTGGCGGCGCTGCTTGCGAGTTATATCTACAATTCTGCAAATAACTCTAAGGATATTCAAGATATTCAAGAAATTGTTTTTCGAAAACCTTTCCGGGGATATACCTAATAATATCCCAGAATTTCATGGCGATTGGATGTATGGTTTTTGAATAACAGGGTTGTCTAGAGGGGGGCAGGGAGGACACGTGTTCCCTTGCAGCCAATGAGCGCGCATTCTATCCGTGAGCTTCAGACAAACAGACAAACAGATAAACAGACAAACAGACAGAATAAGGCAAATATATAAGTAGATTTGAGCTGCCATAGCTCCAAGTCTAGGGTTCGCTCTTGCTGTATAGTTTTCTCTTTGAGCTGTAACACTTCAGTGATCACGACTTCGCCTCCACACCACTGCCTATTTTCCAGAATGGAACAAGCAAGAAGTATATTCCAAGACACCACTGTCGAGCGTAGTGACGATGAGTGACAAAGGGAAGGACGTCCGCCATTGTTCCATCCTGGGAAATAGGCAGCGATGTGGGGGTACAGTCGTGGTTACCGAAGTGTTACAGGTCACAGAGCAAACTAAATAGAAAGAGAGGGCCCTAGTAAAACAGGCGTTAAAGCTGACAAAGGAGGAAAAACACGGGACTCAGACACTAACGGCACTCTTTCGAAACAGGGTTTTTAAAAATACTTGTCTTCAACCCCCAAGATGGCGGGTTTTATAGGAGTGTCCTGGTTAATGACATAGTACTGTATTTGCCCAATTAGATGTAAAGTTTGAAAATGAATGTTCCATCGCCAGCGGGTGATCCCATGACTTAAGAGTCTTGGACCTCACTTTTACTCTTTTTAAAATTCTTTATTTTAGTTGAACGTAGCGCAATTTTATATGAAATTTTATATTATTATGTTTGACAATTACTATTTAAATTTAATGTAAAGGCGCATAGTGATGTTGAGTATTGGATTTTAAAATTATTATATTTTAAAAATAAGTATTAAAAATAATTATTCATGTAAGAATTGCATATTTTGGTTGGTTTAGAAGGAACAGCACCCGGGAAGGTGAGAGTGTGCTATGGGATAGCCCTGGGACGCTGGTCAATCGGCGGGCAGCATGGCGACCTAATACTACTGTCTTGTAATACAATATAATGCGGCTTATGATTGTAGAACGGAATTTGGCAATTATACCGCAAATGTTTCTTTTGAACGAACATCTAAATTTATTTTAAGGGGAGAAATAACGATTATTTCTAACCTTAGGGATGAAGTATGAAAGGATGAATTGTGAAGAGTAATGATAAACGGAAAAATAAAGTGTCCAGGGATGGGAATCGAACCCACAGTGTTCTGCTTACCGGGCAGATGCCATGTCCAACTAGGCTACCCTGGACATATTTTTCTGTTCGTAAATATTATATAAAGTAATTTATAATACAATATAATGCGGCTTATGATTGTAGAACAGATTTTGGCAATTATACCGCAAATGTTTCTTTTGAACCAATTTCTACTTTGGGATCAGAAAGAACCCAGCTTATATACTGATAGTGACGTCAGAGAGGGCGGACTTTGTTGTCCAATCAAGGATTGGCATCACTGATATGTCTACATCCTCCCTGAGATTCTTGGATAATTTCAATGACCTAGTATTCAACCTTCTGAAATTCTGTGCCCTTTCTTTCCCAGGTGTTCTTTTTTATTTGAACACAATTTTAAAGTTGCATCAGGCTTGATGGTTATTGGTGCTTCTATGTAAAGCATTCTTATGTACAACATTATATATTCACAACAAATAAAATACAATATACATTATATTGTTTTGAAATTAGACCAATTCATACTTATATTAAAAAGGCTTATATTGTATCTTTTTATTTAATCCAAAATATGTATTTTTATCTAAATATATTTATTTAAAAATAATTCCTGCCTGCGCACATGTTGAACGTTGTGAAAAGTGTATCACCATCTATTTATATTTTCCATTATTGAGTGAAAATATCAGACCTCCCTTTCTTTTCTCTAGCTTTCGGGCACATACGCCCTTCTACAGGAGAAAACATGGTATAATGATTATCATAATATTTTCCCCGGAGGCCTTATATTGATACAAGGGATTATTTTATTCAATTTTTCAATATACACCTATCCCCCGATTTACACGATACTTGTTTTACACGTTTTCGCTTTTACACGGTTTTCCAAATAAGTTTTTTTTCCCGCACTATACTAAATGCTACTGTGATTGAACACATGCGCTGTGTACACATCTCACGAGGAATCCCGAGCTTATGTGCTGACTACATATTTTAACCTGTCAATGCATTTTATTTTTATTTCTGTGTACACCTATCCCCCGATTTACACGTTTTTCTCAGGAACGTATCTACCGTGTAAATCGGGGGATAGGTGTATTTATTAAATATAAGTTTATAATGACAGCATATGATAACTTCATCCCCCACCTAAACTATTTATATATAAAGTTAGTGTCTGAACATTTAGAGCTCCATATTATTAACCTTTTAAATATTTCTCATTTAAACAACTCCATAAACAAATTAAAGATCACATATTGATATAAGATCTACTTTCTTTTAAGAGCAGTTAATCTTCTGTTTTATAAATCCTCCCATTAAATTCTTCCAACTCCTCTTAATTCCAGACTTTTTACTTATTTTTTTAAGGCGAGCTTTTCCCCTAATTGATATCTAATTTAATCTTTAGTTATTATCCTTTTCAATTATGGAACCATGGGATCTTAAAGAAGCCCATCAGTGTTTTCTTGACTTAAATTTGTTTTTCAATAAGATGTCTCGTTAATAATTAATGAATATTTAATCATCCCTTTCTATAAGAGTGCTGTTCATTTCATATAAATATTGGATTAATTTACCTTGCTCTCTCTCTAAATAAATATCTGTTCCAGCGGCTGTGCTTACATACAAGTTTAGTGTGATTTCCAGATGTTTGGGACATTTTTTTCAGTTTGATTTCTTAAAAGTATTAGCCTTCCACTCCACCTCTCATGCAAGCCATCCTAACTTTCTTTATATTGCCTCTAGTCTCTAATAAAACTAATACAAGAGGCACTGGTAATAGTGATAGAGCAGAAGAAGACACAACTAAACGATCGTATTTTAGGATTTACAATTTATGCATAGATTATTTTAATAAGAATGCGCAGGCATGAATATCATATAAGTATAGCATATATAAGCAGAATCGTCAAATACAGTATTAGTGCTCTAACAAGCGATCTGGTGGATTACATTTGCATATTCGATGGGAGGTTTCATCACTGATAAACCAAGCCCTCCCAATATTTTTTCATCGCAGTAAGAACAGAAGATTTATGTGAATGCCTTCATTTCTTATATTTATATGGCACATTATTGTTTTAAAATAAATAACATAGATGATATTAAATTATATATATATAACAAAAGATTGAAACCGATAAACATTTTTTATACTACCATCTTTTACTTACTTAGCATTTTCTGAGGAGCATTACATGTAAAGCAAACATTACTATTTGAACCATCGTATTCATCAGTGGCCAATTCATAGCAACGATTGAAACGTCCTGAGCTCCACAAGAACATAAAACTGTACGTCAAACTCTCATATGTTTGCGGAATTTGTTCTAGTAGTGACCGGCTCCTCGTTATGGACGCTGATTTTGTTCAAATTTATACAGAATAGTCAATGACCTTTTGGTTTATTAGGGATCGATTCTAATATATTCTCAACAAATATATACCTTTCGATTTATATTGCACAAATCTCGGATTATCTTCAATATAATATTTTGTAAGAAATTTAAACTTGATGGGGCACGCTGATGCATCATATAATATTTTGTGTGTCAAGCCGATATTGATTTATATGGAAAATGTTATTATTTCCCATATTCTCCCATTGGTTAACGGTTACCTCCTATAAATACATAGGGCACTAGGAAATTTTTCAATTTGACTTTATTATTCACAATCTTTCAAAATAGTTTCGACCACAATCAATACACTTCTCCATCCTTCGAAACCAGTCATCAAACCAACTCTTCCACGTTTCCTCAGGGAGCTGGGAGTCATCCCATGTCCTCAAAATCATCGCAGAAAAAGCCTTTACATTTTAGTCTGTTCTTCACGTGAGGCAAGAGGGCAAAATCACAAGGTTCAAGGCTTGGACTGTAGGACGAATGGTCCAACAATTTTAGTCCAGTACGTGTCAAATAATCGGCGCAGACCTTCGAACGGTGAGCTGGAGCATTGTCATGATGGAAAAGCCATGCGTCAGTCCTTGAGTTTGGACGTAACTTTTTGATAGCTTGTACAACTTCAGGAAGGGATTACTCAGTGTACCACTTGGCAGTGTCTTTTGATTTTCCAGTACCGCGCGACTCACAACCCTGGCAGTAAAGAAAATGGCTTTTTTCCCCTTATTGACATAACGAGATGATCCATTATCAAACCTTTTGAGCACCTCTCGGCACCATGAAACACGTCGAGTTATCTGTTCATCAGTTAAGGAATGAGGAACCCATATATAGGCAATAAACTTTACTCACTTTTAGATATTCGTGCCGAATGAAATGAATTTCTGGTACAGGAATGTCTAAACTCTGCTCTATCTGGTGATAAGTAATATGTCGATCATTCTCCAATAACTTCTTGACAGAAACGATGTTTTCCTCATTAACTGACGAAGCTGGACGTCCTGACCTTGGCGCGTCTCTTATGCCATATTTCTTTGCGGAAACTCACGATATCACCTGAATATGTTAGTACGATGTGGACAATCATTTCCCAGTACAGGAGTCATTTCTTGCAAGCATTCTTCAATGCCAAAACCACGTTCAAAGTTATATCGCAAAATGACTCGGTATTTAAGTTTGCGCCAGGTAGACATTTTTAAATATTTTATTACTCCACAGTACAAAGAATACTAACATATAGCAAATGAAATTTTGACTGAAGTTCAAACATAAACAGGGCTCAACAAGTTTGAATTCGTGCCCACATGAGCGCACGGGTTGAAGCGTATTGTAAAACTTTTCTAGTGTCCTTTGTGTAGAATCAAGTCTCAACTTCCAACCGTTTCCGAATTGAAACCGCACATCACCGACAGACATCGTATTTATATAGGTAGACTGGTGTATTATTCCGTGGTACATGCGAGAAAGATAATTTCGAGGATATTTACGCAGTATAGGTACCAAAACATTAGCCAGTCACACGTGTATGTGATATCTTGGGATCTCTCGGACCAGTGTTACCTGATGCTAGATGAGCCTCGATTTTACCGCTACCGTGCAGTCGTGGGGATGGCGACACAGCTTAACCAAAGATGAAATAAGCAAACAGAGATTCCACAGAAGAAGCTGTTTTCGTCAAGAAAAGGAAAGAGGAGGATTCAGACAGGGAAGGGTTACCTGGCGATGTGACGTGTACCAAGGGCTCTCGCTGACGGAAGAAAATGTACTAACTACTTTGGTTTGGAGCCTCCTTTTATAGCTTTCACGGGTCCAGGCAGATCACTGCCCTTTCTGATGTAATCACGGGGGAAGTTACATCAGCCAAGAGTGCCATGACCTCGTAAAACTTGGACTGGGTTTCCTAAGCCTCGTTTCCTAATCGTACTAGGCCTGATTATTTTCAGACTTAAGTTTCTCGTGTAATTCTCCATTCCTTCTATCTGTACAGTTGCTATACTTTATTACAGTCTTAAGCGGTACAGAATGATGTTATTTAATGTTTCATAGTCACAGTAAATAACAAGTTATATACATTCACGTGGTGACACATGTGGTATTACATATTTGGATATATTACAATAATTCCATGGTCTTAAATCATCATATGTATATATGAGCTAAAATACTATGCTTGTTTAAAAGCGAATTTTAAGCACGCGTTTTGAAATAAAAATAAAGTTTTAAAAAATAAACGGTCTGTTGATATTTTTGTGGTAGATGGCAGTGAAGCATCAATTACATCCAATTGCACGATGAGGAAGTGTCCTCTTTCATCAATTTAGCAATTTGATCCACTTTTCTCTCTGCTTCAAATTCTTTTCAGAATTTAAAAGCCTATCAAAAATAAAATTGTAAAATTTAAACTAGAAAGTAGCTAGAGAATAAAATAGTCATATATTATATTTTATTCGCTATATTACAATGCAACTAATATTGAAATATTATATTATTTAAACCCTTTAATAATTTTTATTTTGACACCCACATTCAATTAATTATTTAGAAATGTGGATTATTTTACATTATATATATGGTAATTTAAACCAACAACCTCATATTGTATATAATATAACAAGATTTTCATGTCGTATAATAGAAACACATCTGTAAATAATTATACGCATGATTGACATGTGTCATTACATCATCATATGTAATGTACTTTGTACAAATTGAGGATGAATTAAAAAAAACTCTGTAATAGATTAAGAGTTGAACTAAAACAATAGTTTGATATTGAAGTCCAAAAACGTCTAAAATTAAGGCTTACAAGATGTCAAAGCGTTGCCAGAGTGTACAATATATCTTCCAATCCACGCCCTTATAGCATCCGCTGAAACCCATTACTTCCTCTCGGCAAAGATATATAAGTCTCCAACAGGGCCAGAAATAAGCAGTCACTTCACCATCAGCGGGAGCCCTCGTCGGTTGTGTCTACCTCATCGACCATGTAGACCAGTAAGAACTTTTATCAAATCTCCATCTTGCTCCTAGCTCGACTTTTATCTGTTCACGGAACTTTCCTAGTACAACTGTATCCCTTCGTTTTTTGTGTGGACATTTCCAATCTTTCCACTCTGCCTCGACCACGACTGCCTGTATTCTGTGAAAACTGTTAAAGGTCTTCCAAGGTACAGAGAGGTACTAGAAAACTCTCCACACCAGTCCTGACTGCCCCTCTCGGTTACTACAGGTTTGCCCCTCTCGGTTACCACAGTAAAGCGATAGACCCTCTCGGATTTCACACCACAGCGAGAGACCCTCAGGATATCACAGCTCTAGCGAGAGTCGACAGGATCTCACACCATATATATGTCAAAGTTTGATAACATGTATATTTTGGAAATGCTTAAATATAATATAAATACTAGTATTCTAGTATATTTATATGGAAATATATTCAAATGAAATTGCAGTTTTATCTTATTCTAGTTTAAACCTAACTCAATTCGGAGTCTTGATTCAACTCTTTTTTGCCCTGTGTGCTGAAATACTTAGGTGACCACGACTGACCTCCTTTCTCTATCTTTCTCACACACACGCACACGAATATGTATATATAATATGTAAATTATGATATTTGTAGGAAAAATAATATAATTTTAGGGAGAGATTTCTTGCTGTCTTTTGGTAAAAAAATGAAATATTTTTTATTATCATAAGTAGTTTATTTTAACTCTTAAATAAAATACACAGAATATGTCGTAGTTAATATAGAATTTGTTATGTTAATTCGTTTATTATTGTGCATTAGTAAATAAAGGACAATTATAATAATGTGGTGTGTCGAATTTCTTAAAACGATGTAAATATTATTATTTTTTCTTTATTTTTATCATTCACACAATTAAAATAGAATTTGTTGAGCTATTCCTATATTTTAATGAATCATAAAAATAAAGACAAATATTTAGAATATTTATATATTGTTTTTAAGAACTAACTAAAAGAAAACCCATTAATTAAAAGAGGACAATGACGTCGTGAAAATAATGGTCCAAGTGTTTATAATTAAAAAAAAAATGAAAATAAAATAAAATAGAATATTTTTTGAAAATTATATAATATATATACACCACACAGCTTTATTAAGACCACAGGAAGGAAACATAGATGGAGTTCCTATACTCCAGGTCCGACACATGTCCAGTGGCCACAGCGTGCATACATTAAGGTTAGCGTATCACTGAAAAGGCGAAGTGTGGAGTCAGCCGCGTTCTAGTCTTCTCTTTCCTAATCCAAATGGACCACTACATTCGGCGGATCAATTAATCTCCTCCGAATGGTGACTGCGGCCTTGTAGAATTTATATACACCAAAGAGAAGTCCTTGATCAAACATCATTGTATTCATCCAGTTATATATTTGTTGACTGTTGGATTGAGACATGGATAAATCACCCAAGAGTTCTTTTATCTGTTTCTCCAAGCAAAATCAACACAATAGTATATGCATGATTTCATATTTTATTCTCTGCTATTACATCGATCACAAGTTAAAGGACAATCAATCTTCCAGCACTTTGAACGATTTTATGGAAAGAACACCCATAGGAGTTGCGCAAAAAGTCTTTTGATTACCAGAGGAGTATTTGTGAGTAGATATAGTTCTGCTGTTATTGAACTTCTTAAGTGTTTGAAGTGACTGTAATGAGAGGTATTTAAGATTTTAGCTTTGTGGTTCTGAATGCTTTGTTAAGTTGCTTTTCGAATAATACCGGGTATTTCAGTCTGTATAACAATATATTCCGTACAACCCTTCAAGAACGAGAAGCCCTTTGAGCCTAAAATAGTTGACAGGTTTCAACAAATTTTCAGCTTGCTCTTTGGTGGTTATGCAATGTCCAGAGGTGTGCCAAACATACGCGAGGCAACCTGCTCTCGTCCGCTTTCATGATCCTTACCCAAAATCTCAAAATCTGTTTAATAATGAAAACTTTCAGTGATACTTGTCTACACTCCATTTTCAGCATAAATCCCGGAGTATATTTTGGTAAATTCAGGTAGCGTCTTAGAAATATATTCTGAACTTGGTCAACTACTTTTATTTTGTCAAGTGCCCAAAAGAGGGCAGCGTATCTATATAGATAATACCGTAACAGAGTTTTCCATTGTAAAGTCCTGAGCTATCTCCTCCGAAGATTCTGAACTACACATAACAATCTATATACCAAAATTTTCGTTATTTTTTTCTTCGTGTCATAGGCCTGTTTTTATTTTCCTAATGTTAACAGTTATTTTTATTTTTTAATTTAATCTATTTTACAATCGTAGATTTTTTGCATTTATCATCATCAATTCTTTTGTTTACAATTGCGTAACTTTTATAGAGAGAAATAAAGAAATACATAATTGATTAGATACAAAAGTGTGAACCAGAAAGTCGATTTTTAAAAATGTTATTATTTAATATAAACTTATTTTAATTTAATTTTGAAATGAAAAGGTAGTGTAAAAGTGTATATGAGGTTAGATTCAAATAGGTTTAATTATGTTAGTTTGATCGCTAAATAAGGTTAGTTTTAGATAAGTTGAATTAGGTTAGTTTCAGATAATTAAAAAAAAATAATGTTCGTTTTTAGAAAAATAATTCGCAATAGTAAGTATATATATTAATATAAAAGATCGAAATGTAAAAATCACTATGTCCAAAATCTTCGCTTTAACTCGTGTAAAACGGCTCGAAGGTACGGCGGTGTCAACGTACAGCGCCGCCTACCAAAGTTACCCTTTTCTGGGAACTCACCAGGTTATATTATTTTTCGAATTGTAGATTGAATTATTACTTTTATTCTATCTTTTATAAGTGTTTGTTATAGTTTTTCATTTGAATTTAGCACAATTTTTGTATCTGGTTATCTTTTTTGGCATCTTTTTTTTCTCATTAATAAGACCTAATCCAAATAATTTAATAGTGTGTGACTTTTTTTTAAATTAAATTATTTGGATTAGGTCTTATTTTCTTTTATTAATTTGTTATAGTTTTTCATTTGAATTTAGCTCCATTTTTGTGTCTGTCTTATTTTTTCTTCTCATAAATAGGCTGATGCTGTATTTGTGTACTCAATTGTTGCTTTTTTTTTATTAAATTATTTGGATTAGGTCTTATTTTCTTTTATTAATTTGTTATAGTTTTTCATTTGAATTTAGCTCCATTTTTGTGTCTGTCTTTTTTTTTCATCTCATAAATAGGCTGATGCTGTATTTGTGTACTCAATTGTTGCTTTTTGTGTCTGGTTTCTTTTTTGCAGTATTTTTTTTGAATCCTTTTTTTTTTCATCAATTGTTTCCTCACATGCTTGGAATTTTCTTTTTATGCCTGTCCTGGCTTTCAGTTTTATAGATTTCCTCTGCTTGGTTCTTATTTTACCTTTTTTTTTTTGAGCGTCTTCTGTCATGCCTCGGAAAGGCCGTGGAAGACTCACTCCCCTGACCGCTAGGCTATTTCTCTTGTTTACTTTTTTACCAATGCCTATAATTTTTCACCTGAAAGATTTTTTTTTATTTGTTATTCAATAAACTATTATCACTTATTTTTGGTCTTCTTTTTATTTACTTATTTTACTGGGGGTTGGTGGAAGGATGGTCTAAGCCGTTGGTTCGGCTCGAAGGTACGGCGGTGTCAACGTACAGCGCCGCCTACCAAAGTTAACCTTTTCTGGGAACTCACCAGGTTATATTATTTTTCGAATTGTAGATTGAATTATTACTTTTATTCTATCTTTTATAAGTGTTTGTTATAGTTTTTCATTTGAATTTAGCACAATTTTTGCATCTTTTTTGGCATCTTTTTTTTCTCATTAATAAGACCTAATCCAAATAATTTAATAGTGTGTGACTTTTTTTTAAATTAAATTATTTGGATTAGGTCTTATTTTCTTTTATTAATTTGTTATAGTTTTTCATTTGAATTTAGCTCCATTTTTGTGTCTGTCTTTTTTTTTCTTCTCATAAATAGGCTGATGCTGTATTTGTGTACTCAATTGTTGCTTTTTTTTAAATTAAATTATTTGGATTAGGTCTTATTTTCTTTTATTAATTTGTTATAGTTTTTCATTTGAATTTAGCTCCATTTTTGTGTCTGTCTTTTTTTTTTCATCTCATAAATAGGCTGATGCTGTATTTGTGTACTCAATTGTTGCTTTTTGTGTCTGGTTTCTTTTTTGCAGTATTTTTTTTTAATCCTTTTTTTTTTCATCAATTGTTTCCTCACATGCTTGGAATTTTCTTTTTATGCCTGTCCTGGCTTTCAGTTTTATAGATTTCCTCTGCTTGGTTCTTATTTTACCTTTTTTTTTTGAGCGTCTTCTGTCATGCCTCGGAAAGGCCGTGGAAGACTCACTCCCCTGACCGCTAGGCTATTTCTCTTGTTTACTTTTTTACCAATGCCTATAATTTTTCACCTGAAAGATTTTTTTTTATTTGTTATTCAATAAACTATTATCACTTATTTTTGGTCTTCTTTTTATTTACTTATTTTACTGGGGGTTGGTGGAAGGATGGTCTAAGCCGTTGGTTCGGCTCGAAGGTACGGCGGTGTCAACGTACAGCGCCGCCTACCAAAGTTAACCTTTTCTGGGAACTCACCAGGTTATATTATTTTTCGAATTGTAGATTGAATTATTACTTTTATTCTATCTTTTATAAGTGTTTGTTATAGTTTTTCATTTGAATTTAGCACAATTTTTGTATCTTTTTTGGCATCTTTTTTTTCTCATTAATAAGACCTAATCCAAATAATTTAATAGTGTGTGACTTTTTTTTAAATTAAATTATTTGGATTAGGTCTTATTTTCTTTTATTAATTTGTTATAGTTTTTCATTTGAATTTAGCTCCATTTTTGTGTCTGTCTTTTTTTTTCTTCTCATAAATAGGCTGATGCTGTATTTGTGTACTCAATTGTTGCTTTTTTTTTAATTAAATTATTTGGATTAGGTCTTATTTTCTTTTATTAATTTGTTATAGTTTTTCATTTGAATTTAGCTCCATTTTTGTGTCTGTCTTTTTTTTTTCATCTCATAAATAGGCTGATGCTGTATTTGTGTACTCAATTGTTGCTTTTTGTGTCTGGTTTCTTTTTTGCAGTATTTTTTTTTAATCCTTTTTTTTTTCATCAATTGTTTCCTCACATGCTTGGAATTTTCTTTTTATGCCTGTCCTGGCTTTCAGTTTTATAGATTTCCTCTGCTTGGTTCTTATTTTACCTTTTTTTTTTGAGCGTCTTCTGTCATGCCTCGGAAAGGCCGTGGAAGACTCACTCCCCTGACCGCTAGGCTATTTCTCTTGTTTACTTTTTTACCAATGCCTATAATTTTTCACCTGAAAGATTTTTTTTTATTTGTTATTCAATAAACTATTATCACTTATTTTTGGTCTTCTTTTTATTTACTTATTTTACTGGGGGTTGGTGGAAGGATGGTCTAAGCCGTTGGTTCGGCTCGAAGGTACGGCGGTGTCAACGTACAGCGCCGCCTACCAAAGTTAACCTTTTCTGGGAACTCACCAGGTTATATTATTTTTCGAATTGTAGATTGAATTATTACTTTTATTCTATCTTTTATAAGTGTTTGTTATAGTTTTTCATTTGAATTTAGCACAATTTTTGTATCTGGTTATCTTTTTTGGCATCTTTTTTTTCTCATTAATAAGACCTAATCCAAATAATTTAATAGTGTGTGACTTTTTTTTTAATTAAATTATTTGGATTAGGTCTTATTTTCTTTTATTAATTTGTTATAGTTTTTCATTTGAATTTAGCTCCATTTTTGTGTCTGTCTTTTTTTTTCTTCTCATAAATAGGCTGATGCTGTATTTGTGTACTCAATTGTTGCTTTTTTTTATTAAATTATTTGGATTAGGTCTTATTTTCTTTTATTAATTTGTTATAGTTTTTCATTTGAATTTAGCTCCATTTTTGTGTCTGTCTTTTTTTTTCATCTCATAAATAGGCTGATGCTGTATTTGTGTACTCAATTGTTGCTTTTTGTGTCTGGTTTCTTTTTTGCAGTATTTTTTTTGAATCCTTTTTTTTTTCATCAATTGTTTCCTCACATGCTTGGAATTTTCTTTTTATGCCTGTCCTGGCTTTCAGTTTTATAGATTTCCTCTGCTTGGTTCTTATTTTACCTTTTTTTTTTTGAGCGTCTTCTGTCATGCCTCGGAAAGGCCGTGGAAGACTCACTCCCCTGACCGCTAGGCTATTTCTCTTGTTTACTTTTTTACCAATGCCTATAATTTTTCACCTGAAAGATTTTTTTTTATTTGTTATTCAATAAACTATTATCACTTATTTTTGGTCTTCTTTTTATTTACTTATTTTACTGGGGGTTGGTGGAAGGATGGTCTAAGCCGTTGGTTTTCGACCGCTACGACCCGGGTTCGATTCCCGCATTGGGCACTTTTTTCTGAAAAAATAAAAAAAAAAGCTCCAATGGCTTCTGATTCTTGCAAAAGTCCAACCCCACCAGCAAGCGCAAGTAATCAAACGGGGCTCTGGCACACTTGTACATGCAAAGTCGAACTGCTTTTCATACGTGTACCATTTTCAAAGACCCTGCTTAGGATTAAAACTTCTCAGAAGCATAACAATAGTACCAACCTAGAGGTTAACTGGTGTGGATGCATTCCTCTGGGAGTAAGACTATTGAGAAATTCAGTAGGGAGTTATTTTGCTTCTCCGCATTCTAACACTCCAACTGTTAACACTGTGGAAACACTGACTCATGTTTGGTAAGCAATTTCAGGGAAGAAACTATAGACATTGGATTAAATAAATTATTAATTAAATTGCATTAAATAAAAATTATTAGATTTAAATAAATATTATTCGAGTGAAAAAAAAAAGAAAAAATTAACAAATTAGAAAATAAAATTTCGAAAAATACAACTATATTGCAGATAAGATAAGAGGACCTTATTAAAAAATAAATAAACAAACTGTAATTCGACACTATCGATAATTCGACACTTTCGATAATTCGACACTTTCGATAATTCGACCATTTTAAAAATCAAATTTACAAGGTTGATTGTTGTTTAAATACAACTTTGATTTTGCATGCATAAACACAGGCTCTTGTAGCAAGAACCCAACTTTAGTGAAAACTGATGCCTCTTCAGAATGAATGGAAGACTGAAATCTGAAGGAGCAGAAGATATGGGTCATCTTTACATGTATGCTATCCAATGTTCGCACACTTGAAAAAGCTACATATAAAGTTGTCCGTGCGTAAACACAGGCTCTTGTAGCCAAGGTTTGGCCTTGAGCCTTATTTATAGTCATAGCAAAAGCCAACCTTAGTGAAAACTAACGCCTCTCTAGAATGAAGCGAAGGTTGGTATCCGAAGGGGCCAAAGATATTTCAGACACTATACAGTGTGTTCAACTTTGGGCACTGTCAGTATATGTGCTTCAAGGACATGAGAGCACATGCGCTGAAACACCATACGCGTTCCATCGCAAAGATCCTAAAGGCATTGGTGAAAGTATAAATGACCCATATATTCTGCTCCTTCAGATTTCAGTCTTCCATTCATTCTGAAGAGGCATCAGTTTTCACTAAAGTTTGCTTTTGCTATGACTATAAATAATATTTGGGTTCTTGCTACAAGAGCCTGTGTTTATGCATGCAAAAGCAAAGTTGTATTTAAACAACAATCAACCTTGTAAATTTGATTTTTAAAATGGTCGAATTATCGAAAGTGTCGAATTATCGAAAGTGTCGAATTATCGAAAGTGTCGAATTATCGAGTGTCGAATTACAGTTTGTTTATGTATTTTTAATAAGGTCCTCTTATCTTATCTGCAATATAGTTGTATTTTTCGAAATTTTATTTTCTAATTTGTTAATTTCTTTCTTTTTTTTTCACTCTAATAATATTTATTTAAATCTAATAATTTTTATTTAATGCAATTTAATTAATAATTTATTTAATCCAATGTCTATAGTTTCTTCCCTGAAATTGCTTACCAAACATGAGTCAGTGTTTCCACAGTGTTAACAGTTGGAGTGTTAGAATGCGGAGAAGCAAAATAACTCCCTACTGAATTTCTCAATAGTCTCACTCCCAGAGGAATGCATCCACACCAGTTAACCTCTAGGTTGGTACTATTGTTATGCTTCTGAGAAGTTTTAATCCTAAGCAGGGTCTTTGAAAATGGTATACGTATGGTGATACAGTGCATGTGCTCTCATGTCCTTAAAGTAGTGTAGTTCTGTTGTTTGCAATTTCATTTTCTGATTTGTTAAAATTTTTCTTCTATAGTTTCTCACCTGCGGGTCCTTCGGGTAAACCCGGGGCGTTGCCCGGGTCACTCGGCTAGTTATACAATATATATATTCTATATATGTGTGTTTTTTCACAATATTTGATGATCTGATCGAAAATTTGACCCACATAGAAATATGTCTAAATAAAGTCACTTTCATGTTTTGTTTTAAATGTTTATATATATATAAATTACTTGTAATCACTCAATAAAAATTAATTATCTTTTTGAAAATCTCACTCGTGGCAATGGATGGAATTTGCACACTAATTTTGGTGGAAAATATTATTGGTGATTTTATACCAAAATACATTTTAAATTATACACTGCGTGAATCTGAAGTTGCTAAACGGATAACTTACAAATTGCATAGTAAGGTTAGCTTACCGGGTTATTTAAATGATTCAAATTTTGTTCCTTTCCCGCGCATGTTGATGTATTAGAGAATGAACCTGCAAATTTGCCAATAGTTACACCTCCCTGTCTGACAGGGAAAACATTTTTATTTTTTTTATTTTTTTTTACTCGGAGAAAACGTTTAGTATATCGGAGAATGTCAGGTCACCGCCAGCTCAGGCAGTTCCACCAGACAGACGATTTCATGAGAGATATGGTGATTGGACTTAGAAGGACCGGTTGGTCCATACGTCAAATCTCAACAGACAGACACCTGGACGCGTCCACAGTACACTGGCTATAGCGAAGATGGTTGGAACAAGGAAATGTGGCCCAATTGATGGATACTGGCGCGAGCAGAGTGGCCTCGGCACGCGTGGACCGACGCATCCGCCAGATGGCGTTTGCGGCCCCACAGTCCACTTGTGTCGCCATTTTACAGGATGTGCAGGACACTCTTGATTCTTCCATATCGACCAGAGCCATTATGCGTAAATTGGTTGCCAGCGGCCTACATTCATATGAAAACTTCCATTGACACAATGACCCAATGACACCTCCGTTTGTAATTTTGTTGGGATAGACAAGAACAGCGGAATGGCTCAGGGAAGTGTTCTCAGATGAATATCGCGTTCGTTTAGGCAATGGCAGTCACCAAGTAAGAGTTTGGCGCTATCTTAGTGACAGGTCAAAGCTAGCGGCATCTGTGGAACGCTGCACCTCACGACAACGCGGCATTATGTGTTGAGGAGCCATCGCCTATGATAGCAGATCACCTCTGATTCGTATTGAGAACACTATGACAGTCCAATGATACGTGGATGACGTGCTGCGGCCGGTAACGCTACCGTTCGTCAGGATGTACAAAATGCTATTTTCCAGCAGAATAACGCCCGACCTCACACAGCATGCCTCAGCCAACATACTTTGGATGAACTCTCGGTGCTTCCATGGCCACTAGTCTCTCTCGATCTCTCACCTATAGAAAAGGTCTGAGACCTAATTGGACGTCGTTTGTGTGCGTTTCCACAGCCGCGTTCAGAAGATGAACTGATGGTTGACAGGGAATGGGCAGCCATTCTTTAAGACACCATCCGGACGTTCATTGATTGAGTCAGTACCAAGACGTGTTGACAGAGCCGCCTGCGGTGGTCCCACAACATTTTGAGTGGACAGTAATAGGTAACATAGGTAAAAAATACGGGGAAGACGATAGGCTATTTAAACAAATATATATAAATCAATTATTAAAACTATATATTCAAATTATTCTACTTAGCTCACAAACAGCGCCCTCTATCAAAGATTAGATTAAATTATGCTGATGCAAACAAATAGATAATACTAATAACAAACAATTATTTTAAAAAATCTTATCTAAATATATATCACTCGGGTAGATATGCACACGGGTCAATCCCGGGGCGAAGCCCGGGTCACCCGTCTAGTTTATCAATAAGCACAGTTGAAAATTATTTTACAATCATGACTCGATTGACAATCAGGGTGATTTACAATATAGCAAAATTAATTTAAAGAAAGAGATTAATTTAATAATGGTTCTGTGTTGTTATTTTATTATTTTATTAATTATTTACTGACACACAATGTCTATATATATATATATATATATATATATATATATATATATATATATATATATATTGTTTTGAAATTAGAGCAATCCATACTTAATTCATTAGATAATAAACGGCATATATTGGATTTAATAAAATATTGGCAAAATAAATATTTTATTAAATCCAATATATGCCGTTTATTATCTAATATATATATATGTAATGTTGAAGTCCTGGTAGCTCTTGTTGTACTGAAATAAGTTGAAGTTCTGGTGACTCCTGTGTAGAAAGAATCCTGTCGATTAACTTTGTGATGATGAAGTGTTGACTCTCGCTATACTGTGTTAACCGAGAGGAACAGTCAGGATGTAGAGTTTTCCAGTACCTCTCTGCACCTTGGAAGACCTTTAAAAGTTCTCACAAAATGCAGGCAGTCGTGGTCGAGGCAGAGTGGAAAGTTTGGGAATGTCCACACAAAAAACGAAGACACAATTGCACTAAGAAAGTTCCGTTAACAGATAAAAGTTGAGCTAGGAGCGCAAGATGGAGATAGAAGTTTCTTACTCGTCTACATGATGGATGAGATCGACATGACATACGACCGACGCGGGCTTGCACTAAGGGTGAACTAAACTGTCAAGTGACTGTAAAGTGATTGTATTTATAGGTTAAAGACGGGGGGCCTTATGTGACAGGGGGGCCGTTTCTGAGAAAGGGGGCTTTGCATGTCCAGGTGTGAGAGGGGTCTCTGCATTCCACCACATGCGACAGTGTGGGTGGTCTTGTCGTGGGAATTGTAAATCTATCTGATTTTGACGTTATGACTTCCATCTCTTGCTTAGCTCAACTCTTAAATCTATTACAGATTTTATTTATTTATCCACTTTGTACAAATTACATTACATATGATGATGTAAAGACACATGTCAATAATACGTATAATCATTAACAGCTGAGTTTCTATTATACAACATTAAAATCTTGTTATAAGTTATATACATGGGGTTGTTGGCTTAAATTACCATAGATGGGCCCCGGGAGTGAAAGGGTTTATCCGGGTTTAAGCGGGTAAAGCCTCTCTAACACAGGTAAGTAATTAAAATTTCTTTTAATTAATTTAAACTGTGAGGGTTAAAAAGGGCTATAACAAGATGATTTGTTTGGATATATAAAAGTGAAATAAAATGACATTTTTGTTTGATTAAAAAAAATGATGATTAAAATAAAATGATGACATAAAAATTCACATTCTAAGAGAATATTGGCGGGCGTTGTACAGGGTTAGTAGTTGAAGAATATGCAATTGTTAGAAGTGCACATGTAAACCAAATACTCAGGTCCAGGTGCAAAGCGAGGATATAGACTTGAGCTATCTTCCTTGGCAATGTTTCACTTGCGATCCTATATAAGGGTTACAGTGCTTTGTCACAATTTTAGGATTATTGGGTTAAAAGTTGCTGAAGAAAAGTTGTTTATTTATATGATTGGGAAAGGAGTGAAATAGAGCCATGCGATAAGTAGAATTGTAGCAACAGTAGGTGGTCTGACTTGACTCGAAATCAAAGGTTGAATGTGGTCCGCTAGAGCTGAAAAAAAAAGTTGAAAGTTGAAAAAAGTGAATGCTTTGTGAATGCGTTGGTGATTTGCTCTGCGGATGAAATGAAATAAACTCTTGAAGCGTGTTCAGACCAGAAGTTTGGATTTGTAAGTCTGGGGAACTGTGTCCTCAAAGAGTTTGTTGAATTACGAAATCAAAAAATAAATTGTCAAGCAGTGCTGTCGTTTTTCTACGTTGATGTGACGCAATGACTGAAAAGATAGTGATGAAAAATATAGGGAATTGGTTAAAGAATATGATTGTTGAAAACGATTGTTGTAGATGCCCGATAGTGGATGATAAACATTGTCAGATAATAAAGGTATTTAAACAAATATAAAATATAGTGAATAGAAATATAGAAATATGATTGCGGGTACAAAAAGTGTAAGTGGATAAAATTAAACCTGTAATATATAAAATATATAATAAATAATAAAATAAAAATAATTTTTGAAACAATTAGATGTTTTGCAATACTAAAATAATATCACGAAAAATAAAAGTATATTTGATTAAAGTTTTTTTTTTTTTTGAAAATCATGTTGGATTAAAAATTTGATTATATAATTGAAAGGTAAAAATAAGAATAATCATTCAAGATTTTATAAAATAACAATATAATTAAAGATTATTATAATGATTAGATAAATGTTAAGTAGTGGGAAATTGAACAATATTGTCTCTTTTGAAGAAAAGTTACAATTGTTGTGTGTAGATCATATCCCATTGGTAAACATTGGTGTTTCTATGACTCTCTGAAGCGGGAATATGTGAAATGGTCCCTTCGTTTGTCCACAATGCTGGTATGTAGAGAGTGATTTCTCTTTTGCGTCATAAAGTCTATATAAGACTTAACCAAATTGTTTTAATTGGTGATATCAATTAACATGTAAAATGTTTAATGTATGATGTGTTGTGATTAAAGGCGTTGGTGAGATGTGTAAGAAAACCTAAATGGTTAGTGTGAAACATGTGTTAAAAATGGCGATCATGAAGCTAGCGGTCAAGATGACTGCTTGAGGGGGGAGAGAAGATATTCTCAAAAGATAGCAGTGACCAAGGGGAGTGACGTCATAAAGGGCGGTCACCGTCCTGTTTTTCACGGTATCGTCGTGGGTGGTCAATCATGGGGGATGTTTGCCATGTTTGAGATTTACTTGAAACTGACTTTCTCTCTCTACTTTTGTTGAAGTTGGCATTTTACTGTTATAATTGAAAGATATGATTTTCTCGGTGTTCGTAGTTGTTGTGTTTCGAATTTAGTTTAGACTTAGAAAAAAATGTTATTAGGTGATGTCAGGTTTAGATGTGTGGTGAAAGTGTGATTTTCGACGTGGACACGCTTTGGGGTGAATTGTGGTGTCACAGGCGTGAAGGGCGTCTTTGGCCTGAAAAGTGAAAAGGTTTTGTGATGTGGCACTGTGACACGAAGTGAGAAATGTGAATAAAAAGGTGTCACGTGAAGTCTTAGTTTGGTACAAATCTAACCTGTTTCACCATGAATAACAAATTTAATAAAGTCATGGGTGGTTGTTGTATGAAACACATCGAGAGAATATTTGACTGTTTGTGGATGTGGCACGCTTAATGTGAAATTATTTTATTGTGGCGACGCGCGATATAGAGCTAAGTGGAGGCTTGTGTGGCTCAAGATTTGGATTTGTGTGTTAAGTCGCGCACTAAAAATTGTTGCCAATTGTATAAAGTGATGTGTGAGTGTTGTAACATTTGTTGAGAGAGATTTATTGATGATTAAATATGCATGTAAAAGGAAAAGACGAGGGGGTGTATTTATCCTCGAATATTAACGATTGTAATCGTTTTGGAAAGCTGTGACTTAAATTAGCTACTGGCGGTGAAGTGGAGTGAATCTTCATTTTTAAATTGTTTTGGGAAAGATAGTTGTTTTCCCTAGTGGTGTTTTTGAAGATATTGTATCTTCCGATTTTTGCAATTAAAAAAAAATGCGTTTCACCTATGTTAATTTATATTTAAAATTTGAACATACTTTTTTAAATCGTTGATTATGGTAGTTAAAATGATTCTTATAAAAGGGCGCAATGTCGTGAGAGTTACAAATAATTTGAATTGGGCGCTTACTTAAAATGGTGAACATTACCAAATTTTAAGAATTGATAAAGATATTGGTCTTTTGGTATAAAGATAACTAATAAGTAAAACAAAAATAAGTTGAGAATTATGATGAATGACATTTTTTTAAAAATAATAATAATGATTTTTTTAAAAGTAAAATTGAGAGTAATAACTTGAAATTTATAATCTGAATAAAAATTAAAGTATATTTTATAAAGTTGAGTGTGAAAGTTTTAAAAACTGAATAAAAATGATATTAAAAAGGTAAAAATTGATTTTAAAATGCTTAAAGTGAAAATAAAAGTTCAAAATTTATAGGGAATCAAGTTTTGAACTTGAGGATAAAGTTATGTAAGATTTTAAAACTTACAGTTTTGAAGATAGTTCAGTCAGGAGACTTGATCTTGGCTTGTTGTCCTGCTGATGTGGAAGTCGCTCCATGTTGGACTTGTAGAAGCTTGTAGATTTTGTGAAGTTGATTTGCAGCTTGTTGCCTTGATCATTGTCGATATCAGGCCGAAGGTGGAGAACTTGTCACAGGGTTTGGGTACATCGTTGCTCGGTTTCCATGACTTGCGGGAATTTCGGGGCTGTCGTTGGCGCGGTCAGCTTGCTCCCGGCGTTGGCGATCGGTTAGCAGGTCTGCGGAGGTCCCTTGGGGCGGCGTCGTTTTCTTCCGTAAATATCGTCTCTTGTTGGGGGAGAGATTGCTTGGTTGTTTCGTTGGACTGGCGGGTTTGTTCCTCCATCTTTGCTCGTTCCCGCTTCTATCTGAACAGTCTTCTTATCTTCTTCGTTGTGTCATTCTTCGTTTTGGTCATCCTGTCGACTCATGTAATGTTGAAGTCCTGGTAGCTCTTGTTGTACTGAAATAAGTTGAAGTTCTGGTGACTCCTGTGTAGAAAGAATCCTGTCGATTAACTTTGTGATGATGAAGTGTTGACTCTCGCTATACTGTGTTAACCGAGAGGAACAGTCAGGATGTAGAGTTTTCCAGTACCTCTCTGCACCTTGGAAGACCTTTAAAAGTTCTCACAAAATACAGGCAGTCGTGGTCGAGGCAGAGTGGAAAGTTTGGGAATGTCCACACAAAAAACGAAGACACAAATGCACTAAGAAAGTTCCGTTAACAGATAAAAGTTGAGCTAGGAGCGCAAGATGGAGATAGAAGTTTCTTACTCGTCTACATGATGGATGAGATCGACATGACATACGACCGACGCGGGCTTCCACTAAGGGTGAACTAAACTGTCAAGTGACTGTAAAGTGATTGTATTTATAGGTTAAAGACGGGGGGCCTTATGTGACAGGGGGCCGTTTCTGAGAAAGGGGGCTTTGCATGTCCAGGTGTGAGAGGGGTCTCTGCATTCCACCACATGCGACAGTGTGGGTGGTCTTGTCGTGGGAATTGTAAATCTATCTGATTTTGACGTTATGACTTCCATCTCTTGCTTAGCTCAACTCTTAAATCTATTACAGATTTTATTTATTTATCCACTTTGTACAAATTACATTACATATGATGATGTAAAGACACATGTCAATAATACGTATAATCATTAACAGCTGAGTTTCTATTATACAACATTAAAAATCTTGTTATAAGTTATATACATGGGGTTGTTGGCTTAAATTACCATATATATATATACACTTCGTTCTCTTTTTATGCGGTTTTGGAGTTATGCGGTGCAAGAAAAAAAATTTATTCGAATTTCGAAAATTTTTTTTTTGGTAATTCACTTTTTCTGAAAACGAATAAGAATAGCAACTACAACTCTACTATTACGCAATCAATACAAAGAAAGAATTTTGTAACGTCCTGGTTGTATGTTAAGTTATCCAACAAACAGTAGAGGGGAAGTTCCAATGTCTTTTATTCCGCGCCTGCCGGTGTCTTACACAACTCGTGCAAAACCGAAATCAAAACTGAAAACCCGCCGGCGTGCCAGCTGCCGTTACAAATTTCTTTTTTCTTTTATTGACATGTTTTCTCTTGATTTGTTCTTAAAAACAAAAGAGACAAAAAAAAAATACCTCGTTAAAATTGCGTGTTTTTATGCTGCATTTTGTTTTTGTATGAAACTAATTAAAAAGCCTGCATATTGGAAAGCATTAGAAAATAAAACTTTGTGAAAGAAGGTTACTACCGAAAACCGGAAGATAAATTTACTCAAGTGAATTGTAAGTTTTTTGAATAATTTTAGTGCGTATTTGTACATTAAGTTTTTTCTATAATTTTTAGTCCTCTTAAAGAAAATGTGTGACAATAATAAAAAACAAAAAAGAAGTGCAATTTCGCTAGAAACCAAAATTATAATTCTCGATTGCTTGGCGAAAGGAGAAAGATCAACAGCAATAGGTAAACGTTATAATTTAGGCGAATCTACTATAAGAGCAATAAAAAAAATGAAGCGGCAATAAGAAGATGTCAGATCTGGTACAAATTTGAGTTCTAAAATTTCATCATATTCAAGAGGCACTTTAATTGAAAAAACAGAAAAGGCTCTCGTAATTTGGATTGAAGATTTAACTCAAAAAAGAATACCGTTAGATGGACATTTAATCAAGATGAAAGCCCTTAAATTTTACAATGAGTTAAAAGAATCAGAGCCATCTACATCTTCACGTGAAAGTAATCCACAATTCTCTGCCAGTACAGGGTGGTTAACTCGTTTTATAAAAAGACATTATTTTCATAATATAAAAATAAAAGGTGAGGTGGCTTCTGCAGATGAAGAAGCTGCTAGAAAATATCCTGAAAAGTTGGATAAAATTATTAAAGATGGAGGATATTGTGCCCATCAAATCTTCAATGCTGATGAAACAGGATTGTTTTGGAAAAAAATGCCAACCCGTACTTACATTGCAAAGTCCGAAAAAAATGCCAGTGGTTTTAAAGCTGCTAAAGATCGAGTTACTTTATTGCTGTGCAGCAATGCATCTGGCGATCGAATGTTAAAACCGCTGCTTGTAAATCGATCTTTAAAACCACGTGCATTAAAATGAAAATACTTAAATACACTGCCCGTACATTGGATGGCAAACAAGAAGGCCTGGGTAACAACGGCTATTTTCACTGAATGGTTCAATAAATGCTTCGTACCCGAAGTAGAAAATTATATGAAAGAGATGGGTCTCGAATTTAAGATCTTATTAATTCTTGACAATGCACCAGGTCATCCAAACTTAGAACATCCAAATATAAAGGTAGTTTTTTTCCCTCCAAACACAACGAGCCTAATTCAACCATTAGATCAGGGAATTATTTCAACATTTAAAAAATATTATGTAAAATTCACTTTCCAATTCATTTTCGATAAACTGGAATCCGATACAATAACAGTTACTGAAGTTTGGAAACAATTTAATATCTTGAACTGTGTAGATCATGTTGCGTTAGCAATTGCCGAGATAAAATCACAAACTTTAAATGCATGTTGGAAAGCTGCTTGGCCTGAATGCGTATCAAAGAGAAATGAATCAAATAGAACAATTGTAACATCAGATATTATTTCAATTGCTAAGGAAATAGGTGGGGAAGGTTTTGATGATTTTGGCGAGCATGATATAGAAGAATTGCTTGTGGACGAAGCCCTAAACGATGATGATATTTTGGAAAGTATGGTAGATACTACTAAAGATTTCGAAACAGTAGATAGCGAACTGGAAGATGTTACTCCACTGGACGAAAAATTACTTCGGGAAGGCCTTCAACTTTCCGGTAAATTGGAAATTTTTTTTATTCAAAATGATAATGATGTAGAACGCGCCTTAAAATTCCAACGTGATCTGAAATTTTGAATGCCTGGCTACAGAGAACTCTACAAAGAACTAGTCAAGACATCACAGCGTTTGATTACTGACTACCTTGTCAAAGAAAAAAAAAATCACTGAAGTTCCTAAAGAAGCATTACCATGTAGATCTGATGACGTAATTTTATCTTCAAGTGATGAAAGTGATCTTGCACCAATCCACAAACGGGTTCGCACATTATCAGACAGCGAATAATGATGAAAACATTCTTAATATGATTTTAAATAAAGTTTTGTTTATGTTTTTTTTTACATATTAAGTTTTGTTTTTGTTATTAACACACATATGTGCCATTTATTAAAATATGATGAGAAAAAAATTAAATCTTATTATTTATAAATCTTTTTTTTATGCGATTTCTGGTGCATTTTAAAACATTATTTAGGTTTTATGCGATTTTTTTAATAAATGGAACGTATCCATCATTTTACATATAAATGTATGTCTTTTTTTGTGCGATTTCTTTTATGCGGATTCCCCTGGAACGCATCTACCGCATAAAAAAAGAACCAAGTGTACATTTTTTTAATAAGTTAAACACCAAATGGTTGGCGAGATGCTTATGATGAATTTTAATATTTAATGTGTAGCTACATGGAATATTCTGATAGCAATATTTATTATTATTTCATTAATATTAATTCAAAATATCCGGCTGCTTTTATTTTTAATGATATAAAACTAATTGATTAATAGTGACATAAAGCCGAAAACATTCTCTTTTTGGTCAATTTTTTTGTGTGTTTATGTAGAAATAAAAAAAAATCGGGGAAATGATACTTATATATTTAAAGAGGTACCTAGCCCTTTAATTATGCATCAAAACGACACATTATGTTTATCACCTCAGTAAAAACCTTCACTAGATATGATAAGGAATGAGCCACAATACCGTTTTGGAAAATTCAGACAAAAACCCAATCTGTATACTCAGGAACCTATAAGGCTCTTATCAATACAGGGTCGGCTTTGGTTCCATATCATCCTATAAGAGGGGTTATGAAATCGGCCGAATTATTCAAAAAAAGGTTTATAAACCGGTGAAGTGGCAAGGACCAATTTTCAGGCTAGATAACAACAAAAGGTTGTGGAATGATGATATTCATGTACCTAACCTCCTAAACTGTCTCACCTCTCTCTTTATAAAACTAAATATATACATTTGATTTATCTTCTAGAACAAAAGGTAATGGTGGTGATGAAGAATAAGCCACAACACCAATTTTACTTATTCTTTATCACACCCATTTCTTCTTGGATGATATACCAAATTCCCAGTTCACATATGCATTTTTAAAGGTAGAAACTCCACCTTTTAGACATATATATCAACATTTTCAAAGATGATAGGGGTAAAACAATTTATTTCGAATTTTGGAGTCTATATAGATAAATATTCTCTAAATTGATTTGTTGTTTACCATCATAACCAGCTCTTCTAGTGATCTTCTAGTAGCTTCTTTAGCCTCTTTCAGCCAGCTCGTTCATTGTTGGTCTTTCTCCCTTTATTCTTCCTTCAATTTTATCTAAGCTCAACATCTTTTCTAATCCATTTGCCTTCATTAGGTGTCCGAAGTATGTCAGTCTCTTTTTTTTTCTTTTTGATCTTCTACCAGGATTAAATTAAGATTTAAACATTTGTCCTTTTATCTGTCCATAGCTCTGAGCAACTTTCTCCATGCCCATATTTCAAAAGATTTATTTCTTTTTATTGACTTATTTCTGAAGATCTAACATATTCACATTCCTAAGTGACAATACAAAATACCAATGGCTTTACAATTCTCTTCGTTGGATAAAGAGAAATGCATTTATCTTTCAAAATCTTATATAATTTCAACATTGTTTTCCTACCAAGTGCTATTCTGCTTTTTACTTCCTCTAAGCAACTTCCCATCTTATATCAATACTGGATAATAATTAAATCACGTTATCGAAAAAATATATTATTTTTTCTTGATGAACATAAAAGTTATTTATATTATCTACTAGCGGACGTACCCGGCTTCGCCCGGGTTTTACCCGAGTAAAGGTTTGTCTAACGAATCTCTCGATAAAGTGAACATTTTTTCCCGGTCCCTTGAAAAATACTCGATAAGTTGAATAAAATCAATATTAATTGGTTCCCTCGGTAATTGGAAGTTAAAGGAATAGTATCTTGCCTTGGAATTGTATCATTATTCTTGTCTCAAATAAATTGCCGTGTCATCCTGAATTTTGTCTTTCCTAATTTTCTACATTACAAAATCATCGTATCATCATGATAATATTTAGAGCAGATTGTTGAATTATAACAGATAAATTAGAATATTTATCTTGATTATTTTAAAGCGAAAAGTTATTTCAAAAATTTTATTTGCTAGAAACCTTCCCAGTTCTATACTAAATAACTTCCCAAAATTTCATGGCGTTCCAATGAGTGGTTTGGTCAGGCATAAAGGACAGACAGACACACACACACACATACATTCATTTTTATATATATAGATATTAATAATTTTGGTCTTACTGAGATATTTAATTTTAATTACAAAAATATTTCACTTTCTTCGCTTAATTACTTAATAACCTGTTTTAGGCTTTCCTTCTTTTCTGCTAAAAGTGTGGTGTAATCTCAGGGTATCAAAGATTGTGTATTTTGAGTCCTCCAATGGGCACAGCGGTTTATGTTTTATCAAGATCAGCTCATTTCATAATATATTCAGTATACACGTTCAAGAGATATGGTGATAGTATACAGCCTTACCTAACTTCTTTTTTTTTTGTAGTTTAAACTAGTCCGAGTTATTCAGTTTTTACTGTAGCTTCCTGTCCTGAATAAAGTTCTTTTGTTTTTCAATCAGAACAATCAGATGTTCTTGCACTCCCAAAAATCTCAGTGTTTTCAAACATCCACAGTGAAACCTCAAAATAGGAACACCGATTAGCTCAATAAAAAGAATTAGCATATTGGCTGATTAAAGTAGGAATGGGTGTACACAACGGAGGACTCAAAATAAACAACCTTCGCTTTGCTGAGATATTTTTAAGTTTAAGTTTCTGGAGCGCAAGACGCCAACTACCTGGACGCTACACTGATCAAACCACACTGTTAGCAGTAGCAAGGAAGACTTAAAGCAGATATATATTATAAAAAAATTAAAGAAAAATTGAAAATATTTTATCAAAATTGAATATCTTCAGCAAGTCCCAAAGGTATAAGGACCGATATAATTTAAATAGCTTTGAAATTTTATAAAGAAAATTGTTGGTCACTCTCTCTTCATATTCTTAGGATCCAGAATTAATAAGATTTCTTAGATGAAGTACAAATAAAAATAGCACTAAGAGGGGACTTATTTAATAGAATTTCATTCACGACAAAAAAAAAAAAGAGATAATTGTAGAGACATTGCTATTTCTTGTGGTCACTTATGAGTGTGAGAGTGCCGAAAACATGTTCCGCTACGGCCATCCGGGTTTTACAGACATATACCGCTTGTATCAAGTCACTTCTAAAGAATCAGGATTCTCCTCCTCTGGAAACAGGTGAATAATAGCATGTACACTGACTACCTTACACGTTATGACATCAGAAGAAGATCTCAGAAAATAAGAAATAAAAATAATTTAAGAAACTACAATGTGAACATGGAGAAAGCTACAATTAATCCCGGTAACAGATTAAAGGGGACAATTATTTCAATCTTGAAAGAATTTAGATCTGATAGGTCTCTAGAGTCCCAATTAGGCACACAAAGAATGATCTACTTCGGACACATAATGAGAGCAAATAGGTTAGACAAGATATTGATGTTGGAAAAAATTGAACGAAAAAAGAAAGAGAGGAAGCTCTCCAAATTGGAAAATGTTTGTTCATATAGTCAGCAAATGTAGAATTCGAATTGATGAACAATAACAAGAAAATATGAAGTATATATTAAATTTTCGAAACTATTATAGACGCGTATGATTATTTTGAAATAAACAATTTCTACTGCCCTTATTTCAGTAAGGGCAGTAGATATTGTTTATTTTCAAAAGAAACATACGCGTCTATAATAGTTTCGAAAATTCATAACAGATGGCGCGCTAATACATCATAATATTAAATTATTCAAAACATTTTATATAAAAAAACTCTTTTTTTTTCAAATATATACAGAAAGGATAAATATATTTCATCTCTCTACCACCATTGAACAATCAGTTTAATTATGCTGTGTGTGAATCGTTGTAAACAATAAAGCCTCTAGTAGAAGGAAATGTTGATATTTTTTCAATGAGAGAGGGGTAACAAAAATAATAATTACACGAGTTTATTAAATCAATAAGAAATACATAAATAATTGATGCGACAAGACTTTCTGAAAAAAAATAGAGTGTTTCTAAAAAAAAAAAGAATTAGGCTTACGTCTTTTTTTTATTGCAAAAAACCTTTTACGTCCGTCGCTATTCCGCATGATCTCCAGTTGATCCCTTCTTCACTTTATTTTTTAACCACGCTATATTAATTAGCTACCTAAAAAATACAGTGCCCACGCTGTCAGAAGGTTCATTTTTATTTTGTTCTTCTGAATCATTTCACGATTTTATTTTCAAAATGTAAACAATATTTCTTGGCTTCGCTGGTTACTTACGATATGTGCTTGGTTACCAGGTAGGGTCACAAGAATTGTTTCATCAGTTTTTCTAAGATTCCTATTTTCTGAATAACTAATGATATCTCTACCTTGTCTTCTGATTGGCATCTTATGTTCCGATGTTTTTGGGGTGAAAATGTTGATTGTATTTTTCTTTAGCTTTCAAGGTATGTAGCCGAGCTAGTCACAGCGTCTCTTCAGCTCTTGAAACTATCTTCTGATTGTATCCATCTTGGATTTTATTGTCTTGGAAGGGACCCTAGGGTACTTTCAGATTCTCGGCTATGAATGTGATCGAACAATGTGAGGCAATGCTATATTGCTTTGCCGTATTGTGGGCGATAATAATTTAGAAAAACTCAAAGAGTGGCATTCTCTTTGCTTGACGCTTATATGCATTAATACCATAGCGATAAGGTGAAGCCATTCATTTGGGGATGGTAAACCGTCATGAATCGTTAGCCCGAGGAACGGAATCGCATTAGATCAGATTCCTGTATTGATTGAAGAACTCTTTCAGATCAGTGATGTGTCGGCACACACGTGTTAATATTTATTACAAATTTCATCGTTTGATGGCAATTGAATTTATATTCTATTATATTAATAATGTATATAGATGTCTTACAACAGTAAGTAATTACTGCTAGTATTTATTGTCTATCGTTATGTTTTCTAGCTATGTTTTCCAAACACAACCGATATCTTTATACTCTTTCTCAACTACTACCTTTCAGAATCGCCGGGAGGTGTAAGCCCTAGCTTGTATAATATCAAAAAATATCAACCGCAAAACATATTTTATAATAGCATTATCTCACAAGCTTCATAAAAATGTGAATTTTCGAATTATCAAATATTAATCAATTTTTGAAAGACACATAGAGAGAAAATAAAAAAAAAGTGTTTGAACTAAAGATTAGCAGAATATAAATAAAATTCTATTTAGAGATCTCCCCCCATTCAATTCAAAGAAACAAAACAACGTTGTCGCTCATCAGCGGGCTATTCAATCTTAGAAAGGATTAATCTGTTCTTCTTCTTTAGATTTCTTTTTACAGCTTCGATCTGGGCCATCCACAGCCATCATCCTGGATATTTGATGTTTATCACAGAATGTTTTCTCTTGTGATTGAATGTGAACTAAACATAGGATAAATATTTATTAAATTTGATTTGAAGTCTCGAGATATCGTTTAACCAGCACATACTAGTATCATCCACTATGCACTATATTTTCAAAAAAATGTTTTTCCACAAGCAAATAATGTAATAAAAACAAAGTAGGCATATCCTGACCAGGAGCACATGTGCTTTACAGAAGGCAGAGCGCCATCTGGTGGAATAGAAATCAACTATTCGTTGATTTAATCTGTTCCCTGATATTTGGCCAACCCAATTTCTTGATAAATCAAGAAAAGCCATCCACGAACGCGTTTCGCGCGTAATGTAATATATTTCTCTCAATATCATAAGTATTTATAATATGTAAATAATAATTTGTATAAAAAAATAGTATTTATTAATAATTTGTTAACGTGATACTCCTGTTGAAGGACTGATAAGTCCGAAAGCTTGAAATAAAAGGTTTGTTCAAGAAACTTGACCCTGGAAGTTTTATTTATTTTATTATAGGATAGATATATGTCACACACTTGGCATAATGATTATTGTGAACTAATAAATACATTTTAGATGTTAATTTAGTAGAAAAAATATATGGAACATTTGTCAATTATTAAAAAAAGGTTTGGACAATCCTATTTAGTACATTCCAATATAACCAATTTTATGACCTTTATAAACTTTCACACATTTTGATTTATAATTTGATTTAATTGTATAAATCGATTTTTGAGTAAAATTAATCATTCCTCCAGGGAAAAGTGTCTTTTTATTATTCTCTAGCTTTCGGGCACGGACGCCCTTCTACAGGAGAAAACCTGGTATAATGATGATAATGGTATAATGTTTTCTCCTGTAGAAGGGTATACGTGCCCGAAAGCTAGAGAATAATAAAATGTTTTGAAAAGACAATTTTCCCTGGAGGAATGATCAATTTTACTCAATATTGATGCAAGGGATTATTTTATAGAATAAATCGTTTTTGTAACAAATTTTCTATTAAAAGGTTGTTTATTTTCATTCCTCCAATGTGTATACCTATTTCTCTTTTTATCGAAGCCAGCCAATCTCATGATATGTTCAGAGTAGAGGTTAAAGAAATAAGGTGGTAGTATACAGCCTTGTCTCACTCCTTTTTTTTGGTTTGAGTCAATCAGTTTTCCCTAATTCGGTCTTAACCCTTATGTTAAAGGTGGAAATTTTAGAATATTTCAGCGATATAATACTCTGATGTAATTACTATGATGAATTGTTAGTTTTTGTTGGCTAACGGTTATTGGATAGGTCAGGCCGCTGATAGGAAAGAGCTGTTAGAGTGTATATATTTTATCTCTTGTCCTTCCTTATTGTTTATTAATACATTTAAGTAATAAATGCTCTTAGTTATTATCAGTCTTCTTTCTCTTCTGCGAATATATAATTTTTTCCCAACACCTTGTTCCTATGTTCGGTATATACAAGTTACGATCAAAAGTAACCAAATCTTTAAAATTTTCAAAAATACAAAGGTTAAATCATTTTAGTGATCAAATATTTCTAAATAGGACCCTCTACAATCAACACATTCATTCCAGCGGTCAAATATCTGTTTAAAAGCGGTTTTTCAGTTCATTTTCCCGAGCTTGTTTATTTCAGCCGTCGCATTTTCAATAACCTCTTCACATGATGAAAAGCGCCTTTCTTTTAACGCACAAGTTCGATCTTAGAAAAATAAAGGTAATCACAGGGGAAGAGGTCTGGGAAATAAGGAGGATGTGATATAACAGTCACAGAGTGCTTAGCTAAATAATTCATAATAAAGGTGGTTATATGAGCAAGGGTGTTGTCTTGAAGCAACTTCCATTGTTGTGACTGAAATAGCTGGTTCCGTTACCTAGGTATTGAATTTCTAAGCGTAAAAGTATTTCTAAGCATGTGTTTTATTAATACAAATTAGTTCTGGAATAATCTCATAATGTACAACTTCTTGGTAGTAAAAAAAAAAGAATAAGCATCACTTTTCTCTTTGGTCGGTCAAGACGAACTTGTTTCTTCCTTGGAGAACTCAGAATCTCCCATTTAAGTGATTGTTTATTTGTTTGTGGATCATAAGGTTAGCACCAAGTTTCATCTCTATTATTGTTTTTATAAATCTCGATTATTAATTGCACTTTCAATTAAATCAGTAGATAATTTTCTAATCTGTTCTGTGTGTGTTTTTGGTGTACGGTTAGATGTCGTGGCAGCTACCATAGAAAATTGCAACTACTGTATTTTCGCTAAATCTACAATAGTTATTTTATATCAGCATAAATTAAAGCACCAACCTGCTGGATGTTGTGCTCCGTCGTCCAAGTTGAGGGGACCTTGGATCACCCTCGATACTCTGACGTTAAATCTATTGTACCAGAAATGTACTTGGGTTTCTGAAATTGTTTCATCTTCATACGCTTCCTCTTTTAAACAATTTTAATGTTTCAGTAAAAATGTATTAAATTTTGAAAAATAATTTTATGTTAGGTATTTTTTCAAAAGAGGATATTACAAAATCCGACGCGAGTGATAAACAAAGAACTTTTATCTTCCTACAATTAAATTTACGCATGCGCTATTGCCAGTGTTGCCTGACCTCTTTTTTGTTTAGAGTTTATTCTAAAACAACTTACTTTTTTAATATTTGATTTTAATTCTTGATTTTTAAAGAGTTGACTTTATTTTTGGTCGTACCTTTTAGTTTATTAATCAGACCAATTATGTGTGCTAGCACTTCCTTAAGTCTCGGTGTCATCGATAAACTCTCGCCGGGTTTACTTTTGATAAGACCTGGCCCGGTACCAATCTCTTTCCATCCTGGTTGAACCATTATGGTTTCCATTAACACAAAACAAACAAATTTGACTCCTATTTGCACTAAAATATTTTATTAAAAAGTGTTATTAACACAAAAAAAAAACATAAAATTTAAAAAATACTGTTTAAAAATTTTAAATTTTCTTTCTTTTTACCTTTAAAAGTTTGAAAAATGTTAACATAGGTCTGTCTTTGCTTTTTTTCTTATCCTAATACTTTCAATTCTTCTTTTTTTCTATGTTCTGTTTCTATGACGCGTAAATGCCGATGCAACAGCGTGAACTTGTTATAACCCTATGTTGTTACTTAAAATACAAAACCATTTTGATACACCTTAAAAGTAATGTTTTCTGATTTGTTTTTGGTTATCATTGTTCCTTCTCTGATATACCAACTATCTTTCATATAAATTATATATAACTCTACTTATATATATATAAAGTATATTTTAAACTGTATAATAATGACACTTTTAGTATATGTCATATATCTTCAAATTAGTTAGAGCCGATACTTTATAAGATCCTACCGTTCTATTAAAATGTATACTGTTCCTATTTGCTACCATCCACATATTTTGTATATATGCTATACCTTTATTAATATAACATGTACACCCCTATTTGTATTTAAATTCAATAGGGTGACGTCAAAATAAAGATCCAAAGATGGTGGCAGCTGGGGGCAGAGAGAGAGGAAAAAGCCAACGCCCAGATGGGGCCTCATTCCAGGGGTTTTTGTAGACGACCCCTGTAAACAGTACAGGTTTTAGCAGGGGGTCAGCAGCAGTATGTTCTACAGGGTGTCCACCGGCAGACCGCTTCTGTCTCTCTCGGTCTCTCTCTCCATGTCTCGGTGATAGGCATCTAAGTTTGTGCCATGGCCTCTACCTCTGTCCCGTGGGCTGTCTCCGATAATTCTCGGTGCTAACATCTCGCCCTGCCTCTGCTTCTTGTTGTCCGCGTGTGGAAAGAACATCAACACTCGCCTCACGTACACGACTGCCAGTTTATCCATACGTCGGCAGGATCATTTGCAACAATAGTACATATAGTAGAAATGGTTTAATTTCAAAAAGAATCTTACGCCTTTAAAATAGTTTCGAATTTTGATAACAGATGGCGCGCTAGTGCATCATATATATGTAGTAATGTAGTTTGTTGTTGCTGTTGGATGAATGTAGTGTGGCATGTTGGTTTCAGTCGTGGTGGCCACAATGATTAGAGTGGGTTCAGGCGTGGAATTGGGATTACACAAAAGGACGAGGCAAGTTGGTTGTCACCATAGAGATGGCGAGAGAGCAAGTGAAGCCGACACCGGTCAGGGCAGATCTGTCTAGAAGGGTCTGTCAATCCTCGTGTCTCAAAGCGGACTAATCTGTTTGAGCAAGAAGGGGGCACACCTTGGAACCTGACTTGTTTTTCGGACCTTTTTCCTCCTACAGGCGCCGGCTGTCGCTCACTCGAAATTTTATTTGTCACCTTGGCAATTACATTATACCTACAACACATGGGGAAATAGGTATATATTGGAATATATATATATATATATATATGGTAATTCAAACCAACAACCCCATATTGTATATAACTTATAAAAGATTTTCATGTTGTATAATAGAAACACATCTGTAAATGATTATACGCATTATTGACATGTCATACATCATCATATGTAATGTACTTTGTACAAACTGAGGATAAATAAATAAAACTCTGTAATAGATTAAGAGTTGAGCTAAAGCAAAGATCGAGCATATAGCAGTCACAAAACAACAAGGTTTAAAGATAGATTGGAAACTGTCAGGACGGCGCCAGTGTACAGTTTCACCAGACGATCCACGCCCCTGTCGCATAAGCCCCTCGTCTTAACCTATAAATACAGTTACTTGACAGTGAGTTCACCATCAGCGGAAGCCCACGTCGGTTGTCACCAAGGTCCTCCTCATCCACCATGCAGTCAGTAAGAACTCTTCTGTCTCTCCATCTTTCGCTCCTAGCTCAACTTTTATCTGTTCACGGAACTTTCTTAGTGCAACTGTGTCTTCATTTTTCGTGTGAACATTCCCAAGCTTTCCACTCTGCCTCGAACACGACTGCCTGTACTTTGTGAGAACTTTTAAAGGTCTTCCAAGGTGCAGAGAGGTACTGGAAAACTCCACATACTGACTGTTCCTCTCGGTCAACACAGTATAGCGAGAGTTGACAAGGACTTACACCATAGTTTTTAAGTCGACTGGATACCTCATCACATTTTTAGTCGACAAGATTCTACAAGAGTCAACAGCAACTCATTACAGTTAGTCGACAGGATACATTAGAGTCAACCAGGCCCCATCACATATATATATTTGTGAAAAAACAAGATTTTTTTTTTGATGGTCAGGTGTTGATATAAAAACAAAATTGGCATTTTCTGACCGCTCACGTGAGCATTTTAAAAGGCGCTCTGCCATTTAAAATGCTAATGTGAGCGGTCAGAAAATGATCATTTGTTTTTAATATATATAGATGGAAATTTTGCTGGTAGGAATTTGATCCATACCAATAAAGGTCGTCTCTCCCGTCAAAATAGAAGCTAAAACTAAGCGCTATCTACTGACCGTCTCTTCAAACTTTCGGACTTGGGTCGGTGACAAAGCCACAACACCAGCTTTGGCAAACAGAGAAGCGTCCACCTGGAATCCATGGTTTCGGGCTAATGGCCCTCGTTAGTCCAGGGTGGACTTTATTCCATGAGGTCTACAAGGGATCAAATGAAACATTCACAATACGTCAAATATGTGTTTAGCTGGTAGAGTGGCTAGGCCAGATCTATGGCCAAAATAGAGGGAAATATTGCCGGGAGGAAATTGATCCATTAAGGGTCTCCTATTTCCTGCTCTTTTTATTAGCTCAATTGTAATATCATGTGTTCCTGAGGCTTTTATGTTACTGGTTTCGTCGATATTTTGTTTTATTTATTATTTTGTTGGTGGAGGTTATTTTCAAAATTATTTCAACTCCATTTTTTTTCATTTGTATTTTTTTTCACATAATTCATTTATGTAGTTTCTCTTTTTTCCCCTCTTATGAGATCTATTCTATCTTTATTATTTATCATTCTTTTTCCAATGTTTGAAGCTTCCTGTAATATTCTTAATTTTATTGAATAGATTTCTTGTTTGCTAACCATTTTTGTCTTCTTAAAATTCGTTATATTACTGATTAACAAATTTCTCTTTATTTTCTTTGTTTGTCTATTCAAATCTACATTTAGTTTCCTCACTTCTTTTATTTGTTCTCAAGCGCGTTTTACTTATTCCTTTCTATTCATATATTAATTGTCTCTTTTGAGAGCCATTTGGGCTGATAGCTATTTGTAATCTTTCTTTTTACCCCTTCTGTTCAGATAAGGGCCTTTATCTTATTCCAAAGATAAGATCTTGTTGTTTGAACATTTTCTGTACCCAATACGCTGAATCTGTTGGTTGCCGTAATGTTGTATCTCAACGATAATGTACCCATGTCATATCTTCCAGTTAGTTCTGAGTTTTGTTCCCTACTTTTTCTTAAAATGTTTACTCTTGTAATCAGTAGTTCGTGAACATTTCAATAGTCTGTATCTGCTAATGTTTTAGTTGAAAGAATTGAAAATTTCCATATATTCTATATTGCTTATAATTAAATCAATTTGGTTTTAATAAGCACGGTGTAGTGGAGTTCATGTATACATCATGCCATATGTTGTTTGAAGTATGTATCCCTATATATATATAAGTCAGTGTATGTATGTGCGTATGTTTGTCGGCTATACACGTCCACAATACGTAACTAATCTGACTGAAATTTTAACAGTATATATAGTATAATCTGGAAAACATATAGTAAAAATTTCAGGTCTCTATCCCGAATATTCTTCGTGTTATTTGCAAATTACGTTGCAAATTTGCCCTTTCGCTCGCAAGCAGCGCCTCTAGCGGTGTAGATGGGAGGTAACATCAGCTGACCTAATGTACATGTAAAACGTGTTTTAACGGGACATAGCCAAGAAAATTTGAAATTGACAGGTGTTGGGCAAAAATAGTTGTATTTTAGTCAGAAATTGATGATGACAATATTGCTGTATCATGTTTGATTATCATATGCAAAATTATATCGGGAAAAATTCCAAAGAGCAGAAACCACGGCTGAAGCCAGTTCATTTTTAGTATACAGGAACAAAATTCTAACAGAAAAAAATTCATTCGAGCAGAAGACAAAAAGCCAGATCATCTCTCTATAAAAATTTCGCTTCTCAGACACAAAGTTTGGAGCGGGACGTTTCACAAGAGTGACAACCACGGCGCCAATTTATAATTGTAACGAATAGTATTTGAATAAAAACATTTAATCGGGTAAAACCCGGGCTTTGCCCGGGTCATACGGCTAGTTTGCTATATAAAATGCATTTTCTTGACACCCCCTGTTACGATTACTAAAGTAGTCAACTTTATGCAAATATATTTAACTTAAAACTAGGAGAAAAAGTACGTAAATTTCTTTGTTGTATAAATTGTTATGTAAATTTCTTTGTTGTATAAATTGAGCGTGTTTTTTTTAATAAAAAGGAGTTCTGGATAAGATACTTGGACGTTTGGTAGTCGTTCTTAAGGCCTCTTCCTTTGGTGTAGTGGAGCTGGTCGAGTAGCTGGACTAGGGCACTAGGTTGTCTCTCGGGGTAAAGGGAGACACCAATCTATATTGAGAAGAAGACCTCAATATTTGTGGCGAGCCTGCCAGGATAAGAACATTCCAGGATAAGAAGATGCCAGGATCAGAAGATTCCAGGATCAGAAGATTCCAGGATTCCAGGATGGAGACTTCAAAGGACTCCATGAATTTGAAAATTTTAAAAAGATCTAGAACTCCAAAGAGAACTATCTTCACCAAGGAAATAAACGAAACTCTAGAAGAGTTAAAGGGAGTCTCCCCTGATGAGTGCCTCTTGATGGAAAAGAGAGAGTTCATCGTCCAGTATTACCAGCAAATCAAGGAATATGATGGAAAAATAGAGATGGAAATGACTGGTGCAGAGGAATATGACGAAAGGGCTGTAATGAAAGAACTGGAGTCCACTGGGCATTACGCAAAAATGTACAGTGCCGTACTGATAAGGATCAATAAGATCCTAGAAGCTAAGACTGAGGAAAAAAGGGCAATGTCAGAAGCCGGAGGTGAAGGCTCAAGAAGAGCACTTCTGAGACTACCAAAGATGGAATTGCCATGTTTTGATGGTGATTTGGAGGGCTGGATATCATGGTGGTCCAGATTCCAAAAGATCCATGAGGATAAGGATCTGGACGACGATGAAAAAATGCACTATCTCGTCCAAGCAATGATCCCGGGTTCCCAAGCACAGCGCTTATTGGGGGCTTACGCTCACACCTGGAAAAACTATGAGAATGCCATTGGAGCTCTCAGGGGTAGGTTTGGAGACAAGAAGTTATTGATTGAGTTGTACTTGAGGAAGTTGATAAATTTAGTTGTGCTCAATGCACGTCGACAGAGTGCAAATTTGGATCGTCTTTATGACGAGATTTCGGCCTACCTTCAATCTTTGGAATCATTGAGTATTCCTTCGGAATACTTGGAAGTCTTCCTTTTCCCACTGGTGGAGTCTTGCCTGCCCACCCAGATATTGCAAATATGGCAGAGAACACCCGAGGCCGGTTATGGCCGGGATGACGAGCAGGACGTAGAGCAAAGAAAGGGGGACCGGCTGAAGGCCTTGATGGGCTTTTTACGGGCTGAGATAAAGGCTCAACAAAGAATAAATTTTTCAAGGATTGGAGTGGGTGAGAATAACCCTAAGTACAATTTTCCTTCAAGATCTTTACATTTTAATAAGAACAATTGGCCAAGAGCAGCACAGTTGATGGTTTCGAGGAATGAAAATTCAAAAGGATCATTTTCGAGCCCGAATTGCGAGAGAAAGACCAAGTGCATCTTCTGTGATGGAATGGGCCATGAAAATTGGAAATGTTTCAAAATTGGAAGAATGACTCGGGAAGAACAACTTAAGAAGATGTCTGACGCAGGAGTCTGCTTCAAGTGTTTAAAAAGAAATCATCTAAGAAGACACTGTAGGACAAAAATTATTTGCCAGAATTGCGGAGGACCCCACTACTTGATTTTCTGTCGGGGAAACAACTCAAGAAGGGACTCAATCTCGGAAGATGGAGGAAGTAGTAAAGAGAGAAAAAGCAATTCTTCAGTGCAAAACCAAAAGTCCACCGTTCTGCTCACACAGTCCTGTGCATCCGAGATACTATTGATGACAGTGAGAGCAAAAATCTGTAGCTCTGAAACATCAAAAATTATAAATGTTTTGTTGGATTCAGGGAGTCAATATTCGTTCATTAAAGAATCTTTAGTAGAAGAATTGGGATTAGAAAAATTGGGAGAGCGGAAATTGACAAAAAGCCTTTTTGGAGGTCGACAAACAAGAAAGGAGAAGCACAGCCTTTATTCCTTTTCCATCACAAATATTTTAAAGGAAGAAACCGTACAGCTCAAAGCGATGGGTCAACGGATGATCTGTGACAGAGTTCCTATTTTCACAGCAGGAACTTGGGCGCAGGATCTCGACAACAAAGTTGTCACCATTATTAGAAGGGAAAATGTTGAAATATCAGAAATCGACCTTCTGTTGGGCTCTGACAATTTGAGCAAGATCTGGACTGATCAGATGGTTTATTTGGAGGATGGATTGACGGCGATCAATACGAAGATAGGTTGGTCAATTTTCGGAGAGATTTCTTTGAAGGAGGGTTTGGCTTCGGAGTATGTATCTCCTGTTTTCTTGACCATGAGTCATAAAATAAAGGACAAATATATCAAATCGTATTTCATTGAAAAAGCTCAAGTTGAGAAAAAGTCTTTTGTTGAAGAAAGTGAAAAAGCTCAAGTTGAGAAAAGTCTTTTATTGAAGAAAGTGAAAAGGCTCAAGTTGAGAAAAAAGTCTGTTGTTGAAGAAAGTGAAAAAGCTCAAGTTGAGAAAAATTCTGTTGTTGAAGAAAGAGAAAAAGCTCAAGTTGAGAAAAGGTCTTTTGTTAAAGAAAGTGAAAAAGCTCAAGTTGAGAAAAAGTTTTTTGTTGAAGAAAGTGAAAAGGCTCAAGTTGAGAAAAATTCTTTTGTTGAAGAAAGTGAAAAATCTCAAGTTGAGAAAAATTCAGTTGTAGAAACGGAAGAAAGTCATAAGTATGAAGTTGAGAAAAAGTCTGTTGTTAAAGAAAGTGAAAAAGCTCAAGTTGAGAAAAAGTCTGTTGTTGAAGAAAGTGAAAAAGCTCAAGTCGAGAAAAAGTCTGTTGTAGAAGTTGACGAAAGTCATATGGCTGAAGTTGAGAAAAATTCAGTTGTAGAAACGGAAGAAAGTCATAAGACTGAAGTTGAGAAAAAGTCTGTTGTTGAAGAAAGTGAAAAAGCTCAAGTTGAGAAAATGTCTGTTGTAGAAGTTGAAGAAAGTGAAAAGGCTCAAGTTGAGAAAAAGTCTGTTGTTGAAGAAAGTGAAAAAGCTCAAGTTGAGAAAAAGTCGGTTGTTGAAGAAAGTGAAAAAGCTCAAGTTGAGAAAAAGTCGGTTGTAGAAGTTGAAGAAAGTGAAAAGGCTCAAATTGAGAAAAAGTCTGTTGTTGAAGAAAGTGAAAAATCTCAAGTTGAGAAAAGGTCAGTTGTAGAAACTGAAAGTGTAGAGCCTCTTACGAAAGAGGAAGATGTTATTGCTGATAGTGGAATGAAACTTCGCCAGTGGGAAACAACGGAGACGTCCAATCTTCGAGATGGAAATGACACAAAGGTTTTGGAACTCTTGTGGAATCGGAAAACTGACACTTTGAATTGCGAAATTTCACTTTCAGTGATAATAAGGAGAATCTATTTATCTTTGGGGCAAGAATTATTTGATACCATCGGGTTTTATTCACCGGTGATAGCGCCTAATATTTTGCTGCAGAAAACATGGAATAGAGCAGGTGGATGAAATGATCCCCTGGGAAAGGATATAAGTCAAGAGTCTATAGATTGGTATGAGAAGATAAATCATTTAAAGGACACAAAGATCCATCGATATTTATGTGGGTTGGGCGGGAAATGATTGTATTGATGATTTTGATCATGTACCCCGTACCTCAAAAATCTGGAGGAAAAATTTTCCAACCCAGAAGATTGTGAAAATATGTGTATATTTTTTCACTCTTTTCTTCTGTTGAACTCCTGTTTAACAGCGGGGGGAGTATGTTACGACTACTAAAGTAGTCAACTTTATGCAAATATATTTAACTTAAAACTAGGAGAAAAGTATGTAAATTTCTTTGTTGTATAAATTGAGCGTGTTTTTTTAATAAAAAGGAGTTCTGGATAAGATACTTGGACGTTTGGTAGTCGTTCTTCAAGCCTCTTCCTTTGGTGTTGCGGAGCTGGTCGGGTAGCTGGACTGAAGGCACTAGGTCGTCTCTCGGGGTAAAGAGAGACACCAATCTATATTGAGAAGAAGCACCCTCAATACCCCCTATTCCATTAATCTACCAGTAATCACTGCGTAACTCTACATTCCAGTGACCAATCAGTAGCAGGAATTCTCTCTGCTTGGTAGTGTATCTATTAATTCTTCAAGTTTTTTTTTAAAATCATTTATATATTAAAATTGAGTATGATTGCTACACACCATCTTCTTTGAAATTCCAGAGTAATATATTGTGTACTTTCACACACACAAAGCTTTTATTAAAAGACACCAGTTTTATACCGAATATTGTTACATGGACGACAAGGCCAAGATACTAGAGTAAAGTTGGGGAAAGAGGGGTGAACTCTAGCTGCCCCCGCTGCCATGTGGCAGGCGCTAAAAACAGCATTCCTGTTTCGGTGAGGG